>CM065704.1:34006952-34026952 GCA_017654935.2 Phymorhynchus buccinoides
TCAGGCAGGCATTTCTTCTCAATTTCCTCTCATTCTTCCCTCTAATGAAGGCCGACGTGTTGGAGCAAAATAGGGAGATGGTGCCTTGGCCTTGGTGCGTACACTATGTTTGAGATAGAGAACTCCAATGTGTGTGTGTGTGTGTGTGTGTGTGTGTGTGTGTGTGTGTGTGTGTGTGTGTGTGTGTGTGTGTGTGTGTGTGTGTGTGTGTGTGTGTATGTGTGTGTGTGTGTGTGTGTGTATGTGTGTGTGCATGCGCGTGTATGTCTCCGTGTGTGTATGCTTGCGTGCGTGCGTGTGTGCATGCGCATGCGCGTGTGTTGTGTGTGTGAATCCCCCCCCCTCCCCTCTCCATTCTTACTTTATTATTGACTTATGTCATTTTGTTGACTGGAGCCGATTAGTGGGTGGGGTGGGGATTTGATTTTGATTTGACTTTGGGTTTGATTTTGTATGTGTGCATGGGCGTACGCGAGTGTGTGTCGTTTCTCTTCATTTCACATCTCATACAAAATCAAGCGTTTTAGTTAAAAGACTGAATCTAGAAATCTTAAATAAAAACTGAACCAAGCTTTTGTTTTTTTAACATATTTGGGTTGTATGTTCTTCATTGTATTTTTAATATATTTCTTCAATCAAATTTATGGTAAAAACTTTATTTTGTTGAGCAGTTTCAAACAATATATTTAGTAGAAAATGTTCTTGACTAATGCACTTAGTATCGCAAAATTGCCCGTGAGTAAAAATCAAACAATATCCACTGAATATAAATAATTTTGTCACATACTACAACATATTCATTACTGTTATTTATGAAAAGTAACTTATGGTAAACTAAAGTTGGCTTGAAAAAACTTACGAAAATATAGATAAACTAAATGTTGCTCCCGAAACAGCTGTGATTTACATTCATTTTCAATTATTATTTTGTAACGACGTCAATATGTTGGCCTTAAGCTAGCGAGTGCGTGTGTTTTCATTTTTTTCTTCCGTTTGCATCTGTTATTATCTCTTATTGTGCATGTGTATATTTATATGTATCTTATATGATCTGTATGTCCTGGTATTCTATTGTGTATTTAAATAGTAGTATTACGTGCCTGTATTATCATGTTCATGTGTGTTTTGTATATGCGTTGTATCTGTAAGGCGCTTTGAGCTGTTGTCAGGATACTGCGCCATATAAATGTTATTAATTATTATTATTATTACAGAGAAATCGACAACAGATACAAAAAACAGTATGCGAAATGGCAATTGTCTCTCATATAATAATTTGGAATAAACCAAACTTGAAACATGAAACTTGTTCACAAACGATTTGCGTCATTGGAATATGTACACAATAAGTACACATTTGAACATTTGTCACTCTTTTGTATGTACACATTTGAACATTTGTCACTCTTTCCGCATGGCAACACAGTGATAGCCACTCATAAAAGTCTGAATACACGTTAATATTTTTCACTTTCCCCCCATAAATATACAGCAAAATGTCACTCATACGATTACATGCGTGTCACTATGTTGCCATGGGGGAAGATTGGAAAATGTTCACGTATACGACGTGAGGATAAGTCTTGTACAAGGTAATCAGGTTCAGGTTAACTGCTAAAATTGATTATTTCTGTCCTTTTTGAATAGATATCATCAAATGTTCATTCCCTGATCTGATATTCCCTGATTTTGTTCTCATCCCCCTGAGAGCGAGTTGACAACAGTAGGAATAGGGTTTGGAATAGGGTTAGGGATAGGTTTAGGGTCAGCTTAGTCATCAAGTCTTTTTGTGTGCGTATTTGACACTAAACTGATCATAAACCTCCCTCCCCTCCCCCTCTCTCTCTCTCTTTATTTCTTTTTTTGGCTGTCTCCGCCCCTCTCAATCTCAACCTTGCTTCGTCTGGGGTGGGAGGTAGGAGAGAGAGAGAGAGAGAGAGAGAGAGAGAGAGAGAGAGAGAGAGAGAGAGAGAGAGAGAGAGAGAGAGAGAGAGAGAGAGAGAGAGAGAGAGAGAGAGAGAGACAGAGAGAGAGAGAGAGATGCGCGCAACGTGACAGCAATTCAGCAATCCAAATATCAGTTGTTTCTTAATTATTTATTCCATCGAAGCAGACATCCCACTTTCAGGGCTTTTCTCATCGCCAATACACCTTTCATAGCGGTGGTAGACTGAACCATTGGATGCACCTGATGATGCATCCACATCAACTCTCCAGTCTTGAAGTGGTCACCAGACATGTAGAGAGATTGTCTGCAAATGTCCAAGTACATTTCAGCTACCATCAATCGATCAGTCAATATTTGTATTTCATTGCGCAAGCACTGTTCACTAGCACCATGAACACCTTCCAGGAATTCTCTAGCCCGTTGAATGGTTATATACTTGTTTCGCAGCAAACAGGTTTTGTTCCATCTGCCCCCGGGATTTCTCTAGTTCATTCACAGTTTAAATGCTTCTTGCGCAGCAAAGAGTTTTTTCCATCTACCCCCAGGATTTCTCTAGCTCATTCATTCTCACATTTTACCAAATGCTTATAAGAAATAGGCACCAGCGTGAGCATACATATCACTACATTTCACTGTACTGATCTACCTTTGGTTGATCTTCCCAACACTTCAACCTCACATGAGATGAGAGGAGGGAATCTAATGGCATCATGAACATAATGTACTGCCCGACCATGGGGTGGTCACACTGTAGATCTGCTACACTGCCATCAGGGTAGTTATATGTGCGTAGGCAGAGCTCACTGTTCTGAAAGTTCAGGCTCCAAAGGCGATCGTAAAAATGAGAATGATCTCTTTTAGACACGTAAACACGGTTAAAACTCATTCAACACTGGCCGATTGCTTCCCTTTACAACCGTTTAACACGAATGTACGCTATAGCGTATATAGTATTTAAACATTCACACATCACAACTCAGCGATGTTTTATATAGCACTGTGTGGCGGTACCCCTATCTGTATTGTTAAAAAATGGAACTTTACTGGTGTTGCACTGCCTCTGGAAATTGCCGCCAATACTGTTCCCACCATTTTTGTATTAATAAATGTCCCATATGTGTCTGTTCCAGACCGAGAGGACGTAAAACACCATTTTTCCTTCCAACTCAACGGAGCCATGCAACCCAAATTGGTATAAAACAATTTTCCCCATATTCAAATTGAGGCTGCTCTTTAAACTGAAGTGTCGGCTTCAATTTGGGGCCATTTATATGGGAGTCAGACTTGATGAAAACAAGATTTATGTCCAGTTATAAGAGGGAAAACAGGTGAAACTCGTGATTTTGACACGTGATCGGGTGGATCTTTAACCAATGCTGAGGTAAAGAAGAAAGAGTAATACAGATCTGGTTGAGTTCAATGAAAACGTTCTAGTGCAGTGTTGTTTGATCCCTGCTTGGCTCCTTACTCACCACAATCACTGCCCATTGATACGTCACAGGCTCTCGTGGTGAGCCTCACGGCTTCTACTTCGAACATTCCCATCAGTGTAAAGGGTGACACTGGCTGCTGTTGCTGGAAGTGTCTGTGTGGACCTCGTTGGGTGTTGGAAGTCATAGTGCCACAATGTCAATTCTTTGGTGATAATCTTCACGTATTCCACCTCGAACATTCCCAGCAGATCGACGTTCATGTAGTGCAGAGAGTGGCCCTGGCTGCTGTTGCTGGAAGTGTCTGTGTGGACCTCGTTGGGTGTTGGAAGTCATAGTGCCACAATGTCAATTCTTTGGTGATAATCTTCACGTATTCCACCTCGAACATTCCCAGCAGATCGACGTTCATGTAGTGCAGAGAGTGGCCCTGGCTGCTGTTGCTGGAAGTGTCTGTGTGGACCTCGTTGGGTGTTGGAAGTCATAGTGCCACAATGTCAATTCTTTGGTGATAATCTTCACGTATTCCACCTCGAACATTCCCAGCAGATCGACGTTCATGTAGTGCAGAGAGTGGCCCTGGCTGCTGTTGCTGGAAGTGTCTGTGTGGACCTCGTTGGGTGTTGGAAGTCGTAGTGCCACAATGTCAATTCTTTGGTGATAATCTTCACGTATTCCACCTCGAACATTCCCAGCAGATCGACGTTCATGTAGTGCAGAGTGTGGCCCTGGCTGCTGTTGCTGGAAGTGTCTGTCTGGCCGTCCGTCTGTGGAACTCGTTGGGTGTTGGAAGTCGTATCCCTTAGCCCACTGATTCACGTGTTTGTGCAGAGCAATGTTCTTTAAGGCTGAAGGACACACAGAAGGTTAAATCAATCATAGAAGAGTATAACAGTGTATAAACGGGCTCTACGTTCACACACCACGTAACACAAAAGAAGTGTGAAAGAGTTTTGCTTCGTGAGTGTTAGCTATTTTCAAATTCAAACACACGAACTTATCACCAGACACAAAAACAAAAACGTTTACATCTAACTATTGTTCCTATTTTCTGAAACTGGCAATTTTGTTTTATTTTTTTCTGCTTTTCGTTGATCATTCTGACAGTTTTATTAGTCATCATGAAAACAGATGCGTCATATTGCATTATGCGCCTACGAAATAGACCCAGCATAATAGACTTTGACTGCAATGAAAAATATTCGTAATGATTTCTAGAAGAAAAAAAGGCAGGTGAATGGTCGACTTATGGCGATCTTTTTCACGCCAGAGGGCAGTCAATGCACTAGGGGCTTATGACGCGATTTTCTTAGTTGGGCGTAGTGAGAGAGAGAGAGAGATGGTAGGACTACTCACTCTCTTTCTCATTGTATTTATCCCCAACTAATAATATAGAGAAGATTAGCCCCACACGAGCGTCATGCCCTCTAGCGTCAAAAAATCCCACTAAATCTCTCATTGAATGGACCAAGTGAGGCAGGAAGATAGCAGATGACAGAAAGCTCCCAGCTTGTTGCTGCTGATATGCTTACTATCTATGTTTGTTCATGCACTGTGGACCTAATAATATTATTTAAACCAGATGACAAAAAAAACAAGGGGAAAAAGCAGAGTCAATGAGAGTGACAGATTAGAGGAAGTCACAAACACAGAACTTTTAGAAGTGGTGGGAACTAAAAAAGACCCCAGGTATCACCTTTCCTTCCTCATCAGTCACACAAACATTACATGCAAAAAAAGGGTGGACCGCCTCTGGCTGCGACGCGCTCTCCAGGTGGGAGAAACCCGAATTTCACACAGACGTCTCCGGGACTATAAAGTACCTAATGCTTAATGCTTAATATCAGCATAATTTGGATATCATCCATTTTATAAAACCATATACGTCTAAAAAACCCCGAAGAAAAACGTGAAAAAAGACGTTAAATTAAACTAATCTCAACTAAACACACACATACACACACACACACACACACACACACACACACACACACACACACACACACACACACACACACACACATTAAAATAAAATAAAAATCCACACCTTGCAAATCGTTGGGGTCAGCAGCCACCACGATGATCTCGACGTAATCTGGTAGGAGAGCCAGAACATCCACGACGCCGTTGATGGATCGCAAGTAGCGCAGGGGTCTTGGAGCACAGATCAGTTTCGCCAGGAGCTCCACACACAAAAAATGCCAGACACGCCAGACCCAGACAGGACAGGACTGGATGCACTTCATATTCTGACAGCTGCTCTTCAGGATCAACTGATTTCTCCGTAACATAGATTCTAAAACGTTTCATGCTGTAACCTGCAAGAAACATTTAGTTCTTGTAAATATAATGGTTAGTGTAGCCCTACTTTCTAAATTACTTTTATTGGACACTTTTTTTTAAGGAATGCGCATCAGATAAATGATGGCTACGTCAAGTCTTACGTAAAACAAAAGAAGGGCTCTTGGCTTTGTTTGTTTGTGTGGACTTTTCACCTCACAATTGGATGATAAAAATCGTAATGGTCTTCATTACGATTTGATGTCATTTTCGTCTAAAAGCATTCCGTGCCATTTACAGGCTGGTTTGGTTCTCGTACAATGGATTAACAAATTCATGCAACGAACAAAATCAAAACTTTCCAACCTCCTAAAACCGCAGCAGTACAATTAGCAAGTGTGTATACTACCATATCCTTATAGTTTTATAAAAACATTACAACGTTAACATCAAGTCAATACAGAGAAGAGCAACGCCTTCCTCGTTACAATAAACATGTACTAGAGAAAAACATAACACACTATTCTTAAGGAGTAACCTCCCTTGGAATCATACATTTTTGTTATTACTTTTGTTGTATGTTTGTAGTCAACTGGGACACGAAAGTTCCGGTTGGCAATATGTAAATAGATCTGCACATATGTAAATAATGGTTATTTTAACCGTTTCACCGCCAATGTCGCATTTGAGCACCACAATGTTTTAACACCCATGTCACGAAAAGGCCTCAAACCAGGGTCTGTTATCCAAAGAACCTATTTTTATACTTTTGGGAGGTAAGGATGGGTCTAGGCCTTACTTATAAATGCATTGTCACAAAGGAATCCCCACTATTGCAGATTTTTTTTCTCTCTACCCAGTTAAGTTTACTGGAATGTTGTGCTGAAACATGGCTGGCGGCGAAAGGGTTAAAATCATGCCATTTTCGATCCGATTTTAACAATGAAGGTTACAAACTTTTTTTAAAAACTCATACCCCTGGAATTTTGACAGTGGAAAAGCAACCGGCTAGCAAAAAGTCCAGAATGTAATTATAACATACATCTTACCAAGTTTAATCTCTTTACACTACAGCAGTACTTTTAACAAAATTATGAACAAATACCTATACTACCATATCCTTATAGATACATACCTCGTCATTATTAATCCCTTTATTCTTTGGTGCCCCTTCTCCATTTCTTTTTCTCCCCCATCTTCATCCTAACAAGTGTCCCATACGTATCTCTAAGCAGGTCGGAAGACATAAAACTAATATCTATATCCCTGCTTGGCTCCTTACTCACCACAATCACTGCCCTTTGACATGTCACAGGCTCTCGTGGTGAGCCTCACGGCTTCCACTTCGAACATTCCCAGCAGATCCACGTTCATGTAGCACAGAGGCTGGCACTGGCTGCTGTTGCTGGAGGTGTCTGTGTGGCCGTCTGTGGACCTCGTTGGGTGTTGCATATCGTACCCCAAAGCCCACTGATTTACATGCTCGTTGGGTGTTGGAAGTCGTATCCATTAGCCCACTGGTTCACGTGTTTGTGCAGAGCAATGTTCGTTAAGGCTGAAGGACACACAGAAGGTTAAATCATCCGTGTCATTAAAAGGCTGGTTTGGTTCTCGTACAGTGGATTACAAAATACATGCTACAAACAAACTATAAACTTTCCAACCTCATTAACCCGCAGCAGTAGCCTACTATTAACAAGTGCGTATACTACAACATCCTTATAGTTTTAGAGAGGAAAACAAATAATTACAAAGTTTAGTTAACATCAAATCAACACAGAGAAGAGCAACACCTTCCTCGTTACAATAAACATGTACAAGAGAAAAACAGAACACACTATTCTTAAGGAGTAGCCTCCCTTCGAATCATACATTTAATTTGTTTACCTTTTTTTTATGTTTCTAGTCAACTGGGACACGACAGTTCCGGTTGGCAATATGTAAATAGATCTGCACATATCTGTAAATAATGGTTATGTTAAAATCATGCCATTTTCGATCCAATGAAAGTTAAAAACTTTTTTTTTAATACTCATACCCCTAGAATTGTGACAGTGGAAAAGCAGCCGGTTAACAAAAAGTCCAGAATGTAATTATAACATACATCTTACCAAGTTTAACCTCTACATTATAGAAGTACTTTTAACAAAACTATTAACAAATATCCTTATAAAAACATACCTCATCATTATTAATCCCTTTATTCTTTGGTGCCCCTTCTCCATTTCTTTTTCTCCCCCATCTTCATCCTAACAAGTGTCCCATGCGTACCTATAAGCAGGTCGGAAGACATGAAACCAATATCTATATCCCTGCTTGGCTCCTTACTCACCACAATCACTGCCCATTGATACGTCACAGGCTCTCGTGGTGAGCCTCACGGCTTCCACTTCGAACATTCCCAGCAGATCCACGTTCATGTAGTGCAGAGGCTGGCACTGACTGCGGTTGCTGGAGGTGTCTGTGTGGGCCGTCTGTGCGTTGGGTGTTGCATACTGTACCCCGAAGCCCACTGATTCACATGCTCGTTGGAAGTCGTATCCATTAGCCCACTGGTTCACGTGTTTGTACAGAGCAATGTTCTTTAAGGCTGAAGGACACACAGAAGGTTAAATCAATTACAGAAGATTATAACAGTGTATAAACGGGCTCTACGTTAACACACCGCGTAACACACAAAAGAAGTGTGAAAGAGTTTTGTTTCGTGAGTATATAACCTACTTTCAAATTCAAACACACGAACCTATCATTGCCAGATACAAAAACTAAGAAGTACGAACATATCATTTTAAAAATCGACTTAATTTTATAAGTACTTGTCAGGTATTAGCAATCATTGAAAACTAACTTAAAGAGCCCCCCCCCCCCCCCCCCCCCCCCGATCACGTGTCAAAATCACGGGATTCACGTGTTTTTTTCCTCTTATAACTGGAAAGAAATCTTGTTTTGACCAAGTCTGACTCCCATATAAAGTGCCCCCAAATTCAAAGCGACAACATCAGTTTGAAGAGCAGCCTCAATTTGAATATGGGGTATTTCGATTGCGGGTCACAGCGACCCAGAAAAAAAACAAGGGACGTAACCGTGGCGCGTCACGGGGTCTTTAAGAGCCTTCGGATCAGGTCAATAAGCGAAAAGTAACATTCAAATGTAAAATGAATGAAAATGAAAGTCCCGTTTCGCCATTCATTAAAGAGAAACACAACATTGTGCTTAAACTTTGCAACAAGGCAGGACAATAGGGCATTTGCCACGAGTGTTCGTTCTCTATACTAGACTAATAATTTGCCCGAGCTCATTCTGCCTGAGTTACGCTGACCTTTCTAGTTCAACTCTCTAAATTCAACTCAGTGAAATTCAAGGTCGCCGGCACGTGGCAAATGCCCTATTGAATGGACCAGTGAGGCAGAAAGATAGCAGACGACAGAAAGCTTCTAGCTTGTTGCTGCTGATATGTTTACTATCTATGTTTGTTTATGTGCTGTGGACCTAACAACACTATTTAAACCAGAAGACAAAAAAAACCTAAGGGGAAAAGCAGAGTCAATGAGAGTGACAGATTAGAGAAAGTCACAAACACAGAACATTTCACAAGCGGAGGAAACTACAAAAGACCCCAAGTATCCCCCGGGGTAGTGGTGGGGGTGTTACCATTCCTAAGCCTTACCTGGAGCTGGTCTTCCCCACACCTGCACCTCACAGACAGTCAGCGATGGTGCGCCCAAAGGCACCATGAGCATCACGTACCGACCGACCGACCACGGTACGGTTACACGGCAGCTCCGCTACAGTACCGCTGGGGTAGGGCTCCTCCTGCAAGCAGAGCTCGCTGTCCTCAAATCGGAGGTGCCAAAGGTGTTCATAAACCTCCGTGACGTAAACGGTGAAGCTTGCTGGTAGCTGGCCATCTGTGAAAAGAAAAACAAATTCAAGTTCAAGTATACTTTAACCCTTTCACCGCCAGCCATATTTCAGCCAAAAAATGTCCATTAAGTTTACCTTTTCCAACAAAATCCATTGGGGGTTCTTCTGTGACATATATAAAATAAGGTTTATTCTTACTTCCCAAAACTGCGACAATAGGGTCATTGGATAATAAACCCCAATTTGATTCCTTTTAGAGACATAGGTGGTAAATCACTGTGCTGCTAAAATGCGACTTTGGCGGTGAAAGGGTTAATATCTCCAAACGAGACATTCAATTAAGGTGAAATAACATGACCAAATATATTTTCGGCACTAAATCGCCTAGCAAAGAATAAGCATATACTTAAACTCTATAATATATTTGGTGAAGGGGTTGCTTATTCTTTGCTAGGCGACTTGGTGCCAGACATAACATTGGTGAAGAGAGTTAATTACATAGAGAGAGAGTGCCTTTCTTTACTTTACATAATTATCAGTTTTAGCCTAGTTCTGGTGAACGGTCGGCAGGAGAAAGAACACTAATTTTATTGTGGATATAGTTTATCATTCTGGCTAAATAATCCAAATACAATTTTCTTTTAATTTGCGCTCTTTCCACATGGCAACGCAGTGATAGGCAAGTGACATCATTACTGGAGTATCACAATGTTACCATGGGGAAGAGTCAAAACTAACAACGTGTATTCAGACCTTAAAACCCTTTCATCGCCACTGTCGCCTCTTGGCACCACAATGATTTAACCCATGTCACTAAAAGGCATCAAATGAGGGTCTGGTATCCAGTGACCTTATGTTCTTAATTTGGGGAGGTAAGGTTAGGCCCTATTTCAGGCATGTCACAGAGGAATACCCGGTATTCCAGACCAAATCTTGTCTCTACCCAGGTAAGTTTAATGGTACATTTTGGCTGAGGAATGGCTAGCGCTGAAAGTAGTTACGAACGCATGATACAGCAATTAACTTACCGTTAAAAGAAAATAGGTCTAGGTATCCCCACAATTTTCTGGAGAAAAAAACCGCCAAAGGGATAGACACTTCTGAAACATGGTGTATCCCCTCTACCTTTTCATCTATCTTCAGCTGACAATTGATAATTTATTAGTACCTGTTAATAAAAAAAAGTCATTAATAGCCTATTTCTATTATATATTGGGAAATATACTTTACTCATATTTCCTGGTCCTTCGGATGAGGCCTAAAACCGAGGTCCCGCGTGCGAACGCACGCACACGATATTGCGCGCACGTTAAAGTCAATTCCACTATTCGGTACGAGTAGGCCCGGTGCGACTATATTCGCCTACGCGCATTTCGCCTACGAATATTATGAATATGTACTGGTAAATACTGGGGATGCGGTGGACGAAACGAGACAGTCAGTGCGGGCGAAACGACACAGCCTATACAATAAATGTAAATGAAGCGGCAGATTACGTACATCAAAGTTTAGGCGAAACGCGCGTAGGCGAAGTGGACGGCACCCAGTAAGTAAGCCGTGTTGTGCCGGTTGAACGGATGACACGAACTCACAAAGCATGCATCCTGTGCGCCAATGGCAGTCTACGCGAAGACTTTGGGCGTGGGGCAGGATAAACATCCCTAATCGGAATAAGGAATTCAGGATTGGACCATTCGACACGATTCTCAAAATAAAGTAATACTATATTTTATTGCAAGTTCCTTTTCTCCTTGCGAATGGTTTGCAACAAGTTTGCTTCGTAACAAAATAGTCAGGGAATAAATCAAATTGCATGCTACTTCTACCATGATCTTGAAAACAAATGTATGCTACTTCTACCATAATCCTGAAACAATCCTGAAAATGTATGCTACTTCTACCACAATCCTGAAAAAGGGTATACTACTTCTACCACAATCCTGAACAAAACAATTATGCTACTTCTACCACAATCCTGAAAAAAGTGTATGCTACTTGTCACGAAATCCCCCGCTCGATCCTGATCAGAGATCGGGAGAGGGAAATCGCGAACCCCGAGGAGAGTCTCGCACGCCCAGACAGACAAACTCGCAGGAGAAGGCACACGCGCACACCAGAAGTACAATACAAAACAAGACTATTTATTATAAGCAAGCACACACACACACTTACACGATTCAATACACAATGTTTAACAGATTATCTACACAATATACATGGCGTTCAAAAGTTTGTCCAAAGAATAAACTAAAGCCGGCAACTTAACTGAATAACTAAAAGAGAGTTTGTAAGCAGAAACACAAAATTGAAGGGAAAAACGACGAAAGGGCAGACGAAGAAAAGAAGTCCAACAAAAACAGCAGAGCGTCCGAAGAAGAAGACAAAAGGGGAAAACAAAAGTCAGTCGAAAAACTGCTCCCCCCTCCTGGGGCAGGCTACAGCAGCAGAAACAAAAGAAGAGAGACGGCAGAGGTCGCCCCCAGACTCCTCAACAGGAACGTCGAAGCCTGGCCCGAACGCACACACAGGCCCACAGATCGGGCCTAACACGGGGCCAGACAGAAAGGCGGGCGGCCTCTCACAGCCGGAAACGGAGAAAAGAGCGGTTGACCGGGCGGTCAACCAGGCAGCAACAGGTCAGGTCAGGATCAGGATCAGGATCAGGACTGTATGAAAAACCAAAACAAAAACCTAGTTTTGAACTCCCAGAGTAACAACAGTTTTGTGTTTACCCAAAAACTAATTCCCCAACAGTCCTCTTCAGGGATGTAAAAACCCACCCTCTTTAAACTTGGTTCTCTCCAAGAACCCCAAAACGCTGAAAAACACTTTCTTTACAATCCTTTTCACACGACTCAGTCTAGGGGTAATATTTCATCAAAAAGGATTAACTAAAAGGTTTCACTTTTCCTGGAACAACAAGGCTTTCATACATTTAGAAAATTCTAGCCTTTCAAATACAAAAATTAACAATTACATTCTTCTGAAAATTTCACAGCTTTTCAGGTACAAGAATGGACACTTAAATTCTTCTGAAAATATCACATAGAATTTCACCACCAAAAATATGTCCCTTCCATTATAATTTCTTCCAGAAGGCGGACGAACTACAGGCAAAGAATGTATTTCCCCAAAATGGCATTCACAATGTACTTCAAAAGGTCAAAAAGCCTTGAAAACACTAATTACACTTTCTCTCAAAAATAAAGACAGAAACGGGAATGAACGCTTTACAAAGCCCCTATCAGCATAGCTAGAAGCGCGACTGGAATAACCCTCTGTTATCCAGCTCTCCGCAGAGTCTCTTAATACCTAATTAAGCTAGGACGATGACCGCGAGGCTAAACATAGGTCGCGAGGCTAAACATATACCGCAAGGCTAAACATAGGCCGCGAGGCTAAACATAGGCCGCGAGGCTAAACATATACCGCAACAAGGAATAATGCGCGCGCGTGCACGCATTTAGGATTCTGAATCTGTGAACTCAAATACGCTTTGCACCGAAAAACGATTTGCACGGCCTAAACACACAATGGCGAGCCAAAACATTGATTCAAAAATATGTGCCGAGTTCAAGTACCAAATTCTACGACCGGCAAAAACCTATCCAACTGACAAGTCATGACCCAGCCAGTCAGTTCCTTAGCCCCTTATGCAAAAATCAAGAAAATAATAAGAAAAATGAACCAAAGAAAACGCACACAAATATACATGTTAGCAAACCTATAACTAGCTATTCTACATTGTTACGCGCGCGTTGTTGTACGAGTTTTAACGGGATTAATACTAATTTTATGCAGCTACTGACCAAACTTCCAAGTGGCGGAATGAAGAAGAAGAAACCTCCCCACAAGACAGTCGCAGCTCTGGTCTCGCCAAGGGCTCGGGGTAAGCGCGAGCAGGTGGAAGGGGTTCCGGACCGGCCACAGCTTTCTTCCAGGACTCCAGTGAACGCCAGGGACGATGACGGGGAAGGGAGGACAATGAGGAACCAAATAAAAAGGGGTGAAGATGGCGATGAGGATGAAGAGGAGAAACGATGTCAGCCGAAGCTCTACAGCTTCGCTATCCCCACGTCTAGGACTCGTGCAGGATAAACAATTGATATCAGGATCCTTCAGGGACGTGGCCCTCACCACACCTCAGCACTGGGCGGCCGTAGGTGGACAGAACGATGAAAAGGAGAAAGGATGAAGCGATGAGGCGATGTTGCTTAACTGAAGGAAAAATATGGAGTGACGTTTGACCGGTCGAAACTCATGAAGTCGCCAGTTGAATGTGGAGTCTCGCGAGAGGTCAGAGCTAACACGGGTTGCACGGATTTCACAAGGAGGTTGTCTCGATTAGGTTAAAAGAAGGAGAAAGATCTCGGGGTCCTTTGAGATCGAGTGGTAGACTGTGCCTTTCTCTGTCTGTTCAGAAGAACAATGTCACAAACTCGTGACACTACTTCTACCACAATCCTGAAGAAAGTGTATGCTACTTCTACCGCAATCCTGAAAAAAAAGTGTACGCTACTTCTACCACAATCCTGAAGAAAGTGTATGCTACTTCTACCACAATCCTAAAAAAAGTGTATGCTATTTCTACCACAATCCTGAAAAAAAGTGTATGCTACTTCTACCACAATCCAGAAGAAAGTGTATGCTACTTCTGCCACAATCCAGAAGAAAGTGTATGCCACTTCTGCCACAATCCTAAAAAAAAGTGTATGCTACTTCTGCCACAATCCTAGAAAAAAGTGTATGCTACTTCTACCACAATCCTGAAAAACATGTATGCTACTTCTACCACAATCCTGAAGAAAGTGTATGCTACTTCTGCCACAATCCTGAAAAAAGTGTATGCTACTTCTACCACAATCCTGAAGAAAGTGTATGCTACTTCTGCCACAATCCTGAAAAAAGTGTATGCTACTTCTACCACAATCCTGAAGAAAGTGTATGCTACTTCTACCACAATCCTGAAAAAAGTGTATGCTACTTCTACCACAATCCTGAAGAAAGTGTATGCTACTTCTACCACAATCCTGAAAACAATGTATGCTACTTCTACCACAATCCTGAAGAAAGTGTATGCTACTTCTACCACAATCCTGAAAAAAGTGTATGCTACTTCTGCCACAATCCTGCAATTTCCGGCAATCTCATTGCAAAGATTGGACTAAGACTCAGACTCGGACTATAACCCTATGTCACCTCTTTCAACACGCATTTTGCTGTCCACAACACGTAATACCATCGTTTGGTAGCGTTTCCAGCTCTTCTGCTTCATAGCATATAATTGTTTTTAAAGGATAGGGACAATACATTTCTGCACTTAAATGGTAAGTTACACGACACATTTTCGAGAGTGAAGGGAAAGGTTTAGCTTTCAACCTAGCACGGGCTTTGTTTTCTTTTAAAGCAAAATTGGCAGACAGACAGACATAAATGTACGCACAAACAGAGGTAAAATATCACGCTCTGAGCCTAAAATGGGTGTGAACGAGACCGTAAACCATTTGGACATGGCCATTACGATAATTATGTATCAGTTTTGTCTTTGATGCCGTTTTCTTATGGAATGTGCTTTCGATTAAGAAAGGATTGTAATTTTGTTTACACGTTTTGATTTGGAAAGGCTTACAATAAATTTGTATTCGGACTAAAAAAAGAGAGTATAAAATGGGTCTACTAAAACACTTACCAAGAATATCAGATGCTGCATGGTGAAGGCCAAAGACCATGACAAACAGGCCTAGGGTTAGGCGCTTCATCTTGAAGAAGAAGCAATGGAGACGAGCTGCTCTGCACTGCTTTAAAGACCCCGCACCGTCACGTGTCACATTCCCTCTTATACTAGGAATATTTCTTATGATTCCTCTTCTTCCTCTTCTTCGTTTGATCTTCCACCTTCATCAAACTGAAGATTCTAGCTATAAGAGGGAAAACACGTAAAAACCGTCATTGTGACACGTGACGGGCGGGGTCTTTAAGAGACAGACTCTGTAGAGCTTCTGCTGGCTCACTGACTGCTCGTCTGCTGTCCTCTTCCAACCCTTCTTCTTTTATGGATTTTCTGACCAACCAGCATCGAGGTTGAAGCGCGAAGTCAGCGTTTCAGCGAGTTGAACTGTCTTTGTTGTGGTGTTCTGCTTGACCAGTCAACCACACGATTAAACTTTTAAAAAATGGAGAGTCAGCGTTTTAACTTAAGCCGGTGCCACACACACGTAATATCGTATGGGGATGCGATGCGATTGGGGTCACGTGAGTCATGATTCGCGTGAAATACTTCGTCTACGAAAAATAATCATGCCATTTTCGCTCACTATACTCAAGTAGACCCAATCCATGAATTTCGCGTGAATCATGCATGACTCACATCGTGAAAATCGCATCGCATTCAGATCCGAATCGTATGTGGGTAGCAGACCCTTTAGTCTCTGTACTGTGCTTACGTCCGTCCACCAGACTCTGGCATGCTTAGCGTCTGGGTCACAGACCTAGAAAGGTGAGAATTCCCTTGAGGGGGTTTCTTCTAAAAACAACTGAGGGAAGGTAATGGCAGGTGCCCTGTGTTCGCCTTCGCTTCAGTCAGTAAGGACAATGCAGAAAGATGAAGGGGGAAGACGGGACGGGTAAGGAACAAAGGATGGGAAGAGAGTAAAACGATAGCTCTTGTGGGAAAACGGTGGAGCCACTGAAATGAAGAAGAAACAAACACCTTAAGGCGCTGATTAGATGGGACCCCTTAAAAAACTAGAGCGTTAAGACTGCTAGATCACCAGCCATGCGGCAGCATTTTCGGGTCCAGTAACATTGACCTTTGACCTATGAGCTTGATTTTTGAGCTTGGTCGAGATGTATTCTTAGTAACTATTTGAAAGCAAAATAGTGTCCTAGGTCCCTCCGTTCAATCTTTATCGTGTCAGGTGCTTGGCAGCATTTTCGGTGCCAGTGACCTTAACTTTTGACCTATGACCTTCATTTTTGAGCTTGGCTCAGATATATTTCGTAACTACCAGCATGTAAAATCTGAGCGTCCCATGTCCCTCCGTTACCGTGCCAGGTGTCCGGCAGCATTTTCGGCTCCAGTGACCTCGACCTTTGACCATGAAATTTATTTTCGAAATTGGCCTAGATATTCTTAGTACCGATACGCACGCAGACTGTGAGCGTCCTAGATCCCTCCGTGCAAACGGTATCGTGTTAACATAGATAGATAGATAGATAGACAGATAGATAGATAGATAGATAGATATACAGACAGACAGACAGATATATAGAGAGACATATAGATAGATGGATAGACAGAGACAGACATATAGATATAGATAGACAGACAGACAGATATAAAGAGAGACATATAGATAGATAGACAGACAGATAGATAGATAGATAGACAAATATATAGATATATATAGATAGATAAAGATATAGCTAGATAGCTAGATATGTAGATATATGGATTGATAGATATATAGATAGATATACAGACAGACAGACATATAGATAGATAGATAGATATTCAGTCGGACGGAATCCACTGAAAACATTACCAGCTTCGCTCTCTTCGGCCGCGGCTGGTAACTAGCTCTCTAGATCCACCAGTATTACCAACACAAGAGCAGCCCTCCACCAACCGTGGAAGCCTGTCTATACTACAAGGGTGTAGACATTGACAGACAATTGACGCTCAGAAGGCATGGAAGGTAAAGTAATGGGGGTACTGGCAGGGGAAGATTACAGCATCGTTTACTCAGCCACCCTTTTAACTACTGACTTTGGAGCGGGGGGGACCGTGATCGAGCTGAACAGTTCGGCTGGGTGGTAGTGAATCCCCATTCACGTTGTCGTTGTTGGTGGGTAGCACCTATACCCTGGTTGCCGGGGTCTTGACACAGTGACATGGTTTCCATTCTCTACCCCAGAGGACAGTACCATAGAAAAATCAATGTCCAATGCAAAAATTAAATATATTCTTTTTATCGGATTCTTGTACGGGAGACTACAAATATAGTGATTATAACTAGTAGGATTTCATCAGATTTAATTAGACAGTACAAATGCACGTCAACCATGCTTCACAAGTGTCAAAATCGGATCGTAGTGAATCGAATCGTATGCAGTGTGGCTAGGCCTTAAGACAAGTTAGAAGTCACATAGCAAACCAGCAAGTCAGAAACAAGTTGAGAGAGAGAGAGAGAGAGAGAGAGAGAGAGAGAGAGAGAGAGAGAGAGAGAGAGAGAGAGAGAGAGAGAGAGAGAATGAGACAGAGAGAAAGAGAGAGACACAGAGAGAGAGATAGAGAGAGAGGGGAGGGGGGACACAGAGAGAGAGAGACAGAGAACGAGAGAGAGAGAGAGAGAGCGAGAGAGAGAGAGAGGGGGGGAGAGAGAGAAAGAGAGAACGCAAACGCAAACGCAAACGCAAATACTTTATTGGCAATAGCTTACATAACTCTTCTGCCAAGGAAGGAGAGAGAGAGAGAGAGAGAGAGAGAGAGAGAGAGAGAGAGAGAGAGAGAGAGAGAGAGAGAGAGAGAGAGAGAGAGAGAGAGAGAGAGAGAGAGAGAGAGAGAATGAGAGCTATAGAGAGGGCGAGACAGAGAGACAAAGACAGAAACAGAGACAAAGGGACACAAACAAACAGACAGACCGAATCGGAGACAGACAGACAGATCAGTTGCGAACGAACGAATTTCGTAAGGTTTAAAGAACTTTTAACAGATACACTACACATGAATGTACATAGATATATAGATCAAACTCATCAGCAACAACAAGGTAGAAGCATAATATTGTGCTCTCTTTACAGTTGAACATATTGTTCGACGACTGTCATCACAGACACGTGGAATAGAAAACACCGAAATAATTATGTTGATGTAGACAACTGAATGTCAATGAAAACTAACGTAAGAAGAAGAAAAACAAATCAGGACATTTTCCCAGCAACACAACCGACGTTGAAAAGTACAACAAAAACATAACTCCTAAGACACCATTGTAGAAGCAAATTTCGTTCCTGAGAACCGCTTTTGAGGTTGAATGGGATCAACTGCAGATTCCTAGCTTTATAGAGCTCTCTATCTCCCTGTTCCTGGGTTTCCAGAGAGAGTAAAACTGTATAAAGGGGTGTTATGTCATTGTGAATATGCGGCATGTTTTCAGCAGCCTGTTTCTCTTTCATAAACAATACTTGCCTCGGTTCTTCTTCTTCGATCACTCAGACAGTTTCCTGTCAATTATGAGCGCAGATGCGTCATTCTACCGTTATGCGCATAAGTAAGAAATAACTAGGCTCAGCATGTTCGACTTCGGCTGGAGGAATCTTTTTGAAAGTTCTTCTTGAAAAAAGGCAGGAGAATGGTCCAGACAGGCAAAAAGATAGTAGATGACAGCAAGCAAAGGGAAAAGGCAAAGTCAAAGAGTGTGACAGATTAGAGGAAGTTACAAGCACAGAACTCCCAGAAGTTGGGGGAACTATTTATACAAAAGACCCCTCGGTATCCCCACGTGGGGCTTGCCCCAGTAAGAAAAGGAAACAAAAAAAGCAATGTAATCATAGAAGAGCAAATTAATAACAGTTGCATCATGCTGCATGACATCACGAGCAAAAGAGGCCCGTAGGAATCAACGGGATAAACTTTCTCAGCAGCTAAAGAGGTTATCAGGAATGAACAGTAGTTCAAACTTCTCTAAATACAGAAACCAAAGAGTTAATGATAGAAAGAATAAACAACCAATCAAACAAATAAACAGAGACAGAATAAAAAAGAGAAAAAGAAGATTATACATAATGATTAATGAGAGCATGGAGGGAAAACGTATAAGGCTCACTAAGCATATCTAAATTACTTTGTATGCATAGGGTAGGTCGGCCATACATTGGCATGGTAATCATACCGAAAAATACTATGAACATTAGAGCTGTCAACATTAAAACTGTACACGTGTCTAGAAATGAACATCAACCAGATAAATATGACTAGTTATTAGCATTGATTTGATAGTAAATACGTCAACACGTTGTTTATGACTGACACTTTTTTGAATGAAAAAATAAACTGATGAACATTTCAACAACACAAAATAGAGTATTTTGTTTTGTTGAAAAGTTCAGGATTTCCATTCAACAGTTTGTGTAGTCTAGTATAGTCTGGGGGTAGATTCAATATTGTATTTAATTGAGCTATGTAAAATAATTGACATGACAATATCATTTCATTTATAGAGAGGGAATAGGCAAATTAATACACGTTCGTTTTCTTATGTGTTTACCAGATCTGTGTCAATAATTTCCTTTGATGATTTTACGACAAATAAACGGGTTTGAGTTTGAGTCTTACGTCCAACCTCTCTACTCTGGAAGAAACAGAGATTGTCTCAAATGCTGCTTGTTGCTTTTACGCATATAAAAAGCAATCCCCCCCCCCCTCTCTCTCTCTCTCTCTCTCTCTCTCTATCTCCCCCCCCTCTCTCTCTCTCTCT
>CM065704.1:34034452-34044452 GCA_017654935.2 Phymorhynchus buccinoides
AGGAACGTTGGTCAATGCTGAAGAACAACAAACAGAGCAAAACAGAAAACTTTGTTCAATGCTGAAGAACAACAAACAGAGCAAAACAGAAAACTTTGTTCAATGCTGAAGAACAACAAACAGAGCAAAACAGAAAACTTTGTTCAATGCTGAAGAACAACAAACAGAGCAAAGAAGAAAACGTAATGAGGAAGGGATATGTCATTTCTGTTCAGTCAGATCCAGTAATATAGCAACACATATAATTTTATGTGTCCAAATGTTTTTAAACATCAGTATCATAATTGAACTAAACACACATCAAAACGCTACACTCACACAAGCACATGAAGGTGAAATAAACAATAAACACGGCGAACATCAGCGTCATAAATGTAACATTTAAAAGGAAAAGAAAGAAAGAAAATACATTTGGAATCGGTTCATTGGATGTGCAAAGGGCCAGCAACACTGCATACGATTCGATCCCAATGCGATACGATTGTAATGGTGATGATGTCTGTGAGCCATGCATGATACACGTGAAATACTTCAGTCTCAAAAAATTACTCTACAATAATTGTTGTTCACTCTGCTCATGTCGACCCCAATATACCGGTGCGTCCCGGTTCGCATATTGCCGAAACCTTAGAGCATAAAGCCGATTCACATACTGCCGCTTCGCATACAAAGCTTTGAGGACATGGCATTTCGCATAAAACTCAAAAAGTTAGGGATAGGGTTAGGG
Source organism: Phymorhynchus buccinoides (assembly GCA_017654935.2). NCBI lineage: Eukaryota > Metazoa > Mollusca > Gastropoda > Neogastropoda > Raphitomidae > Phymorhynchus > Phymorhynchus buccinoides. The sequence goes on from CM065704.1 coordinate 34,035,180, forward strand.
ATAGGGTTAGGGATATGCTTAGGGTTAGGAATAGGGTTAGGGTTAAATAGTGTTAGGGATAGTGTTAGGGATAGGGTTAGGGATCGGGTTAGGAATAGGGTTAGGGATAGGGTTAGGGATAGGGTTAGGGATAGGGTTAGGGATAGGGTTAGGGATAGGGTTAGGGATAGGGTTACGAATAGCGTTAGGGATAGGGTTAGGGATAGGGTTAGGGATAGGGTTAGGGATAGGGTTAGGGATAGTAAGGGAAAGTAACAGAAAGTCACGTAGAGTGCATTAGAACCTGCAAGAGTGCATAATATGCGAAATGGCAAACCCGTTTATGCGAACTACCAGAGTTTTTTTTGGAAGAGACACTCGACTTGCGCCCGCGGCTCTGATCAAAGGATTATGCGAACCGGTGGGCACCCCAATATACGAATCAAATAAAAATAGCTCTACAATTGTCGTTCACTCTGCTCATGTCGACCAAAATAATGTACGAATCAAATGAAAATGTCTGAAGCAAAAATACAGATATTTCCTCAGATTCGTGTACCGGGGTGACAGATTTAAAGGGGCACCCTGACGGATGAGTTTTTGCAAGAAACACGTCGAGATCACCAGGAAAACACCTTTACAGAGATTGCAACACTCACTTTTGCTCTGGTTTCCTAGAAACCAAACCGTCAAATTCAAGGCGGTTCCTCCCTTCGCCAACACAAGCCTTTAAAAAAAAAAATGTAATTTTTGTTATGCAGTTTATCTAAAAGTTTCGCTCACAACAAAAGGAAATAGCTCAATTTTTGTTTTAACTGCACTACAAAAAAAAAAACTTCAACCACAATGAGTGTCCTCCACCCACCCCATCCAAAATGGCTACTCTTTCCAGCATCTCCGCTAAGGAGGAATCGCCGTTTTGACGGTTTAATTTTTAGGAAACCAGAGCAAAAGTGAGTGTTCCGATCCTTGAAAAGGCTGTCTTTCTGGTGATCTCGACGGGTTTCTTGCAAACACTCATCCGTCAGGGTCCACCTTTAATAAACGTAACTAGCATGATTTCATCAGATTCATTTAGACAGTAGCATTCCACGAGGATCATGGCTCACATATATCAAATCGCATCGCATTGAGATCGAAACGTGTGTAGTGTAGCGACGCCTTAATACCTTGACCTCATTTTATCGCAAGATTCCTAGCTGCCTCCAGTCTCCTAATTCATAAAGCAGTGAATTCGTTTGACTTCTGAGCTGTGTTCACAATACCCTGACGAAAATGGTGTTTTACGTCCTCTTGGTCTGAATCAGACACATATGGGACATTTGTAAATACAAATATGGTTGGAACAATACTGGAGGCAATGCCCGGAGGCAGTACGAAACCAGTAAAGTCCCGATTTTTTTAATATTAATACAGATGTATCTACAGATGTATGTTCACAATACCCTACACCTCTCTCTCCATTTTATACTCAGTAGTCTACTCACTCTGCAACTACTGAACGAGAAGGCAAATACGGAGCTTCCCACATTACTAAAACTTGAATGTTAATATCTTCTAGAGTTTCTCAGATAACAGCCGCCGCGCGAATAACGCTTACGCCAAACGGGGCCTAAGAAACACTTTAGAAAACGTTTTGCGGAAGAATATTACAAGCTCTTGTCTGATTGGTCATTTTTTATTTTTTATTTTAAACAAACTTTAATGGACGAATCAACAACAAGAAACGCATTCACCCCCTACTAGTTCCGGATAGTTCGCCGCTTGCTCGGTGTTTGGTAAGAACAAAACGCCACGCGAACTATCGGCAAACGAAGGGTGTTTCTTAGACCGTTTTTGCCGATTTGAGCGAGCGCAACGTAACGCTAGCCCTTGTGAAACGGACCCCTGTCAACTAATGCATGCACGTGAGTGTTTATTTTTGTGGCGTACCTTTAAAGACCCCGCACGTCACGTGTCACATTCCCTCTTGTACTAGGAATATTTTTTAAGATTCCTTACTAGCTATAAGAGGGAAAACACGTGAAAACCGTGATTTTGACACGTGACGTGCGGGGTCTTTAAAATGTTTATTTTCTCACAATGTCGCTGAACGCAACTCACCTCTCTCCATTTTAGACTCAGTAGTCTACTTACTCTGCAACTACTGAACGAGAAGGCAGATACGGAGCTTCCACCATTACTACAACATGAATGTTATCTTCTGTTGTTTGGCCTACACGTCTGTCAACTAATGAACGCAAGTGAGTGTTGTAATTTTTTGTGGCGTACTTTTGAAATGTTTAGTTTCTCCCAATATGTTTGGTTCTTCTGCACTGGTTATTTCGTTTTGAACGTATGATGATACGGAGAGACTCGTGGGGGAGGCGGAGTGGTCCAGCACCCCGTATGGAGGCACGAGCTATCCACCCACTGCTGCCACATTTACAGCTTAAAGCTGTCGTTTGATATTTGGTATTTGGTGTTTGGTGCTTGGTATTTGGTGCTTGGTATTTGGTGTTTTGGTATTTGGTGTTTGGTGTTTGGTGTTTTGGTGTTTGGTGTTTGGTATTTGGTGTTTGGTGTTTGGTGTTTGGTATTTGGTGTTTGGTATTTGGTGCTTGGTATTTGGTGTTTGGTGTTTGGTGCTTGGTGTTTGGTGCTTGGTATTTGGTGCTTGGTATTTGATTTTTGGTGTTTGGTGTTTGGTATTTGGTGCTTGGTATTTGGTGCTTGGTATTTGGTGCTTGGTATTTGGTGCTTGGTGTTTGGTGTTTGGTGTTTGGTGCTTGGTATTTGGTGCTTGGTATTTGATGTTTGGTGTTTGGTGTTTGGTATTTGGTGCTTGGTATTTGGTGCTTGGTATTTGGTGCTGGAAGTCACATCTCTCCTCTCCTGGTCACCATACCCCTCCTCCTCCTTGATATCACACCACTCCTCTCATGGTCATCATACCTCTCCTCCTCCTGGTCGTCATACTCCTTCTGCTCCTGGAAGTCACATCTCTCCTCTCCTGGTCACCATACCCCTCCTCCTTGTGGACGTCACACCCCTCCTCCGGTTCGTCACACCCCTCCTCCTGCTGGACGTCACATCCCTCCTCTCCTGGACGTCATACCCCTCCTCTCCTGGACATCACACCCCTCCTCTCCTGCTCATCATACCCTTCCTCTCCAGGTCATCATACCCCTCCTCTCCTCCCCTACCCCTCATTTTGGACGTCACGCCCCACCTCTCCTAGTCATCATACCCCTCATCATGGACGTCAGGTCACGCCCCTCCTGTCCTGGTCATCATACTCCTCCTCCTGGACGTCACGCCCCTCCTCTCATGGTCATCATACCCCTCATCCTCCTGGATGTAACACCCCTCCTCTCCTGGTCATCACACCATCCCTCCTCCTGGAATTCACACCCCTCCTGGTCGTCACCCCCCCAGGTGGTCACACCCCTCTTCCTACTGGACGTCACACCCCTCCTCCTATTGGACGTCACACCCCTCCTCCTATTGGACGTCACACCACTCTTATCCTGGTCACTATGCCCCCCCCCCCCTCCTCATGGTCATCACACCCCTGCTCCTCCTGGACGTCACACCCTTCCTCTCCTGGTCATCACACCCTTCCTCTCCTGGTCATCACACCCTTTCTCCTGGACGTCACACACCTCTTTTCCTGGTCATCACACCCCTCCTCCTCCTGGTCGTCAAACCCCACCTCTCATGGTCATCATACCCCTCCTCCTCCTGGACGTCACACCACTCCTCTCCTGGTTTTCATACCCCTCCTCCTCCTGGTCGTCAGACTCCTCCTGCTCCTGGACGTCACACTCCTCCTCCTGTTCGTCACACCCCTCATCCTCCTGGACGTCACAACCCTCCTCCTCCTGGACGTCACACCTCTTCTCTCCTGCTCATCATACCCTCCTCCTTCTGGACGTCACACTCCTCCTCCTGTTCGTCACACCCCTCATCCTCCTGGACGTCACAACCCTCCTCCTCCTGGACGTCACACCTCTTCTCTCCTGCTCATCATACCTCTAATCCTTCTGGACGTCACACTCCTCCTCCTGTTCGTCACACCCCTCCTCCTCTTGGACGTCAGAACCCCTCCTCCTCCTGGACGTCAAACCCCTCATCCTGGTCATCACACCCCTCCTCCTCCTGGACGTCACATCCCTCCTCTCCAGGTCATCATACTCCTCCTCCTCCTGGATGTCAAAACATCCTCCTCCTGGTCATCATACCCCTCCTCTTGGTCGTCACACCCCTCCTCCTCCTGGACGCCACACCCTCTTGCTGGACATCACAACCCTCCTCTTGGACGCCACACCCCTCCTCCTTTTCGTAACACCCCTTCTCCTACTGGAGGTCACACCCCTCCTCTCCTGGCCATGACACCCATCTTCCTGGACGTCACACCCCACCACTCCTGGTCACCACAACCCCCCTCCTACTGGACGTCACACCCCTCCTCTCCTGGACATCACACCCCTCATCTCCTGGACGTCACACCCCTCCTCTCCTGGTCACGTCACAACCCTCCTCCTCCTGGACGTCACACCCCTCCTCTCCTGGTCACCACAACCCTCCTCCTCCTGGACGTCACACCCCACCACTCCTGGTCACCACAACCCTCCTCCTCCTGGACGTCACACCCCTCCTCTCCTGGCCATGACACCCCTCTTCCTGGACGTCACACCCCACCTCCTGGACTTCACACCCCTCCTCCTCCTGGACGTCACACCCCTCCTCTCCTGGCCATCACACCCATCTTCCTGGACGTCACACCCCACCACTCCTGTTCACCACAACCCTCCTCCTCCTGGACGTCACAGCCCTCCTCTCCTGGCCACGACACCCCTTTTCCTGGACGTCACACCCCACCACTCCTGGTCACCACAACCCTCCTCCTCCTGGACGTCACACCCCTCCTCTCCTGGTCACCACAACCCTCCTCCTCCTGGACGTCACACCCCACCACTCCTGGTCACCACAACCCCCCTCCTACTGGACGTCACACCCCTCCTCCTCCTGAACGTCACACCCCTCCTCTCCTGGTCACCACAACCCTCCTACTGGACGTCACACCCCTCCTCCTCCTGGACGTCACACCCCTCCTCTCCTGGTCATCACACCACCCCTCTTCCTGGACGTCGCACCCCTCCTCCTCCTGGTTGTCACACGCCTCCTCCTACTGGACGTCACACCCCTCCGCTCCTGATCATCACACCCATCCTCCTGGACGTCACAGCCCTCCTCCTCCTGGACGTGACACCCTTCTTCCTGTTCGTTACACCCCTGTTCTCCTGGTCACCATACCCCTCCTCCTGTTCGTCACACCCCTCTTCCTCCTGGACGTCACACCTCTCCTCTACTGGTCATTATATACCTCCTCCTGGTCATCACACCCTCCTCTTCCTGGACATCACACCCCTCCTCCTGTTCGTCACACCGCTCCTCCTCCTGGACGTCACACCTCTCTCTCTCCTGGTCATCACACCCCTCCTCCTGGTCATTCACACCCCTCCTCCTGGTCATCACACCCCTCCTCATGAACGTCACACCCTTCCTATCCTGGTCATCATACCCCTCCTCTCATGATCATCACACCCCTCCTCTCCTGCTCACCACACCACTCCTCCTCCTGGACGTCACACCCCTCCTCATCCTGGTCATCATACTCCTCCTCCTCCTAGACGTCACACCCCTCATCCTGGTCATCATACCCCTCCTCCTGGTCATCATACCCTTCCTCATCCTTGACGTCACACCCCTCCTCATCCTGGTCATCACACCCATCCTCATCCTGGACGTCACACCCATCCTCTCTTGATCATTACACCCCTCATCATGGACGTCACACCCCTCTTCTCCTGGTCGTCACACCCCTCCTCATCCTGGTCAGCACACCCCTCCTCCTCCTGGATGTCACACCACTCCTCTCCTGATCATCATACCCCTCATCATGGACGTCACCACACCCCTCCTCTCCTGCTCATCACACCCCTCCTCCTCCTGGACGTCACACCCCTCCTCATCCTGGTCATCATGCTCCTCCTTCTACGCGTCACACCCGTCCTCCTGGTCATCATACCCTTCCTCATCCTTGACGTCACACCCATCCTCATCCTGGTCATCGCACCCATCCTCCTCCTGGACGTCAGACCCCTCCTCTCCTGATCATCACACCCCTCATCATGGACGTCACACCCCTCTTCTCCTGGTCGTCATACCCATCCTCTTCAGGTCATCATACTCCCCCTCCTCCTGGACGTCAAACCCCTCCTCCTGGTCATCATACTCCTCCTCCACCTGGACGTCACACCCCTCCTCCTCCTGGACGTAACACCCCTCCTCCTGGACGTCACACCCTTCCTCATGGACGTCATACCCCTCCTCCTCCTGGTCATCATACTCCTCCTCCACCTGGACGTCACACCCCTCCTCCTCCTGGACGTAACACCCCTCCTCCTGGACGTCACACCCTTCCTCATGGACGTCATACCCCTCCTCCTCCTGGTCATCATACTCCTCCTCCACCTGGACGTCACACCCCTCCTCCTCCTGGACGTAGCACCCCTCCTCCTGGACGTCACACCCTTCCTCATGGACGTCATACCCCTCCTCCTCCTGGTCGTCACACCCCTCCTCCTCCTTGTCGTCACACCCCTCCTCCTGCTGGACGTCACACTCCTCCTCCTACTGGACGTCACACCACTCCTCTCCTGATCATCATACTCCCCCTCCTGGTCGTCACACCCCTCCTCCTGCTGGACGTCACACCCCTCCTCCTACTGGACGTCACACCCCTCCTGTCCTGTTCATCATACTCCCCCTCCTGGTCGTCACACCCCTCCTCGTGGACGTCACACCCCTCCTCCTACTGGACGTCACACCCATCCTCCTACTGGACGTCACACCCCTCCTCTCCTGGTCATCATACTACTCCTCTCCTGGTCATCATACCCCTCCTACCAGCTTCTTCATCCGTGTCTACATCCGCATCAGGTACGTCATCAGAAAAACAAGTATGCACTAAGGGAAGACTTAAGTGTATTAACATTATTTTAATAATTGTTTTCGGATTCAAAAGAAAATACGCAAATAAACAAACAAGAGTATGTAGATGTGTAATAAAAAAGTTTTTTTAAAGAATTGTTTTTGGAGACGTTTAAGTTATTGTGAGTTATAACAGTGATGCTATGATGTGCCATTATAGACCCGATCTGAGAAAATGGTCTAGAGATATATCTTTCCTGGCTTATCTAAACCAAAAACCATCATTCCAGGGCTTATGACATCAAAAGTTATGACATCATCAATGACATCATTAAGTACGAGACCGTCTCGTAGCCAGGCAGGGAAGGGGAATTACAGGTTTGTCCTTTGTGCAGCCACCCCATCCGGCACGGTTTGTTCCTTATACCTGTCGGTGCACCCTCCATGCTAGGCCTACCTGGCCCACAGGAGAATCGACCCTCTACGATGATGACACCCTCCATGCTAGACCTACCTGGTCCACGGGAGAATCGACCCTCTACGATGATGACACCCTCCATGCTAGACCTACCTGGCCCACGGGAGAATCGACCCTCTACGATGATGACACCCTCCATGCTAGACCTACCTGGCCCACGGGAGAATCGACCCTCTACGATGATGACACCCTCCATGCTAGACCTACCTGGCCCACGGGAGAATCGACCCTCTACGATGATGACACCCTTCATTTTGGACCTACCTGGTCCACGGGAGAATCGACCCTCTACGGTGATGATATAACCCAGTGTGCTGCTTCATGTGTTCCCAACCCTACCTCATGGAACATACGTACACCAAAATCTGCCACAAAGAAGGTAACTCTTTAGTTTTGGTCTGAAGAAGATGATTGAATTCATAAGAAAACGCTTCAAGCACAATGAGTGACCTCCACCCACCCCATGCAAAATGGCTACTCTCTCCGGCATCTCCACCAAGGAAAAATCGCCGTTTTGACGGTTAGATTTCTAAGAACCCAGAGCAAAGCGAGTGTTCCGATCCTTGAAAAGGCTGTCTTTCTGGTGAACCTCGAATGTGTTTCTTGCAAAAACGCATCCGTCCGAGTCCACCTTTAACACACAAAAATAAAATGATTGACCTAATAACTTTTCTTTTATCTCAAGCAATAGTGAGGGAGGCTTATTTCTTAATCGTTCTGTGGAATAACTTGCCCAGTATGAAAATGCGATTATTTGTTTATTCGAAAAATGTTATAGACAAATATCCAAGCTTTTGTTTTAAATTCCCAATATTTTATAGTTTGAATGGCAGACAAACAAATGGCCAGACTTATGCAAAAATAAAAAATAAAAATTAAATAAAGGATAGAGAAGGGGACGAGGGAGGCGGGGGGCGGCAGCTACCCTGTTACTTTTAGACAATAATTATATTCTTCCAGAATTTTTTTATCTTCAAATTAAAATCTCAATTTAAGCCGAAATTCCTATGTCTGGTTTTCCCATGTACTGTTACAAATATCACTGTCGTGATACTGGGTCACATAATTTTTATATGAGGCATGATTCTCTTGAAATTCTACTGTCTACATGAATCTGATAAAACCCTACTAAATAGTTATGTTCACTCTACTTGTAGAGTCCCCCATACATGAATCTGATGAAATATTTATTTGTATTTTTATATGATACATGTACTTTAAAAAAAAAATGATTTGTGTCGGGTCTACTTGAGTATAGTACGCCAAAATAGTAGAATTATTTTAAGCGGAAGTATTCGCCGTTTCTCTACTCGCCGTATAGGTCTCTACTCGCCGTACTCGCCGTCGTTAGTCCAAACCGCATAGCAGTGTCAAATCGCCGTGTTTTTTCAGTGCTATTTCGCCTTATTCACTGTTTACTGAATTGATGCCATGAATTGTGTTCTTGCTTTTGGCCGTATGGCCGGTGTGGCGTTCTCAAGATGGATTTGCTCTCAACATGTATGCGCAGGTGCGAAGAGTTAGGGATAAGTTTAGGGATAGGGATAGGTTTAGGGTTACGATTGGGTTAGGGATAGGGTTATGGATAGGGCTAGGTTTAGGGTTACGATAGGGCTATGGATAGGTTTAGGGTCAATTTAGTGTCGAATACACAAACGATAATTTTTTTACTACTGCTTCTTATCCCTGGTCTATGCGGCGAAATGCAACAGATTGTAAAATTGAAAAACTCATACTTCGAGTGGGGAAACGGCGAGTTGGGAGACGGCGATTCGGTACCTCACTGAATCATGACTCACAGACATCGTCACAATCGCATCGCACACAGCTGTTTCAGG
>CM065704.1:34054452-34069452 GCA_017654935.2 Phymorhynchus buccinoides
TCCCATCTTTACCAGGCAATTGCGCGTCATTGGAAAATCGTCAATTGCGCCTCTGCGGGACGTCAATTGTACACGTGAGTACGAAGTTCGGCATGATTATACAGAACATAGCCCTGTCATATGTTGGTGCCATGTCAGGGATGGAAAGTGTGTATTGCGCTACATAGAGAGGGGGCTATTGAATACTTGGCTTTATTATGACTGCGATTAATTATTCAACAAACATATTTACCTCAAAAAGTTGCTAAAATACAGTTAAATATTTGATAAGAAAGGCAAGTCTGAACAATGTCGGGAGAGCCAAGAAATCCAAAGTGTGTGTGGGTGGGGGGGGGGGGGGAGGGAGGGGTTCATCTTCATCTTTACCGAAAATTGTGACTATTTCGCCAGGCGCAATTCATGACCACGAGAGGCGCAATTCACACAGGCGCAATTGAGTATGAGGGTAATTAAAAAAGAAGGCGCAATTAAGTATGAGGGTAATTAAAAAAGAAAGCGCAATTGAGTTGCACCGGACTCCATTGAGTTCCTACCTTCCCTATAGGTAAATTACGTTGCCCACTTGAAAAAAACAGGGAGTGTCGTCTCCCCGGATTCTAAGAAAAATAGCCTTCCCATGGGGGGATTCTAGGTTAGGTCATCCAAAGCCAGGCCTTCGAAGACAAAGAGTTGCTATACAGATATTTTCACTCAAGCTCCAAAAGTGTGACTTCGACTAGACAGGGAACGATAGGCCCTGTGGCCATGCAAAATTCTGAGAACAAAAGTCGTGTAGAGGTGTTGCCAGGACAGTGGTCAGGAAAACTCACAAAAGGCCATTCAACACGTTTAGGCCGTACTTAATTGTAAGGCTGGTTGGTCCTCAGGCAAAGTCACACAAAGGTCATCCACACCGCAGAGTTCTTTGTCTCCGATTGGCCAAAGCTCTCAATAAAAGCCGGTAGACGTGAGGGGGGAAGCTGCATTTCACCCGCAAGAAGCTTCACCTAGAGTTCGTATCTTCATCAGCCCTAGTGTAGTTCTTCGTCTTCTTCTTCTCCACTGCGTGTTCTACGAGTAAAGATGAAGTCCCTGGTGTTTGGTCTGGTCATGGCTGTGTGCCTTCGCGTCGCAGTGTCTTCGAGTGGTGAGTGTTTCAGGCCTTGGTTCTGCCAAAAAAGTTCCTTTCCTTTGCTGGTTGTTCTGTATATAATAATCAGACCTGCTTACAACCTACACAAGTCTGGATGACTGAAATGAGTAGTTTGTGTGCAAAATGTGTAGTTTTATTAATTAAACCATTAAACAATATTCACTGAAAATGAGTAATTAGAGCATTATTTTCAATTTTGAAGAGTACTATAGGTCCAAACTGAGTAGAGTACTACTCTAAAAGAGTAGAGTAAACAGGTCTAATATATGTATATTATGTAGTACACCGGTTTTTCTGTCTGGGCATTTCCTAACAGATTATTTCTTCTAGCGCCATGTATTTGTTGACGTTCTTGGTTGCCTGTTGCATCTTAACCGACAAGAGGGGAGGGAGGGGGGGGGGGGGGACTTTTTTTGTTGTTTTGTTTCGAGTATCCATGCGTTGCTGTTAATGGAGATATCTCTCACATAAGCTCTAAAATTCAGACAACCACGTGGCAGGGTACTTGGCAGTGAATGTCTTTGCACTTGGTGGGAGTGATGAACTGGGCGAGTGGGTTCGCCCATGGTGCTAGAAGAGTTCAGTTGAGAGAGGAAAAAGAGAAAAGAAAAAGAAAGAAGAACAAAAACAAGCGCGAAATCGCAATAGTTTGTGGCACGCGGTCTATTTTTACCACTCCAATCATGAGTCACCTCCCCTGGCTTTTCAATAATTTTAATCTGTAAACCAGAATGTTATCTCTGCACCATTTCGTAACTTTTTATATCTTTTGGAAAACATTTAAAACTATGTATCCTACTTATACTCATCGAAAGAAGCACCGCATACTCGTCGTGTCTGTTGTAGTGTCTGTATTACGTATGTTTATTATTTTGTACGCTTTTAAAATACATCATTTTAAAGAGTGGCCTCAATTTGAAGTGTAGCCTCTCGATTTTGTCAAAAGTGCGACAATTTTGGACCGACAGACAGACAGACCGACCGACCGACAAAGTGAGTTATAGATTTGTGGCTTGAGCCACAAACAAAAAGACTGAATGAAATAAAAATGGACAAAATGAGCGCGGAGTTGAAGAAAAGTCGTTAAAGTGAGGGTTTTATTTAAAATGGTGTATTCCGATTTTGAGTTAAATTGTCGTCGTTCATAGGCATAACCTTTTCAATGTTTGCCTCCTGTCAGTTTGCCTTTATTAAAACTTTTGGGGGGGTTTCTTTTAGCAATACATATTACAGTATTATTGAAAAGAGCTTGCGTTCACTTTTTAAAAAACCACCTCACGATTTTTGTTTCAGTAGATCATATTTATCATAGAAACAAGTCGTAAATTTGGTTTTATTTCTTCATAGGCTCGTTCATTACCTTTCTAAAGTTTTAAGATTTACAAGACTCGCTAATAAAGTTAGAAATGCAATGATGTTCAGAGAAGTTTATGGAATGTATCCATTATTATTGGATTACAAATATGAATTATCATCTTAACATGTTAGTTGTTTGCGTGTATTATTGAAGTAAACATATTGTTAGATTTTAGCAATTTTTGTAGGGGCAGAGAGAGTAATAGAGTCTGAGAGACTTTCCAGGGCCAGAGCACACGCAGAGAGATAGGGGGGGGGGGAGAGAGAGAGAGAGAGAGAGAGAGAGAGAGAGAGAGAGAGAGAGAGAGAGAGAGAGAGAGAGAGAGAGAGAGAGAGAGAGAGAGAGAGAGAGAGAGAGAGAGAGAGAGAGAGAGAGAGAGAGAGAGAGAGAGAGAGAGAGAGAGAGAGAGAGAGAGAGAGAGAGAGAAGAGAGAGAGAGAGACAGGAGAGAGAAGAGAGAGATAAGAGAGAGACACACAGAGAGAGATAATCACACATATCTATAAGTTATAGAGAAACACAGAGAGAGACACAGAGCGTCACAGACGGACAGACAGTTAGATCAGAGAAACAAAAGCAGAGAGACAGAGACAGAGACAGAGAGGAAGCAGGGAAAATCAGGCATACCGTTTGACTGAATTGTACTTGATATGGTTTGCAGTTCAGATGGACTACAAAGCGTGGAACGACCACACTGGCATGGTCTTTGTCAACGTATCCGCCTTCACCACCGACATCCACTCGGCCTACCAATGGATCCCCATGTGCTTCCAAAACTTCACTGTTGCAGATGCCCGTGAGTTAACCCCTTTACTACTAGATTAGTTCATCCAGCAACGAGTTAGCTGTTTTAGGTATTATTAGGTATTAGGTACTTTATAGTCACAGAGGCGTCTCTGTGAAATTCGGGTTGCTCCCACCTGGAGAGCGTGTCGCAGCCAGAGGCGCTCCACCCAACTTTTTGTGTGTGTGCATGCGAGTTTTGTGTGACTGATGAGAGGGGGGAGGGGGGGGGGGGGTAAATTTGGACCAAATGACAACTTTTTCGTTGCCACTAAGTTTAACGTGTGCTACGTGCATGGGCACACGGGACCTCGGTTTATCGTCTCATCCGAAAGACATTTATGAACTGGGAATAACAAATACTAACACTTGAAAATAAACGTCATGAGTCGCGAAAATTTAAAAACAAATGAACACTTGAAAAGCTGTGCATAGTTAGCTTGATCAGAAGCACCCAACTTATGTAAATAACAAAACCATAATAATAAATCGAGAATACAAATGTGACCAAGCACCGCGAAAGGGACATTAAGTGTAAAACTGAATATTCTGAGAGAATCATACATTTGAAATCTTCGGACTTTTCTCTTTCTAATGATACAAAAAACATTCTTGTATATTTTTTTTCCGTTTTGCTTATTATGTATTGTTCGTGTCGGTGCTAGTTCTTTTGCTTTGTGATTTTTTTGTTTAACCCTTTCACCGCCAATGTCGCATTTTAGCACCTCAATGGTTTAACATCTATGTCACTAAAAGGCATCAAATCAGGGCCTGTTATCCAAAGACACTATTTTTTATGGGGGGGGTGGGGGGGGGGGAAGTAAGGATATGCCTAATGTTATACATGTCACAGAGGAATTCGCAATATTGCAGAAATATTTTTTTCTCTACCCAGTTAAGTTTATGGTATATTTTGGCTGAAAAACGGCTGACGGCGAAAGGGTTAAATAATAGGCCTACATAAGCTACCAAACATTCGATTTCCATGTATAAAAAAAAACACCAAAAACCAACAACATGAAAGATTGTGTATTTGGGGAAGGGATAGGGTTGGAAGTTAGAATCGGCCTAGCATCACTTTGATCAAATCGAAGGATGCAGACATTAAGCATGAGGTTCGCAAACAATGGCGTGTGACTAAAAGTACGCATTTGCCGTGTGTTGTTTTCGAACTTTACGCGGTGACAGTCCTGAGATGACCATAGCTGTTGACGGGACTATAATGGAAAAAAAATGAAATAAATAAACTTGCTCTTTGCCTAAAGGTCAATGCTTTGACCGTAACCAGTTTCCACACATCCTATTTTAACGACTTGCTTTGCGTATGTGATTTAACTCGAAAGCAACAACTGGTCTGTTCGAAATGTCTTAACCCTTTCATCGCCACTGTCGCCTCTTGGCACCACAATGATTTAACACCCATGTCACTGAAACGCATCAAATGAGGGTCTTGTATCCAGTGACCTTATGTTCTTCATTTTGGGAGGTATAAGGATAGGCCCTATTTTATGCATGTCAGAGAGGAATCCCCACTATTGCAGACAAAATATTTTCTCTACCCAGTTAAGTTTAATGGAACGTTTTGGCTGAAAAATGGCTGACGGTTTTTGTTTTCAGGAGTTGTCTGTAAAGAGATGGGCTACCAGGATGGCGTGCCTCTGTGCTGTGGCCGCAGCATTGCGGAATTTAACCGTAAGCAGCACCCACGGATGGCGCAGCTGAGGAGCTCCTGCACTGGGGAGGAAGCCAACTTCGCGGAGTGCGCAACGGTGGTCAGTGTCGACTGGGAGTGGGATGTGTGCAACGGCAACAAGTACGCCGCTGTCACCTGCTTTGAGACCAAGGCTCCAGGCCCGGAAGGTACGTTGTAAAGCGTTTGGAGTAGAAGGTCTTGTTAGATAGGAAAGTAAGATGAATGTATTGCTATATAGAATATATTCATTTTGTGCTGTGATGGAACTTAAAAGGTGAGCTTCAAGTTTGAAATAGTTATGTCTTGAAACATGGTGGTTGTTGTGTGTGTGTGTGTGTGTGTGTGTGTGTGTGTGTGTGTGTGTGTGTGCGTGCGTGTGCGTGCGTGTGCGTGCGTGCGTGCGTGCGTGCGTGCGCGTGTGCGTGCGTGCGTGTGTGTGTGCGTGTGCGTGCGCGTGCGCGTGTGTGCGAGTAAGATGCATTTATTGCTAACAATAATTTATTCATTGTGTGCTGTGATGGAACTTAAAAATGGATTTGCAAGTTTGAAATAGTTATGTCTTGAAACATGGTGGTTGTTGTGTGTGTGTGTGTGTGTGTGTGTGTGTGTGTGTGTGTGTGTGTGTGTGTGTGTGTGTGTGTGTGTTGTGTGTGTGTGTGTGTGTGTGTCGTGCGTGCGCGTGCGCGCGCGTGTGTGTGTGTGTGTGTGTGTGTGTGTGCAGCTGGGTCAGTTCTTATATTTATTCAAGTTTCCGCTTAAAACGAAGAAAACTGATGTAATTGCCTTTTGTATGATGCCCTTTTCATACTGCTCCCTGAACAGAGTACCATCTGGGACTGAGCACCAACTACCTGGCTCTCACCAAAACGCGGAGGAACGTTTCCTCGTGGGGAGCCGTGGAGGTGTACTATGACAACACCAAGGGCAACATCTGTCTGGACGGCTGGGATGACCGAGATGCCACAGTGGCCTGCAGGGAGCTGGGATTCCCCCACGGGGAAGCTTTCTACCTCGAGCAACGTGGTGACGGTGAACACCATATCTGGTCTTCCAATTTCAACTGCACGTGAGTGTGGTTGGTTGTTTTTTCTCTCTCTTGATGTTCTGAATATGCGGTCACTTTCTTAAAGATACACTGACCCACCACGATTAAGTCCCTTGTTTTTGCATGGGTAGTTGTGACCCATATACAAATGCCCCCAACTTGAAATTGAGACTGCTCTTTAAAGACCCCCAACGTCATCTGTCAAAATCATGGTTTTCGCGTGTTTTCCCTCTTATAGCTGGTAAGAAATCTTAAGAAATCTTCCAAGCATAAGAGGGAATGTGACACGTGATGTGGGGGTCTTTAAAACGATGTTTCGTTTTCAATTTGGGGGCATTTGTATGGGAGCAAAACCTGGTCAAAACAAGATTGATCACCAGCTATAAAGAGGGGAAACACGTGAAACCCGTGATTTTGACACGTGATCTGGTGGATCTTTAAGAGAAAACCAATAGACGTAATTGGTAATATTATGTCGACAGAATCACTTCAAACGAAAGTGGCATATCTGCAGAGAGCAGCCCAGGGAACAGTTTAACATCGCTCCACGATGAAGCACGGATGCGTTTCCGCGCGTTCTCTTTAATTTAAACCAAAGCATGCACTTGCTAAAATTGCTCGTTTCAATGATGGAGTACCACAAATGGCCGCATGTTTAGTTCAGCCATTACTTCTCGACATAATAATTTCATTTTTGTATGACTTTGAGGGCTATCATGAGAAGTCGAAATAATTGTTTCTGACAACAGCCACGTCTTTATTCTCAATACAAAACTGCGTTACATATTAAGGTGTTTTTGTTTTTCTTACTGTCACCAGTTGGAAGGAAACCAATCGTAATCAATGGCCGTCTGAGCAGTTTTGCTTTTGGGGGGCACTTGCAGATCTTTCACTTTTAAATGTAGCCAAAGACGTATTTTAAAAAGCGCATGATTTAACGGGTAAGAAGCCCACCCCAATTATTTCATGAAATAAATCCAAAAATTTCAGTCAGATTTGGCCCATGAGGACGAATGCTAGACATATAACGCTCAGTCTCATGGGCAAAAATGAGACTGAAATTTGCTTCTCTACCCATGAGATATATTGGGGTGGGCTTCTTACCCGCCCATGCGCTTTTTACCCCGTCTTCCCCTACTCTTTTTAGTTGTGCACTATTTTAGTATGTGTGTTTTCCTTCATTTATTGACATGTCACACGCCATTTGCATTATTTCACTGCTACATATAATTCATTTTTGATATATACTTCAGTGTTGTATTTTTCTGTGGTTTTCAGAGGCAACGAGACGCGACTGTCCCAGTGTTCGTTTGATGGCTGGGGTCAGACAGAAAGGTGTAGCGACTTATATTCCCATGCTGGAGTGTATTGCTACAAAGACGAAGGTAGGTTCAGCTTTCTAAACACTTAGTAGCAGATTTCACCTTGTCGAAAATCCGATAGACTTGTATCGAATCGTGTTATCGTAATATCATCCGCGTTGTTATTTAGTATCGAAAACAATTACAAACTTAGGTCTACATAATTAAAAGATCCAGAAAGGCACCGTGCTAGGTCTAAAACATGTGGGGTTTTTTTTTAGGAATGTATATGGAACCTTCTTGAACGTGTAGAAAGCACCAGGAACAGACAAAAAAACTTATTAGTCGGAATAAATTCCATTTCACATAGTTTATTGAACCTTGCGGGTATTTGAGATACGCACGCCACGATGATTTTTGTGTCTTTAAAAAAACCCACCAACTAACATCTTAAAAGTCTTAAAGGCTTTTAAAATGTGTATGCAGATGTAGAATTGTTCCTCGATGACCGTGTCGAAACATGGATTCAATTCGAGTAAAAACAAAATGAAAAAAATATTTTATTATTCAGTCTAGATTCTTGATTGTGTACCTGCCTGAACTGTTTCCTCATTACTGATGTCGGTTGTCTCAGGAGTGAAGTACCGCTTCTACAACCCTGACCGTAGCGCCACCTGGGGAAGGATCGACGTCATGTTGCCCGATGCCAAGGAGTGGAGTTCTCTGTGCCATTCGCCATGGGGCAAAGCAGAAGCTAATGTGGCGTGCAGGTAAGACAATCTTAAACGAATAACTCTCACGATCTGCACTGTATGTTTGTCTAGTTCTATACACATTTCTGACTAAATTATTCCACTCTTTTCTTGCACCACGTTTTATTTTTGAGAATGTTGAGTAACCCACTTTGTGTTCTGATAATGTAGTTCCCAAACATTTTGACACCTGGTCATCACAAGATTCCCAAGTGTCTTTGACGGTGCGCCCCGGTTCGCATATTGCCGTTTCGCATACTGCCGCTTCTCATAAAGCCGATTCACATACTGCCGCTTCGCATACAAAGCTTTGTGGACATGGCATTTCGCATAAAACTCAGAAAGTTAGGGATAGGGATAGGGATTGGTTAGGGATAGTAAGAAAGTAACAGAAAGTCACGTATAGTGCATTATAACCTGCACGAGTGCATAATATGCGAAATGGCAAACCCGTTTATGCGAACTGCCAGTTTTTTTGGGAAGAGACACTCGACTTGCGCCCGCGGCTCTGATCAAAGGATTATGCGAACCGGTGGGCACCCGGCTTTGAAGCAGTTGTCAAATGATGGTGAAAGAGGTAGCGAGACTAAATTGACGCTGTTCTTTACCAACTGCATTATAAACTATTCTACATATCAACAGGTTTTGGCTGTAAACAGAGTTTGTGTGTAAGCTATGAACATGGTATATACTCCTCCGCATGGATACTGGGCAGTCTTTCTTACAAATATTGATCCCACCTTCTGGAAGTTCGGAGCATTGTCATTTGTTTGTTTCTTTCTTTCTAGTCTGACACTCTCTTTGACTCTGCCTTTACCCTTTTCTTGCTGTCATCTACCCTATATTTGCCTTTCAGGTCCATTCTCATGCTTTTGTACTAGAAACACTTAAACGAATATCCAGCCGAAGACGGACATGCTGGGTCTAACTACAGTATTCATTATTTAGCCACATAACAGCAGCATGAAACATCAGCGCCGCTCATATGATAGGGAACTGGCCGTGCGACCGACGAAGACGATGTAACTGTACAATAAAACGCATTCTCTCCATTACAACTTCGACCATGCATGTTTTCCAAACATAGCAATTTTAAACTTGAGGGTGGAGTGCTAAGACATATGTTCATACTTTCCATTTAAAAGTTAAAAGCTACTATTACGAAACCAGTAGATATGGCTAATAATATATTTGGGCATACTTATGGGTACCAATGCTATGCTATTTTCATAATTAGTATGCTTCCCATGTTTGCAGACAGTATGGCTACAAGAGCGGAGACCTGATGCCGGTGTTTAACCGGCTGCCCCCATCCAACGGGTCTGTGTACTACCGCTACGAGAGGTGCACAGGGGAGGAGGACCATCTGGACGACTGTGTTCACGAAGGATTCATCCTGGTGGACGACGACCACATGCCGGAGTGTCTGGACCCCGAATACCAGGCGGTGGTCCTTTGCACCCCTAAAGAACGTAAGCAAAAGTGTACAGAAGGAAGTGTAGCATTTTGTGTTACTAACTTGGCACGTATGACGGTGTGTGTGTGTGTGTGTGTGTGTGTGTGTGTGTGTGTGTGTGTGTGTGTGTGTGTGCGTGCGTGCGTGCGTGCGTGTGCGTGCGTGCGTGCGTGTGCGTGTGTGTGTATGTGCGTGCGTGTGCGTGTGCGTGTGCGTGTGTGTGTGTGTGTGTGCGTGTGTGTGCGTGCGTGTGCGTGTGTGTGTGTGTGTGTGTGTGTGTGTGAGTCAAGTCAAGTCAAGTCAAGTCAAGTCAAAATCATCTTTATTGAGGGTTAAAGAATAAGCTAACAAAGATGTTTTTCATCCTGCCCTCAGTGTGTGTGTGTGTGTGTGTGTGTGTGTGTGTGTGTGTGTGTGTGTGTGTGTGTGTGTGTGTGTGTGTGTGTGTGTGGTGTGTGTGTGTGTGTGCGTGCGTGCGTGTACGTGCGTGCGCGCGCGCGCGCGTGCGCGCGCGTGTGTGTGTATGTGTGTGTGTGCGCGCACGCTCAAACGTAGAGCAAATCCTTAGCTTTAAAAAAAGTGTATGGGTTATTTGTATTGATAATTGTCTTAATATCAAGTCCTTGATACTTTATCACCCCAACTTTTGCCATCAATGACATTCTCATTTTTACAGATCCCTACATCAAGTGTTGTACCAATATAATATTCTAAATCCTAAACGCCCTTTACTCAAATGACTGCTACAATTGGTTGACGTTAGCCTGTAGTAGGGGCCAACAGTAACACGAGAGCTGTACAATAGATGATTTTCTACAGTAATGGAAAATCATGGTACAGTTTGATCTCTCGTTGAAGACTATGCCTTGATCGAGGGGGCCATTTGCACCGGCTCTGGTGCTGCAGCCAGAGGGATGGGTTGGCCTTTGGGGGACCTTCCCCAACGCCAGTAATGTTCTCAAATACCTTTGGCCGAGAGAGTGAGGATGTACCCTGGGCACGGCATCTCCACTATAAACAAATTCTCGCCCAGCCCGCCAGAATAGTATCTGCCCCCTCTGCTATCTGGCAGTCATTGTCGGAAACGACAGACTAGCATACAAACATATAGTACTTTAGCGCCTAAGCATTGATCACACGACACTCTTATGTACATCATTATTCTCTATACGTTTGGCCATCATGGTATGCTAGCTCCCCAAACTTCAATATCTCAGCATCTTGAATTATGCCCACTAGCGCAACGCCGAGTCCCAGTAACGCCTAGTAACGGTAACGCCTAGTAACGGTAACGCCTAGTAACGGTAACGCCAAGTACTGGTAACGCTGAGTACAGCAAATTTGAAGCGATTCGGTTAAGAAAAGGCGGAGTCGTATAGCGCGCGCGTTTGTGAACCGATTCGCTGCCGGTTTGGTACACGGATAGTCACCGTCCCCGGTGATCTTCCTGCCAAATTCGAAGGCAATCGGTCCAGAAACACCGGAGATACGGGCGCCGAGAGGCCGGCGGATGCGCGTTTCGCGCATTTGCCGAACCGCGCAAATGACACGGCCGCCTCGGTTGCCGTTGCCATCGGCCCGTTAGGGCTCACAGCAAATTTGAAGCGATTCGGTCGAAAAACGGCGGGAGTTATAAGACCCGTTTCGTGTTTCAGACACACACACACACACAGACACACACACACACACACACACACACACACACACACACACACACACACACACACACACACACACACACACACACACACACACACACACACACACACACACACACACACACACACACACACACACACACACACACACGGGACAGTTGGCTTATTACTATATGATTATATTATGGTATTCTCCTTCTTCCGTTCGAATAACATATTTACTTTACCATCTCAAGTTTTAGCCATTGTGACAGTCCAGACTTCTCAGAACAACAGAATTTGACAGGTCTCGGAACATTGTCCGTATTATACAAATCCTAGCTATATTGTACTTTAAGACACCCACCACTTCCCCCCTTTAATTATTTTTCAAAAGGGATAGGGTTAGGATCAGCCCTTATTTAGTTGCATAAAACTGAAAGAAGCAGGCTTGGAGATTGAGGTTCAAAAGGAGAGGTGGGGGGGGGTATCTTAAATACTCCTTTGCCCTTCAGATCCGTACCCCCCCCCCCCCCCCCCCCCCCCCCCCCCCCCGTGGGGATACCGAGGGGGGTCTCTTTGTATAAATAGTTTCCCCTCCTTCTGGAAGTTCTTTGTGTGTAACTTCCTCTAATCTGTCACTCTCTTTGACTCTGCCTTTTCCCTTTGCTTACTGTCATCTACTCTCTTTCTGCCTTACCAGTCCATTCTCCTACCTTTTTTTTTTTTTCACGAAACACTTTCAATATGATTTCCTCCAGCCGAAGTCGGACTTGCTGGCCCTAACTATTTCTTAGCTAGGTGCATAACGGCAGCATGACGCATCTGCGCTCACGATTGACAGAAGTCTGAAACTGTCTGAGCGATCGAAGAAGAGAAGAAGAAGAAGAAGAAGAAGAAGAAGAAGAAGAAGAAGAAGAAGATCCGTATCAGTTTAATAATACCTTAAAGTTTGACCATTCGTTCTGATCATCGTGTGTGTGTGTGTCCCCACAGATTCAGTCTACCGATTCAACCCCCTCACCATGGACAGCCCAGACAGCGGGGTGGTCCAGATCTACGTCAACGAAACGGACGCCTGGGGCACCGTGGACATTATCCATGGCGCCTGGACCGAGACGGCCATCCACGTCCTCTGCAGGTCCATGGGCTACACCAGCGGACGGATGCTGCCTCCGGTTTGGCAAAATGGGTTCCACTTCATCAACGGAGCCGTGTGGGTGATGGCTCCCAACTGCACCGGGGAGGAGGAGGAGCTGATGGACTGTCAGCTGAAGCAGAGCTGGGACAGGACGGAGGACGGATATCATTACCACTTCGACCACTCCTATGACATGAGGGTGGCCTGCACCGGGAAAGGTGAGAATGGTGTGGTGTGTGCTGTGGTGTGGTGGATGCGTTTGTGCTGGATGGCAAGCATGGCAGTCGAGAGAGAGAGAGAGAGAGAGAGAGAGAGAGAGAGAGAGAGAGAGAGAGAGAGAGAGAGAGAGAGAGAGAGAGAGAGAGAGAGAGAGAGAGAGAGAGAGAGAGAGAGATACAGACATACAGAACAATAGACGAGCAGGCAGGATGATGGACATACATAGAAATTGTGAGAAGAAAAAAAACCATCGACTCAGATGGAGACAGATAATTATTATAGAAAAAGCAAGCGAGAGATAGACTTCAGACTTTAGATTTCAGACTTTATTTTACAAGAGAGAGAGAGAGAGAGAGAGAGAGAGAGAGAGAGAGAGAGAGAGAGAGAGAGAGAGAGAGAGAGAGAGAGAGAGAGAGAGTGAGAAAGAGAGAGAGAGAAGAGAGAGAGAGAGAGAGAGAGAGAGGAGAGAGAGAGAGAGAGAGAGAGAGATGAGAGAGAGACTGTGAGAGACGCAGAGTCAGACATACACACTCTCACACATAAGGGCATGTGCGCGCGCGCAAGCGCATACACTCTCTCTCTCTCTCTCTCTCTCTCTCTCTCTCTCTCTCTCTCTCTCTCTCTCTCTCTTTTTTTTTTCTTCTTCTTTTGTTCTTCTCTTTCCCCCCCCCCCCCCCCCCCCCACCATCCACCCCCCCCCCCCCACCCCCCACACACACAATCACAAACAGCAACAAAACTACAAAACTGTTCATCTCCGAACTCACTATTGGGTTTCTCTCTGTTACAGTCCTGCCTACCTCCTCCCGGCATGTCTCCTCCTCCTCCTCCTCCTCCTCCTCCTCCTCAGTGAAGGTTGGGGCCGTGGCAGGGGGTGTGGTGGCTGCGGTCGGGTTGCTGGTGGCTGTTGCCCTAGCTGCTCTGTTCATCTGGAAAAAGAAGACCTCGCCCAAGCCTACACCATCAACAACAAATCCTCAGTTGGACACCAGCGATATTAACTACGGGAGATTTTAGACATAAAGGATTTTTTTGGTGGGGGTTTTTTGGGGGGGGCTTAAATTTCGAGCGGTGTTTGTTCTAATAGGGCTGTGGGCGCATACTACGTACCACGTCTCATCCACACAAACAAATTTGAAAGTAAGAAATGCGAAGAAGTGTGTAATACTGTTATAGTTACACCCTCCTCCCCCCCCCCCCCCCCCCCCCCCCCCCCCCCCCCCCCCCCCCCCGTCCGTGAGGATACCGGGCGGTCTTTTGTGTAAATAGTTCCCCCACCTTCTGGACGTTCTGTGCTTGTAGCTTCCTCTCATCAGTTGCTCTCTGCTTTTTCCCTTTGACTCTGCCTTTTCCATTTGTTTGCTCTCATCTACTATCTTTCTGCCTCACCGGTCCATTATCCTGCCTTTTTTCAAGAAGCAGTAATACTATTATAGTTACCCCCTCCCCCCGTGGGGACACCGGGGGGTCTTTTGTATAAATAGTTCCCCCCACCTTCTGGAAGTTCTGTGCTTGTAACTTCCTCTAATGTGTCACTCTCTTTGACTCTGCCTTTTCCATTTTGTTTGCTCTCATCTACTATCTTTCTGCCTCACCGGTCCATTATCCTGCCTTTTTTCAAGAAGCAGTAATACTATTATAGTTACCCCCTCCCCCCGTGGGGATACCGGGGGGGGGTCTTTTGTTATAAATAGTTCCCCCACCTTCGGGAAGTTCTGTGCTTGTAACTTCCTCTAATGTGTCACTCTCTTTGACTCTGCCTTTTCCCTTTGCTTACTGTCATCTACTATCTTTCTGCCTTACCGGTCCATTATCCTGCCTTTTTTCAAGAAGCAGTAATACTATTATAGTTACCCCCTCCCCCCGTGGGGACACCGGGGGGTCTTTTGTTATAAATAGTTCCCCCACCTTCAGGAAGTTATGTGCTTGTAACTTCCTCTAATGTGTCACTCTCTTTGACTCTGCCTTTTCCATTTGTTTGCTCTCATCTACTATCTTTCTGCCTCACCGGTCCATTATCCTGCCTTTTTTCAAGAAGCAGTAATACTATTATAGTTACCCCCTCCCCCCGTGGGGATACCGGGGGGGTCTTTTGTTATAAATAGTTCCCCCACCTTCGGGAAGTTCTGTGCTTGTAACTTCCTCTAATGTGTCACTCTCTTTGACTCTGCCTTTTTCCTTTTGCTTACTGTCATCTACTATCTTTCTGCCTCACCGGTCCATTATCCTGCCTTTTTTCAAGAAGCACTTTCAAAAAAGATTTCCTACAGCCGAAGTCGGACATGCTGGGCCTAATTATTTCTCACTTAGGCGCATATGACAGCAGCATGACGCATCTGCGCTCATAATTGACAGGGAACTGTCTGGGCGATCAAAGAAGAAGAAGAATAGTTACACTCTGAAACCTTTCCTCATTTCCCATCTTCTTGTTTCTTACTTTCTTACTTTTATCTATTTGCGAAGTAAGTTCCATACGGAAGCTCCG
>CM065704.1:34079452-34084452 GCA_017654935.2 Phymorhynchus buccinoides
GTTGTGTGTAGGTGGTGGTGGTGGTGGTGTGGGGGCATATATGCGTAAAAGCAACAAGCAACATTTGAAACGATCTCAGCTTCTTCCAGAGTAGAATGTTGGACGTAAAACTCAAACTCAAACCCGTTTATTTGTCGTAAAATCATCAAAGGAAATTATTGACACAGATGTGGTAAACACATAAAAAAACGAACGTGTATTCATTTGCCTATTCCCTCTCTATAAATGAAATTATATTGTCATGTCAATTATTTCACATAGCTCGATTAAATACACTATTGAATCTACCCCCAGACTATACTAGGCTACACACACTGTTGAATGACAATCCTGAACTTTTCAACAAAACAAAATATTATAACAAAAAATTAAATGTTCATCAGTTTATTTTTTCATTCAAAAACGTTTCAGTCATAAACAACGTGGTGACGCATTTACTATGAAATAATGCTCATAACTAGTCATATTTATCTGGTCGATGTTCATTTCTAAACATGTTTATGGTTTTAATGTTGAAAGTTCTAATGTTCATAGTATTTTTCGATATAATTATCATGCCAATGTATGGCCGACCTACCCTATGCATAACAATTGCAAAGTAATGTAAATATGTATAGTGAGCCTTATTTAGCAAGTACGTTTTTCCTCCATGCTCTCATTAATCACTATGCATAATCTTGGAACAAACTTCCTCTTTCCCTCCGTCAGCGACCGACCCTCTCAGCCTTCAAATCTAACCTCAAACCCCACCTGTTCCCCCGTGATTGAGGCTCCACTCTCTCTCTCTCTTCTCTCTCTCTTGCCTTTAGGTCTGTTTCTGCTGTATACCATTTATGTCAAACGTGTGTGCTCGCTTTGCATTGCATTTTTGTTTGAATGCGTTATGAATGCTAACGTATGTGTGCGCTTTGATTTGATTTCTATCAAGATTCAGCGCCGTATAAATACTGTATGTTGTTGTTGTTGTTGTTGTGTATAATCTTCTTTTTCTCTTCTTTTGTTTTCTCTCTCTCTGTTTATTTGTTTGATTGGTTGTTCATTCTTTCTGTCATTAATGGAGTTGTTGCTTCTACAATGGAGTCTTAAAGACCCACCACGTCACGTGTCAAAATCACGGTTTTCGCGTGTTTTCCCTCTTATGTCTAGTAAGGAATCTTAAAAAATCTTCCTAGCATAAGAGAGAATGTGACACGTGACGTGGGGGGTCTTTAAGGGTTATGTTTTTGTTGTGCTTCTCAACGTTGGTTCTTTTGCTTGGAAAATGTCCTGATTTGTTGTTCTTCTTCTTACGTTAGTCTTCATTTAAATCCAGTTGCCTACATCAACATATTTTATTTCTGTGTTTTCTATTCCATGTGTGTGTGTTGACAGTCGTCGAACAATATGTTCAACTGTAAAGAGAGTACACTATTATGCTTCTAGCTTGTTGTTGCTGATGAGTTTGATCTATATATCTATGTACGTTCCTGTGTTGTGTATCTGTTAAAAGTTGTATAAACCTAATGAAATTCGTTCGTTCGTTCGCAAGTGATCTCTTTGTCTGTCTGTCTGTCTCCGCTTCTGTCTGTCTGTTTGTTTGTGTCCCTTTGTCTCTGTTTCTGTCTCTGTTTCTGTCTCGCCCTCTGTATAGCTCTCTCTCTCTCTCTCTCTCTCTCTCTCTCTCTCTCTCTCTCTCTCTCTCTCTCTCTCTCTCTCTCTCTCTCTCTCTCTCTCTCTCTCTCTCTCTCTCTCTCTCTCTCTCTCTCTCTCTCTCTCTCTCTCTCTCTCTCTCTCTCTCTCTCTCTCTCTCTCTCTCTCTCTCTCTCTCTCTCTCTCTCTCTCTCTCTCTCTCTCTCTCTCTCTCTCTCTCTCTCTCTCTCTCTCTCTCTCTCTCTCTCTCTCTCTCTCTCTCTCTCTCTCTCTCTCTCTCTCTCTCTCTCTCTCTCTCTCTCTCTCTCTCTCTCTCTCTCTCTCTCTCTCTCTCTATGTCTGTCTCTCTCTCTCTCTCTGTCTCTATCTGTCTCTCTCCCTCTCTCTCTCTCTCTCTCTCTCTCTCTCTCTCTCTCTCTCTCTCTCTCTCTCTCTCTCTCTCTCTTTCTCTGTCTGTCTGCCTCTATATATATTTCTCTATCTGTCTCCCTCTCTCTCTATCTGTCTCCCTCTCTCCCTCTCTCTCTCTCTCTCTCTCTCTCTCTCTCTCTCTCTCTCTCTCTCTCTCTCTCTCTCTCTCTCTCTCTCTCTCTCTCTCTCTCTCTCTCTCTCTCTCTCTCTCTCTCTCTCTCTCTCTCTCTCTCTCTCTCTCAACTTGTTTCTGACTTGCTGGTTTGCTATGTGACTTCTAACTTGCCTTAAGGCATAGCCACCCTGCATACGATTCGATTTACTACGATCCGATGTTGACATTTGTGAAGCATGGTTGACGTGAATTTGTACTGTCTAATTAAATCTGATGAAATCCTACTAGTCATGATCACTATATATTCGTAATCCCCCGTACACGAATCTTATTAAAACAAATTGTATAGGGACATTAATTTTTATTTGATTCATGTATTGCCTTCTACATGAGAATAGTGAACGGAAATAGTAGACTTTGTTGGGGGGACGGAATGGTCAACCTATGGCGATATTTTTTCACGCCAGAGGGCAGTCAATGCACTAGGGGCTTATCACGCGATGTTCTTACTTGGGCGTAGTGAGAGAGAGAGTGATGGTAGGACCACTCACTGTCTCTCTCTCTTTCTTCATCCCCAACTAATAATATAGAGAGGATTAGCCCCACACGAGCGTCATGCCCTCTGGCGTGAGAAAAATCGCACTAAGTCTCTCGTTATTTCACGTGAATCATGACTCACAGACATCGTCACAATCGTACTTTCGGCAAATGTTAAGAATATCAATCTAAAAAAATATATATAAAAGTATCCCCCGTCGCTTACACCTTCCATTCATTTCAGACGGTTTCAGGTTAGGGTTAGGGTTAAGGATAGGCTTAGGGTCTGAATAGTCATAAACTTTTATCTGTTTGTGTATTTGACACTAAATTTGCTATTTTACTCTTGTATAATTGTGTGTGAGTGTGCGTGTGTGTGTGTGTGTGTGTGTGTGTGTGTGTGTGTGTGTGTGTGTGTGTGTGTGTGTGTGTGTGTGTGTGTGTGTGTGTGTGTGTGTGTGTGTGTGTGTGTGCGTGCGTGCGTGCGTGCGTGTGCGTGCGTGCGTGCGTGCGTTCATGTGTGTGTGTTTGTGTATGTATGTGTGTGTGTGCCTGCGTACATGCAGGCGTGCGTACGTGCATGCGCGCGCGCGCGCGCGTGTGCGTGTGCGTGTGTGTGTGTGTGTGTGTGTGTGTGTGTGTGTGTGTGTGTGAAGAAGTAAGAGACCGTTGCGTGCAATTATCGTGTTTATTTTAGTTTCTAATGATTCATTATTTGTTTGCCTTTAATGTTCTTGTTATCAATGTAAAGCGCACTGAGCTCATGTGAGAAAGAGCGCTATATAAATTCCCATTATTATTATTATTATTATTATTATTATTATTATTATTATTATTATTAAATTGACGCTAAACCTATCCCTAAACCTACCCCTAACCCTATCCCAAACCCTATTCCTAACCTTAACCCTAACCTGAAGCCATCTAATCCACACACACAAAAAAAAGATGTTATGTTATGAGATTGACACTTAACTGACCCTAAACCTATCTCTAACCCTATCCCAAACCCTATTCCGAACCTTAACCCTAACCTGCAACCGTCTGAAATGAAGGGAAGGGGCAGAAGAGGGGGCTATTCTTAACGTTTGCGGTACTTTCGTATTGGCGTCAAATCGTATGCAGTGTAGCAGGCGCTTTAGACTTGCCTGTTGTCCCCGTTTCTATGGTACTGTCCTCTGGGGTAGATAATGGAAACCATGTCACTGTGTCAAGAGCTAGCCCGGCAACCAGGGTATAGGTGCTACCCAGTCCTATTACACACACACACCCAGCCCCCTCCCAGTCCACTCCACCCCCCTCCTCAGCTTAAGTCGGGTCCCATTTATATGGCATTCCATTCGTAAAAATACATATCTGTGCGGGGTTTTTGTTGTTGTAAAATGAACTCATTTCTTTTATAGTCTTGGCTCGAAACAGCTGATCAACTCATTGTGTCTAAATATATAGACAATGATTGTCTCTGCACTCAGAGATTATCAATTCATCATTTACTATTAGAATGCCCAAATACCGAATGTTCAATATGGACATTTTTCTTAAGTATAATAATACCAAGGATATCTTAATTAAGTGACGCAGAAATTGGCATTGCTTTAATTGCGAAATTAATGCTGGCCATGCCTATTGTAAGCTTACTGTAGATGCTTTGCTTTGTGTGTTGCATAATTGTTGTTTTTAAGCTTGCATGCATTTAAAAAAATTAATTGGCTCAATTTGTGCATGTTGTCTAAAATCACTATTCGTGTGAAAAGACATTAAATTAAAGATTAATCCATTCACTCATTCTGTCTATAAACAATTATCTCGTACATGAGCGCTTTATTCTTACGTCTTCACTTGCTAAGTTTTTTTAACAATTTATTAACAATTTTTGTAACGAAAGTATTTTAACATAAAAACTTTGATTTTTTTCACATTGTGTTTTTATCCTTTTGTTTAATACGTTGTAAGATTTTTTTAACGTGGTGACAGTCCTGATATGGCCTTAGTTGTCGACGGGGCTATGATTTAAATCTTAAAATCTTAATCTGTTCTGATGTCAGTGGTTCATTCTGTATGTAAAACAAAGGATCATTATCTTCGTGAACAATTCATTGTAGGCGTTAACAATACATTGTTTGCGTAAAATAGTTCATCCTTTGCGTAACCAATGCCTTTTACACGTACACAATTCGCTCTAAGACTGCACAAGTCATTCTTTACATAAACCATGCATCCTTTACTTAACCATTTGATAATTTGAAGAAACGAAGATGACTGCTGGGTTCAACCATTTGAACATTTCTAACCATTTCATTCCAGTACA
>CM065704.1:34089452-34131952 GCA_017654935.2 Phymorhynchus buccinoides
AAACGGCATCAAAAACAAAACTGATACCTATCTTAATGGCCATGTCCAAATGGTTAACGGTCTCGTTCACACCCATTTTAGACTCAAAGCGTGACATTTTGCATCTGTTTGTGCGTACATTTATGTCTGTCTGTCTGCCGATTTTGCTTTAAAAAACAACAAACTCGGTGCTAGGTAGAAAGCTAAACCGTTCCCTTCAATATCGAAAATGTGGCCAAAAAACGCGGTGCTAGGTTGAAAGCTAAACCGTTCCCTTCACTATCGAAAATGTGTCATGTAGCTTACCATTTATTCGTGCAGAAAGTTGTGTTCCCTATCCTTTAAAAACAAAACCCAAAACATTCTATGCTGTGAAGCAGACGAGCTGGAAACGCCACAACAACGATGGCATTACGTGGTATGGACAGCAAAATGCGCGTAGAAAGAGGTGAAATAGGGTTAGAATCCGAGTCTTAGTCCATTCTTTGCAAAAAGATTATCGGAAATTGCAGGATTGTGGTAGAAGTGGCACGCATTTGTTTTCTTTCAGGATTGTGGTAGAAATAGCATACACATTTTTCAGGATTGTGGTAGAAATAGCATACATGTTTTTTCAGGATTGTGGTAGAAATAGCATACACTTTTTTTCAGGATTGTGGTAGAAGTAGCATACACTTTTTTCAGGATTGTGGTTAGCATACACTTTTTTCAGGATTGTGGTAGAAGTAGCATACACTTTTTTCAGGATTGTGGTAGAAATAGCATACACTTTTTTCAGGATTGTGGTAGAAGTAGCATACACTTTTTTCAGGATTGTGGTAGAAATAGCATACACTTTTTTTCAGGATTGTGGTAGAAATAGCATACACTTTTTTCAGGATTGTGGTAGAAATAGCATACACTTTTTTCAGGATTGTGGTAGAAATAGCATACACTTTTTTCAGGATTGTGGTAGAAATAGCATACACTTTTTTCAGGATTGTGGTAGAAATAGCATACACTTTTTTTCAGGATTGTGGTAGAAATAGCATACACTTTTTTCAGGATTGTGGTAGAAATAGCATACACTTTTTTCAGGATTGTGGTAGAAATAGCATACACTTTTTTCAGGATTGTGGTAGAAATAGCATACACTTTTTTTCAGGATTGTGGTAGAAATAGCATACACTTTTTTCAGGATTGTGGTAGAAATAGCATACACTTTTTTCAGGATTGTGGTAGAAATAGCATACACTTTTTTGCAGGATTGTGTTAAAAGTAGCATACACTTTTTTCTAAGGATTGTGGTAGAAGTAGCATAAACATTGTTTTAGGATTGTGGTAGAAGTAGTATAAAAAATTCAGGATTGTGGTAGAAATAGCATACACTTTTTTTCAGGATTGTGGTAGAAATAGCATACACTTTTTTGCAGGATTGTGTTAAAAGTACATACACTTTTTTCTAAGGATTGTGGTAGAAGTAGCATAAACATTGTTTTAGGATTGTGGTAGAAGTAGTATAAAAAATTCAGGATTGTGGTAGAAATAGCATACACTTTTTTTCAGGATTGTGGTAGAAATAGCATACACATTTTTCAGGATTGTGGTAGAAATAGCATACACTTTTTTCAGGATTGTGGTAGAAATAGCATACACTTTTTTCAGGATTGTGGTAGAAATAGCATACACTTTTTTCAGGATTGTGGTAGAAATAACAAACAATTTTTCAGGATTGTGGTAGAAGTAGTATACACTTTTTTCAGGATTATGATAGAAATAGCATAACAAAATTCAGGATTGTGGTAGAAGTAGCATACATTTTTTTCAGGATTGTGGTAGAAGTAGCATACATTTTTTCAGGATTGCGGTAGAAAGAAATTTAGCATGCGATATGTTACTTTCAGGAGTGTGGTGAAGTAGCATGGGTTTTTTTCAGGATTGTGCTAGAAGTTACATACATTGTTATCTTTCGGGATTGTTGTAGTAGTAGTTTTTTTCCCCCTCAGCTTTGTGGTATAAGTACAATACATGTTTCGCTGCATTGTGGTAGAAGTAGCTTTTTCAGGATTGTGGGAGAAGTAGCATACATTTATTTCCTTCTAGGATTGTGGTAGAAGTAAGCTTAGCATGCATTTATTTTTCTTCCAAGATTGTGATAGAAGTAGCATATTAATTTCAGGATTATGGTAGAAGTAGCATACATTTGTTTTTTTCAGGATTATGGTAGAAGTAGCAAACATTTGTTCAGGATTGTGGTAGAAGTAGCATACAATTGGATTTATTCAATCACTATTTCATTATGAAGCAAACTTGTTGAAAACCATTCACAAGGAGAAAGGGAACTTGCAATAATACTTTCATTTGAGAATCGGGTTGAATGGTCAAGGTCTAAATTCCTGCACGGATTATAATGAAAACTGGTACATGGTAGAATGGATTCCCATCTCCTGACATTAACGCCTGTATTGATATTTCCCCTAACATGACAAACCACACATTTATAATCGACCTACTGGCAAGATTGATTTTGTTAAATGTTCATTTTCAAAAATAAATTTGCTGATGAACTTAGTTAACATGTATTTGCTGATATTCCCGAAGTCGAAGTGTGCCTACCCATGTTTTGGGGTAATCAAAAACGGTGACACACGTAATATTCTCATACGTAGCTGATGCACTTGTACCATAGTGTTCAAGTGCTTCGGCTGTTGGGATAATCCCTGGAGTCTTAGCCATGGTACGCAAGCATACAAACAAACAAACATATTTGCTGTTGATCTTA
Organism: Phymorhynchus buccinoides; assembly: GCA_017654935.2. Lineage (NCBI taxonomy): Eukaryota > Metazoa > Mollusca > Gastropoda > Neogastropoda > Raphitomidae > Phymorhynchus > Phymorhynchus buccinoides. The sequence continues at coordinate 34,092,193 of CM065704.1, forward strand.
GTTACGTTACATTTCCCGGTAGATTGATTTAAAATATATTTGCCGATGAAGTTAGTTAAAATATTTATTATTTTTATATTTGCTGATGATTTTAGTTAAAATAAATTTGCCGATGAACATAGTTAACATTGATGAACTTAGACCCCGTTTACACAGTGCTATGCTCTTCAGTTTATATGTGCTAAGATTTGTTTATAACTTAGTTAAATATATTCGCCATTGAACTTATTAAAATACACTTGCCAACGAACTTAGTTAAATTATAATTATTTGCAGATGAACTTTGTTCAAATGTATTTGCCGATGAACGTAGTTAAAATTGATAAACTTAGAGCCCGTTTATACAGTATTATACTCTTCAGTTTATATCTGCTAATAAACTTAGCTAAATATTTTATTTGCCGTTGCACTTATTAAAATATGTTTGCCATTGAAATTATTAAAATATATTTGCCTATAAACGAAGTTAAAATTGATAAACTTAGAGCAAATGTATACGATGTTATGCTCTTCTGTTTAGATTTCCTGATGAAATTAATTCATTATATTAATTTTGCCGTTGAACATATTAAAATATTTTTACTGACGAACTTAGTTAAAACATATTTGTGATGGTGCATTGTAAAAACCTACATAAGTCGCTCAGAATGTTTTTAGCAAAAGCCAAAAATAGTCAACAACCCCCAAAATATCACTTTTGTATTTATGGCATATTTATGTCTATTTGTATCTGTTCAACCAGTATCCACAGCATTATAAGACCATTTTGAATTATTTATTTTCTATTTGATTGTTTTCTAAATCAAGTCAATAGAAACAAAGAGGCAAAGTTGTATCTTCTGATGTTCTATGCCCAATTTCTGCAAACGATCCATTTCGAAAGCCAAACTTCAAATAATTATAGATAAAAACTAGACAAGATAACTCAAATCGTTTTTTTGTGCATTAACAAGGAATCGTTGCCCCACCAGAACAAAATGAAAATCTTAATTTATGCCCAAATTCCACTATTGTCTGGTTTTTCCCACGCACTGTCACATTTGCCGATGAATGTAGTTAACATTGTTGAACGTAGAGCCCGTTTATACAGTGTTATGCTCTTCTATGCTTGATTTAACCTTCTGTGTGTCCTTCAGCATTAAAGAACATTGCACTGCACAAGCACGTGAACCAGTGGGCTAATGGATATGACTTCCAACACCCAACGAGGTCCACAGACGGCCACACAGACACCTCCAGCAACAGCAGCCAGTGTCAGCCTCTGTACTACATGAACGTCGATCTGCTGGGAATGTTCGAGGTGGAATACGTGAAGATTATCACCAAAGAATGTGACGGTGGAGATGATTGTGGTGAGTGAGTGAGTGAGTGAGTTAATAAAGTAGAGCACGCTACGTTTCTTTGGAACAAAACAGTTTGTGCGCGTTAGGGAAGAGCGTTTCTGTCGTCTACTAACAAACTTTGGGAAGAAAGTTAGAATGCCAAGCAAAAGTATTCAACATTCAACATTATGTCTCTAAATTATTTGTGAAAAAACACACAACGAAATGCAGATTAACTTGCAGTTTATGTACCCGCTTCACGCATACCCGGGCAATCCTTTCCCATAAAGTAAACACAGTCCAGCCCTGCTTTTCAGAATAGCAGTGAAAGCTAGATGAGTGGCTACCACTGTGTTGCCATGTGGGAGAGTGAAAAATGTTAGTTTGTAACCACCCCCTTTTTTCTGTGACCCACACTAACCAGCATTGGCGTGGGGGGTGGGGTGGAGTCCTCTGTAGATAATAGTCCTTCCTACAAAGCAAATCTGACATAATCCCACCCCTCCCCCTTTCTCTACGTCCACCCCTGCCAGCTTGTCCTACCTTTTTCTTTTACAATCCTCCCTCCCTTCCTTACCCCCCTTGTTTTCATAGCCTCCTCCAGATGGGGATAGCAGGTAGGGAGGAGGGTGGTTAGGCTGGATATAAGGAAGACGTCAGTGTGGTCAAAGAGGGGTAATCTGCATGTATTGCTGACCATTTATATTGAGTTGCTTCTCTTTCATCTCTAGTGACATTCTCAAATTATATGTCTAATTATCTTGATTATTTAGACTTGTTTGTTGATGAAACTTCACCTGTGCTTCAGGGAGGTCTTCCCAATCATGCATTACATAGTATCCCCTTGATGTACTCTGTAGTTGCAAAGCCTATTAGGTTCTAAATTAATGCACATAACAAACAGCAAACATGATGCTAGTCAAATTATTATAACTAGCGCTTTACGTACCCGCTTTGCGCGTCCCCAGTTAAGGGGGATGATGATTAGGCTGGAAATAAGGTAGAAGAAGTCACTGTTACGGTCAAAGGGAGGGTAATCTATACGTATTGCTGACCGTTTATATTGAGTTGCTTCCCATTTATCTGTATCTGATTATCTCAAAATATATTTTTTAAGTATCTTGATTATTTGGACTTGTACGTTCATGGAACTTCACGTGTGCCTAAAGGAGGCCTTTCCTAGCATGTATTGCATAATATATTCTTTGCTGTACCACGTAGTTGCAAAGCCTATTCAGTTCTAAGTTAATACACATAACAAAGAATGACTGTTGCAAGGCAAACTATTATATAGGATTATAGGATATCGACTCGCGTGGCGCGGAAAGAGTGAAAAATAAACTATATCCACAATAACATTAGTGTTCTTTCTCATGCCGACCGTTCACCAGAAGTAAAACTGATAGTTACGTAAAGTAAAGAAAGGCATTTTCTCTCTCTGTAATTAACTCCCTTCACCAAAGTAATTTCCGGCACCAAGTCGCCTAGCAAAGCATAAGCTACCGCTTAACGAAAGTTATTTTTGAAATCAAGTCACCTAGCAAAGCATAAGTATATAGTTATACTCTATGATTGCTTATACTTTGCTAGGCGACTTGGCGCTGAAAATAACTTTGGTGAAGGGAGTTAATTACAGAGAGAGTTACTTTTCTTTACTTTACTATTATCGTCTCTCCTTGCCTCATTATTTCTATCGTTGTAATAAATACAATTGCTACACATTAATAATGGTTATTGATTATCTCTCTCTCTCTCTCTCTCTCTCTCTCTCATCTCTCTCTCTCTCTCTCTCTCTCTCTCTCTCTCTCTCTCTCTCTCTCTCTCTCTCTCTCTCTCTCTCTCTCTCTTCTCTCTCTCTCTCTCTCTCTCCCTCTCTCTCTCTCTCTCTCTCTCTCTCTCTCTCTCTCTCTCTCTCTCTCTCTCTCTCTCTCTCTCTCTCTCTCTCTCTCTCTCTCTCTCTCTCTCTCTCTCTCTCTCTCTCTCTCTCTCTCTCTCTCTCTCTCTCTCTCTCTCTCTCTCTCTCTCTCTACTCTCATCGTCTGTCTTGTCAGTCTCTGTGTGATGCGTGTGTGTGCGTGTGTGTGTTTGAAATGTGCACATTTCTTCTAAGTTCATGTAATGAATTTTAATGATAATTATTTGGTTGGCAAAGTCATTTCGTTTCACACGTTTGATGACTGTTACTTTGAGATATGTTGCATTTGTGTCATGTTGTTGCACCTAACCTGATTGTCACTTTTCATCGCCACTGTCGCCTCTTGGCACCACAATGATTTAACACCCATGTCGCTGAAGGGCATCAAATGAGGGTCGGGTATCCAGTGACCTTATATTCTTAATTTTGGGAGGTAAGGACAGGCCTTAATGTTATGCATGTCACAGAGGAATCCCCAAAATTGCAGACAGAATCTTTTCTCTACCCAGATAAGTTTCATGGAACGTTTTACCTGAAAAATGGCTGGCGTTGAAAGGGTTAATGTATACTTGAACTTGAATTATTTTATTTTCACAGATGGCCAGCTACCAGCAAGCTTCACCATTTACGTCACGGAGGTTTATGAACACCTTTGGCACCTCCGATTTGAGGACAGCGAGCTCTGCCTGCACGAGGAGCCCTACCCCAGCGGTACTGTAGCGGAGCTGCCGTGTAACCGTACCATGGTCGGTCGGTACGTGATGCTCATGATGCCTTTGGACACACCATCGCTGACTGTCTGTGAGGTGCAGGTGTGGGGACGACCAGCTCCAGGTAAGGCTTAGGAATGGTAACGGTTTCTAAAATAATATGTTCATACTTCTTAGTTTTTGTATATATGGTAGTAATTATGTTCGTGTGTTTGAATTTGAAAGTAGGCAACACTCAAGAAACAAAACTCCTTCACACTTCTTGTGTTTGTTGCTTGGTGTGTCGTAACTTTTAGAGAAAGCCACTTTTCGGTAAACTCTATAAATAAATTTGCATATTGGTATTATTGTGAATGACTATGGCTTTCAAGGTAGGGGATGTTTGTATTGGCTCTTAGTAAAGTAGCCACGTGATTAACTGCATTTGGCTTTGGACAGTGTCTATGATCTTCTTTACGTATATATCTCTTTTCCTTTTTCAGGGTTGCTCAACATGGCTGTTGACAAAGAAGTCAGAATGAACTCGCCCAAAGACTCCACGATATTATCTCACAGCGTAAACGGCATATCGGAGTCTGGTGACAATTTGGATTTCTGCCCTGAAACCACCAGACTAGCCATCAGCAAAGACGGCAAACCTATCAACTGGTGGCGAGTTGATCTGGCCCACAGGTTTATTGTGGAGTCAGTGAAGATTTCGAATGGAGGTGAGTGGCACTTGTACTTTGGGGTAGCTTTTTTCATTCCTGTAAAATTGGGTCAACTATGAGCAAGTGTGTTGCATATAAAGCACAAACTTAAACTACAAGATGAAGTTGCTGCAAATAACCATCAAACTGCTTGGAAAGTTTTGATTTTGTTTGATGTATGTATTTTTAATCCAATGTAATACGAAATACGAATACGAATGTTTTATTGAGGGTAAAAAGGATAAGCTACAATAGCTTCTTTACACCTTGCCCTCTCACTCACACATTCATACCATGCATCGTGCAAAGAACATTTGACATAAAACAATCAAGTCAAGAAAATGGAACAAAAATTGGCACATGAAATAATTGAAAAAGATATCAAAAATGGGAATTAAAGCAAACATGGGTAATACTTAACAATGGTGAACTTGAATTGGTAGTTTAAATTGAGTACGAAAAAAGGGAAACAATTTTGAGACAATGACAATTTTTGAGAAAAACAACAACAACAAAACACAAACACATTATAAGATAACATGGGAATATGAGAGAGGGACGGAGAGAGAGAGAGAGAGAGAGAGAGAGAGAGAGAGAGAGAGAGAGAGAGAGAGAGAGAGAGAGAGAGAGAGAGAGAGAGAGAGAGAGAGAGAGAGAGAGAGAGATTTATAAGAATCTAGGCATAAGCTGATGACATTGGTAACGTTTGAAGTAAAACTCATCAATTAGCATTACTAACAAACAATATTGTCCATTAGGAGCTTGTGATAAGATTTCCGAAAGGAATATACGCTAGTTGTATTATTTTTAGATAATCAGGGAGGTCGTTCCACAGTTTACCACCAGTTTGTACGAGAACCAAGCCAGCCATTAAATGACACAAAATGCTTGTAAACGAAAATGACATCAAAATGTAATGAAGACGATTTGTACCATCAAATTATGAGGTGACAAGTCCAAGCAAACACACAAAGACCACAAACCCTTCTTTTGTTTTATGTAAGACTTGACGTAGCCATCATTTATCTGATGCAAATTCCTATTAAAACAAAGTGTCCAATAAAAGTCATTTACAAAGTAGGTCTACACTAAATCACACTAACCACTCTATTTACAAGAACTAAATGTTTCTTGCAGGTTACAGCATGAAACGTTTTAGAATCTATGTTACGGAGAAAGCAGTTGATCCTGAAGAGCAAGGCTACGACCCCAAAGACCTCTGCAAGTATTACCAGTGGAACGTGGGTTACCGTGGGTCAGCCTATGTTAACTGTGACCGTCCAATGACTGGCCGATACGTGGCACTGGTTGACGAGAACACGCGCACTGCACTGCAACTCTGTGAGGTGGAGGTGATGGCAAGACCGGCGGAAGGTAAGTGCTTACAACAGTAAAGGTGATGAGTATGCAATATATACAAAGATGAATATATAATCTATGTGTGTGTGTGTGTGTGTGTGTGTGTGTGTGTGTGTGCGTGCGTGCGTGCGTGCGTGTGTGTGTGTGTGTGTGTGTGTGTGTGTGTGTGTGTGTGTGTGTGTGTGTGTGTGTGTGTGTGTGTGTGTGTGTGTGTGTGTGTGTGAATGCCCATTGATTATTACGCACACGTGTGTGTGTGTGTGTGTGTGCGTGTGCGTGCGTGATGTGTGACTGTGTGCTTCTCTATTAGTGTGTGTGTGTGTGTGTGTGTGTGTGTGTGTGTGTGTGTGTGTGTGTGTGTGTGTGTGTGTGTGTGTGTGTGTGTGTTTGCGCAATAACGTAACTCATGAACTTTGATTTCCCTTGCAATTTTGTTTATTTTCTTATAATATTGTAATAATGTTTCAAATATTGTGGTTATGAACAGGGCTTTTGTTTAAATAATATTATGTTATGCATATTTGATTTGATTGTAGTGAGTCGTATGTGTATAATGACTTATTTGTGTTTTATTGTCTATGTAAAGCGCTCTGAGCTCCCTGCAAAGGGAGTAAAGCGCTATATAAATGCTCAGTATTATTATTATTATTATTATCATATCTATTTGCTGTAGCTTTACAGACATTTCTTAATCACAGACTGTTTTGGGATTATAATTTGACGTTCAACATCAAACTACTCTGAGTGTTAATCATAATTTTCCAAATTCAGGATAATTCAAATCTTAGCATTTAAAAAAAAAAAATTTAAACAGAAGAGTCCTACTTCGGCAGTTGATATAATAATGCTACTCACATTTTTAGGGCTAGACATTTAGACTTTTAAAATCACCCACACCAAAAATTAAACAATGGCATTTTCGTCCCAAATTATTTAATAAATATGTGATTTAACCTTTTCATCAACCAAAGAGCAGCAGAACATTATTTACGATGCTTACAAACGTTTACATCAGGCTTTTAAACAGTTTGTATCCGTCAAATCTGTAAACGTCTTTCCATAAGAATTGTTTTTGTATCAGAAGTGTTTTGTGTTAACACAAACATCCCAGCAAATGAAATTATCTTACTTTGGAACTTTCAACAACAACAAATAATACATTGGTGTACAGTTTGGCTACCTATCACCAAATTCTGTCATTCAAAATTTTGAAAATGGATACAAAACCTTTACCTTGCTTGATAGGATAAGGGATTAGTGTTCACTGTTGATATTTTTTTAATCTATTAAAATATCGAATTATTAAGGAGGTAACGTTAAACTCTCTCTTTACCCAATGCAAATTTTCAGGTTTTATGCTGTCCATTGCTGGTCCCACCAACCACACGGGCCGTCTGAAGGTGACCTACGATGCAGTTCAGGGAGGGGTGTGTGCTGAGGGCTGGACCCAACAAGCAGCTTACCTGGCCTGCAAGGACCTGGGCTTTAAAAATGGCACCAACTACACCATGGTTCACCAGGATACGAGGACCTCATCTTCTTTCAAAAGAGATGCAAGGACTGCATTCATTGTCAACGAAACTTGGTGAGAAATTTACCTGAAAATGTCCATAGTTGATGGTTTGAGCAAGTGTGTTTTATTGTCTACAAGGCACTTTTGTTACGGTAATCAACTTAATAAAATAATGTTATGTTTTGTAGTCAAACAATGATATTATATGTTATTGTATTATATTGTTGTAATCCACTAAAATAGCAGGAAAAACATTCTTGCTTTGTCCCAAAAAAACACGTGAAGACCCACATTCACCACTAATCAACGTTTGTTGCTGGGAACTTTGTGCCAATAACACCCCTGTTTAAGGTTGTTGTTGTTGTTGTTGTTGGGTTTTTGTTGTTGTTTATACTTGGAGGTTGGAGCAAGTGTGTTATAGTGTCTACATGTCATTTTTGTTAGGTCTTTTTAAATTAATTACATAACTTTCATGCAAGTCATATTATAAGTTACAACTGTGATATTTTAGTCCCATCAAAGGATTCGGAAAATGGCAGAAAACCGCTGGGTTTTTTTTAACTCTGCCTTTCTAGAGCTCCAGAACAATGTCGTTGACATTTATTTTACGTGGTATCCAAAATAAAAATAAAATAATTGACATGAAAGTTCTTTAAAAGTAAATTAAAAACAGCTAAAGGTAATACTTTTATACAAAGTTGCTTTTATGCAATGCATAATATAAAAAATAAAATTACATCAATGACTGACACTTTGACCAACAACAGATCTTAAAGCGATTGAAGCCTCAATGAATTTGGTAATAGCAAAACAATTAAAAACAAAGAGCAAAATTTGTCAGTTTAATACCCTTTCAGGGATTAATATAATATTCGTTAATACAATGTGTGAACTGATGTTATTTTGTATTATACGTTGTATTGGAAAGCATGAACATGATATTGTGTGGCAGTAAGTGGTAAGTTGATGTCCCCATTATTTATGTCTATGCTTCTGTCTATCTATCTCTTTCTTATCTAGTTCACTCATCATCATGTATGAATGCATCTGCACATGCGTATGCATATGCATATACACATGCGCGCGCGTGCATGCTCCCGCTGTTCATTCTCGGAACAACTCATGGACAACTATCTATTTCAGTATCGACCAAGCCAGTCACTTTGAGGATTGTGATTTACGAAGTGCTAAAAGCTGGGAGTGCGGGAACTTTGCCGGCGTCATCTGTTTTGACGTGTTCCGAAGCCTTTTCAGTGAGTATTAGCAACAATAGCTCCGTTATTCTTGCTATTCATTTGAGTGAGTACCAATAACAACATCAGCATTTGCACTGTTCATGTTAATGAACATCAGCAATAGCAGGATGGTTATTGTTTAGTAAGTATCGGTGACACTATTTTATGTTTAGTATCAGCAAGAATATCAGTATTGTAATGGTCAACCTATGGCGATATTGTCCACGCCAGAGGGCAGTCAATGCACTAGGGGCTTATCACGCGATTTTCTTACTTGGGCGTAGTGAGAGAGAGAGTGATGGTAGGACCACTCACTGTCTCTCTCTCTTTCTTTATCCCCAACTAATAATATAGAGAGGATTAGCCCCACACGAGCGTCATGCCCTCTGGCGTGAGAAAAATCGCACTAAGTCTCTCATTGATAGTGTTAGCGAGAATCAGCAACAAGATGAATGTTGTGATCGTTATTCTTGTTAGTCAGTACAGAAGCAACATCCATAATTTTCCATAGATATAGTGAGTAGGATCAACTACTATATTCACTATTATCATTCTCGGTTTTGATGTGACAATGCCATGTATTTTCAATACTGGATTTAGCCAGTAGGACCCTTGTAGTCAGCAGCAATACTTTTTAGTTTTTACTGTGTCCATTTCTTTCTTCGTTGCAGCAGTCACAGCTGTTCCGTCCCACACAAAATCAAGCTATTTAGTTAAAAGCCGGAATCTAGAAATCTTAGATAAAAACTGTACCAAGCTTTTGTCTGTAAAGATATTTTGGCTGTATGATCTACATAGTATTTCAAATATATTTCTTCCCTCAGATTTATGGTAAAAACTTATTTTTGTTGAGCAGTATCAATCAACATTTAGTAGAAATAATATAGTTAGTATCACAAACATAAATAAGATTGCCTATGAGTGAAAATCTAACAATATCCACTGACTATAAGTAATCTTGTCACATACTACAACATATTCTCGCCTGTTATTTATGAAAAGTTACTTATAGTTAACTAAAGTTTGCTTGAAAAAAACTTATGAAAATATAGATAAACTAAATGTTCCTCCCAAAACAGCTGTGCAGTCTCAATAAGCATCTTTAATACATTTTTAAGATATGCCCTCTACAGTTTTCATGCAACGTTTTTGCTGCAGATTTGAGTTCAATAAGATTCTGCAATAAAGCAGCTTTAGATAGCCATATCATCTTTTCCTTCCACTTGCTCAATAAAATCACCTGAAATATGATAATGTTTTGAAGAATACTATTTCAATGTCGCATGATTGGGCAGTCACATGTTTTTGCTTCAGTATTTTGGTTATCTTATTTATTGGCTGACAGGCTCTAGTTTTACCAATTGCTTTTCAACCTGGTGTGAAAGAAAGTTATTGATCAACAGAAAAATAGGTATCGCTGTAGATCGTTGCATTCATCATTAATTATGTTATATGTACGTAATTTGTACACCTTTCAACCCACCAATCGCTTCGGCCTAAATAATCTCTCCACTTTTCTTCCTTATGGGAATTGACACTATCCCCAAGGCTCAGCAAGAACATGCATAATATCTATAGTCCGATCTGCATGTGTATAGGACAATCATTTCATTTCACTATTTCTTTAATAATAGCTACTATTGCTACAGTCTGATCCGCATGTGTATAAGACAATCATAGCATTTCACTATTTATTTAATAACAATAACTACTATTGCTACAGTCTGATCCGCATGTGTATAGAACAAGCATTTCATTTCAATTTTTTTAATAATAATAGCTACTATTGCTACAGCCTGATCCGCATGTGTATAGGACAAACATTGCATTTCACGATTTCTTTAATAATAATATCTACTATTGCAACAGTCTGATCGCCATGTGTATTGGACAAGCATTTCATTTCAATATTTTCATTATAATAATAGCTACTATTGCTACAGTCTGATCCGCATGTGTATTGGACACACTTTTCATTTCAATATTCTCATTAATAATGATAGCTACTATTGCTACAGCCTGATCCGCATGTGTATAGGACAAGCCTTTCATTTCAATACTTCTATTATAATAATATATCGGATTTGACATTGACATGGATTGAAGATATTCTTCTTGGAATTGATGGAAAATATTCTTCGTTTAGAACCTTGGAATTGATGGAAAATATTCTTCGTTTAGAACCTTGGAATTGCTCTGCTTGTTGTTGCTTCAGTTATGTCATAGTTGTTGTTCATGTTGATTTGGAAAATAAAACATTTAAACCAGAACCTTGGAATTGATTGAAGATATTCTTCTTTTAGAACCTTGGAATTGCTCTGCTTGTTGTGGCTTCAGTTATGTCATAGTTGTTGTTCATGTTGATTTGGAAAATAAAACATTTAAACCAGAACCTTGGAATTGATTGAAGATATTTTTCTTTTAAAACCTTGGAATTGCTCTGCTTGTTGTTGCGTCAGTTATGTCATAGTTGTTGTTCATGTTGATTTGGAAAATAAAACATTTAAACCAGAACCTTGGAATTGATTGAAGATATTCTTATTTTAGAACCTTACTGGAGAATCCTCCCTTCCTCCACGGGTCCGGCCAACAGCGGTCTGGTGGAGGTCCGAATCTTTGATCATTGGTGCACCCTCGACACCATTGAGGGCACCTGGACTAAGACAGACGTCAACGTCTTCTGCCGATCCTTGGGCTACCCCACTGGCAAGATACTGCCCAGCGGAGGCATCTCCTCCTCGGGACCTGTGTGGAAGGTGACTCCCGGCTGCACGGGACCCGAGAAGCATTTGGTGAAATGTGAGATGGACGGCTGGAAGAGGGTGGAAAGTGGAAGTCATGCTAACGACCTGCATGTGGCCTGCTCGTTTGATGGTAAGAATAGGGCGTTTTCCACGAGTGTTTGTTCACTATGCTAGACTACTAATTTGCCCGAGCTCGTTCTGCCCGAGTTGCGCTGACCTTTCTAATTCAACTCTCTAAATTCAACTCAGTGAAATTCAAGGTCACCGGCGCGTGGCAAATGCTCTATTGAGTGGTTAATCTGAATGAACGAGTGTGTAGTAGTAGTAGTAGTAGTAGTAGTAGTAGTAGTAGTAGTAGTAGTAGTAGTAGTAGTAGTAGTAGTAGTAGTAGTAGTAGTAGTAGTAGTAGTAGTAGTAGTAGTAGTAGTAGTAGTAGTAGTAGTAGTAGTAGTAGTAGTAGTAGTAGTAGTAGTAGTAGTAGTAGTAGTAGTAGTAGTAGTAGTAGTAGTAGTAGTAGTAGTAGTAGTAGTAGTAGTAGTAGTAGTAGTAGTAGTAGTAGTAGTAGTAGTAGTAGTAGTAGTAGTAGTAGTAGTAGTAGTAGTAGTAGTAGTAGTAGTAGTAGTAGTAGTAGTAGTAGTAGTAGTAGTAGTAGTAGTAGTAGTAGTAGTAGTAGTAGTAGTAGTAGTAGTAGTAGTAGTAGTAGTAGCAGCAGCAGCAGCAGTAGTAGTAGTAGTAGTAGTAGTAGTAGTAGTAGTAGTAGTAGTAGTAGTAGTAATAGTATTGAGTGCTGCTCGGGAAGTCAGGGAGAGAAAAGAGAGAGAGAGAGAGAGAGAGAGAGAGAGAGAGAGAGAGAGAGAGAGAGAGAGAGAGAGAGAGGAGAGAGAGAGAGAGAGAGAGAGAGAGAGAGAGAGAGAGAGAGAGAGAGAGAGAGAGAGAGAGAGAGAGAGAGAGAGAGAGAGAGAGAGAGAGAGAGAGAGAGAGAGAGAGAGAGAGAGAGAGAGAGAGAGCGTGCGTGAATACAGAGACATATTTGTTATTGTTTTTAGTGGAGCTGAATTTCCCAGTGTGGAATGACCGCACCGGTGTTGTCTATGTCAACGTGCCCACCTTCAAGAATGCCACTGAGATACAGACAACGCAACACTGGATGCCCATGTGCTTTGATAACTTCACCAAGAACGATGCACGTGAGTATTGTATATTTAGTATGTATTTCAGTTGGCAGTCTTCAGATAATCATGCAGTTTTTCATTTGATAATATACATACAAAAATACAAAATTTTCAGAATGCATATTTGTTTTCAATGTTTTCAATACATACAAAACTACAGCATTTTCAGAATACATATATCTGTGCATTCTGATTTTGCATGACTTGCTCTTTTGTACTGCACTGATTAACATTTATTTAGTTATTGAAATAATTTAACAATGTGACGTTCTTATAACTATCAAAACATGAAAGCTGAAATAGTGGAGTGTTAGGTTTATTATTTTAAGTCCTACATACCCAGGTAGAGTCCTGTGTTAAATTAATTTTTCCTATCTATTTTCTTCTTTTTTTTCTTCTGATAAGGTGTTTTGAATCAGTTATACCAAAACGCAGAATACAGTTGGTATTGTTGGATCTATTCATATTTTGCAAAGGATAACCCATGACACCGAAAATTATGTAAGTAAATTATGCTTATCTATGGCATACTAAAGATATCTTTTTGCTTAGCAGATCAGTCAGTCTCACAGACTTGTCGGAAAACTCCTCTTCCTAAACAAGTACAGGATTCTTCGTAATAATCATTGCAAATCTAAAACCACGGTCCTATTTATATAAGAACAGGATTCTTCGCAATAATCATTGCAAATCTAACACCACGGTCCTATTTACATAAGAACTGGATTCTTCGTAATAATCATTGCAAGTCTAAAACCACGATCCTATTTTCAGTACAGGATTCTTCGTAATAATCATTGCAAATCTAAAACCACGATCCTATTTTCATAATTTGAACTATTTCATTGATTTAACAACAATTGACTTATTCTCTGTTTCAGGAGTAATTTGCAGAGACATGGGGTACGGTGATGGCAACCCCCTTTGTTGCGGACGAAGTGTTGAGCCATTCAACCAGATGAAGAGATTCTGGCAGCTAACCATGGCACAGATGAACAGTTCTTGCAGAGGAAACGAAAGTAGCTTTGCAGACTGTTCTGAAGTGGTGAGCGTCAGCAACGACACAAACGTTTGCAACAACGAAATGTATGCTGCGGTGTCTTGCTACACCGCTGAACCTCCAGCTCCTGAAGGTATGTGCGAGTAGAAACTTATCGAAAAGTAACATAAGAGTAGTGGTAGAACACTCTTCTACTAGTCATAAGCACCTCACCAGTCCTACCAGAGTTTTGGTATTTATAGTATTACATGCTTTCTTATTTGGAAGTAAACAAATATTAGGTACATAATTATTGCGTTTATGCAAGTTTGAACTGGTTTCTCCTATAATCATGTGGGGTTTTTTAAAATATATTTTTTTAAATCGTCTTTACGTGTCTAAAAGATATCATTTCCATTTTTGCTAATAGCATAACTTTAATTTTTAAATTAAATACTACTGATATTATGTAACTAGTCCAAAGAGATCTAGAGATGTTTTTCGTTTAGTGTTAGCATTAACTCTTGATGTCATTTCTTTTCATTAGATATGTATTTCTTGTTTGTTGCCATTAGAGCAACACTGATAGGAAATGTATGAACATATTATTTGATAATTGGGTTGTTATCCATAAATAATCTTCTAAAACTTAAGGCCATAATAAAACTAATACCAATATGTTTCATCTTTATTTCATAAAGCCAATACTCGTGTAAGTCTATGTTTATAGATAGTCTACATTCCATTATATTCTATGTTAATGATATACCAATGCTTATGTTCTGTGTTTATACCGCATCCATTTTTCACAACCTCACACGTAGTGTAATACTATTTGGTTTTGAGCAAAATGAAATGCCCAGTGATTGCTTTCCTCACTAATCGTGTTTTGCAATCTGAACGAAGTGAAACTATCAATTATCAATTAAACATTCTCAGAATATAGTCTCTGTATTGTTGTTGCTTCTGTTTATATTGTTTGTCACTTGGTTTTGCCCAAGGTTCTGTTCACCAATCCAACGTATTTACAAACAAAGCTCTAAATTCCCATCCCTTTTAAAGAAGTCCTTTTTTAAAATACTACAATCATTTTTTGTTTATTTTATATTTATTTGTTTTTCTTCATCACCATCTCTGCGTGCTAGTGTGCAGCAATGTGACGTTTTTAGTTGAATGATTAGGTGCTGCTCGAAGAAATGCAATGCTGGTATCCCTTTGTGAACAGATTATCACGTAGCTTTAAGCACGAACTCTATTTACCGCACTGGAAGACGAGCGACAACTTCCAACTGGGGTGCTGTGGAGGTGTATTACGATGGCATCAAGGGCAACATCTGTGTGGACGGCTGGGATGACCGAGATGCCACAGTGGCCTGCAGGGAGCTGGGGTACACCCACGGGGAAGCTTTTAACTTGGAGCAGCGGAATGACGGAGAACTGCAGATCTGGTCATCAAATTTCAACTGCACGTGAGTATGACTTTTGTTTGTGGTTTAAACATAATTATATTCAATGTCAAGTCATAAATAAATGCAACAGATATGGATAGAGTGGCAACAGCTCTAAAGCTTATAATGTACTCGTTACAATGCCCGTTACAATATTAACTTGACGGCAGCACACAATAAATTATACATACATATACATTTAAATGAATACAAAAATGAAAGAAGAAAAAAATATCAAAAGTAAAGCATAAATTGAACAGCGACAGGGAGATTATTGATCCACATTATTATTAAACAATCTACCTTTTACACTTAACATACAATATTTAACAACAGAACAATATAATAATTATAAACAATAAAAATAATAATGCTGTTGTTTATCGGAAAATCTACTGCTTTCGAAAATAAATTTCTAAACAATGTCAAATAATATAAACAAGTTTGAATGGATAGTCATATCTGTTGAACCGTTCAGAAGAGTTTGAATTTGAGTACAATCCAAGGGAAGATTATGAGTGGTATTTGTGCAGACCTCGTTGAATAAAGGACATGACAATCAATAGTGTACAGCCGACTCAGAGCCTGTGCCACAAGTGCACATAAGATTATGAATCAAATGGCGATTAAGCAAATCGTTTTTTAAATCGCTCATATTAAGATGAAGGCGGCAATGGATGATCTCTTCTTTTCCACTTCCAGAATACAAATAGTGAGGTATAACATAGTCATCAATAGACAGATGACGTTTTAAAGCGCTCAACGAACTACAGTCTTTTATAGTATCAGGAAAGGAATTCCATATAAAAGTGGTGGAAGAGATATAGGATTTTCGATATATTTCTGTATTGCATATTGGGACGACACGTTCGATTTTTGTTTCTTGCTAATTCTCTTATGGGTTGTCAGTCATGTGAATATGTAGATGTGCAAGGAATATGTGGGTTTTCTAATGTATTTGTTTCCAATAAAAAGAGAAAGGAGGAGAAACCATGTAAGAGTGATAGCCTCAAATTATGCATCGTCATAATTAATATTAGCAATGACATTGTAGTGAAGAACAAAAAGAAGAAGAGAGGTGGGGGTGGGTGGTGGGGGTGGCGTTTGCTAGATATAGTGCACAAAGATTATGGTGTTAGTGTTAATAATTATTACAGCCAGCAAGATACAAAGTAATATATGTTAACTCATCTTCTAATTTGTTTTGGAATCGTGTTTCTCAATTAATTACAGTTCATGAATACAGGTTTGCATTAGTTGGTTGCATGTTTTGTTAAGTCATTTTCTAATTGATTTTGATTCAAAAGAAGTGCTTCAATTTCCTACAAATGTGTTAGTAGTCACCATAATAAGTTAAATCGTCTATATGTCATCTGCGTTTTCAGAGGCAAAGAGACCAGACTGTCAGACTGTCAGTTTGACGGGTGGGGTCTCACAGAGAAGTGCAGCAACATTTTTGCACACGCTGGTGTCAACTGCTTCAACGATGAAGGTCTGTGTTTGTTTGTTTTGCTATAAAGCATATACATAGTAAACGAAAGTGGTCACTCAATATGAATAATGCATATAGAACATATAATCATCATAATGTGTGGGCACAGAAACTTAGTGCACAGCTAACAAACATCTTTAGATGTCCTTTTATTGGGTGGGTTTTTTCTAATACATTTTTAGGATTTTGTGGTATACAACAATTAAAATATGTCACGTCTTTACTTTATCACACAATCACTGCTCTGACAAGTAGCATACTCTCATTACTGGTGTGTATGTGTATTCTGTGATTTCTTTCTTCAGGAGTGAAGTACAAATTCACCGCACTTAGCTCTGATGGCACCTGGGGAAGGATCGATGTCAGGATGCCTGATGCCAAAGAATGGAGTACTCTGTGCAAATCGGGATGGCATGGTGGAGTAGCTGCTGTCGCGTGCAGGTGAGAAAACTGTTACCTGTAGTGGTTTGCAATTTGCCTATTGGTATGAAACAGTAAGTGATTGACATTAGGTTTATGCATTTATAATGATCACCCTTAATGTGCTAACATTAATATAGGACCAAACGTTTTAGCCAAGGTATTGAACACTATATGCAAAACTGAAGGATTGTTACACAATGGCAAGTCTGATATCAAAGGAATATGTTTGTGGGAAAACTCCTTGCCAAAAACCATACAAGATGTTAATACAAAATAACCACCCAATGCTGTATCTGTTTCTTTATTTCAGACTTCACTACACTGTTATGAGAATATCCCAAAGTGTTGGCAGTTATTTGTTTTCGGTTATTCTATTTCATGGTCGTTTTGCCTGATCCCCATTTAGTAGTCAGAGGAAAAGGATGTGCATAAGAGAGAGAGAGAGAGAGAGAGAGAGAGAGAGAGAGAGAGAGAGAGAGAGAGAGAGAGAGAGAGAGAGAGAGAGACAGACAGAGAGAGGGAGACAGAGTCAGCCAAATAGAGAGAGAGGAGGGGTGAGGGTATGATAGATTTTAAAAAGGCAGCGATTTAATGCTAAAAAAACCCAGATGATTTTGACAAAAAAACAAATGCTTGTGGCAAAAGAAAAGACCATCTAACCCTAACCCTATCCCTAACCACGGAAAGAACCAAGAAATAGAGCAGGAGGGTATAAATCTACATATTTGCCGAGAAATCGATGTACAAAGCCATGCACTTATACTATTTTTTTGCTGGAACCATTCCTTTTTTTGGTTGATAAATTTTAAGTCTTAAAAAAACAACTCATGTGACTGAAAATATCTTCCGCACATTTGCTCGTATTCAATGCCCTCAAATATGATCAAAGACGTCTTCTCATATGTTTTATAATAGTGTTTTCTACATCACATGTCTATGTCTTTATTGTGTTGCTTTGTTGATTGTTGTATCGCTGCAAAAAGAATTTCCTGTAAAATTGGACAATAAAAATATTAATTGATCGATTGATTGATTGATTGATGGGTTGATTGATTTATAGTAGCTGAAATGTACTTGGACATTTGCAGACAATCCCTCTACATGTCTGGTGAGCACTTCAAGACTGGAGAGTTGATGTGGATGCGTCATCAGGTGCCACCATTCAATGGTTCAGTCTACTTCCGCTATGAAAGGTGTACCGGCGATGAGAAAAACCTCGACGAGTGTATTCACGAAGGCTTCATATTAGCCGACTACAGACACAAAACAGAGTGTCTGAGTACTGAATACCAGGCTGTGGTCCTTTGCACACCACCTGATCGTAAGTATGAAGACAAGTACTATTTTCTGTAGAGTGAAGATCTAGACTTGCGACTCCAGCTTGTAGCAGTAGCTCACCTAGATAGGCCTAGCAGACCATTGAAGTAGGGATACAATCATTAACTTACCGAAACGTAATGACTGACTTAAACATGAATCGTCATTTTGATGTGTCATCTCACCCCCTACTCGAGACTTTTAAGGGTAAATCTCACGCATGGTTTGATAGTCTAGGGGGTGATTTGAGAGGTCGCTAAAGACCCCGCACGTCACGTATCAAAATCACGGTTTTCACGTGTTCTCTCTTATAGCTAGTAAGGAATCTTAAGAACTATTCCTAGTATAAGAGGGAATGTGGCACGTGACGTAGGGGTCTTTACGTTTTTAGAAACCTTGTGTGTGTGCACATGTCTGAATGTGTGTACATTTGAATATCGATGTGGGTTTTTTTCCATCATAACCTTATAGCACTTACAACATCAAAGACTTTATCAATCAACATTCTAAAAATGACAAGAAACTTACTACTACCACCTCATTTTTTAAAAAAACATTTGTTCTGGTATTCTTGTCCACAGATCCTGTGTACAGATTCTACCCTTCCTCCGTAGAAGCACCAGGTAGAGGTGTTGTGCAGATCTACCTTGATGATATGTGGGGTACCATTGATAGCAGTAAAAGCACCTTGACTCCAACTGACATCAACGTTCTCTGCCGATCCTTTGGCTATTCCAGTGGCAGGGTATATCCTCCCAAGGACTTTTACATATATGGGCCCGTGCGGGTGATATCCCCTGACTGCACAGGGACTGAACAAGATATTATCAAGGATTGTAAAATGCAGCAGAACCGCAACAGGACACAGGATCACTATGACCACTCCTATGATCTGCGGGTGGCCTGTTCTTCCGGTGAAGGTGAGACCGAAGTTTGTTAATCTGTGGTACCAATGACAAATCCGACATTGCTTATTGTAGTTTTTGACAGAGATGCATCTTTTTTAAACTTACGCTTTCTTGATTACAATTTACAACAACAAATCGTCAGAAAAAAACAAAATAAAGGTACATGCAATATAACTATCGTGAATTTAAAAAAAAAAAAAATTAACTAATAGCCAGCAGTGCATCGAATTCTAGCCATATCTCGGGCACCGATTGACATAGGATGTTGAAACTTGGTATGAAGGTGGTTTGGCTTATGCCCGTTCTGATGATGTCATACCGATCAAGGTCAAGGTCAAGGTCAAAAAGATCGCTGCGGCCTGAAAATCGGAGGGTCATTTTTTCTCCTTCTGTCTGTCCCAAGGATATCTTTCGAATAGGTTGGCAGAATCGCTTCACATTTTGTGTGGAGGTGTGCCACCTTAACCCCTTGACTGCCACCAACGTATTACGTACTGACCTGATGACATCACTGATGATGTTATCAGATGAAGAGGAATAACTGGTATGCTGGCATTTCCTCTTGCACAGTCAAGAGATCTATATCCCCAGACCATTTCTTTTTCAGATTGTCTCTATCAGTTGTCTTTTTCAGGGCATGATTTGCCCAATGATGTTTTCTTTAATTTTCTCTGGCAGTCAAGGGGTTAAGAGGAAGAGATCCGTGCAAACCATGTTGCCGTCGTGACCTTGACCTTGTTTATTTGTTGATGGTCAGTTGAATGTGTGATACGGCTTCGTGATATTGTTACACTTTCTTCTTTCCCTCAGCTTTGGTTAACGTGGCTCTCCACAAGCATGTGAATCAGTGGGCTTCGGGGTATAGTATGCAACACCCGACGAGGTCCACAGACGGCAACATTGACACCACCAGCAACAGCAGTCAGTGCCACCCTCTGCACTACATGAACGTGGATCTGCTGGGAATGTTCGAAGTGGAAGCCGTGAGGCTCACCACGAGAGCATGTGACGTATCAATGGGCAGTGATTGTGGTGAGTAAGGAGCCAAGCAAGGATCAAACAACACTGCACTAGAAAGTTCTCATTGAACTCAACCAGATCTGTATTTCTCTCCATTTGGTTTTCTCAGGGTCCCATGTAGTCAATCTACACAGGTTGAGCATTTAATTCAATTGATGTTTTGACAAATAACCCGCTAGTTAAAGGTCAGCTGCACAAAATGCACAACATTTTGTGCTCAATTAAGTTTGTCAACCTGAAGCGTCTATTACTCCATTCCACCTAACCTTCATTGTCCCTTTTTGTGACAATCTTCATTCAAATGTTTATCCCATCCAAACTGGGTTTTTTTAGTATGCACTTTCTCAAAGAATGTTTTTTACTCATGTCTGTAAGTGCATTCTTGACAGATATTACAATGTTTCAAAATGCATGTGACAGTAAGCGGATTGTTTCATTTTATCATTTATGTTATAAAATCAATATACCCTGTCTTAAGAATGTGAATCAATTAATGAAATCTTGCATTGTTGTTAATGCGAATAGAAACAGGTGATGCAATTAAGAAATATTTCCGCCAGTAATGATTAAAGGAAGTGCAGAAGAAATGCTTTTGAAATGTGTAATCACATTGGCTTATGGCTTCTAGACGCTAGTGGCAACATCTATTAATTGTGCACTGTAAGTTCACTACCACATCTATTATCAATCATTGGACGTAAATGTGTATTGTTCCCAAACCATATATGCGTTTCTTTCTTACATTAATTACCCACCAGATGCTATTATTTATTTCAGTTCGCCAACTACCAACAAACTTCAGCGTTTACGTCACAAACGTTTACGATCGCCTTTGGAGCCTGAACTTTGAGGAGAGTGAGCTCTGCCTACGCACATATAACTACCCTGATGGCAGTGTAGCAGATCTACAATGTGACCATCCCATGGTCGGGCAGTACATTATGTTCATGATGCCATTAGATTCCCCTCCTCTCCTCTCATGTGAGGTTGAAGTGTTGGGAAGATCAACCAAAGGTAAGGATCCAGTTTGGGGATTTCAGAGTATTGAGATAATGATGCTTTAGTTTCTTTCCTTTCCTTTTAATGAATGGTTAAAATATAATTGTGTGATATGCTTGTGGAAAATCATGTTTTAGGTTTCAATATTGCGGTTGCGTTCTAATGAAATGCTCACCATTCAGTAACATCAGGGTTTTTTTTAAAGTGACTTTTGAAAACCTAATTGGATTATAGCAACTATTGTTTTGATACTAATCTTATTATTCGTTAAGTTTGCCATTTTCATGTATATCTGGGGTTTGAAGCATTCAGCTGTTATAATCAGCGTGACTTTTCTTGTACCTTTGCCTTGGTGTACAATTGTAGGAAGAGACCCTCCAATGCCAAACCTCAAATACTGGGTATGAAAATGACTCATTTGTTCATGGTAATCTCATTAATTATTATTACTCTTAAAACCCTTTCGCTGCCAATGTCGCATTTTAGCACCACAATGGTTTAACACCCATGTCACTAAAGGGCCTCAAATCAGGGCCTGCTATCCAAAGACCCTATGTTCTTAATTTTGTGAGGCAAGGATAGGCCTAATGTTATTATGTCATAGAGGAATTCGCGATATTGCAGATATTTAATTTTCTCTACCCAGTTAAGTTTAATGGTATTTTTGGGCTGAAAAATGGTTGGCGGCGAACGGTAGGAGCCATCTGCCCTAGCACTTAGTGCTGCAGTCAAGATGACAGACGGAATTCTTCCTTGAGGAGACTTTTTCTCAATACAAGTTGAAGTATCTTTTTTTTATACAAGAGAGTATGGATAGAGCTGAGCAGCTACAGAAGGTTTGATTAACGTCATATTAGCACGGAGCTCCTAAGCAGAAAGGTCATGAAAATAGCTGGGCAAGGTTGTCCCTTTTTACATAGAACCCAGCCCAGCGCTGTAGATTAGCAGTTGCCTCTCTTGCTTGTCTGAAAGTCACAACTGGCGCAAATTGACTGGCACAAACAAACATAATAAGGGAATCTGAACTCTGTATTTCAGGTAACTCTGCAGATCATTTCAAATAACTCTGCAGACTTAGCTTCAATAAGGGAATCTGAACTCTGTATTTTAAGTAACTCTGCAGATTATTTCAAATAACTCTGCAGACTTTGCTTCATCTTCAATTCGATTATGCTCGATAGTTTATGTTCCTTTGATTGTTTTGGATAATAGTAAAATACATGTACTTCCAGCCTTTATGGTGTGAAATTATCCCCTAGGTGTGTGTATGTAGGGGAGTGAGTGAGAGGGGGGGGGGGGATTTGCACTGTGGTCCCAACACTGCTCTGCTTTAATTGTCTCTCTTCCCTTTTCCAGAGCTGGTCAACGTAGCCTTTGAAAAGCAGGTTACTATGAACTCGCCCAGAGAGTCATGGAAATTGTCTCACAGCGTTAATGGCATATCCGAGTCTGAGGACAAGGTTGATGTATGCCCTGAAACCAGCCAAGTAGCTGTTGGCAGAGACGGCAAACCTGTCAACTGGTGGCGAGTCGATCTGGCCCACAGATTCATAGTTGAATCTGTAAAGATTTTGAACGGAGGTGAGTGGGGGTAGACCTTTACGAAAACAAAAATCTACTACAAAGAACCAGCTTGAGTGGGTGAAGGAAGGAGACATTGCAGGATTTAATGAGTAAATGTTAAGGGTAGGTTTCAGTTTGGATGTTTTTTTCCAATTATTATTATGAATTATGTAACCTCACTAAAAGAGCAATATTCGTTGCATTGTTTTAGTAAGGTGTTTTTATGTGTTGATATACGTAAATATTTTGTTTTGCTTTTCATGTTTTTCATCCCTTTAATGTCGCAAGCAAACGATGGTTCTTAAAGTAAGTGGTTCAATTAAACACAATTCAATATCCAAATGTAATACACAGTACTTTTTGTTTGAAAAGTAAATAGAAATGACATTAAAAGACACATCCTCATTTTCCACTATGAAAATTCGAGGGTGTCTTGCAATATGAGCCCACCTTAAAAATGACACAATGAAGCAGAACCTACAATTAATTTGAATAATTACAGGCTTAAAAAGTCGTGATGATACACACAAACAGTTTCGTCTTTTTCAAGCCTTCAAGAAATTACACACTAACTGTTGAAGAACCGCCATGCCCATGTGTAAAAATCAGCGTTTTTACGTGTTTTTGTTCTTATTGTAGGTAAGATATCTTTGAAAACATCTTCCAAGCAAAAGATGGAAAATACACATTGGCCTGGTGGGTCTTTAAGAACAAAAATGTAATGATATACTTATTCATTTCTTTGTTTAGCTCAAAAAAACAGTCTATACTTGTGTATGCCAACCACTTACCAGAACTGACATGTTTCTTGCAGATTATGCCCTGAGCCGTTTGAGAGTCTATGTTACTGAAAAACCAGTGGACCCTTCAGAGCAAAGCTTCACTCCTAGCGACCTGTGCATACATCACAATGGAATGGTTGACTACTTTGGTTCGGTCACTCTCGTATGTGAGCAACCAATGACTGGCCGATATGTGTCACTGGTGGAACAAGCCACAGATATCCTACTGCAGCTTTGTGAGGTTGAAGTGCTGGCAAGACCGGCATCAGGTAAGTGTTTAGAATGGTGAGACCTCCTGGAACAAACTTCCTCTCTCCCTCCATCAGTGAACGACTCTCTCTGCTTTCAAATATAACCCCCAAACCCACCTGTTCCCCCGTATTTGAAGCTTCTGTTGTCTTTCTCTTCTCTCTCTTGCCTTTATATCTGTTTCTCTGGTATTTCATTTATGTCATACATGTGTGTTCGCTTTGTATTGTGTTTTTGTTTGAATGCGTTATGAATGCTAACGTGTGTGTGCCCTTCAGTTTGATTTCTATCAGTTTCAGCGCTGTATGAATACTGTATGTTGTTGTGAGATAAGGTAATGGGAATCAATAGAAGACGAATTTAAAATGTTTTGGTGCCTGAATTTAAAATACACTTTAAAACAATTTGGTGATTGATGCTTAAAAAAGAGTTGAACTTTAAAGTATTTCAGCAAAATTAAACATTTTTCTCAGGACCACAATATTTCGAATCGTTAGATTTATCATAGAATGAGTCTACTTTATGAAATCACACAATTAAATCAGATATTGTAAGACAAACATTTCGACATTTTACAATTGCCTGATCAAACCATCGAATTTTCAAGCCACGTGATTTAATGAGCATTTTGCCTTCGCCTTTATATCTATAAAACAATAGCATCAGAAAATGATTTTGTCATTAATTTCATTCCAAGCATTTTCTCATTCTTTTCAAGTACCCAAGCTGTAAAATTATCTGCATGGCAAAGTTTGAAATGTACAGTTTAGAGTCAGTTCAGTAACGGTTCTCATTCAAAATGTCCAATTGGTTGCAACATCCTTACTTAAACTTCCTTGGCTGAGGAATAGAATAACAGTTTAGAGTGTTTATTTTGTGTGGCATGAACCGGAGGGGTAATGCATAAGGCCTCGTAGGGATTAGGAAGGTGTACAGGAAGGTGAAGATACATACACTGTGCAGGCAGGAACATACAGGCGGAAACTAGACAGTTGAGTTTATTTTTGTTTGTTTGCATACAAATGATGTGTCACTGGTGGAGCAATCCACAGATAGTCTACTGTAGCTTTTGTTTGATTATTATTTTTATTTATAAGTCTAATACAAATGACATGTGTCACTGGTGGAACAATCCACAGATAGTCTACTGCAGCTTTTGTTTGATTATTATTTTTATTTATAAGTCTAATACAAACGATATGTCACTGGTGGAACAATCCACAACCGTTTTGTTTTGTTTGTTTTTTAGTCTAATATCACCATTGTGTGAACAGACTTTAAATTAAATCAATCAAATCAATTGACAGGGCAGCTGGAAGATCAGCCGATTATGTTATCAAAGGCCAACCATATAAATCGCAGATTACAGCAGACTCGTTCTTTCTCTATGCTCACACATTTTGGTAGTTGCACACATGTGACACACAAAGAAAGTTTTAATTTAAATGGGCCAATCACTTACTAATTAGGCTAGGAGTTGAACTGAGACAGCCTTTGTTAGGAGAAAAGTGCGTGACTAGGTTAGGTTTGAATTTGACCCAATTCGATCAGCTGTTTTACTGGTCCGTAGTGGACGGTTGAAAGAGAGACTGACACACAAAACTTGTCATCCGCTAAGTAATGATTAGTGAAGAATAGTTAACTCTGTCACATGATTATGACACGGAAAGAACGATAACTTTAGATTGAAAGTTGGGGTGATGTGCACGTGGGCGAACTATACTGCACCTTTCGCCTAATTTAATTTTTTTTCTTCAGGTTTTATGCTGTCTGTTGCTGGTCCCACGAACCACACGGGTCGTCTGGAGGTGACCCATGGTGCAATTCAGGGAGGGGTGTGTGCTGAGGGCTGGAGCCAGAAGGCAGCTGACCTGGCCTGCAAGGACATGGGTTTTAACCACGGCACCAACTACACCCTGGTTCACAAAGATACTAGGGTTGGATATATCAAGAAAAACGCAATGACCGCATTCACTGTCAATGCATCTTGGTGAGAAAGTTGTATGAGAAAATGTATGAGTATTGCTATTCATGTTTGACTACGTTTTATATTGTCTACTAGCAGGCATGAGAGTTTTTAACCTTTAAGCCTTTAGGCTGAATTCAGGCTTTTTACTGGCTCCAGCGGCCATATTGTATATAAAAAAGAGACTAATTGAATACGTCTGAGTATATACAAACTTCTTAGAAGTGAATGAACATGAACAGAATAAATCAATGCTTCTTCTAATGCTGTTTTAAAGCATAGGCTACATTAAAATAAAAAGGTTTCAGGTTTAACGGGCTTCAGCCTTTTCTCATCCTTTTCCAGTTTAAATTATAATTTTTCGATCTCATGTCTGACTAGGCACCATTGCAAAACAAAAAGTACGCAACAAGCTACCAACTTGAATCAAACAACCGTTAAAACACCTAAAATGTGGTGAAGGTGAAAAATGAAAAACAAAGCCTAGAGTATTATTGTGAGCCCTTCAAAAAAGATACATCTTGAAATAGTTGAATACCAACTGAGATTTTAATTATGTTAATTATGTAAGTAGCTGTCAAATATCAGGACTGTTTTTTCAGGAATGTTCAGATTTCTAAAGACTGTCAGGAAAATCCAGAACATTATCTGATTTTCCTGAATTTGACATTTCCAAGCAAGGGCAATGATTCATAATGCGTTTTCTTAGCTTTAGGTTGAGCATGCAGCCAGTTGAACTTTAAAAGTAGGATTTTTCAGAACACTCTTTATAGACTTTTTTTTATATACAATATATTGATTCAAATTTGATACCTTTATTTATCAAAGTGTAGTTTAAAACACACACACACACACCAAGAGTCAATTTTTGCAGCTTCAGTTCATAGAAAACCCTCAGCTTCAGGGGCAATGCCCTCACCCACCCACCATGGGCGTTGCTCCTGGATCCTACCGGGGGCCACTAAAGGCCCCTGAATCCCCATACCTTTTGTCACAAATTGTATTTAATTTATATTACTTGAATACAAGTGGTACATTGATGACCCTCCAATTTCTCTTTCTCTTTCTGTTTGTATGTTTGCCGTTATCTTTCTTTTCTCTTTTACACTTCAAATTACGCGAGTATGAGTGTGTGTGCGTGCGCGTGTGTGTGTGTGTGTGTGTGTGCGTGTGCGTGTGCGTGTGCGTGTGCGTGTGCGTGCGCGTGCATGCGTGTGCGCGCGGGCGTGTGTGTGTTTGCTGACCATTATCTGATTCCACGACTAAATGACAATACTTTTTTTCCAGCATAAACGAAGCCGGTTACTTGGAAGACTGCGTTACAAGAAGGGTGAAGAACTCGGAGTGTGGTGGCCAATTTGCTGCCGTTGTCTGCTTTGACGAGTATCTATGGGGAGATATATCTAGTGAGTGTTAGCATCGATCATAACGTCTTATCAATGTTAGCTTCCTCTTCTGTCTTGAGGGTCCCCAGTCAACATGATGACCATTCTGGCTCACTGTGAGCATCAGCAACAATTACCCTTTGCTTGTAGATGAGATGCATATAAATATCAAAACCTGTTTATGTACTCAAATTCCGACAGCATGTAGCTTATTATCATAATATGTTTCCACCTAACAGTCATTGAACCTCATGGACAACTAATCGTATCTAAGTGCATCCAGTTGCTGGATCTGACTACCCCAGAATGGGAACGATAGGCCATGGACTTAAGTTGACATCAAAACTAGAATAGTTTAACATCATCAGTTTTGACGTCACTATCCATGGATTGACAATAAGGGCCAGACCCTAGACATATATTTCGCTCTGCAAATGTTGGTGTTTGTTTGTTTTTATTTAATTATTATCATAGTATATTAGAAGTCCTTCTAAAGTCCTATTAAATGCTACGACTTCAAAACGACTTCTAAGGTTTAATGATGACAAGTCTTTTAATATATCAATGTGAATACAGGCCCTGGTTGCCAAGGTGTCTCCTCCATATTGAAATATATTTGGAAGCGGCGATGAGAAAGGAGGCCGATTGTGACCAAGATTTATTGATCAGTGCCGGATCATTGCTAGAGTTCATCCTACCGTTTTCAGTTCTGAAGGAGATACCTTGGCAACAAGGTTGTCCTTACGTATGGGTTTGATCTCCAGGCATTGCTGTTGTTTCTGATCTTTTCAGTGAGGACTAATAACCCTGTGAAGATGCTACAGTTTGCAAAGTGTTCACCTTCTAAAGAGTTAAACTAAGACTTAAATTTTATCAACCAAAAAAAGGAATGGTTCCAGCAACAAAATAGTATAAGTGCATGGCTTTGTACATCGATTTATCGGCAGATATGTAGATTTACACCCTCCTGCTCTATTTCTTGGTTCTTTCCGTGGATAGGGATAGGGTTAGGGATAGGGTTAGGGATAGGGTTAGGGATAGGGTTAGGGATAGGGTTAGGGATAGGGTTAGGGATAGGGTTAGCGTTAGATGGTCTTTTCTTTTGCCACAAGCATCTGTTTGTTTGTCAAAATCATCTATTGTTTTGGAGCATTAAATCGCTGCCTTAAACTAATCAGTGCAGGCAGAAAGGTGGCACGTTCGCCTGTCAAATGTAATGCGTGACTGCAGCGTGAGTGACCCGGGTTTGAATCCCGGTCTCGTCCTTTCTTTCTAGTTTGACAGGAAAATCGAACTGAACGTTGAGTCCTTTGGATGGTGACTTAAAGCTAATCTGACCCGTGCACTTTACGCACGTAAAAATCCCACGGCAGTTGGAAGTAGGTAAGAGCAGGGATACATCCTGCTGCCTGGTATGACCACATTTATAGCTAGGTTTTCCAAGTGTGTCCACACCCCCTCCTCAACCTGTGTCCCCCCCTCAATTATTTTTTGTAATGGGTAGGCGCTGCACTTGCAGTGACGCGCACTCTGGGGGAGAGCAACCCGAATTTCACAGAGATAAGTCTCTGTTACTCAGGCATCAGAACTGTCAGAGGATCAGCTAATTTCAGAGGATTGAGAATTTCTGACAGAGAATTGGCCTCTTCTGTCAGAGGTTTTGACTTTTTATTGAGTGTGATCTTTTCTGTTAAATATCATTTTAAAGTGATTCCTCACTGCATAAAGCCTTTTTGGTTATGTTGGGAATTG
Source organism: Phymorhynchus buccinoides (assembly GCA_017654935.2). Lineage (NCBI taxonomy): Eukaryota > Metazoa > Mollusca > Gastropoda > Neogastropoda > Raphitomidae > Phymorhynchus > Phymorhynchus buccinoides. The sequence continues at coordinate 34,121,135 of CM065704.1, forward strand.
ATTTCAATGTTGTCCCACTATAGTCTGGGGCCTTGATGGCCCTTGGACCGCGGTTTTCAGAGGATTGAACTTCAGACTGTTCTGATGCCTGGTTACTAGAATATACCAAAATAATTTAATACCAAATACCAAATTTAGATGCAGAAAAATTGAACCCAGGGAAGAAAAATGTAAGGTAGGAAATAAGTCCACACGAAAGACAAAAGTTGCACCCTGATGCTCATCTATAGATGTTCAACATCATCTTATGTTTCTGCCCCAAATTTGGCCTTGACATTGTGGATCGTGTTCCTTTATGACAAATAAGTCCACACGAAAGACAAAAGCTGCACCCTGATGCTCATCTATAGATGTCCAACATCATCTTATGTTTCTGCCCCAAATGTGGCCTTGACATTGTGGATCGTGTTCCTTTATGACAGGTCCTTACTGGAGAATCCTTCCATCCTCAACGGGTCCAGCCAACAGCGGTGTGGTGGAAGTCCTGATCCATGACACTTGGGGCACCATCGACACCAGTGAGAGCACCTGGACTACGAAAGACGTCAACGTCCTTTGCCGATCCTTGGGCTACCCCACTGGAAAGATACTGCCCAGCGGGGCAATCTCCTCATCAGGACCTGTACGGAAAGTGACCCCCAACTGCATTGGGACTGAGACAGATTTGACACAGTGCGAGATGAACGACTGGGCCAGGGCTGCGAGTAAAAAGCATTCTAACGATCTGCATGTGGCCTGCTCGTTTGATGGTGAGCATCGAGTGTAGTGTAGATGGGGTGTTAGTCGTATCTCTGGGACTCAGAGAGAGAGAGAGAGAGAGAGAGAGAGAGAGAGAGAGAGAGAGAGAGAGAGAGAGAGAGAGAGAGAGAGAGAACTTGAAAAACCTTGAAAACTTAAACTTTATTTTCCAAGGATATAGATTTTAGGCAAAGCCTATTCTTCCAATATGTCAGAGAGAGAGAGAGAGAGAGAGAGAGAGAGAGAGAGAGAGAGAGAGAGAGAGAGAGAGAGAGAGAGAGAGAGAGAGAGAGAGAGAGAGAGAGAGAGAGAGAGAGAGAGAGAGAGGGTGGAGGGGGTGCTTGAACTCTGACTAATATAACTCATCTTGCATAGGCATGTAGTGTTTGTATTAATAAAAACAAGACAAGATGCACAACACTATTTGAGCATTACTGTGTCCCAGTGGAGCTGAATTACCGCATGGCCAATGACCGAACTGGAGTGGTCTTCCTCAACGTGCCCACCTTCAGGAACAGCACCGAGATACAGATAACGCAACAGTGGACGCCCATGTGCTTTGACAATTTTGACAAGAATGATGCCAGTAAGTATTCTATTTTACCACTGAACTTCTGCTCTGCTGTGAGTAAAACAGGCAGTTTTACTATGTAGTTCTGTCATTTTAGTGGCTTGCAGTTTTGCACTCTTTTTAACGAAACAAATAAAAATATTTTGGAAGAATCAATGCTCGTGAATATACTAAATTGCAAATGCATCTCATCCAGTAATCTTCTTCTTCTTCTTCTTCTTCGTTCGCTCAGTTTCCTGTCATATGAGCGCATATGCGTCATGCTGCCCTTATGCGCCTAACCAAGAAATAGTTAGGCCCAGCATGTCCGACTTCCGCTGAAGAAAACGTTGTAAGAATTTTTAGAAAAAAAAGGCAGGAGAATGGACCGGTGAGATAGAAAGATAGCAGATGACAGTAAGCAAAGAGAAAAGGCAAGAGTCAAAGAGAATGACAGAAGTGAAGGAAGTTACAAGCACATAACTTCCAGAAGGTGGGGGAACTATTTGTACAAAAGACCCCCCGGTATCCCCACGGGGTAATCCAGTAATTAGTCTGACGTACAATTTTATGCATTTCTGTGATCTGCATTTTGTTGTTGTGGCATGCTGTTTTTGCACATTGATTATATGTAATGCTACAGGACATATTTTATGTGAAAAAAGACTTTGTTTGCTGAGAATAATTGAGAAGGTACTTTTCATTTGTGCGTAGTTATCATTATTTTTTGAATGTCCAAATGACATTTCTTTCCATAGCTGATTGACACTTGTGGACATTGCAGAGTAAGGAGACAAACGAAAGAAATCTAAGTCAATTGTTTTGTTGAGTTGTCTACTTGTTTATTCCATTACTTTTTCAAAGAATGCTTTCAAATGTTTCGAAACGATTTTATATGAAATGCATAGCTTGGGTGTAATTTTCTTCGATCGCTCAGACAGTTTCCTGTCAATTATGAGCGCAGATGCGTCATGCTGCCGTTATGCGGCTACGTAATAAACAATTAGGCCCAGCAAATCCGACTTTGGCTGAAGGAAATCGTTTTGAAAGTGTTTCTTGAAAAAAGGCAGGAGAATGTACCGGTAAGGCAGTAAGATAGTAGATGACAGTAAGCAAAGGGAAAAGGCAGAGTCAAACTCAAAGAGAGTGACAGATTAGAGGAAGTTACAAGCACAGAACTTCCAGAAGGTGGGGGAACTATTTATACAAAAGAGCGCCTGGTATCCCCACGGGGGGAGATGTAATCAAACATGCTGATGAAGCTGACTGTGTTACTATTTTGCTACTGTCTTTTGGGGTTGGCGTAGAATGCAATTCATGCCTCTCTGCATTGGAGAAAATCCTGACCATCAGCTGCACGTCGAATCTGGTGTTTTTCTAGTCCTAGATTATTGACCAATTGTCATAAGACTGATTTTCCGAACGTAAGTTTAACATTTACTGTTGTAATTATAGACAAAATGAAAAGAAATAGAATACTACAGGAAGAAAATAATTACAGCGATTACTGTTAAATTATCTACATTTTATGTATCAATTTATGCACTGTTTAAACCCTGTCATCGCCACTGTCGCCTCTTGGCACCGCAATGATTGAACACCCATGTCACTGAAAGGCATAACATGAGGGTCTGTTAACCAATGACCTTATGTTCTTAATTGTGGGTGGTTAGGATAGGCCCTGTTTTATGCATGTCAGAGAGGAATCCCCAATATTGCAGACAAAATATTTTCTCTACATGGGTAAGCTAAATGGTAAATTTTGTCTGAAGAATGGCTGGCGTTGAAAGGTCTGTAACAAATGGCAAACTATCTGTTCCAGGAGTAATCTGTCGGGACATGGGGTACAATGACGGGCATCCACTCTGCTGTGGAAAAAGCATCGAGACTGTGAATGAGCTAGAGGCATTCTCGGAGCTGAGCATGGCACTGGTGAACAGTTCATGCACCGGAGATGAAACGAGCTTCACAGAGTGTGCAGAAATTGTCCATGTCAGCAAAGAGTGGCACTTATGCAACGGCAGACTGTATGCAGCTGTCTCCTGCTACACATCTGAACCCCCAGCCCCTGAAGGTAAATTGAGACTGTATTTTTAGGCATTATCTAAACGGTAGTGCATGATTCTATCTTTTGATCTTAAAGACCCACCACGTCACGTGTCAAAATCACGGTTTTCACGCGTTTTCCCTCTTATAGCTGGTAAGAAATCTTAAGAAATCTTCCAAGCATAAGATGGGAATGTAACACGTGACGTGAGGGGTCTTTAAAGACCCACCATTTTATCACGTGTCATTTAATCACGGATTTCACGTGCTTGTTTTCATCCCTCTTATAGCTGTTAAGAAATGCTGCAGAAAGAAATCTTCCAAGCATAAGAGGGAATGTTACATGTGACGTTTTTTTTTTAATTCCTACGTGGAAACGGAGAATAAAACAGCACATGATCAATTATACATTGACATGATTTTCTTGTAACAGCTGTCGAGGATTTCATCCATTGTTTCCCCAAAACATTAATTTTATCAATGAAAATGTTCAGTGTACAATATTTCTTTTCATGCATATTAAATACATCTTTAATTAATTTTATTTTCATTTTATTCGGATATCATTTGTTTGCTTAAGGCATTTATTGATTTATTGATTTATTTGTTTGCTTGTTTACTCATCTATCTAGTTATTGATGTTAATGTTATAACTTTGCTGCAGAAAGTCTGGAAACAGATTCTCGTGAAATGTTGCACACAATAATAAGTGATTTCCAAGTATATTTCTCTATTATGTGAGTTCATTTTGAACATGTTTTAATTCCATTATATTCTAATCTTATAGCTTCTTATATCACTGGGCGTTGATTATAAGTAAACATTTAATAACAATCTTTATTTATAACGATTCATATTGTAGTCTAAAGCTTGTAATCAGCCTTTCTTCTCAGTTTGTTTTTTTTTTTTCTTTTTTTTTTTCTTTAATACTTTTTGCTTCTTTTTTTTCATGAAAACATAATAACATGTAAATGAAAGAAACATAAAACATACAAGAGTAAGAATAAATAAAATATATCATGAATCATTTATAATCAAATATGTACTACCTTGTACACACATATCTAAGTAAATAAGCATAATAAATAAACAACAACAAAATACAATTATAAGAAAGATGAGAGAGAGACAGAAAAAGAAAGAGAGGGAAATAGTACATAATTGGTTTCTACTTCACCCATATCGTTTGTGTATATCATGTAAGGTAATATTCTTTGCATATCTATGTATGGTCATTCTCAATGACAGGTAAATATAAAGACCATTTTTGCTCGAACTGTGTAAGCGATCCATTTATAGTAGCAATATAGCGATCAATCTTATATCTATCTTTAAGCAAGGTAATGAATGTAGGCAATCTTGGAAGAGCGTTTTGTAGTTTACATTTGTATAGATACAATTTTGCAAATAAAATAATGAAATCTATAACCGCGTCTGTGTATACATTTTGTTTTGTGCCAAACAAGACCAGTTCTTTTTCTAATCTTAAGTTTTGACAATGAAAACACTTCTGGTAATCAGCTTTTCTTAGAAGATAGTATTTCAAAGGAGACAATGCAAGAAGACACTATCACAACAAAGAGAGGAAAGCTGATAATGCATTAGTACGTACGTACCCCTCACAATTATTCTTTCTCAATTTGTTTTCATGTCTAGTTCTTTTAGGCAGCGATTTAATGCTCCCAAAAAATATATGATTTTGACAAAAAAACAGATGCTTGAGGCAAAAGAAAAGACCATCTAACCCTAACCCTATCCCTAACCCTAACCCTAACCCTATCCCTAACCACGGAAAGAACCAAGAAATAGAGCAGGAGGGTGTAAATCTACATATTTGCCGAGAAATCGATGTACAAAGCCATGCACTTATACTATTTTTTTGCTGGAATCATTCCTTTTTTTGGTTGATAAATTTTAAGTCGTTCTTTTAGACTAAGAGTTATAAAGTTCGATATAAAAATGTGAACAGAGAAAACAATGTACCTTTACTGTTGCCATGGCTTTGTGAACAGATTATTATCTCGAGCTGACCTCAAACTCCGAGTCCCACACTGGAACGCCACCAACCGATTCCAATTGGGGAGCCGTGGAGGTGACCTACGACAACATGAGGGGCAACATCTGTCTGGACGGCTGGGATGACCGAGCCGCCACAGTGGCCTGCAGGGAGCTGGGGTTCCCCCACGGGGAAACATATCCACAAAATCAAGAATTTCATGACAGTGAATTCCATGTCTGGTCATCAAACTTTAACTGCACGTGAGTATGGTCTTTTTCTCATGTAGTTATTGTAACCCTTTCGCCGCCAGCCATTTTTCAGCCAACAAAATACCATTAAACTTGTCTGGGTAGAGGAAAAAATGATATGCAATATTGAGAATTCCTCTGTGACATGTATAACATTAGGCCTATCCTTACCTCCCAAAATGAAGAAAATAAGGTCTTCGGATAACAGGCCCTGATTTGATGCCTTTTAGTGACATGGGTGTTAAACCATTGTGGTGCAAAAATGCGACATTGGCGATGAAAGGGTTAATGAGTGGGTTGCCATGATAGCGCACTCTGAAGCAGGCAAAGCATCTTTGTCACTTTCATTATGAAACAGCATTTTTTTTTTTTACATGGCCAGAAGCGCTCTGTGGTGGGTATTGTTTGTTTTGTGGTCTGTCACTATGTATGTATGTCCATCAATATTGTCAAAAACTACTGGACGGATTGTAACTTTTTTTGCAACATGTTGCGAGTATAGTTACAACACCCAAGTATACCGTTTCTGATGCGTTGTGAGAATGATCACAACAGTTAAATATCCCCATGTGGATGCTTTGCAAACATACCTACAACGGTGTTTCTAAGCGTATCTGTGGCCATTCTTGTTGTAGATTTCTAAACCATTTGTGTTAGGTTATAAAATGGACCGGTATGTACCAATTGGCTCCTCCTACGTCATCTGATATCATCAACCAAGCCACTAACGGTGAATTTTATTGGTTAAATTGTGCACAAAAGCAACTGGCCCTCCTACGTTTTGAGTCACGTTTTGCCTGTAAGTCATGGGATTTCTATGACGGACAGTGACGTAGCTGTTTTCACCTCATTCAGTTAAACACAAAATAACAATTTCGTTTTCAAACTTTATATAACTGAAAAGATAAATCTACGCTCCCATGCAATCTCCACACTTTTTAAGAGAATGTATTGAAAAGGGCCAACATTGGGTGTCTTAAGGGAATCTTCATGCCTCCACTGTAGTATGCTTCCAAGAGGTGTAGCAAGAGGGGTTGTGTTACTCAAATTTGGTAAAAGGGTAGGGGAAGACGGGGTAAAAAGCGCATGGGCGGGTAAGAAGCCCACCCCAATTATCTCATGAAATGAAGCAAATTTCAGTCTCATTTTGCCCATGAGACGAGCGTTAATGTCTAGCATTCGTCTCATGGGCAAATTTGACTGAACTTTTCTTTATTTCATGAGATAATTGGGGTGGGCTTCTTACCCGCCCATGCGCTTATTACCCCGTCTTCCCCTAGGCATCAGAAACTAAGTCTGGCCGGGTTTTCATTGTCACCATGCTTCTCGTTTCATTTGTTTCTCCCATTTTACCAGAGGCACATGAACACGTAAATAGTGCAAAGAGACCGCACCTGACAATGGGCCATGAAAACAACTTTCCGGATTGTTGTTCCCATGTTAAAGAGCACTGGGCAGTAACAAGAAATGGTTGAGAAGTTGACATAACACTTATACCATTATAATTCTTGAGTGTTCGCCCGATTAAGAACATGATCAATATCTAATCATCCGCTGTCAAATGCAACTGTTGCTTCAAATCCCTCGCATGCCAAAACCCCCCAAAAAACACACAAACAATTGGGTGGCGCGCCTCTGGCAGCGACGCGCTCTCCAGGTGGGAGCAACCCGAATTTCACAGAGATGCCTCTGTGACTATAAAGTACCTAATACCTAATGCCTAATACCTCGCCTTACGACATTTTAACACATGTGTGACCCAGCACCACGAAAGGGGCATTACTACGCTGGGCTAGTTTTTCACAACAAGCTTGGACACTCAAAAATCTCTCTTTTTGTGTCAATTTTGCATTATGGGTATTTACGTGTTCTCTGACGTCTTATCTTTCATATTGATAAAGGACAATCTTTACTATGGTCCATAAATGGTATTTCAAGGGCTTTAAAACGAGTAGGTCAATGCATGTTCTTCAGCTAGGCTAGACTTCAGTGTTTTCTCCAAATGGCCAAAGCTCACCATACTAAATTTAAATGTTTCCAACTCTGGAACGGACAAAAAAGATACATGAATGGTTCTTGTATCATTAGAAATAATATTGTCTGAAGTTTCCAAATATATCATTATCTCAGAATGGTCAGTTTGACACTTAATGTCCCTTTTGTGGTGCTGGGTCACCTTTGTCTCCATCATATTCAGTGTTGTACTTCTGTTGTGCTTCAGAGGCAACGAGACCAGACTGTCAGAGTGCCAGTTTGATGGGTGGGGCCTCACAGAAAAATGTAGCAATTTGTACAAGCATGCTGGAGTGTATTGCTTCAAAGATGAAGGTGGGTTCTGCTTCTCAAAAGCACATTTTGGTATCTGTTGAGTATCAAACAGTGGTGGATGTTATTCGCAGCTTCGTGAATATAAACAGTTTACTCATGTATCACTCACAATAGAGTATTAAAGAAATTGTCTTTTTAAGTGTTTAACTTTGTTCTTTTCTTTTCTTTTCTTTTGTGGTAAATAACAATTAGCAAGTCATGTAAATGACTAATGTGTTGTTTTGAACCATGTGATTATTGTTTTAAGGGGTTGCGCATTTTGCACAAGGCCTGGGTAGAAAAGAAGCATATGTTTTCAGTGATGTCCTCAACGTCCGGAACAAACTTTATCAGGGAGTTTCACATTACTTCTAATAAACCCAAGCAATTTCTTAGAGCATAATTGTATCGCAGTTATCCTAAAGACCTAATTTTAGCGTTGACAGTGTGGTCCCTACTAATGTTGTTGAAATCAACTAAATGTAACCGCATTTTAAAAAAAAAGGACAAGATTGCTAATGCTATTTTTTTTTAAATTCAGTATTTTTCTTTATCACTTGTAAGTTAGCATCGTTGCTAATAGTAATAACCTACCAATGCATTTTCAATCAGCTTTTTTGTTTGTGGCTCAAGCCACAAACCTATAACTCACTTTGTCGGTCGGTCGGTCGGTCGGTCGGTCTGTCCAAAATTGTCGCACTTCAAATCGAGGCTGCACTTCAAATTGAGGCCGCTCTTTAAAATGATGTATTTTAAAGCGTACAAAATAATAAACATACGTAATACAGACACTACAACAGACACGACGAGTATGCGGTGCTTCTTTCGATGAGTATAAGTAGGATACATAGTTTTAAATGTTTTCCAAAAGATATAAAAAGTTACGAAATGGTGCAGAGATAACATTCTGGTTTACAGATTAAAATTATTGAAAAGCCAGGGGAGGTGACTCATGATTGGAGTGGTAAAAATAGACCGCGTGCCACAAACTATTGCGAATTCGCGCCTGTTTTAACTATTATCTCAATTTGACGTCCATTATACTTGATTCTGTTTGTTCCCCAGGAGTGAAGTACCGATTCACCCCACTTGACAAAGAAGGCACAGGCCTTTGGGGAAGGATCGATGTCCGGATGCCTGATGCTAAGGAATGGGGCGCTCTGTGTCAGGAGGCGTGGGGCAAGGAAGAAGCCATGGTTGCATGCAGGTAAGAACATAATATGACAGTACATGGTAAAAACATAATATGACAGTACATGGTAAGAACATAATATGACAGTACATGGTAAAAACATAAGAGAATTTTGGCAGAAATAGAAATGTTAGTTTGTTATGGTGGAGCATCCGGTTGCAATATACGATTTTCGGGGGAGGGGGGGGAGGGGAAATAATAGAGGAGAGCACTTCGTGATATTAGAGTTGTTTACCTCCATTAGTCGGTCAAATACCATAGCAGCAATGCAACAATGCTGTCGAAGCTTGAAACCGCAGGATGCAAGTCAGCGACTTGCAAACATTTTTGCTTAGAAAAATTAGGGGTGGCCAGTGGCCACAAACTGATATCTAACTTGCAAAATGTGACGTAAAAATAGAAATGACATCAATGTTAGAATGATGCACGGTGTTCTAAGTGCTGTAGGTCTGTTCAAACACGCGAGGCGAGAGCTGGGTTATACCTGATGGTAGAGTAACTTCCCCTGATCTATTGAATGAGGCAAGATCACCCCCCCACACACCATGAAATTACTCCCATTAATTATGTCCGAACAATTCCTATTATGGAAAAGGATCGTGCTGAACTTTTCTCCCATTCGTACCCCTTAGTGCGCGTACACAGTACTTCCAGGGTTGTTGTTTTTCGCGCGGACATAATAAGTAAAAGAAAGAAGAAAAAAATGTACAGACGTGTCCGTATTTCCCCTAATCCGTATATATCTTTTCCTGTCTTTCTTCTATTCATTGATTATTTCCGCGCGGAAAATCCGGATGTTCTGTGCGCTTAATTTCATCGCCACTGTCGCCTCTTGGCACCACAATGATTTAACGCCCATGTCATTAAAAGGCATCAAATGAGGGTCTGTTATCCAATGACCTTATGTTCTTAATTTTGGGAGGCAAGGATAGGCCCTATTGTATGCATGTCACAAAGGAATCCCCAATATTGCAGACGAAGTTTTTTTTTATCTACCCAGGTAAGCTTAATGGACAGTTTTGGCTGAAAAATGGCTGGCGTTGAAAGGGTTAAACATTTAGCCCAAAATGTTTGTTCATAGCAAATGCATTATACTTGTGCATGCGTTTCATTGTTGATGATAGGGCTAATACCAGCGTGAGGTAACATCATGCATTTCATAATATCAGCATTTTACGGATTCGTGATATAATACTTTGCAGGCAATCTAAGTACAAGGGCGGAGAGATGATTCTTTGGCATGGCAAGGTGGAACCATTCAATGGTTCGGTCTACTACCGATATGAAGACTGCCAAGGCAATGAGGAGAACCTTGATGACTGTGCTCACGAAGGCTTTATACTAGCTGACGAGGAACACGGATCACAGTGTCTGGAGACTCTTTACAAGACTGTGGTCCTCTGTACACCTCGTGAACGTAAGTATATTTTACTTGTGTGTTTTGTTCTTTCTTTCTTTCTTTCATTATTTTTTTATTTTTATTTAAAAAAAATATTTTTTGTTTTTTTTTCTTGATTTAACTGACTGTGAGCATAGAAAAGGAAGAAAACAATGAAAACGCCGTTTATATCAGTTCGTGAAATAACTCATTCGCTGTTTTTCCCCCGTACGCCGACAATTTGGGTTGTTTTGGGTTATTGGGTTGTTTTAGTTCTGGGTCAATAATTCCTTTTACAGGGCCGAATCTAGTGTGTGTGTGTGTGGTGGGGTGGGGGTGTGTGGGGGGGGGGGGGGGCGT
>CM065704.1:34139452-34144452 GCA_017654935.2 Phymorhynchus buccinoides
CTCTCTCTCTCTCTCTCTCTCTCTCTCTCTCTCTCTCTCTCTCTCTCTCTCTCTCTCTCTCTCTCTCTCTCTCTCTCTCTCTCTCTCTCTCTCTCTCTCTCTCTCTCTCTCTCTCTCTCTCTCTCTCTCTCTCACTCTCTCTCTCTCTCTCTCTCTCTCACTCTCTCTCTCTCACTCTCTCTCATCCATGTCTCGCATATCCTGTCCATCTTTGTAGTTATCACTTCCAAACTATGTAGAACTAACAAAGAAGAAAATTGCTATTTATTTCAATCCCTGTACACCTGGTCAGGTGTATATATATATTTGTTTTAAATACACGGGTAATGCATTCCATAGAGAACCTCCGGAATAGTGCAGACTGGATTTATATAAATCTAATCTTGGTCTATGAAGAACAATCTTGTGTATGTGTCTCTTATTATTCAACTGAAATGTATTTGTTATTCTGGAAGGCGCCATTCCAATCATTATTTTGTGCATAAGCCTTCCTTTGTGAAATTTTAGTCTGTTTTTGAGTGGTAGAATACTCAGAACCTTAAAAGAGAGAGAGAGAGAGAGAGATCGAGAGAGAGAGAGAGAGAGAGAGAGAGAGAGAGAGAGAGAGAGAGAGAGAGAGAGAGAGAGAGAGAGAGGGGGGGGGAGGGAGAGAGAGAATGTGTGTGCATAGGAGTACTCGGGAGTGTGCGTGCATGAACTTATTAATGCTTTTTAATTGGGGGGTTTCGGGTTTATTGTGTGTGTGTGTGTTTTCGTGTTTATTTCCTTCTTTAGATTGTTGTGTTATAGATGGCTTGATATAAAAAAAGCAAACCATTATTGTTTATTCAATGTTCCATCTGAAAATACTTTTTTTGATTTTGACTTTGACTTTGACTTTGCTCTGATGAGGAAGTGTATGTGGTTTTTTCTTAAGGTGTTGGTTTTTTACTTTTTTTCGTATTGGTAACAAAACTGTTGATAGAGTTCGTGGGGTTCTTCTATCATATTGGTTTTTTTTTCTCTTCTAAGTTGTGTGTGTTAATAAATCATAAATCATTGCTGTATATACATTATTTTTCAGTGTTGTTTCTGGTTGTATTAATTTTGTTGTGCTTGGACCTGACTTGATCACGCGTTATTCCGCAAACTTTCTCTCTGCAACCCATCGGATCCCCCCATCTCCGCCTCTGTGTGTGTGTGTGTGTGTGTGTGTGTGTGTGTGTGTGTGTGTGTGTGTGTGTGTGTGCGTGCGTGCGCGCGTGTGTGTGTATGCGTGCGTGCGTACTTGCGCGCGCGCGTGCGTGTGTGTGTTTATGTGTCCGTGTGTGTGTGTGTTTATGTGTCCGTGTGTGTGTGTTTGTGTGTCCGTGTGTGTGTGTGTGTGTGTGTGTGTGTGTGTGTGTACGTGTGTGTGTGCGTGCGTGCGCGCATCTGTGTGTGTGCTAGCGTCATAGAAAGAAGAAAAAAACTAATAATAAAGAAAACGATAGAGGGAAAGTACTGATTTCTAAAATGCAGTTTTAAAAAGTATGTCCATGTAAAGAACGTGTTGAGATTAGAAAATGTGCAAAATATCAAGACTGTAGCTCAAATAATTTCCGAGTTGTAGCAATTTAAAGTTTGTTTAATTTTGGTAATTTTGCGTCATTTTAAGCTTTTTGCTACATGTTCAAAGTTTAGAATTTTACCAAGCTCCAACAACACACATTAACGATTTAGAATTTATGGTGTCTTCTTTTACTACCTTAACTCTATCCACAAACAGAAATACAAGACTGTCTGCTTTGTGGTTTGAATACAGTGCCTGCATGAAACAGGGTGAGATTGAGAAAATAAAATAACATCGAAAAAGTGAACAAAATGCACTGTTTTTGAAGAGTTGTAATGAAATAACTAAGAAGCCTAGAGTTCTGATTTTTGGGATGACTAATCACATGCATGTGTCAAACACAACAAGGCAAAGTAGTGATCACCCGGTAACAAACTGAACGATCACCATGGTAACGAAATCAACCAGTTTTGTAAAATTGGTAAAAATCATGAAATATGACTTTTTTCAATACATCACAAATCAAAGTCTACTGTTGCTAGAAATTTGAAATGTTATTATCTTAATTCTCCGTTTTAGACAAATCTCAATAACCTTTTTTTTCTAAATCTATGTTCTGTTATTTGTGTCCTCTGCCACAGACAGAAGGAGGACTATGTTTTTATTCTTTTTTTCTCTCTCGTTGTTTCTGGCTTTGTTTTTCCCAGAAATATCTTGTAAACTGCAGTAAATAATTGATTCAAATTGTGCATAAGGGTGCATTAACTGAAACATAAGGCAGTTAAAGGCAAATTACAACCTTGTTGACTTTGACCTCGAAGGTTGACCTTGAACACATTTTTTTTTTTTTTGGGGGGAGGGGGGGGGGGAGATCAAATTTTTCGCACCTTTGCAGCTACAGTCTAATTTTTTTTTGTAAGTATGTATATTGGCTTATGGCGATTCTATATGTTAACTATGTATTACCCTCATTACGTTGACCTTGACCTTTGACCTTGAGCATAATCGTCTGTATGATTAGGACATATCTTTCAGATTTTTGCATTTTTAGTCCCCAAATTTCAAAAAGTTGATCAATAGCTCAAGGTGTTGTACATACCTGACATTATTATTTAAAGTATTAACAACCTTTGGGTGTCCTTGACATTTGACCGTGTTTCTTCCTTGTATGTTGTTATATCTTATAAACAGCTGTATACATTTGTTCCAAATTTTGAAGAGTACTGTATAACTTAAAGCTACTGTGTCCCAAACAGTATCTGTTTTCCTTTACATTGAACTTTGACCTTGAGTGTTTAATTTTGTTTGTGGTATACATTATTATATCTCCTGAAGCTCTGCATGGACCTAGAGCGCGTCTCGGTCCTTTATAAATTTGCTGACCCTGACATTTAAATCTTGTTTACATCTTATTCAGTTTCCCATGGGAAAGCTGCCACCTTTGCTCTAGTGTTGCTGGTGTGCTGAAAATTTCCCCATGGAAAAACTAGTTGAGCTGTTGTAGTTTTCTTGTTTTTGGGAACTCATCCAGGGCTATTAGTTTCCTCCTTTCTTAATTAAGTGTAAAGCTCATCCCCAGCCAGGAATTTAGGGGGCATTTTCACTTCTTGTTTTATATTTTAAAGGCAAAGAAATAATTTACCTGCACAAGAAAATATCACTTCTTCAGCCTTTTTTTCAGATATACATACACACACACACACACACACACACACACACACACACACACACACACACACACACACACACACACACACACACACACACACACACACACACACACACACACACTGCGCGTTTCGTAGCCCACATGTGTGCGCATGAGTGTACATGTGTGCCTGATAAATATATGTATAAGTCAAATGAAATTTACATGTAGTTTTGTTGTGATATATTACCCACTGACACGGGAAAATTACTTGAACGTGTTTTAATTTGCATGTGATTTTTGTGTGACTGGTTAGGAATGGGGGGGGGGGGGGGGGGGGGGGGGGGGGGGGTAAATTTTGACCAAATCACAACTTTTTAATTGCCACTGGGATTAATGTTTGCTAAGTGCCTGGGCACACGGGACCTCCGTTTATCGTCTCATCCGAAAGGCTCCTTGTTCAGACCGTAAGACCTAGTGCAGAGTGAGAGGAACAATCCCCAGTACCCAGACTCAAACTCAGATTTATTGTATACGAGGTGTGTGTGTTACCTCTGTGCCACGCTGGTGATATGGTGTTGTGTTGTTATCCTGTTTTTTGTGTTATGTCGTTATGCTTCTTCAACCAATGTTTTGTTTTGGTTTTATTTCATAAAGATATATCCTTGTTTTAAGTCCATATTTTGCTTTTAATGTTTGTGATGATGCATGTGCTTGAGTCAACACATGCAGGGTTGCGCTTATTTTGTTACGCTGTAAGTAGTAATTGTACATCCTTGGAATGTAAACTTACAGCTCCCCCCACCTCTCTCTCTCTCTCTCTCTCTCTCTCTCTCTCTCTCTCTCTCTCTCTCTCTCTCTCTTCTCTCAAAGTCTCTCTCTCTCTCTCTCTCTCTTCTCTCTTTCTGTAGTCAAAATTACTTTATTATCTCAACAAGATAAATTACATTGTGGTCTTATGATACAAGGACAACAGAAAACAAAATATCCATGCATTTGAACAACACAAAAAGAACAGAGAACAAAAATCAAGGTACACCCCCATCAACAACAAAAAACACAAAAAATAAAAGCAAAGTTCTTCTTACCAATAATAAACAACCTTCTTCATACTCAACGAATGTACCCCCCCCCCCCCCCTTTCCAATCCTCTTCACATCCCCAACCATTCTACCCAATCCACTCCAATCCGTCCCCTCCCACATTAGTACAAATCATGAACAAAATTAGGTAACACACAGAGCCAGTATAATTTTGAGTCTTCCCCATTCCCCACAACATGCTCCTTCATACAGCATTCGCTCTCTACACCCAACCGCACTCTTCCTCAGCCACCGCCCCCTCCTATTACTACTATATCTCTCTCCTTTCTCATACACGACACACAGCATCTCAAACCTCAGAATCTCTTGAGAGTCTGTTGAGTACCTCAATTGATTTGGGTACAAAACTAGATGCATTTCTAAGCGTTCAACTGCGAATAGAGCGGTATCGTCTGTCAGATGGAAGTAGTTCATAACACTTTCACAGGACATGCCTTTCAGTTTCATTACTCACAATCACTCTGGCGTTTCGCATCACACGTTTTTCATCCAAACTGCACAAATTTTCTTGTTTTCTACCCACAAGTTCAAAACATTCTTGGCCTTTAAATTCAAACCAGCAAACCAGCCGACGAACGAAAACGTCACAACTGATTCAATAAAACAGCAATAAAAAGCTTGAAGAAGGTAAGTTTCCTAATGCAATACATTCTGGTTTGGCACTTCTTGTAAACATAGTCAACATGTGAACTAAAAGATAACTTATTGTCAATGACTG
>CM065704.1:34146952-34154452 GCA_017654935.2 Phymorhynchus buccinoides
GCCGCGAGGCGATCTTCGACCCAATACCATTGAATTCTTGTAAAATAAAACCTTTATAAATGCTGGATCAGCTCTCATAGCGCATGTAAATGAGCCTATATACATTGTAAGTTTCGAAACACAATTTTTTTTTTTACAATTTGCCAATTTCTAATGCTTTCACGGGATCAGAAACAGCTTTGATCGAATGAAGTCAGATCTCGGCGTGTCGCTGCTACCAATGGCGCACCCAGTCTAGGCCTTGAATCTTCAGATCAAAATGGCTTTACACAAATAGTTTAGATCAAAACGACAATCATATCGTTGAACAGCGGATAGATTCAGCTTTCTCTTTCTTTCACTTTCAAGAGTTTTAGTGAAACGGAAGGTGTTCAAACTTGCTGAACAATGCAACGTATTGTTTTCGAAAGGAATTTTAACGGCCTTAACGGTTAAATTTCCGCTTAGAAGTTTGACCGAAGAGAAGTCCGGAGCTTCTTCTTTCGTTTGACGTATGCGTCTAGATCTAGATCATCCATTGTGTAAAGCCATTTGCAGTCGAAACTAGTCGGTGAAATACGTCTTGCAACCACGACCAAAAAAACATCGCAAAATAGCAAATTTTACGTTCTGTTCACTCGCTTTCTCTTTCACTCGAAAAAATACATTTTACACACCAAAGTAAACAATCACATTCAGAAAAAGGCGAAAGATTGATCTTTATTTTGATACAACTTTAAGTCAGGTCAATGGAGACAAAGAACTATAAATCTTTTATTGAAAATGAGCAAAATTTGGGCCATTTTGCAAAAATCCAACAGTAAATTCGGCTTCTTGGACCAAAGAAGGTACAGTAATCCGTACAGTGGAATCCGCTTTATCGGCCTTCGGTTAATCGGCCAAAGCCGCTTAATCGGCCAATTTCCTAATGTACGGACTTTTTTCTTCTTAAGCATGTGTTATTTTGTTCGTTTTTACGGCCAAAGCTGAAATCTTCAATTTCGCTTTATTGGCCACTTTTTCTCTCTAATTTTTCCTCTTTACCCCCCCTTTTTTTGAGAGGGAGAACAACAGACAAACTAACAACACGCTTTTGACGTTTACATGGTTGAGTGTGAAGTTGGAAGGTGAGCTGTTGTCAATTGAAAGACCCTGCATGGCGTTAAAATCACTCAAGAAAACAAAATCATTGTCTTTTACTTGTGCTTCTGTCAAGTTGTAGGATTAATAAAGTGTTCACATACAGTACACATACACTGTACTGGAGTTTTGACAGATTTTATTCATTTCAATTTGTCTCTCACACTGGAAGTCACTTCACACTAAGAACTGACAGCTGACAGGATGGCTCGTTTAAGTGAGAGATTTTAATGAATCTACATGTACATCTCTAATCAAAATAAAATTGTTGTCTTTAACATAGCGATTCGGCTTTAATTACATGTACAGTGTTGATCCAGACTCAAAGCACACGCACACGCACACGCACACACACACACACACACACACACATCACAAAAAGGGAAAGAATTGGAATTTGAACTGCAACATTTAATTTTGATGTCATTGCTTTTGACTTGCATAACTGCGTCATACAGTGATGTTCGTTTTATCGGCCGATTCGCTTTATCGGCCATATTTTGCCTTGTCCCAAAAGTGGCCGATAAAGCGGATTCCACTGTATTCAGTTTTTATGCGCGTTGCAACTCTCACTTAGCATTCAGACATATAAACAGTGTCGAAATAATAATGCAGCTTACTCAAAACTGTGTTTTGCTGTTTTTATTGCCTTTTTTGCGATTTCGATCTTTCATCCACTCGCCTTCACACACACACACACACACACACACACACACACACACGCACGCACGCACGCACGCACGCACGCACGCACACGCACACACACACACACACGTACGCGCGCGCACGCACACGCGCGCGCACGCACACGCACACACACACACACACATACGCGCGCAAAAATCTTGTTTAAAGAACAGCCTAGACTAATAATGCGTTATATTGCTCTCAAGTCCAGACAGTAACCTTCTACTACATAATCAGGGCTCCCATGGACCCCCATTTGGGGGTCTATGAAGCACTAACATTCTCAAGGACCCTCTAAAAGAATTTGCTGGGGGTCCCAGAGATGCACTAGAAAAACATTTTTTTAGCATTCTATCCCGCATCTAGGAATGAATGAATCTTTAATTTAATGTCTTTTCACATAGATCGTGATTTTAGACAGCATGCACCAAAAAACAAAAAAACAAACAGGTAAAATAACATGCATAAGAACGACATATTAAAAAAAAAAAAAAGTAAAGAAAACCTCTACAGTAGTCTTCCAATAGTTGAGGACAGCAATGCTTTTGCAATTACAGTAATGTCAATTTCTGCGTCATTTAAAATATCCTTGGTATTATCATACTTACGAAAAAAGTCCATATTGATCATTCGATATTTAGAGATCAATACTGGGCATTCTAATAGTAAGTGATGAATTGATAATTTATCACTACAAAGACAGTTAGTATCCAAGTATTTAGTTTTCCATGAATTGAGTCGTATCTTGTACACTAAGCTAACTATTGGTCTACTGTGCATAAAAATGTTAGATCTAAAGTCAGATGAGTTGATGTAAGTAGCTTTTTCCAATAAACAGTATATTTCATGTGTTGATAATGGCAGTTTCTCATTAGAAACCAAGTTAGAGTTATTAAAAGCCCCTCTTTTGGCAGCTCTATCAGCAACTTCATTCCAAAAGAGTCCACAATGAGATGGCACCCAGCAAAAATCAATACCAATACCTTTTGCAACAATACAATGAATCAACTGTTTAATTTCAAAGACAATGTCGTTACGAGTTTTACTGTTACTTTGGTTTAGAGTTTGTAAAACTGATTTTGAATCCACACAAACTAAAATGTTATAAATTGAATATGGTAGATCATAAACAAATTCTAAAGCTCGCATTATTGCATATAATTCAGAAGTAAAGATTGAAATGCCTTTGCCTAAATAGTATGACTTTTCTATTCTAAGTGATGGAATAACAAAACCTGCTCCACTGTCTGACGTTTCTAAGACTGAACCATCAGTGTAAATTTTTAGATGATTTGAATATTTTGAATCTAAATGAAGTCGAACGTCAGAAACTAATTGATTAACTTCTTCATCTTTTTTTGTAACTGGTATATTCTATATCAAATTTTGCCTTTCTTTGTTCCCATGGTGGCATTAGTGGTATAATAGGCATGGCTGAGATATTGTGGATATCTACCTTACTTCTACTTATAACGTCTTCAGTGAAATTCTTGATTGGCTGAAGAAACGTTATATTTTTTGCTCGCTTTGGATAATCTGTCTCTGAGTCTGTGAATATTTCCTCCTTTATATTGTTGTCAATAGAGAGACCTCTTACTATATATTTTGAGGCATAGAACTTTCTATATTCAGCTAATGACATTATATTGCTCTCTTTATATGTTCTAAGAGTGTTAGAGTGCATAGGAATACCAAGTGCTAGTTTAATAGCTTTACTGTCTATGCTTTGTAACTTATTTAAAAGAGTGTTTGATGCACTGAAATAAACCTCTTGCCCATAGGATAGTACTGATCGAACTAAAGAATTTGCAAGATGTAGTAATGTTTTGGTATTTTGACTCCATGATTGTTTGTTTATAATTTTCAGAAAATTAAGTCTTTTTCTCGCTTTTGAAATCAAATACTCAATAATTATGAACTGTCCAATTTAATTTTGATGTCAAATATACACCTAAAAATTTAACTGAATGCTTATAAGCAAGAATGTTTCCATCCAATACTAACTGAGGTAGAGTTTTAGGATGTTCACCATTATTGAAAAGCATAAGATAAGTTTTTTTCTTTTGATAACATCAATCCATTTTCTTTCATATATTGATTTAAATTATCAAGTTCTCTTTGGTATATGTTCTGAACATGATTAACTGATCTTTTGTTAGTATGTTTTCTTAAAGATGTGTTGACCCAAATAGCTATATCATCTGCGTATTGCACAGCATTTGTTGTCTTCGATAGACAATTTGGTAGATCATGAATTAATATATTAAATAGCAGTGGTGCTATTACAGATCCTTGTGGAATGCCTATGTCAACTGTTTTAGCTGAAGAGTAAACATTCCCCAATCTTACTCGTATTGACCTATCTGAAAGTATATTTTTGACGTACTGATAAGTCAAATCTGTTCCGATTTTTTTCAATTTATATAACAGTCTAGCATGCCAAACACTATCATAAGCTTTCCGTACATCAAAGAATGTGGCAAGTGTACTTTTTCTTTTGGAGAACTGTTTTTTAATTTGAGTTGTAAGCTTAACTAGGTTATCTATTGTGCAACGTCCTTTTCTAAACCCAGCTTGACATGTAGGAATAATATTATATTTTTCGCAGTGATAGAACAATCTTTTCTGTATAATTTTCTCTAATATTTTACTGGCATGAGAAGTTAAAGCTATTGGTCGATAACTAGTTACTGCTGATCGTGGTTTACCTTGTTTAGGGATAGGAACTACAATTGACTGCTTCCAGATTTTGGGAAGAGCTTCATTTAACCAACATTTTTGGTAAAACGAGAATAGCAATTATTTCCAGTTATTAGGTAAATGGCTCAACAGTTGATAAGATATGCCATCCAAACCAACAGAAGAATTATTTGAAGAAAATGATTCCAGTGATTCAATGAATTCATCAAACTGAATTGGAGCGTTAAGATAGTGCGTATTATCAGGCTTTGGATCAGTATATGTATTTAGGACCTTCTATGCTGTAAGTGAAGGAGTCCCTGGGACCCCTTGAGTGTGTGTGTGTGTGTGTGTGTGTGTGTGTGTGTGTGTGTGTGTGTGTGTGCCACCGTCACTTTGTGATTTATCCACCATTCACTTGGATTCAAAGAAGCTTGAACGCCATTCAACACCCTTGCTCACTCGGTGCCCATTGTATGCAATGTGCAACTTTATGGTCTTGCTCATTGCATACAATGTGCAACTTTATGGTCTTGCTCATTGTATACAATGGGCAACTTTATGGTCTTGCTCATTGTATGCAATGGGCAACGGCTTTGCTCATTGTATAGAATGATCAAAACCTGTTTCGCGTTGTATACAATGAGCAGGATATGTTGCACATTCTATACAATGCGCAAATTGTACAGAATGAGTACGACATATGCATGTCACGGCGGAATCCCCAATATTGCAGACAAAATATATTCTCTACCCAGGTAAGGGTAATGGACATTTTCAGCTGAAAAATGGCTGGCCATCGATATTGGCAGAAAAATGCACACAATAAACAGACAAAGCAACATCTCTTGGTGAAGGCAAGGATGTGTGTGCCAGCCACCCAGGACAAGGTGAGTTGTGTTCCTTTCATCATGGCTGGTGTCGCACATGCACATTTGTTCCAATCACAATGAATTCAAGAAAACAATGATTAAAATTATGATTAGTAAAAACAAACCCCCCAAAAATAACAACCGTGTTTAGTAGGAAAACATCTAGTAGGAAAACAAAGAGAATTAAAAAAAAACCAGGTCACTTCTACCGATAACGAGTTTCAAACGTATTCATACTAACACTGATGCAAAGAGTGTGCAATCTTCCTTTACCACCACCAGTGAGCAGGCTCAATATTGATGGAAAAAGTACAATGATCAGTCGGCATACCGATGATCAATCGGCAGGTTCAAAGTCAGCGTGGAAAGGTACATGCCGCGGTTATTCGCAGTAATTAGCAAAGCAGGTTCTACTTCAGCAAACACTATAGGCCTGGAAGGACCAAGCTACGTTCGTTTATGATGGCCAGTGAGCAGGTTCACTCTCAGCTTACAGGTAGGTCTATCAATGTAAAGACCGTGCTGTCTTCGTTTACTATAGCCAGGGAGCAAGGCCAAATTTAGCCCAGACTTCTGGACTGGAAGACCACGCTATTTTCATTTAGTAGGCTAGATAGCTAGCGAGCAGCATCAAATTCTGCCTACGCGCTTCGATTGAAAGAGTGGACCTCGCTATCTTTATTGTGTGCAGCCAGTAAGCTGGTTGCGGACCAGTCTGCACAGACACATGATCAATGTTGCTGCTCATTGCACAAGTTCAGAAAGCCTATGTTCTACACGGACACATGATCAACTTTGCAGCTCATTCAACAAGTTCAGAAAGTCTATGTTCTACACGGACACATGATCAACTTTGCAGCTCATTCAACAAGTTCAGAAAGCCAATGTCCGCGGGGCTGCCTATGTGCTCCTCAAACGAACCTCTGGAGACATCGAGCGGGATCATCTCCTGTCGCCCGCACAACCACCAGGTAACCATCTCCCCTTTGCCCTTCACCGGGATTTTCCCTCGCAGCTCAAACAAAAAGAGGTCCGAGAACTCCAGTTCTTTGTGGAAGCTACCGCTGACGTGAATGAACATGGGTTTGGAATTGGACTCCATGCGCGAAGCCGTGTTGACGGTGTCGCCGAACAGGCAGTAGCGGGGCATCTTGCTGCCCACCACTCCGGCGCACACCGGTCCGGAATCGCATCCAGCCTTGATCTGGAGGGTGTCCGAGGGCAGGTGGGGGATGACGAAAATCCTGGTGGCCTCCATGATCTCCAGCGCCATGGTGGCCAGGTAGAAGGCGTGGCGCTTGGTCCTGCGGGGCACCCCAGACACCACCATGTAGGCGTCCCCGATGGTCTCCACCTTGTACACGTTGTGGCGCTCGATGACGGAGTCGAAGGTGGTGTACAGCTTGTTGAGCAGCTCCACGATCTGCATGGGCGAGCTGCGCGAGGAGATGGCCGTGAAGCCCACGATGTCGCTGAAGAACACGGAGCTGTCGTCGTAGGACTCGGCGCACACGGGCCGCCCCTGAAGAAGACTGTTGGCCACCGGCCGGGGCAGGATGCTGTACAAGAGAGCCTCCGTCTTGTGCTTCTCCTCCAGCAGCTGGCGGGATCGCGTGTTGACGATCTGCTCCAGGTTTTTGGAGTACATTTCCATCATGGCCATGATGGTGTCCATGGGGTTTTTCTTGCTGGGGTTCATGCGCAGAATCACAGCCTCCACCTGCGCGAATTCGGGCCGGTCCTCCGGTTTGTCCGCCCAGCATCGATCGATCAGCAAGTTGTAGTGACCGACAAACGCGCTGTTGTTTCTTTTCGGTCTGATGCTGGATCTAGATTTGGATCTGTTTTCGGTGTGGCAAGACTCCATTGAGAAGCTGGTAGAGGGAGGAAAGGGGGGCAAGCTGACCCTAGTCTTCTTCTCTCCTTGCTCGTTCTCCAGACTGGCCCTCTGCCTGGTGGCCACCTCCACCATAATGACGCCAAAGGACCACACGTCAGAGCCTGGCTGCAGATTCACATCAGCTTCAGGCGCTCTATACATTTTATCTCTCTCGCGATTCTCCTCGACCAATTCGTGTATTGAGTCATTGTCATTGTCCCAGTTTTCACGGCGGTACTCTTGCAGTCCGAAGTCCGTGACCTT
>CM065704.1:34169452-34171952 GCA_017654935.2 Phymorhynchus buccinoides
TAATAGGGAACGAAGTCGCACGCGTGCGCGTAGCGTGGGTTTCCTCTTACACATACTGACATAAACAAATATGAAATAGTGAGACTAAGAGAGAGTATATAGTGAAATGAATAAGGGGAATGAACTTCTCGTAATTAACTCCCCTTTTGCCAAAGTTATTTATGGCACCGATTCGCCTAGCAAAGCGAGAGTAGTTGCCACAGCAATACAGACCCAAGTTCATCCTCAGAAAAGGATGACCCAGATCTGCTTGTTATGACAACCACCCACACAGTACACAACAACAGTTGGTAGAGAGTTGCTTCACAAAGAAATTAACATACATTGAAGAATGGCTTAGCCTTCTAGTCTTGAATAATGTTACACTTCCCCCTTATAAGTGCCTGACCCTTATTCATTTCACGATATCCTCTCGCTTAGCCCCACTACTTCATATTTGTTTAACCCAACTTCCATTGAGGCATACCAGTTTGTTCTGTGTTGTGTTGTTGTTTAACCCTTTCACCGCCAGCCACATTTCAGCCACACATTTCCATTGAAATTACCTGGGTAGAGAACTCAATCCATCTGCCTTTTGGGGGATTCTTCTGTAACATATATAAAAAACAAGGTCTATCCTTGCTTCCCAAAACTAAGACAATAATGGTCTTTGGATAATAGACCCCAATTTGATGCTTTTTAGTGACATAGGTGTTAAATCACTGTCGTGCTAAAATGCTACTTTGGCAGTGAAAGGGTTAAGGGTAACATTATCTTAGCTGTTCAGGCTAATTAGAGGCTTCTTGCCACTAATGATGCAATCATTTGAAAACAGCATGGATGACACGAATAATTTATGAATTTTTTTTTAAACAGATAAAACCAGACTTAAACCCTTCAAGACTTCACTGCCTTATACAAACATCATGACTCGCCTGGGGTTGCCTAGGAAAAACAAAATGATCCCAAACAAGGACATCACCGAGCGGCAGATATGTTCTTTGCCGGCTACGCCCTGCGCATGCCACGCCCTGTACCTCCCTTCCCCCTCACATCTTCGGTCCCCGTCCTCCTTGTGACCTTTGGGTGAAGCACCTACACAGCCTTGACTGGGTGCAAATCGTTTTCCGGGATGCACACCCTTGATTGGTGGGGTGCACACCCTTAACACTGAGACATATCTGCCACTCGGCGACATTTGAGCCCCACGTGGCACATTTTGTGCTAGGAAGTATTTTACGTTTAGTATTAGACCCCCTCCTTTACCGGGATGCACACCCTTAATATTGCCGTTATGTTTGTTTAATATTTGTTTAATGTGCATTTGCAAATTAAAAAATCATTTAAACCAATTAGTGGGGTGTACACCCTTAACTCGGAGACATGTCTGCCGCTCGGCGACATTGAAATCCCACGTGCATAATTTGTACTGCAGTGTCTTCTACTCTTCTTTTTACACCCCCCCCCCCCCCCCCCCCCCCCCCCCCCCCATAATATTTGGAGTGATTCTATACAGTATTTCATGAGATATAGGAGGGTGAATAAAAACGGAAACATGTCTGCCGCTCGGCGACATTGTATTTCTGATGAATAATTTATGAACGCTTGTGTTATGCTTTTAGTGTCACATCCTGACACAAAATGTGAAGGGATTCTGTCTTCTAGTTAACAAGATACAGCTTGAACAAGAAATATATAGCGCAAAGAAGGAAATTTCGGTTTTCAAGGTCACACTTCAAGGTCAAGATCCGGGATGCACACCCTTATTTGGTGGGGTGCACACCCTTAACACTGAGACATGTCTTCTATTCGGCGACATTTAAGCCCCACGTGGCACATTTTGTGCTATGATGTATTTTACGTTTAGTATTAGACCCCCTCCTTTACCGGGATGTACATCCTTAATTAGTGGGGTGTACACCCTTAACTCCGAGACATGTCTGCCGCTCAGCGACATTAAAATCCCACGTGGCATAATTTGTACTGCAATGTCTTCTACTCTTCTTTTTACACCCACCCCCCACAAGTTATTCTATACAGTATTTCACGAAATATAGTGTATAGAATAATTATCTTGCTCTTCTTCCTCACACAAAATTTGAAGGAATTATGTCCCCTCCCCCCCCCCCCCCTCCCCCCCCCCCCCCCCCCCCCCCCCCCCCCCCCCCCCCCCCCCCCCCCCACAACAAAACAAAGCTCAGCATGGCGATAATGTATGCTCGGATGTTTTCTACTCTAGGTTATACAGTGCCACACACAATCTGAAGCGCTTTTGTCAAGAACAAATGTGGAAAATATGGCTTAAAACCCAATTTGTAGACCCCTACCACTTCCAAGGCCTACCGATCTCCCGGACCTTGACCTTGATCGGCATACCATCATCAGAACGGGCATAAGCCAAAGTACCTACATGCCAGATTCGAAGACTCTAAGACCAACGGTGTGGAAGTCATGGCCCCTTAAATAGTTTTCGGTTTTCAAGGTCATACGCCAAGGTCAAGGTCGGGACGGCGAAAACGTT
>CM065704.1:34176952-34179452 GCA_017654935.2 Phymorhynchus buccinoides
ACACACACACACACACACACACACACACACACACACACACACACACACACACACACACACACACACACACACACACACACACACACACACACACACACACACACACACACGGACACTTGCCTTATTACTATATGATTTAGTCAAAGGCACTTTGGGTTTGCTGTCCAAGCACTGGTACCCAGTCTCCCCCTATGTTACTGTGACATTCAAGTGACCACACAGCTGCAGCTACTTTGAACGTTTTGCATGAGAACATACTTTTTTTTTACAGAGTTTGGCTGGCCTCCCAACCATTTACTATTTTGACATTCCTTTATACAGTCATGTTCTCCTATTATCATTACGCGGAACACTCGTGAAGGGGGGTAGCAAATATAGATAGTTGAATATGCTTGAGCGTTTGTCGAGGGCACTATTTTTGACATACCTCAGTTGACCTAGGTCTGGTGCCATAACCGTTTTGTTTGAAAGGATATCCAGGTGCATGTGTTCCAGTGAGGGGTGCTTCTAACAGTTGGACTTGCCAGAAGGATGGTGCACACTGCCAGTTTTCCACATTGCAAAATATATGGAGTGCCCCTCGCATTGTGTGTGTGTGTGTGGGGGGGGGGCGGTGAGTTGGGGGGGGGGGGGGTAAGATTGGCGGGGTTTGGGGTGATGGGGGAGGGAGAAAAGAAGTTGCAAGAGCGAAAACGATAACAAGAACATCTGGCACGCGCATTTTCCTACGTCACTAACTGTTTTTAGCTTTGTAGTTTTTGGTGTTGTTGGGTGTGGGGGGTTTTCATTGTAAAACACACTCACACGCACGCACGCACGCACGCACGCACACGCACACACACATACACACACACACACACACTCTCGCGCACACGCACGCACGCACACGCACACACACACGCACGCACGCACACGCACGCACACACGCACGCACGCACACGTTCACGCACACACACACACACACAATTAAACAAAAAATCCACTCTTTGTAAGGTTTCCTGTTGAAAGAATTCTGTGAAAGTTGGTGTTTTGCTTTTTTCTGCTCGAGTGTTGTTGTTTTTTGGTTGTTTTTTATAAGTTATTCAACGTGAAACATTTTTGCTTTCTATTTTGCCCGTCCACGTTTAAAATAAAATAAAATAGCAACTGAATATCAAATATGACGAGCAATTGCTTTTCTACCTAGGATTTTATTTAATTTTGTTTTGGTGGGAAAAATTAAACAACAAAAGATTTTGAAAGCTCTGATAGTTATGAAAGGCTTCACGTGTTAAATCTGACATGTTGTTGTTGTTGTTGTTGTTGTTGTAAATGGAAAGAGTCCGTTCAATGAACGTGAAGGGCATCTGTATTTAGAACATTCTTCTTCTTCTACTTCGATCGCTCAGACACCACCTGGTGTTTACAGAGATTGCAACACTCACTTTGCTCTGGTTTCCTAGAAATCAAACCGTCAAATCGGCGATTCCTCCTTGGCGGAGGTGCTGGAAGTCAAATTATTTCACCCAAAGTGTGCCGTCTCTTTTCTAATGGCCGCCAAATCGTTTGCACGAAAATGTTTCACAATACAAGATGTGCGCCTTTTTAAAGAGTTTCGCTCATAACAAAGGAAATAGCTCCTCTTTTTTTTTGTAACTGTACTATAATAAAAAAAAGAAAAAAGAAAAAAGAAAACCCTTCAACCATAATGAGTGACCTCCACCCACCCCATCCAAAATGGCTACTCTCTCCGGCATCTCCGCCAAGGAGGAATCGCCGTTTTGACGGTTTTAATTTCTAGAAGAAACCAGATCAAACGTGAGTGTTCCGATCCTTGAAAAAGGCTGTCGTTTTTCTTCTGGTGATCTCGACGTGTTTCTTGCAAAAACTCATCCGTCAGGGTCCGGCCTTTAAGTCAAAATAATGACGACTGGGGGGGGACCTACCACGGGGAAAGTGTGAACAATGTTCACGTGCATTGCAGAGAACATTACTGTCATCGTGAATTATGTCCCCTGATAATTATGCACACTGCATATATTATTGCGCTACGTGTTTGTGTTACGTGAATAAATTGTTCCCCGGGACAAAAGTAATGAGACACAAATAATGAGGTTAAACATCTGGTACGATAATCACTCCCCCACCCCTCCCCCCCCCCCCCACCACACACCACCCCCACCTCTCTCTCTCTCTCTCTCTCTCTTTCTCTCTATCTCTTTCTCTCTCTCTCTCTCTCTCTATCTCTCTCTCTCTCTCTCTCTCTCTCTCTCTCTCTCTCTCGCTCTCTCCTCTCCTTTTCTCTGTCCACTCTCTCCTCTCGTCATCTCTCGTCTGTCTCTTCCTCTTTCTCTTCGTCTCTCTTCTCTCATCTCTCTCTCCTGTCTGTCTCTGTCTCTCTCTCTCTCTCTCACTCTCTCTCTCTCTCGTCTCCACTCCTCTCTCTTCTCTCTCTCGAATCTCCTCTCTCTCCCCCCTCTCTCGAGTCTATCTCTCTTCTCTCTCTCTCTCTCTCTCTCTC
>CM065704.1:34186952-34189452 GCA_017654935.2 Phymorhynchus buccinoides
GTTCGCAACGAGTGAATTCCCTTGTCAGTACTGACCAGCAAGGGCATCACTCTCACTGTCAAGGGCGTTAATAACTCTAGTTGCAGAAGCCTATAGTCTAACAACATAGCTAACTATAGAACGGGTTTTGTTGTTTGCCTTTTCTGTTGTGTGTGTGTGTGGTTTTTTGGGGGGGACAAATGCAGGACAACAAAAGTATGGCAGCACATTTGCGTCTTATTCAGACACATTGCCTCTACTCCTAATACATGTGTCTGTATAAAACAGAGAGACAAGAGAAAGATAAAAGAAAGGAAGGAAAAGAACAAAAGGTACGGGTGGTGGATTATTAACAACAACTAAAAAAAACTTTATAGAAAAAAAATAGAGAGAAAGTCGATTCATTATGGTGTTTACTGCGTTTAATTGATGGAGTATAGTGGGGAGGGGGGGGGGGGGGGAGTTGATTCATTATGGTGTTTACTGCGTTTAATTGATGGAGTATAGGTGGGGGGGGGGGGGAGTTGATTCATTATGGTGTTTACTGTGTTTAATTGATGGAGCATAGGTGGGGGTGTGGGGTGGGGGGGGGGGGGGATTCATTATGGTGTTTACTGTGTTTAATTGATGGAGTAAAGGGAGAGAAAGTCGATTCATTTATGGTGTTTACTGCGTTTAATTGATGAAGTAGGCCAAAGAGGGCGTAAAACATTATTTCTTCTTTAATTGATGGAGTAAAGGGGGAGAGAAAGTTGATTCATTATGGTGTTTACTGTGTTTAATTGATGGAGTATAAGGTGGGGGGGGGGGGAGGGGATAAAGTTGATTCATTATGGTGTTTACTGTGTTTAATTGATGGAGTAAAGGGGGG
This sequence comes from Phymorhynchus buccinoides, assembly GCA_017654935.2. Taxonomy (NCBI): domain Eukaryota; kingdom Metazoa; phylum Mollusca; class Gastropoda; order Neogastropoda; family Raphitomidae; genus Phymorhynchus; species Phymorhynchus buccinoides. The sequence goes on from CM065704.1 coordinate 34,187,803, forward strand.
GATAAAGTTGATTCATTATGGTGTTTACTGTGTTTAATTGATGGAGTATAGGGGGGGGGGGGGGGGAGGGGAGTTGATTCATTATGGTGTTTACTGTGTTTAATTGATGGAGTAAAGGGGGAGATAAAGTTGATTCATTATGGTGTTTGCTGTGTTTAATTGATGGAGTAAAGGGGGGGGGGGGGGCAGAGAAAGTTGATCCATTATGGTGTTTGTTGTGTTTAATTGATGGAGTATAGGGGGGGGGGGGAGAGAAAGTTGATTAATTATGGTGCTTACTGCGTTTAATTGATGAAGTAAAGGGAGATAAAAAAAAAGTTGAATTAAAAAAAAGGATTGATTATAATTAAATACAAGGTGGGGTTTTTTGTTGCAATAAGTTCAGTAATAAATCAATTGACCATCTGAAGTATGTCCACTTTGACTCCAAGGAACCGCTTTATCCCATACTAACAGCTACGCCTCGCGCCCGCCCGCTTCGCTTCGCGATTCTCAGACTACGGGAATCGGTTTTGGAGTGCGTTGCATCGCATGGCTACTCCGAAATGTCTCCCAGTGCATGTCCCACAGTGAGAGAAACTAGATATATTACGCCTTCTGGACCACAGGGCCATTTGAGGCATTTCAAATTGTAAAGATGATAACGGGAAAAGAAGACATTAGTAAAAAAAGCAGATGTTTTAGTTTGCATAGGTTAGTTAGAAAAAGTTTGAAGAACAAGCAATTTTTAATAAAAAATCCGGACTATTTAGAGATTAAAAAAAGTGTTTGTTAAAAGATCTTTAGCAGTTTGCTTCAACAACTTATTTGGCAGACGGAGGAAATTTAAGATTAAAACCCCCCAGGGCTACAATTTAAAATTTATACTTTGTGCTCTAAAGCTTTATTTTTAAAATATTTCTTTTAAAAGGCAAAGGCCCTTATTTTTTTATACAAAAAATTTACATTGATTTAATGGTAGGTCCATTTAACAATTTGGTGACCGAAGGGGTCACGGGACCTTATGTTTGAAAACAACTGTTTATTATTAAAGACCTTTAACTTAATATAAAGCAGCACACGGCTCCTGTAGGGTTACTATAACATAACACAAATGTGACCCAGCGTCACGAAAAGGACGTTAAGTGTCAAACTGACCATTCTGAGAAAATTATACATTTGAAAACTGCAGACAATTTTCTTTCTAATGATACAAGAACCAGTCTTATTATTATTATTATCTGTTTCCGTTCCAGAGTTATGAGTATTTAAAGTTAGTAGGGCGAGTGTCGGTCATTTTTCAAGAGAAAACAGTCTAAAGTCTAGCCTAGCTGAAGAAAAAAGATTAACCTACTCGTTTTAAAGCACTCATAAGACCACTTAGAGACATTATTAAAGATGATCCTTCATAAATATGTAAGATAAGATGCTAGAGAACAAAAAAACTACCCCTAACGCAGAATGGACAAAATATTAGATTTTTGACTTTCCAAGCCTGTTATTAAAAAAACTAGCCCAGCGACTCAATGCCCCTTTCGTGGTGCTTGGTCACAAAATGTGATTCGCGCTTCGAGAGCACGTGATCGAATCGTATCGTACAGGCGTACGATTTTAACTCACGTATGGCTGGCCCTTAGCAGTTATTTTCGCTCTAAGGCCACCTGTCTTTGG
>CM065704.1:34211952-34214452 GCA_017654935.2 Phymorhynchus buccinoides
TATTAAAAGAAGACTGCAAATAATGTCAAACGGGGATGATGATTTTTATTTTTATGCAGTATTTTTTTTCAAACAAGTTATTAGTTTTCGCAATATGTTCAATATGTTCAATAATACGTGAATGGACTATCTAAAGGTAGTCCGTTTTGACTCCAAGCCATCGTAAATAGATTGTACCACTTGAAAAAGATCGTTATTGAAGTAAGAGACGAAGATGGTTCTGTGATGTTAAAAACCCTCATTTAGCAGGATTATCAGTATCTGGAGAATGCAAGAATGATACTTTGTTCCTAATCCATTTGGGATCATGCCACATGCAAAGCAAGCTGCTACTGACGGTCCCAGAATGGATATAGGCCTACAACACACACAACAACAACAACAACAACAACAACAACAACAACAGCAGCAGCAGCAACAACCTTCTCTTGTGTTGGTAGGGCTGGGGAGGGTTTTGCTGTGTTGAGAATTAACTCATTATTTCTAACTTACACCCTCTCCACTCTCCCACCCCCACTCCCCTCCCTCTTACACTTCTGAACTGTATTCAACAACACCGATGTGGGTTTTTTAAGTTTCTGTCTAAACCTGACGGCCGCTTCACAAGCGCTAACAATTTCGTTGCGCTCGCTCAAATCGACAAAAACGGTCTAAGAAACACCCTTCGTTTGCCGATAGTTCGCGTGGCGTTTTGTTCTTGCCAAACACCGAGCAAGCGGCGAACTATCCGGAACTAGTAGGGGGTGAATACATTTCTTATTGTTGATTGGTCCATTCAAATTTGTTTAATTTTTTTTTGTAATGACCAATCAGCTTGTAATATTCTTCCGCAAACGTTTCCTAAAGTGTTTCTTAGGCCCCGTTTGGCGTAAGCGTTATTCGCGCGGCGACCGTTATCTAGAGAAACTCAACCCTGATCATTTGGAGACTGTTCGACTGTGAAGAGGGGAAGTATTGTTGTATTTTCTATGTTGTTTGACAAAGACATTTCTGTGGAAATATTACACGTTCTGTTTCGCCTCGTCAATAAACTAACGTCATTCTTGCACTTGCTGTGTGTTTGTTTGTGTGGTACTTCATTTTTTGACCTTTCGTTGTGAATAGTTTCATATAATTCTTCAGCAATAATCATTGCTATCGAATGTATTCCCATGTCCTAGCACACATTTGTTTTCTTAGCGATTACAATGCAGAAATAAAACAAACATCGTTCACTGGAGTGTCCAAGAATGTTGCGCTCTCAAACAGATGTGTTTCGTTCTTATTTTAAGGGACCCACTCACACGTCCAATTTCTGTCGTACGACTATTCGAACTGTGACGATGTCTTTGTGAGCTGAGGTACGATTCTGGTGAAATACTACACACACACCTTGTACACACACACACGCGCGCGCACGCACACGCACGCACACACACGCACGCACACACACACACACACACACACACACACACACACGCACACACACACACACACATCTTGTACACACACACACATCTTGTACACACACACACACACATATTTGTACACACACACACACACACACACACACACACACACGCACGCACGCACGCACACACACACACACACACACACACACACACACACACACACACACACACACACACACACACACACACACACACACACACACACACACACACACATCTTGTACACACACACACATCTTGTACACACACACACATCTTGTACACACACACACACACATATTGTACACACACACACACACATACATACACATCGTGTACACACACATGCACACATACACATGCACACACACACACACACACATACACACACACATCATGCACACACACACACACACACATCGTGTGCACACACATTGTGTACATACACACACACAGAGGCCCGCACGCGCACACATACACCTTGTACACACACATCGTGTACACACACACATCGTGTACACACACACATGATTGTGCACACACACACACACACACACACACACACACACACACACATATGTACACACACACACACACACACACACACACACACACACACACACACACACACAGAGGCCCGCACGCGCACGCACACACACACCTTTGTACACACACACACACCGTGGACATTCACACATTGTGTGCACACACACACACACACACACACACACACACACACACACACACACACACACACACACACACACACACACACACACACACAGAGATCACGCACGGACGCATGAACATAAGATGTACAAAGAGAGTGGATGGCAATATTTCTGATGAAATCGTACCATTTTCCTTCACTGCATTCACGTAGAACCCAATACACAAATCTGATTTTTCTATTTAAAAAAACAAATGTCTGAGACAGAAACACAGACATGTCTTCAAGACCCCCCACGTCACGTGTCACATTCCCTCTTATGCTTGGAAGATTTTTATACCAGCTATAAGAGGGGGGAAACACGTGAAAACCATGATTTTGACAAGTGACGTGGTGGGTC
>CM065704.1:34229452-34234452 GCA_017654935.2 Phymorhynchus buccinoides
TATATATACATACACACATACATACATGCAAACTCACACAGACACAGACACACACACACACACACGCGCGCGCGCGCGCGCGCGCGCGCGCGCACATACACATACACACACACACACACACACACACACACACACACACACACACACACACACACACACACACACGCACATGGACACACACACACACACACACACACACACACACACACACACACACACACACACACACACACACACACACACACAACAACAACAACAACAACAACAACAACAGCAACAACAACAACAACAACAACAACAACAACAACAACAACAACAACAACAGCTGAATTAGCATTCATAACGCATTCAAACAAAATCGCAATGCAAAGCGAACACACACACACGTATAACATAAATGGAATACAGCAGAAACAGACCTAAAGGCAAGGGAGAGAAGAGAAAGAGAGCGGAGCTTTAATGTCAGGGGAAACAGGTGGGGTTTTAAGGTTAGCTTTGAAAGCAGAGACGGTCTGTCGCTGACGGAGGGAAAGAGGAAGTTTGTTTTCCAGGAGGTCGGTCCTGAGATAGCACAAGAGCGCCGACCAACATTTGAAAGCTTATACCTAGGGATCTGGAGAGAAAGAGGGTCAGAAACGGAACGTAAAAGTGCTAGCTTTACACACACACACACACACACACACACACACGATCAATGTGGATTTTTTTGTCGTCCGCGCAGACTCTTCCAATAGATCACGCCACATCCCGCTAAAGCCTTCAAGATTCTGGGAGGTTACCAAACCAATGAATAACATACATAATGCATCAGATAGAAGACAGTGAGGTCGAGCGAAGAGCTCTTCTGTCGGCACGACGAGAGATCCGTATTGTGGCTTATTTCGCTTATCTTAATCGAATAGAACGCGTATAATCCGTTTTTGGTGCTCACGCACGCGCACGGGCGAACTCAAACTCAAATTCAAAAATGTTTTACTGTTAGACCTCCAGCCTTTAAAGACCCACCACGTCACGTGTCAAAATCATGGTTTTCACGTGTTTTCCCTCTTATAGGGGAGGCTTATTGATTCAGTACCTGTCACGCAATTCGTACCACCTGGTTTCCTACCAAACGGTAGAAGATTGGGGGTTAATATTTGTGTGTGAAGTTTGGACAGGGGAAGGGAAGTATTTTATCACAACAAAAATGCAACGAAGCGGAACACTCTTTGCAAGACAAACGAAAGTTCATTTTGGCAGCATCTGATGTAATTTTAGGTAACGCTTTTTTTTTTTGTTATTCAGTGCATACATGCAAAGATTAAAACTGGAAATATCACTTTAAAATCTATAAGTTCTTAGGGTCAATGTTGTCCACTTTGTAAATTAAAATATTCAAAGGAAAAATAATTGGGCTATAGTTGTGCAATTCGTACCACTATCACGTAATTCGTACCTCCTACGTCTTTTCAAAGGCGCAGCGTCAAAAATGCATTCAGGGGCCTGTTTTACGTGACATCAAACTTTTGATGATAAAATGACATAAGAATTACTTTGACGTCACAGAGACTAACTGGAACATTTAGAAGAGAGAATGGTCTATAGCTAAAGCCAAGTCACGAGCGTCCTACCGTTGGATTAGTGCTATAAACCCCCTGGTACGATATCAGTAACCTGGTGGTACGAATTCCGTAACAGGTCTTGTAATTCGTACCTTTTGAAGAAAAAAGTATTTTTACGTTTAAGCCAAAAGTACAAACATTATCTTTATAATTATAGTATATAGTTATAGCCCTCTACCAGTAGTATCCACATTGAAAGTTTCATAGCTTTTGGATTATCTGCCCTTGAGATAGAGATCTCTATCCTTAGGGGGTACCGATTCAATAAGTGTTCCATAACTGGTAATAAATCTTAAGAAATCTTCCAAGCATAAGAGGGAATGTGACACGTGATGTGGGGGGTCTTTAACATTGGGGTGCTCATATACACACACGATATTACAAATGAAAACAGAACAGGAGTGAATACGATTTCACTTCATACTAACAATTTAGTTAGTTAGTCTATTGTAGTCTCGTCAACAGCTATGGTCATCTCAGGACTGTCACCACGTAAAGTTCGACCACGTATAGCAAAACACACATAACAAAATCTTAACAACGTTTAAAAATCAAGCGCGAAATCGCAATAGTTTGTGGCACGCGGTCTATTTTTACCACTCCAATCATGAGTTACCTCCCCTGGCTTTTCAATCATTTTAATCTGTAAACCAGAATGTTATCTCTGCACCATTTCGTAACATTTTATATCTTTTGGAAAACATTTAAAACTATGTATCCTACTTATGCTCATCAAAAGAAGCACCGCATACTCGTCGTGTCTGTTGTAGTGTCTGTATTATGTATGTTTATTATTTTGTACGCTTTTAAAATACATCATGTTAAAGAGCGGCCAGAAGTATAGCCTCGATTTGAAGTGCGACAATTTTGTCAAAATGTGCGACAATTTTGGACCGACAGACCGACAGACCGACAAAGTGAGTTATAGGTTTGTGGCTTGAGCCACAAACAAAAACCATGAAAACATAGCCAAAAAATATATTGCGTTTCTTACCATGACGCCTCCATCGTTAATTTATGCAAAAGACTCCTCGGTATCCCCACGGGGAGGGACTCGTGGATTGCAGGGTCGACCGGCTCCCCGAATGGAGGCACAAGGCATCCACCCACTGCTGGGCTCCTCTCCGCGGGGGGGTACTAACATATTGCCTAAATAAATCATATATGATGCAAAAGTCTTCGTATCAGGTTACCTAAATTCATCTCTTTTTTTAACGCATAACATATATAAACATGGCAACATCTATAGTTATGATTGTATTATTTTCATTGGTAAGGATACTTTTTAATTCAATGGGATACTTGTTTTTAAATTGAGTATGTTTGAAAATATACTCGCCTCTTAGCTCTTTATAGGTAGTGCAATGAATCACAAAATGCAAATCACTTTCTAATATTTGATCCCGCGCAGATTGGACGGGTTTTGGGGGGTAATATTGTCATGGCGATTTGACGGTTTGATTTCTAGGAAACCAGAGCAAAGTGAGCGTTGCGATCTCTGTAAAGGGTGTTTTCCTGGTGATCTCGACGTGTTTCTGGCAAAAACTCATCCGTCAGGGTGACCCCTTGAAGCCCCTTTCTCAGGCCACAGAGTTTAGTTTATGGAAACGGGTTACAATTTTCAATGGAATGTACGCTTGCTGAACAGTTGCCGTAAGTGACGGAAAACCTGCAACCTGTTTCTACTGACTAAATCATACTGTCTGAGAGGCTCGGAACCAAAATTATACGAAGGTATTTCCCCGTGGGGATACCGGGGGGGTCTTTCGTACAAATAGTTCCCACACCTTCTGGAAGTTCTGTGCTTGTAACTTCCACTAATCTTTCACTCTCTTTGACTCTACCTTTTCCCTTTGCTTTCTGTCATCTACTATCTTTCTGCCTTATTGACTCATTCTCCTGCCTTATTTTCACACAAAAACTTTCTATTTCCCCCCCCCCCCTTTGAGCTCCTCCAAAATCGGAATGTGTCGGCTGTACGCAGCGGGGAGACCAGTGAACACTGAAAACCAGACACATACGTACCTGACCCATTATGGCCATATGGTCTGGGAACGCAGAAGAAGAAGAAGAAGAATACGAAGGTATAAAGGTGACTGTCCTAGCCATTATGTCAAGTGGCCCATTTGGAAAGGAAGCATTCATTGTAGAATAGGACATTTTATAACAGCCCAAGTGCTCGTGGTTTGCGCACAAACTTAGGCCCTAAAATGGTTATAAACGAACGAGAAGAGAGAGAGAGAGAGAGAGAGGGAAGGAGAGAGAGGGAGGAGGGAGGGAGGGAGAGGAGAGAGGAGAGGAGAAAAGAGAAGACGAGAGAGAGGAGAGAGAGAGATCAGAGGAGGGGGGGAGAGAGAGAGAGAGAGAGAGAGAGAGAGAGAGAGAGAGAGAGGAGAGAGAGAGAGAGAGAGGAGACAGACAGACAGACAGCGAAGAGAGAGACACACAGAGAGAAACAGAGAGACAGAGAGAGACACAGAGAGAGGGAGAAAGACAGACAGGCAGACAGACAGAGGGAGAGAGAGAGGGAAAGAGATAGAGAAAGAGAGGAAAGAGACAGAGAGAAACAGAGAGGAGAGAGAGAGAGAGAGAGAGAGAGACGGAGAGAGAGAGAGAGAGAGAGAGAGAGAGAGAGAGAGAGAGAGAGATGGGTGCATAGACGCGGAAAGAATACTAACTAAGCAACCCTCACAACCTTTGAGCTCCTCCGAAATCGGAATGTGTCGGCTGTATGCAGCGGGGAGACCAGTGACAACTGAAAACCGGACATATACGTACCTTACCCATTATGGCGATATGGCCTGGGAACGCAGAAGAAAGAAGAAGAAGAAGAGGAAAGAAGAAGAACTCTAACAAGAGAGTATTCACACCGATGAAAGTTCGCATGCCCAAAACAAAAAAAGGGTGGCGCGCCTCTGGATGCGACGCGCTCTCCAGGTGGGTAACAACCCGAATTTCGCAGAGACCGCCTCTGTGACTATAAAGTACCTAATACCTATTATACACACCTGCATACACACATACTGACAACCGAAAGCAATCACACGATGGCATGCATGCAATCAGTGTGCATTAATTGAGCGCAGCAGGCATCGCAATTATACAGATGAACACACACACACACACGCCACGCACGCACGCCACGCACGCACGCACGCGACGCACGCACGCACGCACGCATCGCACGCACGCACGCAACGCACGCACACACAAACAACACACACATACATCACACACACCATAAACACACACACACATATACACACACGCACGCACACGCACGCACGCAACACACACACACACACAACAACCAAACACATACACACATAAACACACTCACACACTCACACAAACACACACCACACACACACACACCACACACACACACACACCACACAA
>CM065704.1:34251952-34259452 GCA_017654935.2 Phymorhynchus buccinoides
TTAATTCTTTTGGTTGTTCTTTGTATTTATGTTTGGTTTCTTTTCTTCATGTTCTATTTAATTTATTTTTTTTGCATGAGGACTGGACGAAAAAAAGCAATGTTGCTTAATCTGTTATCCTCAATAAAGAAAACTTATTCATTCATTGATTCATTCATTCGCTCTCTCTCTCTCCTCTCTCTCTCTCTCTCTCTCTCTCTCTCTCTCTCTCTCTCTCTCTCTCTCTCTCTCTCTCTCTCTCTCTCTCTCTCTCTCTCTCTCTCTCTCTCTCTCTCTCTCTCTCTCTCTCTCTTTCCCTCCGTTTTCTCTTTCTCTTTATGCGCGCGTGTGTGTGTGTGTGTGTGTGTGTGTGTGTGTGTGTATGTGTGTGCGCGCGCGCGCGTGCGTGCGCGCGTGCGCGTGCGTACATGTACATGCACTGCGTGTGTGCGTGTGTCTGTAGACGAGTGTTCGGTGACAGTGACACCACCAGCACGCCTCCAGCACGTGACAAAAAACCTTGGTCGACCCCTATAAACCCCCTACCCCCCCCCCCCCCCCCACCACACACACACACATGCACACACACCACACACCACACCACTACCACTACCCTACCACCACCCACCACCACCACCACAGTCAATCCACTGACCTACTTGGCTAAGAGACAATTAGGCCTAAATGTCAGGCCAAGCTTTTCCTGGTGGTGGTGGTGGTGACGTACCGAATCGTCTATTCCCATTTCGCCTTAATTAAGACCGGGTTTCTGGTAGAGCTGGATACCAGTACGGATTTCTGTACCGGTATTATACCGGTATTTTAAAACAACCCTTCTTTTCATCAGGTCCTCAAACAAATGAAAAATAATAATCAACGAGTAAAATAGACAATGGGCAACTTAGGACGATAATGTGACCGCCAGGGGGCAGTCAAACCGGTAGGGGCTTGAGCCCCTCACTCTCTCTCTCTCTCTCTCTCTCTCTCTCTCTCTCTCTCTCTAGTCTCTCTCTCTCTCTCTCTCTCTCTCTCTCTCTCTCTCTCTCTCTCTCTCTCTCTCTCTCTCTCTCTCTCTCTCTCTCTCTCTCTCTCTCTCTCTCTCTCACTACCCCCAACTCTAGAATATAACGCGCTAAACCCCTACCGGTTTTGGCGGTCAAATTATCGTCCTAAGTTGATCATTAAATAAATGAACGAAACAAGACCCAGCAATATGAATAGCATCATCAAGAACGACGACAGGAATAATAATAACAAACAAAAATAATATTTATATAATACTAATGATAATGATGATCATAGACAGTAATTTCCAAAATGACTCATAATGCCGTCTAACAGTCATATATTATAACAAAATCCAAACAATATAAAACATAACTCATAACACATGGTAATAAAATTTAAGCTTACATCCAGCACTTACGCACGTACACACACAGGCACTCATGCACGCACGCACGCACGCACACACACATATATAACTAGAGAGAGAGAGAGAGAGAGAGAGAGAGAGGGAGAGAGAGAGGGGGGGGAGGAGGGGGGAGAGAGAGAGAGAGAGAGAGAGAGAGAGAGAGGGGGTGGGGTTACATGACAAAGAGTTTGTGTGTGTATGTGTGCGTGCGCGTGTGAGAGCGTGCGCGCGCGTATGTATAAGTGTGTGTGCGTGTTTGCGTGTGTGTATGTGAGTGTGCACGCGCGTGTGTTTTGTATGTGCGAGCGCGTGTGTTGCTCATTTCTGAGATTTAAGCCTCAGAATATGCATACCACATGACTTACGGTAGGTCTACTCATTTCTCAAACGATATTATTGAGACAGGTTTAGACACAACTTTTGGCAAGTGTGTAGGGCATACGTGATCTATCTATAGGGTTGGTATTGTGCGAGACGGAGGGAGAAGAGTTGTGTGTGTGTGTGTGAGAGAGAGAGAGAGAGGGGTGGAGAGAGAGAGAGAGAGAGAGAGAGAGAGAGAGAGAGAGAGAGAGAGAGAGAGAACAATGAACAATAAACAATGAACAAATTATTTAATGATTAGGCTTTGGCCCATATCATTGGAGGTGATATACAAAAAAGTGACAGGAAAAATTGTAGTTGTCATAAATTAAAAAAAGCAAAAATGACAAAATGCACAAAGACATGAATAACGAAATATCTCAGATCAACAATAACTAGTTACGTCATTAACGATAACCGTCTTAACTGCAAGGATATATTGACGATTATGCTGTTCTCATTTGCAAAGAGAAGAGATAATCTAAAACTTGATGGATATCTATAAAACTTTGCTGGGATATATCTTTCTCAAAGGTCTTTGTATTTAGAGCATGCAAGCACACAATGTATTTCACTTTCAACAACAGAACAACATGGACAATTCAGATGTCTAGCAGAAACATTTTGAGCATGTCGTAGACGATGTGGGCGTAATGGAGACATGCCTAGTCTGAGTCTTGTCAGAGCATTGCGTGCAATAATGGGATAAGTGAGAGAGAGAGAGAGAGAGAGAGAGAGAGAGAGAGAGAGAGAGAGAGAGAGAGAGAGAGAGAGAGAGAGAGAGAGAGAGAGAGAGAGAGAGAGAGAGAGAGAGAGAGAGAGAGAGAGAGAGAGAGAGAGAGAGAGAGAGAGAGAGAACGAACGAACGAACGAAACGAACGAAATTTTATTTATACAGGGTAATGAGATAAGTATACATACTTTTTTACACCCAACCCTGTGGTAAATAGAGAGAGAGAATACGAATACGAATACGAATACGAATACGAATGTTTTTTAATGAGGGTAAACAGATAAGCTTTCGCTTCTTTACACCATGCCCTCAAGGAGGAAAAAAACAAACCATGACTATCAAATAACAAGAAAACAAGAAACAATGCAAATAAGCAAAAATGGGGAAAAACACATTAAATTTTCAAGATCAAGCAAAAATACAAACATCATTTAACAAAATTCAAATATCATAGACCACACACACATACATACACACACACATACACACACACACACACACACACACACACACACACACACACACACACTACACTACACACACTACACCACACACACACACACACACACACACACACACACACACACACTCTAAGTACAGAAAAGAAAATACATCACAGAGTTACTTAATCCGCGGCGTACAGGAAGCAAAAACATTGTAGCAAGTATGCTCATAATTAATGCATACATGTACTAATTACTTGTTGTAATTGTTATGAGCACGAATATTTTAGTAAGTCGTTGTTTTGCAACACCAATAGATATGGAAGTGAAATAAATATGATCATTTAGAGCTTGTTTAAGAGGTGTTTATGGTATGTTCTCTTAAAAGATGAGACACTTGCTATATTTGTATTGATATTTTCCATATCATTCCACAGTTTGCTACCAGAGTAGGCAAGGGAGGTCATAAACAGGTTTGTTCTGGGGCGAGGAATATATACTTTACTTTTGTTTCGAATGTTAGTAATAGGAAATCGTTTGCATAAGTAGGTTGGTGTCAGTTTATACATAATTTTGTACATGAAAACAGCTTTATTAAGGTTCAACTTAGAATCTATTGGAAGAATGCCTAGTTCCTTATAATCATTATTTTGTAGGGAAGAAGACTTAAGAAGAACAATTTTAAGAGCGCGCTTGTAGAGTCTTTTTAGCGGCTTTAAGCAGTTTTCGCTAGCAAGATCCCAACACGTAGAAGCATAATCTATTTCGGGCTGAATATATGCATTAAAAAAGAGTTTTCGTGTATGATCATCTAGGAAATGCTTTATTCTATTAAGTTGGAATACTTTCTTAGCTATTTTTTTACAAATGACAGAGATGTGCTTAGACCATGATAAATTGTTATCAATAGTTACACCCAGTAATTTACATGAATCTACTTCTTCAAGAAGACTGTCATAAATTTTGAGTTTAGGCAGATTATCTTTTAAATTTTGTCTTTTTTGTCGAGTAGTTATTAACATGAATTTAGATTTACTAGGATGAATTGCCATGTTATTCTTTTCTGTCCATGTTGTAAGGTTATCTATGTCCTTTTGGAGGAAGATGCACACGTTGTTTGGATTTCCATCTTTTGCGTGAAGGGTTGTATCGTCAGCAAAGAGTTCGCATTGGGATTTTAGGTGGAGGGGTAAATCATTTATATAAATTGAGAATAAGATAGGCCCTAATACCGATCCTTGGGGTACTCCATATTTGATGGGCATAAGCGATGACATTACAAAATCTTGGGTCACTGTCTGAGTTCTATTGCTAAGGAAGTTTGCTATCAGGTTGACAGAGTTGGAATGTAAGCCATACAAAGAAAGTTTTGTTAAAAGAAGGGTGTGATCTATAGTGTCAAAGGCTTTTGCAAAATCTACAAAAAGTGAACCAGTGAATACGTCATTGTTAATATTAAGGTGCCATTCTTCTATAATGTTAGTGAGCATTGTGTGGCAAGAATGTTTTTCCCTGAATCCATTTTGATTGCTGTAAAATAAGTCATATTTAATAAAATGAGATTGCATGTGAAGTTTGAGATGCCTTTCCATGGGTTTTGACAGTATTGGTAGAATTGATATGGGCCGGTAATTTGAGGGATCAGAGGAATCTCCAGATTTGAAGATAGGAAGAACTTTGGCTTTTTTAAAGGCTTGAGGAAAGCAATTTTTATCTATGCAAAGATTGTATATATAGGTAATATGTTCAGTTATGACAGGTGCAGACAACATCAATATTTTACTGTCAAGGCCATCAAGACCATGAGAACGAGTCTGTTTTAGTGATAATAGTTCCTTGTAAACCTCATGCACACTAATAAAGGGAAAAGTCTGCTTAGATCGAACATCCTTGTCATTACAAAACTGTTTTAACATGTGCAGATCGTTGCATTGTGTTTTATCTATTTTAACGGTTCTTTTTACAATTGAAGTAAAATGTTCATTTAGCTGCTGAGGAGTTAAATCATTGCATACAGTAGCGGATGACTTTGGTTTTTTACATGAGAGTTCATTGATGGCTTTCCAAATAGACTTAGAATCCCTCTTTGATTTAATAAGCTCACTGAAATATTGTTTTTGGGCAATACGTTTCATACTTGTTACTTTATTACGCTGTTTCCTGAATTTATCATCTTTACCAGTTGTTGCTATCAAATTATCACGAACTAAAATCTCTACATCAATTTCCTTAGTTATCCACGGGGGTTTGGGGGTTAATTTAACTCGTCTAATCATCATCGGAGCATGTTTGTTAAAAATAGGCAGGAAAATATCATACCATGCTTGGAGAGCAGTATCAGGGTCAGTATTTTGATAAACATCATAAAAATCTGTATGGCAAAGATCAGATAAAAAGTCATCGGGATTAAAGTTTTTATTGTTTCGAACAGATATACATTTATGAGAGCAACGAGGGATTTTAACGCCTTTCTTAGACCAGGTAAGGCAAACTGGAAAATGGTCGCTAAAACCGAATACTGGTACTGCATGTTCAACGACATTATTAGCATTAGTTACATAAAAATTATGTGATCTATTAATGTTTCCGTTTGTGCTGTTACTCTTGTAGGGGCAGATATTACTTGATGTAAGTTACAGAGTTCGTAAATCTGTCTCCAATGATCGTTAGGTTTTAACAGATTGATATTAAAATCACCTAATATAATAACTTCTAGAGAGAGAGAGAGAGAGAGAGAGAGAGAGAGAGAGAGAGAGAGAGAGAGAGAGAGAGAGAGAGAGAGAGAGAGAGAGAGAGAGAGAGAGAGAGAGAGAGAGAGAGACAGAGAGAGACAGACAGACAGACAGACAGAGAGACAGACAGAGAGACAGAGTGAGACAGAGATAGGGAGAGAGAGACAGAGAGAAGAGGAGGAGGAGGAGAATGAGGAGGAAGGAGAAGGAGGAGAAGAAGAAGGGGGAAGAAGAAGAAGAAGAAGAAGAAGAAGAAGAAGAAGAAGAAGAAGAAGAAGAAGAGAAGAAGAAGAAGAAGAAGAAGAAGAAGAAGAAGAACAACAACAACAACAACAACAACAACAAGAAGAACAAGAAGAAGAAGAAGAAGAAGAAGAAGGAAGAAGAAGAAGAAGAAGAAGAAGAAGCAGAAGAAGAAGAAGAAGAATAATAAAGAAGAAGAAGAAAAAAGAAGAAATTGCAGAGAAGAGGTGAGAACCTCCAAGTGAGCCGTGAAGCACACCCCTAAGGGAGCAATGACGCTGGGAACCAGAAAATCAGCAGTGTGTGTGTGTGCGTGGTGCGTGTGTGCGTGCGTGTGTGCGTGCGTGTGTGCGTGCGTGTGTGTGTGTGTGTGTGCGTGCGTGTGTGCGTGCGTGTGTGCGTGCGTGTGTGCGTGCGTGTGTGCGTGCGTGTGTGCGTGCGTGTGTGCGCGCGCGCGCGTGCGCGCATGCGTGTGTGTGTGTGTATGTGTGTGCGTGCGTGCGTGCGTGCGTGCATGTGTGTGGTAGGGGGGGGGGGGGGGGGTCTTCATTTTTAGTCTTTCTCCCAATGACTTTGCCAGACGACATGACAAGGGGAGTAATAATTCATGCAGTCATGTAGCATTGCTTTACAGCGAGCGCTTCGAGCGTTTCGGAAAATTCAGCAAAAAAAAGAAAAGAAAAAAAAAATCTTCGTGGGGGCGTGTTCACACGTACGCGGAAACCCACGCCGCATAATTATATCATCCGCAAATATTGGGGCATTGGGTGGATGCCTTGTGCCTCCATACGGGGAGCTGGACGACCCCGCCCCCTCCACGAGTCTCTCCCCACGGGGATACCGGGGTGGGAGTGTGTGTGTGGGGGGGGGGGTTCTTTCGTAAAAACAAATAGTTCTCCCACCTTCTGGAAGCTCTGTGCTTGTACCTCCCTCTACTCCTCCACTCTCTTTGACTCTAACCTTTTCCCTTTGGTTAATACGTGGTAAGATGTAACGTGGTGAGAGCCCTGACATGGCCTTAGTTGTCGACGGGGCTATACTGTTAATCTTAATCTTGTCCTTTGCTTTCTGTCATCTAACTATCTTTCTGACTTATTGGCCCATTCTCTTGCCTTTTTGTTTGTGGCTCAAGCCAAAAACCTATAACTCACTTTGTCGGTCTGTCTGTCGGTCTGTCGGTCCAAAATTGTCGCACATTTTGACAAAATTGTCGCACTTCAATCGAGGCTACACTTCTGGCCGCTCTTTAAAATGATGTATTTTAAAAGCGTACAAAGTAATAAACATACGTAATACAGACACTACAACAGACACGACGAGTATGCGGTGCTTCTTTTGATGAGCATAAGTAGGATACATAGTTTTAAATGTTTTCCAAAAGATATAAAAAGTTACGAAATGGTGCAGAGATAACATTCTGGTTTACAGATTAAAATGATTGAAAAGCCAGGGGAGGTGACTCATGATTGGAGTGGTAAAAATAGACCGCGTGCCACAAACTATTGCGATTTCGCGCTTGTTTTTTTTTAATCTTCCAAATAACTTTTCACCTTTGAGCTAGCCCCTCCGAAATCGGAATGTGTCGGCTGTGCGCTA
>CM065704.1:34266952-34278142 GCA_017654935.2 Phymorhynchus buccinoides
CATGCACACCCATCCTCACAAATAAACCCATGCACAATCACAAAACCTCATTTCATTTATTTATTTATTTATTTATTTATTTATTATGTCTAATATCACATTGTGTGAACAGACTTTAAATCAAATGTATCAATCAAATCAACACACTCCGCCATAAACAAACACACACGATTCGGACGCAAGCACGTTAACACTAATACATAAACAACTATTTTGAGGAATACTATACTAAGCGCAGAGAGAGACAAAAGGGAGAGAAAGAGGGGGAGAGGAGAGAAGAGAGAGAGAGCGAGAGAGTGAGAGAGAGAAGAGAGATGAGAGAGAGAGAGAGAGAGAGACAGGGGGGGGGGGGAGAGATATGGTAATGATAGATAATAAATAACTTTTTACTTTTCCAACGGTAAAATTACTGACAGAGGTAGCCATTTTTCATACTTGCCCGTTTTTTTTTTTTTGTTTTTTTTAAAAAACCACAACAAACAATAGATACAATATTAGAGCCAACTAAAGCTAAGAAAATACGGTCTTAAAATCAATTGAATATGGATTAATAGAAAAAAGAATGAGAAAAGAGAGAGAGAGAGGAGAGAGAGAGAGAAGAGAGAGAGAGAGAGAGGAGAGAGAGGAAGAGAGAGAGAGAGAGAGAGAGAGAGGAGGAGAGAGGGGAGTAAGAGAGAGAGAGAGAAGAGAGTACAAGAGAGGAGAGAGAGAGGGAGAGAGAGAGAGAGAGAGAGAGGTAGAGAGGGAGAGAGAGAGAGAGAGAGTGTTTGAAGAGAGTGAGAGAGAGAGAGAGAGAGAGAGAGGGAGAGAGAGGGAGAGAGAGAGATAGAGAGAGAGAGAGAGAGGAGGAGAGAGAGATGAGAGAGAGAGAGAAGAGAGAGAGAGAGTGAGATGAGAGAGAGAGAGAGAGAGAGAGAGAGAGGAGAGAGAGAGAGAGAGAGAGAGAGATGAGAGAGAGAGAGATAGTGAGGAGAGAGAGAGAGAGAGAGATTCAGAGAAGATGTCAAAACGACCGAAGGAAACGATTTCATAGCATGTAACTGCTTTTCAATCAATGTGGTTGTCTAAATGCGACTTAGGCCTTTCACCGCCAATGTCGCATTTATGCAGCTCAATGGTTTAACACCTATGCCACTTAAAGGCATCAATTGGGGTCTATTATCCACAGACCTATTGTCTTAGTTTTTGGGAAGTAAGGGTAGACCTTATTTATGTCTGTCACAAAGAAATTCCCCAATCCGATACTGCAGATGGCTTTTGTTCTCTTCCAGCAAATTTAATGGTACATTTTTGTTGAAATAGGAGTTGGCGGTGAAAGTGTTAAAATCCGATTTAGTATTAGTATTAGGATTAGTATGGTAGAGAAGAGACGAGTAGGCCCAAAAGGAGAGCATTACAGTAGTCAATACGAGATAGGATGAGGGTAATTCTACAGGTCATTGGTTTTCTTACACCCTTTCCACAACAAAAAAAAAACCCCGTCCATTTAAATCGCAACGACTGTACGATACGATCGATCACGTGATCTCGATGCGCCGAAACATCACTTCTATGTAGAATGACCTCACAACTCCAAAACAGTACAACCCCTGAAATCTAGATTCATTCTTAACGAAATCGTAACAACTGCATATTGAATTTCAGAAAATTGGATGGTTTTCAAAATAAACTTCAATTAAATGGTGAAAAAAAAACGAAGTCCAATGCTGTAGGGACAAAAAAAACAACTAGCCTCTTGTTTCCACAGAGTCAATCCCAATGGGTAACATATCATCTCCCTGTCCCTCTCAGACTCTGTCAAAAATTAGGTGTCACTTTGGACAATAATCTTTTCCTGGCAGTTTCCTGCTCAGACCTGTCAGGTCCTTACTATCAAATTCGTTTCTTGGCTATATTCGTAAATACCTCTCAGATGAAGCCACAGCAAAGCCTTGTTACTACGTCCCTACTTCCCCGTCATCCTATCGCGGATTGACTACTTTAATGCTCTCCTTTCTGCCTTCAGTCTCTCTCTAATCTTGTTCTCCATCGTATTCAAACACAGCTGCTACGTTTTGTCCTTAGGAAAAAAACGTTTGATCATGTTAGCCCTCTTCTGCGTTTTTTTGCACTGGTTTCCTGTCGCAGACAGAATTGAGTATAATTTAAACACACTTTGCTATAAATCTATTCTGTGACAATATTGCCATCTATACGCCAGCTCGCACTTTACGTTCAGTTTCTGACCTTCTTTCTCTCCAGATCCCTAGGTATAAGCTTTCAACTGTTAGGGTTCGGCGCATCTTTTTTGCTGTCTCAGGGGGGGGGGAACAGAAACAAAAAAAAAAACAAAAAAAAAAAAAGAAAAAAAAAAAACCTCCTGGAACAAACTTACTTCATTCTCCCTCCCCGTTCAAGAGCGACCGTACCTCTCTCTGCCTTTAAAAAGCTAACCCTCCAAAAAAAAAAAACCCACCTTTTCCCCCGTCATTAAAGCTCCTCTCTCGTTATCTTCTCTCTCTTGCCATTAGGTCTGTTTCTGCTATATTCCATTTAGGTTATCTGTGTGTGTTCGCGTTGTATTGCGTTTGTGATTGATGCGCTTTGAATGCTAACGTGTGTGTGCGCTTTGATTTGATTTATATCAAGAGTCAGTGCCGTATAAATACTGTATATGTTGTTGTTGTTGTTATTAGTATTAGGTATTAGGTACTTTATAGTCACAGAGGCGTCTCTGTGAAATTCGGGTTGCTCCCACCTGGAGAGCCCGTCGCAGCCAGAGGCGCGCCAAAACGCCCCAATTTTTTTTTATTTTTTTCCTCCGCATGCGATTTTTGTCCCCTAACTAGATGAAGGGGGGGGTAAATGTTTTTAACCAATACAACTTTTTTTTCGTTGGCCACTGGTTTAGCGTAATGCTAAGTGCTGTCACACTGGCCCTTCGGTTTATCGTCCTCATTCATTATCGACAGACTCCACGTTCAGCACCGTTAAGGCCTAGTGCAGAATGAGAGGGAAAAAAATCCCCTGTAAATACCCAGGTTCGAACCGCGTTTTACTTGACACGGAAAAAGCGAACGTGATAATAATAACCAATGTGCCACTCTACAACCCACGTTCACTATTTTGTAGTTGCATGAATTTTCGTTGTGTTGTTGTCGTAAAGCAAAATGGAACCGCTTCTTATTAAGGACAGTCTTTGTAGGGGTAGGTGGGCGGGGGTGGGGCTGGGGGGGGGGGGGGGGGGGGGGGGGGGGGGGGGGGGGGGGGGGGGTTATGTAATGTTTACCCTACAAACCACAAACCACAATACAGGTATATTGGTTGTTCTTACACACCTTTCCCACACTTCCATGTAAAACGCACACTGTACGATAGACTCGATCACGGATTTCGATCACGTGGATCTCGATGCGCCGACCCCATGTGTTCCCTGGAGACCACGTCATCGAATCGTATCGTCCAGCAGTCGTTCGTGCGATTTTGAGTGGACGTGGGCTGGCCCTTTGCAGAAGGGTTCGGTTTTTTTTTTAGAGATGTTTTCCTCTCTAGGGGGGATGTTTAGGTTTGTCTCCGAGTTTTATAGTTTAGTCGGTAGATCGGGTTTAGTCGGGGTTTTAGTTTTTTCTGGCAATGTGTCAAGAATAGTTGTCATTCTTGGTGTTATTGGGTCCCTGTAGGCTTTTTGTGCTACTCTCTCTCTCTCTCTCTCCTCTCTCCTCATATCCCTTCCTCCCATCTCCTGACTCTTGTCCTCTCTCCGCTCATAAATCTCTACTCTCCTCATCTCTTCGATTCTCTCCTCATCCCTCTTCCCGCTCCCTCTCCCTTCCATCTCTCTCTCCTCATCTTCTCCCCATATCTCCCTCTCTTCTTCCCTCACTCTCTACGCGGCGCGTCTCTCCTCTCTCAATCCTCTCTCCTCTCCTCTCTCGTCCATCGGCAAGACAGTCTCGCCCCAAGCTCTCCCTGTCCCGCACCGGGTCTTCTCCCGGTCTCGTCCCACTCACGCTCATCCCACATACCCTCTCTCGCTCTCCTCTCGGTCCAAGACTCCGGACTCGTCCTCTCTCTCCCCTGCCTCTCTCCCTCTCTCTCTCTCCCTCCTCCCTCTCCCCCCTCTTCGTCCCCCCCCAGATCACTCACCCACTCTCTCAGACCCTCCCTCCACTCTCCTTCTTCTCCTCTCTCTCCTTATCTCTCTCTCTCTTCTCCTGTTACCTCACTCTCTCTTCTCTCTCACTCTCACCTCTCGTCCTCTCAATCTCTCTCATCTCTCTCTCTCTCTCGCTCTTCTCTCTCTCTCTCCAGTCCATCTAATCTCTATTCTCTCCTCTCAAAATCTCTCTCTCTCGCGTCAATCCCTCTCTCCCTCTCTCCCTCTCTCTCGTCTCTCTCTCTCAATCTCTCTCTCCAATCTCCTCTCTCTCTCTCAATCTCTCTCTCGCTCTCTCTCTCCTCTCTCCTCCTCGCGCCCTCTCACTCTCTCCTCTCTCTCCTCAGTCACTCGTCGGTCGCTCCTCGTCACCTCTGGCTCTCTCTCCTCTCCCTCGCGTCACCGTCCTCGTTCCCTCTCCTCTCTCTCCTCTCTCGTTAAGTCGTGTGCACATATAGTTGTATCCTCCAAATGTGTATTGTGTCGGGTGGCCCTCAACATTACAATGTCATTGCCGTTCATATGCGGTTTCTTCTCTCTCTCTCTCCTCTCACTCCACCCGCCACACCTCTCTCTCACCGCACAACTCGATCTTCATCTCGTCTCTCTCTCTCTCTCATCATTCTCGCAAAATCTCTCTCTCCTCTCAATCTCTCTCTCTCCCTTCCCTCTATCTCTCTCCTCTCTTTCCTCGCTCTCCTTGTCTCTCTCTCAGCTCTCTAATCTCTTCAATCTCGTCTCTCTCTCTCTCTCTCTCAATCTCTCTATCTCTCTCAATCTCTCTCTCTCTCTCATCTTTCTCTCTCCACTCTCTTCCTCCTGCGCTCTCAAAAGCTCTCTCTCAAATTCCTTCACAAATCCCTCTCTCTCTCTCTCACTCTCTCTCACTCTCCTCTCTCAATCCTCCTCTCCTCTTCTCTCTCCATCTCTCTCTCTCTCTCTCCTCTCTTGTCGTCTCAACTGTATCTCTCTCTCTCTCTCTCTCCTCTCTCATTCCTCGTCAACTCTCTCTCTCTCATCCAAACTCCCTCATTCTTCAATCTCTCTCTCTCTTCTCTCAACGCTCTTCGTTCTTCAATCTCTCTCTCTTCTCTCAATCTCTCTCTCTCTCTCTCCCCTCTCTCTCTCTCCTCTGTCCCGTTCACGTTTCTCTCTACTCGCTCGCTCTCCTCAATCTCTCTCTCTCCTCTCTCCTCTCTCTCTCTCTCTCGCTCTCACAAGAAAAATTCTACTCTCTCTTCTCTCTCTCAATCTCTCTCTCTCTCAAACTCTCTCTCTCTCCCTCCCCTCTCGCTCTCACCTCATCCTCTCTCCATCTCTTCTCCTCTCTCTTCCTCTCCTCTCTCTCTCTCTCTCTCAATTTCTCCGGTCCCTAACAATATCCAAATCCACTCTCATACACAAAACACGAATCACGACGCATTCGACCAAGGGCATAATCGACTCATCATTCATCATCGCAAGTGTTACGTTAAAAAACCATGTACAGTATGTCTTTGTTGGTCAGAGGGGCCTGCAAAGGACATTTTTACAAAAGATGTGCGTTTCACGATTCAGAAGTGATTCCCTGTCCCGAATTCATAATCACAGTCATACAACATTGTCGCATCGCGCGCATCCCCTCCCCCACTGCCTATCCCGGTAAAAAGTAAATTTGTAGCACCACCCCCACAAAATTGTCTTATTGAAAATTAGAGCTGGTGGGTACTAACGAACGTCGGTAATACGGAATATACTGGTACTGATTTCTAATTTAAAAAAGGACGGTATATGCCCGTTACGTTTCTTCTGGTTCCGTACCGAAAGTAGATAAGGGAGATAAACTCTGTAACAATGATCAAGGGTGAAGGAATTGTTTTGCAAGAAACATTTTCCAACGATCTGTCATATCTATTCAAATACTAACGGCTCGTGCGGAGGTGTCACTTTGGACAAATGCTCTTTTCATGCAGAGTTTTCCTGACTCAAGAACCTTTCGTCCTGCTGCTATCAAAGTCGTGTCGCATTGGCTATTCTTTCGTAAATACCTCTCCGATGAAAGCCAACAAATCAAAAGCATGAATATTCTTACTTCCCCTCATCCTATCTCGTCTTGGCTACTGTAAATGCTCCCGCTCCTTTCTGGCCCTAGTCATTCTCTTCTCTATCTTGTTCTCCCCAGTCCAGCGTATTCACAAACACAGCTGTCCTGCTGCTCGCTTGTCCCTAGGAAGAAAACGTTCGATCACGTTAGCGCCCTCTTCTCCGTTCTTTGAACTGGCTTCCTGTCGCAGACAGAATTGAGTATCAATTAAATAACCCCCCTTTGCTATAAATCTATTCATCAAGCAAAGAATCTGCTCCATCTAACCTCGCGACAATATGTTCATAATAATATGTCCATATATAACGCCACTCGCACGTTTAACTAGTTTTTCAGTTTCTGACCTCTTTCTCTTCAGTTCTGAACTTCTTTCTCTCCAGATCCCTAGGTATAAGCTTTGAAGAACTGTTGGTTGGCGCCAATAGCGTTTTTAAAGAATGTGCTCTGAGCTGCCACTAAGAAAACAAGTGCGTGCTTCTTCATTTGCAACAAAACCCTCTCTATATGTGGTGGTGTGAATGGGTATTTATGTGTGTGGGGTGTGGGTGTTTCTGGTAACTGACTGGGATTGGCATTTTATAATGTGCTTTGCATTTTTGTTGTTCATGGTGCACAGAGAGAGAGATAGAAGAGAGAAGAGAGAGATGGAGAAGAGAGAGGCGAGAGAGAGAGAGAGAGATGAGAGGAATAAGGAGAAGGAGGAGAAAGAGAAGAGAGGAGAGAGAGAGAGAGAGAGAGAGATAGAGTAGAGAGAGATAGAGAGAGAGAGAGAAGAGAGAGAGAGAGAGAGAGAGAGTACGCTTCAGGTTTTTTAGAGTCAGAATTTGGAATCGCAATCGACGAGGAGGGGTGACCAATACAAGAAAAAAGAACGACAAAACAAAGAACAAGCAAAACCAAAAACAGACACAACAAACAAACGAAAAAAAACAAAAGCCCCAAAACACACAAAGGCACTTTCCTGGTTTCGTACGTTTTCTCTGGGCTTAAAAAGGTTTCGACGTTCCGTGGCTGTGGTTCTTTGTGTTTTTAAACGGCTTAGTGGATGGCTTTGAAAGGCCCTCCTCCTCTGACGCCACGAGCTGTGAAGGTAATGCGGAATGTCCACTGTCTGGAAAGAAAGGACACATTCAACGTGGTGGTTCATCTTCAGCATGAAGCGATACGAACGAAGGAAGGAAGGAAGGCAGGAAGAAAGAAGGAAAGAAAGAAGAACGAAGAAGAAGAAGAAGAAGAAAGAAGAAAGAAGAAGAAGAAAGAAGAAGAGAAAGAAGAAAAAAGAAGAAGAAGAAGAAGAAGAAAAAAGAGAAGAAGAAGAAAAAGAGTGATGATGATGTGATGATGATGATGATGTATGATGCGGGAAGAAAGCGACGAGGGCAGGATGACATGATGACGAAGCACATGATGATTATTATGAATACAACAAAGAATGGGCGGTCATGGTGGGTGGTGTATGATGCTGACTTAGTGATGATGATGATGCTTGAATAAAACCGAAATAGAAAAAGAGAGGGGAAGGAAACAGAGAGAGAGAGGAGGTAGAGATATAGAGAGAGATAGGAGAGAGGGAGAAGAGAGGAGGAGAAGAAAGGAGAAGAGCGAGAGAGAGAGAGAGAGAGAGAGAGACAGACAAGAACAGAGACAGAGGACCAGAGAGAGAAAAGGGAGACAGAGAAAACAGACTGATAAATATCCAGAACAGACGACATACTGACCGAGGGAGAGAAGAGACAGAGACCGAGAACAGAGGGAGATTAAATCGATCTTATATATATAAATCTGACCATCCATTTTAAAAAGGGTAAGGGATACGTATATAAATATATGCACACCATTGTTCATAATGACTGATTAGCGTACCGGACAATTGTTTTGCCCCCCGAGGGAAGCATCCACTTTAGAAGCTCTATCCTTCTAGGACGATCAGGAATAGGACCGTGGTGACCTCCCTTTAAAAAGAACCCCTCTCACGTTCAGGTGTTACATTCCCTCTTTATGCAGGCGATTTTCTGAGATTTCTTACCATCTATAAGATGCAAACAACGTGAAAACCGTGATTTTGACCGTCATCGGGTGTCGTACTGGTCTTTAAAGACCCCCACCATACCACCACGTGACAAAATCAGGTTCACGTGCTTTCCCTCTTAAAGACCCTCGCACGTCACGTATCGTGTCGAAATCCACACGGGTTTTTTTTCCCCGTGCTTCCCCCCTCTTACAGCTTAGTAAAGGAATCTTAAGAAATCTTCCTAGTTTAAAAAAAACAGGGAATGGTGACACGTGACGTGCGGGGTTCTGTCTTTTAAGAATTTCGTAGAAAATCTTGTTTTTGGCCCAGGTTTGGTTGACTTCCATGCAAATGCGCCCAATTCGAAACGAAACATCATTTTAAGAGCAGCCTCATTTTGAAAGAGTTGGGGGAATTTGCATGGGTGGGTTCACAGAAGCTAACCATGAAAAAAACAACAACAAGGGACTTAAAAATCGTGGTGGCGCGTCTTGTATCTGTTGGGTAAAGACGCACTGACCAACCACGATTAAGTCGCTTGGTTTTTTTGTTCTGAGTAGCTGTGACCCCCCCCCATGCAAATGCCCCCCTGTTCAAATTGAGGGCTGCTTCATTTAAAAAATGATGTATTCGCTTTGATTTGGGGGCATTGTATGGTAGTGAGACTTGTCAAAACTAGATTTATTTTATTTCAGCTATAAGAGGGAAAACACGCGAAAACCCGTGATTTTTGACACTGATCTGGCTGGGGGTCTTTAAAGCCGTTTTGAAAATAGTCCGATGTAGTTGATAAAAGGGAACGGTATTCTGTCCCAATAGCATGAGACTTTAGCATGATGCTAACTTAGAAGCTCTTCCAACAATGACCTATAGGATTTAACAGGAACTTTTGGAAGAGCTCTGCTAAGTTTAGCATCATGCTAAGTTCTCATGCTATCTCGACATAAATATCCGTCCCAGGTTGCGATTGTTTCCGTCTGATATGAACATGAACATCCTAGGCAGTGTCGCTTATCAATTTGTACATGCTAGGGGACTCTTTTTACTCCTTAATCCGGGTTTTTTTTTCTAAATTGGACGATCTGAGGAGGGGGGGCCTTTTTGTATGTGGACATTTTGGGGGTTTTTGGTGGTGTGTTTGACATTTGAATCAAATAGAGGCGTTAACTTTGTGCTATTGGTTTTTGAAGCAACAGTATTCAAACGTCTACATTATGCATAGGCGTGACTTTTTTGCGCGCGCGCAGCGCCTGCACAAACAACACAGAAGAACAGACACACGCCACACACCACGCACAAACGCACGCACCCCAACACACTCGCACACGCACCCAATCACTCGCATACACACACATATACCACCACGCAACGCACGCTCACGACCCTACGCGCACACAAACACACACACACAGACACACACAACACACACAAACCACACACCACAATACACACACCACACACACAATCACAACACAAAATCAATACAAACACACACACATACACATACACACAAACAAGCACACCCACAAACACCACATACAAACACACACACACACACACACACACACACACACACCACACACACACAGACCCAAACATACACACACACATACAACAACGACACAAACACACACAAGTTAGGGCACACACCACACACACACACAACACACACACTACACCACACACACAACACACACACACACACACACACAACACACACACACACCAGTAGCCAAATCGTATCACGGCATCTCAGTAAACGTTCACAATACACGTTCTTAGTTTTCCCTCTCATTAAACCATTGCAAAGCAGTTATATAGGCAAGTATTTCATACTAGAGAATCACCGTGATGCCATGGGGAAAAGAGTGAAACATACAAGATGTATTTCGGACCTTATCCAGTGACACACATCATAAGGTTGGAACAACTTCGCTTTATAGTAATCAAATTCGCCCTTGGCTTAAAGGTGGACCCGACGGATGTGTTTTTTCCAGGCAACACGTCGAGATCACCAGAAAGACAGCCTTTTCCAAGTAATCGAAACACGTCACTTTGCTCTGGTTTTCCTATAAATCAAACTGTCAAATCGGCGATTCCCCTCCGTGGTGGATGTGCCGAAAGTCAAATCTTTCACCCAAGAGAAGGCTGTGGCGTCTCTTTACTACTAATGGCCGCCAAATCGTTTGCAACGAAAATTGTTTCGCAAAATACAAAGCCTTTTTTTTTCTTTTCTTTTTCAACTGTTTATACAGTTATCTAAAGAATTTCGCTCACAAACAAAGGAAATAAACCTCAATTGTTTTTTTTTACTCCACTACCAAAAACAAAAAAAACAGAAAAAAAAACGCTTCAACCACAATGATTGTCCTCCACAAACCCCATCCAAAATGGTACCTCTCCATCAACTCTCTCCGGCATCTCCGCCAGGATGAAATCGCCGTTTTGGACTGTTTATTTCTAGAAACCCAGAGCAAAGTGAATGTTCCTATCCTTTAAAAAAGCTGTCCTTTTGGTGATCTCGACGTGTTTCTTGCAAGAACGTCATCCGTCAACAGGGTCCACACCTTTAAGGCCTGTGTCAACCAGTGACATAGCTAGAACACCAAGGCTTACAATCATCGAAATTTGCTACGGTAATGCATAGTTATGCTGGGATTGTCTTTTTAAACAAATAAAATAAAAAAAAAAAAAAAAAAAACAACAACAACAAAAATAAAAACCCTTTCGTCGGTTAATTTAAACAAAATAAAAAACCCTTTTCGCCGCCAGGCAGCCATTTTTTTTCAACCCAGCACATGTTTCCGTTGCCATAATAATCGTCCAGGTAGAGAAACAAAATCATCTGCAATATTGGAAATTCCTCTGTGACATGCAAAAGTTAAGTAAGGCCTATTACCTTACCTCCCCGTTCCCCCCTCCCAAAATTAAGAAAAAATGGGTTCCCTGGGATTAAACAGG
>CM065704.1:34278642-34311142 GCA_017654935.2 Phymorhynchus buccinoides
TAGGTATTAGTATAGAGAAGAAGACTGATAGGCCAGAAAGGGAGCATTACAGTTAGTCAAGACAGATTGGATGAGGGGGTATGCTACAGGTACATTGGTTTCTTACACCTTTCCACACGTCCATTTAAATCGCACGACTGTACGATACGATTCGATCACGTGATCTCGATGCGCCGAAACATCACTTCTATGTAGATGACTCACAACTCCAAAACAGTACAACCCCTGAAGATCTAGATTCCATTCTTACAGAAAGTAACAACTGCTATATTGATATTCAAAATTGGATGGTTCAAAATAAACTTCAATTAAATGGTGAAAAAACCGAAGCAATGCTTGTAGGGACAAAAAACAAACTAGCCTCTGTTTCCACAGAGTCAATCCAACTGGGTAACAATATCATTCCCCTCTCAGACTCTGTCAAAAACTTAGGTGTCACTTTGGACAATACTCTTTCCATGCAGAGTTTCCTGACTCAGACCTGTCAGTCCTGCTACTATCAAATTCGTCGCATTGGCTATATTCGTAAATACCTCTCAGATGAAGCCACAGCAAAGCTTGTTACTTCCCTCATCCTATCTCGTATTGACTACTGTAATGCTCTCCTTTCTGGCCTATCAGTCTCTTCTCTATCTTGTCTCCAGCGTATTCAAACCACAGCTGCTCGTCTTGTCCTTAGGAAGAAAACGTTCGATCATGTTAGCCCTCTTCTGCGTTCTTTGCACTGGCTTCCTGTCGCAGACAGAATTGAGTATAAATTAAACACACTTTGCTATAAATCTATTCTGTGACAATATTTCCATCTATACGCCAGCTCGCACATTACGTTCAGTTTCCGACCCTCTCTCTTTCTCTCCAGATCCCTAGGTTATAAGCTTTCAACTGTTGGTCGGCGCTCTTTTGCTGTCTCAGGACCGACCTCCTTGGAACAAACTTCCGCTCTCCCTCCGTCAGCGACCGACCCTCCCTCTCTCCTTTTCAAAGCTAACCTCAAAACCCACCTGTTTCCCCCGTCATTAAAGCTCCTCTCTCTTTCTTATCTTCTCTCTCTTGCCATTAGGTCTGTTTCTGCTATATTCCATTTATGTTATCTGTGTGTGCTCGCGTTGTATTGCGTTTGTGTTTGAATGCGCTTTGAATGCTAACTGTGTGTGCGCTTTGATTTGATTTATATCAAGATTCAGCGCCGTATAAATACTGTATGTTTGTTGTTGTTGTTATTAGTATTAGGTATTAGGTACTTTATAGTCCCCCCCCCCCCCCCCCCCCCCACAGAGGCGTCTCTGTGAAATTCGGGTTGCTCCCACCTGGAGAGCCCGTCGCAGCCAGAGGCGCGCCACCAAATTTTTTTATTTTTTTTTGCATGCGATTTTTGTCACTGATGAGGGGGGGGGGGGAATTTTTACCAAATGACAACTTTTTCCTTGCCACTGGGTTTATCGTATGCTAAGTGCATGGGCACACGGGACCTCGGTTTATCGTCTCATCCGAAAGACTCCACGTTCAGAACCGTAAGGCCTAGTGCAGAATGAGAGGGAAAAAATCCCCTGTACCCAGGTTCGAACTCGGTTTACTTGACACGAAGCGAACGTGTATACCACTGTGCCACTCTACACCCACGTTCACTATTTTGTAGTTGTGATGAATTTTCGTTGTTGTTGCTGTCGTAAAGCAAATGGAACCGCTTCTTATTAAGGACACTCTTTGTAGGTAAGGTAGGTGGGGGGGGGTGGGTGGTGGCGGGGGGTGGTGGGGGGGTGGGGGGGTGTATGTTTAGCATGTACAATGGTTTTTCTTACACCTTTCCACACGTCCATTTAAATCGCACGACTGTACGATACGATTCGATCACGTGATCTCGATGCGCCGACCCCATGTGTTCCTGGAGACCACGTGATCGAATCGTATCGTACAGTCGTGCGATTTTGAGTGGACGTGTGGCTGGCCCTTTGCAGAAGGGTGCGTCGTTTTTTTTTTATAGAGATGTTCCTCTAGGGGGGATGTTTAGTTTTGTCTCCGAGGTGTTATATTTAGTCGGGGGGTTTAGTTTTCTGGCATGTGTCAGAATAGTTGTCATTCTTGTGTTATTGGGTCTGTAGGCTTTTGTGCTACTCTCTCTCTTCTCTCTCTCTCTCTATCTCTCTCCCTCTCTATCACTTCTCCCTCTCTCTCTCCTCTCTCTCTCCTCTCGCTCCTTTCTCCTCTCTCTCTCTCCCCCTCTCTGTCTCTCTCTCTTCTCCCTGTCTCTCTCTCACTCTCTCTCTCACTCTCTCTCTCTCTCTGTCTCTCTATCTCTCTCTCTCTCTCTCTCTCTCTCAATGTCTCTCTCTCTCTCTCTCCTCCCTCTCTCTTCTTCTCTCTCTCTCTCTCTCTCAATCTCCCTCTCTCTCTCCTCTCTCTCTCTCTCTCTCTCTCTCGCATCTCTCTCTCTCTCTCAATCTCTCTCTCTCTCTCTCTCAATCTCTCTCTCTCTCTCTCTCCTCTCTCTCTTCTCTCTCTCTCTCTCTCTATTTTTCTCTCTATTTCTCTCTCTCTCTTCCGTCTCTCCCTCTCTCTCTCTCTCTCGCGTTAAGATCGTGTGGCACATTATAGTTGTACCTCCAAATGTGTCTATAGGGTCGGTGGCCTCACATTACAATTCATTGCGTTCATTGCTCTCCCTCTCTCTCTCTCTCTCTCTCTCCCTCCGTCTCTCTCTCTCTACTCTCTCTCTCTCTCTCTCTCTCCTCTCTCTCTCTCAATCTCTCTCTCTCTCAATCTATCTCTCCTCTCTCTCTCTCTCTCCCTCTCTCTCTCTCTCTCCCTCTTCTCTCTCTCTCTCTCCCTCTCCTCCTCTCTCTCTCCCTCTCTCTCTCAATCTCTCTCTCTCTCTCAATCTCTCTCTCTACTCTCTCTCTCTCTCTCTCATCTCTTCTCTCTCTCTCTCTCTCACTCAATACTCTCTCTCTCTCTCACTCTCTCTCTCTCTCCTCTCTACTCTCTCTCTCTCTCTCTCTCCCTCTCTCTCCCTCTTCTCTCTCTCTCTCTCTCTCTCTCCCTTCATCTCTCTCTCCTCTCTCTCTCTCTCGGACAATCTCTCTCTCTCTCTCAATCTCTATCTCTCAGAGGTCTCAAAGGACAATCAAAGAAGACTTCTCTCATCTCTCAATCTCCAGTCTCTCTCTCTCTCAATCTCTCACCCCCCACAAAATGTCTTATTCTCTCTAGAGCTCCAACCGGTATAAGGAATCCTCATCTCTCTCTCTCTCTCTTTCTCTCTCTCTCTTACTCTCTCTCATGTCAACTCTCTCTCTCAAAGGTTAACTCTCGTGCTCTCTCAATCTCATCTCTCTCTCAACTCTCTCTGGCTCTCTGAATGAAATATAGAGTTTTACGTCCTCCCGGCTCGGCAGGGCCACATCTCATCTCCTCTCTCTCCTCCTCTCTCTCTCTCTAGGCTCTCTCACGTCCTCTCTGAATCCCTCTCTCTCTCTCTCTCCAGAGGCATTCATCCGGTCTAAAATATCCAATCCACTCTCAGACACAATCACGCATCGGACAAGGGGCATCACTCATCATTCATCATCGCAAGTGTTACGTAAAAAACCATGTACAGTATGTCTTTGTTGGTCAGAGGGCTGCAAAGGACATTTTAAAAAAGATGTGCGTTTCACGATTCAGAAGTTCCCTGTCCGAAATTCAATCAGCATACAACATTGTCGCATCGCCATCCCCTCCCCCACCCCTATCCCGGTAAAAGTAAATTTGTAGCACCCCCCACAAAATTGTCTTATTGAAAATTAGAGCTGGTGGTACTAACCGGTAATACGGAATATACTGGTACGATTTATAATTTAAAAAAGGTACGGTATGCCGGTACGTTTCTTCTGTACGTACCGAAAGTAGATAAGGGAGATAAACTCTGTGAACAATGTATCAAGGGTGAAGGAATGTTTTCAAGACATTCCCAACGATGCTGTCATATCTTGCAAATACTAACGCTCGTGCGAGGTGCTCGCTCTTTTCAATGCAGAGTCCTGACTGCCTGCTCGGTCCTGCTGCTATCAAAGTCGTCGCATTGGCTATTATTCGTAAATACCTCTCAGATGAAGCCACATCAAAGCTTATTACTTCCCTCATCCTATCTCGTCTTGACTACTGTAATGCTCTCCTTTCTGGCCTATCATGTCTCTTCTCTATCTTGTCTCCAGCGTATTCAAAACACAGCTGCTCGTCTTGTCCCTAGGAAGAAAAAGTTCGATCACGTTAGCCCTCTTCTCCGTTCTTTGCACTGGCTTCCTGTCGCAGACAGAATTGAGTATAAATTAAACACCCTTTGCTATAAATCTATTCATCAAGCTGCTCCATCTAACCTCTGCGACAATATTTCCATATATACGCCAGCTCGCACTTTACGTTCAGTTTCTGACCTTCTTTCTCTCCAGATCCCTAGGTATAAGCTTTGAACTGTTGGTTGGCGCCAATAGCGTTTTAAGAATGTGAGCTGAGCTGCCACCGAAAACAAGTGCTCTTCATTTCCAACAAAACCCTCTCTATATGTGTGTGCGATGGGGTATTATGTGTGTGGGTGTGGGTGTTGCTGGTAACTGGGATTGCATGTATATGGCGTTGCCATTTTTGTTGTTCATTGGTGCAGAGAGAGAGAGAGAGAGAGAGAGAGAGAGAGAGAGAGAGAGAGAGAGAGAGAGAGAGAGAGAGAGAGAGAGAGAGAGAGAGAGAGAGGTTTTAGAGAGAGAGGAGATAGAGAGGAGAGAGAGAGAGAGAGAGAGAGTGTGTGTACGCTTCAGGTTTTAGTCAGAATAGGAATCGACGAGGTGACACAAGGCACTTTCGTGGCTGTGTTCTTTGTGTTATTAACGGCTTAGTGGATGGCTTTGAAGACCTCCCTCCCCTGACGCCACGAGCTGTGAAGGTAATGAGGAATGTCCACTGCTGGAAGAAGGACACATTCAACGTGTGGTCATCTTCAGAAGCGATACAGAACGAAGGAAGGAAGGAAGGAAGGAAGAAAAGAAGAAAGAAAAGAAGAGAAGAAAGAAGAAGGAAGAAGAAGAAGAAGGAAGAAGAAAGAGAAGAAGAAGAAAAAAGAAGAAGAAGAAAGAAGAAGAAAGAAGAAGAAGAAGAAGAAGAAGAAGAAGAAGAAGAAGAAGAAGAAGAAGAAGAAGAAGAAGAAGAAGAAGAAGAAGAAAAAAGAAGAAGAAGAAGAAGAAGAAGAAAGAAGAAGAAGAAGAAGAAGAAGAGAAAAAGAAAGAAGAAGAAGAAGAAGAAAGAGAAGAAGAAGAAAAAGATGATGATGATGATGATGATGATGATGATGACGACGATGATAATGATGACGATGATGATGATGATGAATAAAAAGAAGGCGTTCATGGTGGTGATGATGATGATGATGATGGTGATGATGATGAATAAACAGAAGAGAAAGAGAGAAACAGAGAGAGAGAGAGAGAGAGGAGAGAGAGAGAGAGAGAGGAGGGAGAGAGAGAGAGAGAGAGAGAGAGAGAGAGAGAGAGAGAGGAGAAGAAAGAGAGAGAGAGAGAGAGAGAGAGAGAGAGAGAGAGAGACAGAGAGAGACAGAGACAGAGAGAGACAGAGAGAGAGAAGGAGACAGAGAAACAGACTGATAAATAGTCAGACAGACAGACATACTGACCGAGAGGAGAGACAGAGACAGAGACAGAGACAGAGGGAGATCTAAAGTGATCCTTATATATAATCTGACCATGACATTTTAAAGGGTATAGGATACGTATATAAATATGCACACCATTGTTCATAATGACTGATGAGTCCGGACATTGTTGTTGCCCCGCGGAAGCATCCACTTTAGCTATCTAGGACGAGCAGGAAGAGACCGTGGTGACTCCCTTTAAAGACCTCCCCACGTCACGTGTTACATTCCCTCTTATGCTAGGACGATTTCTTAAGATTTCTTACCATCTATAAGAGTGAAAACACGTGAAAACCGTGATTTTGACTCGTGACGTACTGGGTCTTTAAAGACCCACCATACCACGTGACAAAAGCACAGGTTTCACGTGCTTTCCCTCTTAAAGACCCCGCACGTCACGTACGTGTCGAAATCACGGGTTTCCCGTGTTTTCCCTCTTTCTGTAAGGAATCTTAAGAAATTTTCCTAGTATAACAGGGAATGTGACACGTGACGTGCGGGATTTTTAAGAATTTCGTAAGAAATCTTGTTTTGACCAGGTTTGTTGACTTCCATGCAAATGCGCCCAAATTCGAAACGAAACATCATTTTAAAGAGCAGCCTCAATTTTTAAGTTGGGGGAATTCGCATGTGGGTCACAGCTACTCAGAACAAAAACCAAGCGACTTAATCGTGGTGGGTCAATGCGTCTTTAAAGATACACAGACGCGCCACGATTAAGTCCCTTGTTGTTCGTTTTCTGGTTAGCTGTGACCCGCATAGAAATGTCCCCATGTTCAAATCGAGGCTGCTCTTTAAAATGATGTATCGCTTTGAATTTGGGGGCATTTGTATGGTAGTGAGACCTGGTCAAAACAAGATTTCTTTCCAGCTATAAGAGGGAAAACACGCGAAACCCGTGATTTTGACACATGATCTGGTTGATCTCTAAGGCCGTTTGAAATAGTCCGATTTAGTTGAGAACAGGTTGCGATGTTTTCGTCTGATATGAACATCCTAGGCAGTGGCTGCTTATTTTGTACAGTGCTAGGGGACTCTTTACTCTTAATCCGTTTCTTTTATCTAAATTGGACAATCTCAGGAGGGCCTTTTTGTATGGTGGACGATTTGTGGGGGTTTTGGTGGTGTGTTTGACATTTGAACAGAATAGGCGTTAACTTGTACTTTGGTTTTTGAAGCATACATTATTCAAGTCTACATTATGCATAGGCGTGACTTTGCGCGCGCGCGCGCCTGCACAAACAGACACATACAGATAGACACACACACACACGTACGCACACACACACACATACACACAAACACATACACACACACACATACACACACACACACACACACACACACACACACACACACACACACACACACACACCACACACCACACACACACACACACACACACAGTACACACACACACACACACACACACACACACACACACACACACACACACACACACACACACACACACACACACACACACACACACCAGTAGCCAAATCGTATCACGGCATCAGTAAACGTTCACATACACGTTCTTAGTTTGCACTCTTTAAGCCATGGCAAAGACAGTTATGTAGGCAAGTATTATCAATACTAGAGAATCACGTGATGCCATGGGGAAAGAGTGAAACATAACAAGATGTATTTCGACATTATCCAGTGACCACATCATAAGGTTGGAACAAACTTCAGCTTTATAGTAATCAAATTCGCCTTGGCTTAAAGGTGGACCCTGACGGATGATTTTTTTGCAGGAAACACGTCGAGATCACAAGGAAAACACCCTTTTCACAGAGATCGCAACACTCACTTTGCTCTGGTTTCCTATAAATCAAACTGTCAAATCGGCGATTCCTCCTTGGTGGAGGTGCCGAAAGTCAAGTTATTTCACCCAAAGAGAAGGCGTGTGGCGTCTCTTTACTAATGGCCGCCAAATCGTTTGCACGAAATTTTCGCAATACAAGCCTTTTTTTTCTTTTCTTTTTCAACTGTTATACAGTTTATCTAAAGGAATTTCGCTCACAACAAAGGAAATAACTCCAATGTTTGTTTTTACTGCACTACAAAAAGGAAAACGCTTCAACCACAATGAGTGTCCTCCACAAACCCCATCCAAAATGGTTACTATCTCCGCCAAGGAGGAATCGCCGTTTTGACGGTTTAATTTCTAGGAAACCAGAGCAAAGTGAATGTTCCTATCCTTGAAAAGGCTGTCTTTCTGATGATCTCGACGTGTTTCTTGCAAAAAAAGCATCCGTCAGGGTCCACCTTTAAGGCTGTGTCAGACCACGTGACATAGGCTAGAACACCAAGGCTACATCGAAATGTTGCTACGGTATGCATAGTTATGCTGGGATTGTCTTTAACCCTTTCGCCGCCAGCCATTTTTCAGCAACATGTTTCCATTAATCGTACCTGGTAGAGAAACAACATCATCTGCAATATTGGACATTCCTCTGTGACATGTATGAAGTGAGGCCTATCCTTACCTCCCCAAAAATTAAGAAAATGGGTTCCCTGGATTAACAGACCCTGGTTTGAGGCCTTTGGGACATTGGTGTTAAATCATTGTGGTGCAAAAATGCGACATTGGCGGTGAAAGGGTTAACCGTGACAAACTCCTAGCATAAAATCCCCCCCGAAGACGAAGTGTGCCAACAATTATACGTGGCGGGGTAATAAAAAACGGTCACACGCGTACGTTCTCGTCCCTAGCTGATACACACTTGTACCTCTTCC
This sequence comes from Phymorhynchus buccinoides, assembly GCA_017654935.2. Classification (NCBI taxonomy): domain Eukaryota; kingdom Metazoa; phylum Mollusca; class Gastropoda; order Neogastropoda; family Raphitomidae; genus Phymorhynchus; species Phymorhynchus buccinoides. The sequence continues at coordinate 34,287,062 of CM065704.1, forward strand.
GGCAATATTTCTGATTTCTTCCTTGTCCTGTTTCCTGCCTTAAAGCTATGTTCCCCACATTGTGTGTGGGTGTGTGTGCGCGCGCGCGCGCGCGTGTGTGTGTGTGTGTGTGTGTGTGTGTGTGTGTGTGTGTGTGTGTGTGTGTGTGTGTGTGTGTGTGTGTGTGTGTGTGCTGCGTGTGCGTGCGTGCGTGTGCGCGGACGTGTGCGTGCGTGCGTGTTGTGGCTGTGTGCATGTTTGTGATAGCTAATATTGTAGTAGCTTATTTATGATCTATGTATTTATTTAAGTAATTGTGAAGCGCCGTGAGCTCAAGAGAGAAAGGGCGCTCTATAAATGTTAGTTATTATTATTATTATTATTATTATATTATTATTATTATTATTATTATTATTAATATTATATTATTATTATTATTATTATTATTATTATTTATTATTATTATTATTGTTATTATTATTATTATAAGTGTTCTTCAAGTGCTTCGGCGGTTGGGATGATCCCGGGAGTCCTTTAGCCAGGGCACGTCAACGACTACAACAACAATAGGCTAATGATCCAATGGACATACGTACTATTACCGGTCACTTGAAATACAAAATCCCATCCCTAGCTGATTCACTTGTACCATAAGTGTTCTTCAAAGTGCTTCGGCGGTTGGGATGATCCCAGGAGTCCTTTAGCCAGGGTACGTCAACAACTACAACAACAACAATAACAAGTGCAACGCCGAGCGGCTGCAAAGTCCCCTCGCAGCATCGCCGAGCTACTCCGAAATCGGAATGTGTCGCCTGTACACATACATAAAAACGCATCAAAACAGCACGTAACTACATAAAAACGCATCAAAACAGCACGTAACTGAATAGTTTTATATATATATAGCCTTGGGGTTCGGACCCGTGATTTGAGCGCGCGCGATCATGCGCACACGCGCGCACAGAAAAATTAATGACAACTGTGTTATAGACCATTCATCAAGAAATGTTGTGCAAAAAACTGCATTAAAATACATGCACAACTTCGCGAGATATTAGCGATTATGTGTTTCGGGGTTTGAACCCCGTAACTGGCGCGACCTTGACATTAATGTAAAACTAAATACATCAGTGGATAGCTTGCATCTTGGCAAACTAGTATACCAAATTTGATGATGATAGACTGAATAGTTTTTGAGAAAACACGGACGACGACCCGGATAGCCGGACGGACGGACGGACGGAGGCACGCCGGAGGCGGACACCGGAGGCACGGACGGACCAGACAAAAACAATAGCTCCCCGAACCTTCGGCTTGGGGACTAATCACATGGACAGACGTACTACACCCGGTCACTTGAAATAGATAAAACAATGGACTGTCCACCTGAATTTGGGCAGAAGGCGAAAGAGGGGGACGCAGTGTGACAGGAACGCAAATAGCCTCCGGCCGGGTACGCAAACCCCAATTAACTTGGCTGCTCATCTACGCCAGGGGGCCCGTTTCACAAGGGCTAACGTTACGTAGCGTGAGCGCAAATCGGCAAAATAAAACGGTACTAAGAAACACCCCTTTTTTTACTCTTAAAATTATATAATTGTGGCGGTACCATAGCCGATGAGGTTTAACCGAGGCGTGGTTACTGCTACACATATCTGTATTATTAAAACTGCGGGACGTTACTGGTTTAGCACTGCCTCCGGGCATTGCCTCCAGTATTGTTTCCACCATCTTTGTATTTACAAATGCCCCACATGGCCGAAAGGCCGAAGAGGGCGTAAAACCCTATTTTCAACCCCTTTTGCCGACGTTTGCCGCAAGCGTTTTGTGGCTGCTATCGAGGTAACAAGCGACAAACTATTTGAAGGATCATGGGAAATATCAATACTTCAGGCTTTTTTGTGTGTTTACATCTCGCGTGAACGAGACTTGAACTTTAAAAATGGAAAACCAAAACAACAAGCTTTGTCACTGCAAATATTCTTTAGTCTATCATGAAAAAAACACGGGATGATTTTAGGAAATTAAACGAACACCAGTGTTTGTGAGTGCTCTTTCTTTTTTTTTTTTGCATCATGTTAGATGGTATAATATAGCGCACATTTAATTTTCTGCACACAAATGGACGTGGATGAAATCGAAAACTTTGTACAAACTGACAAGAGAGGTAATGATGTATTTCCCTTATGATAGTAATCTTTTCTTTTTTTTCTCCCCAAAGCATATGGTAATACTTTCTTATTATGAGTTTGCCTCACAGCGTTTCCCAGGCACAGTAGTCTCTTTGACCTTACCTGGCCTCTGCTGTCAAATCAATTTGGCTACTGTATCTAGAGCTGTCAAATTAATTTGACTACTGAATTACACAGTTTTAGGGAGACGTGCATCGTGATATGGTGAAGAGTAAGCTTAAAGAGTTATCTGACCATTCGCATCGCAACAATTTTGAATTATTCAAAAAACTCGCAAATCACTCCAGCCATACACACAAACAAAACATACATAAACAAAAGGAGAAATGAAAGAAGATTACAGGTTTTTCCTTCAGGTTTTGACGTAAGGAAGCGGTAGATCAGACTTTGTTTTTATATATGGACTTTATATAAAAAAAAACTCTCTACACCGATTGATTCCCCGACATCGACCCACTACAAAAGCAAAGTCAGGGGCAAAATTGTGGTCTAAGGGAGTGAAGCGAATTTAGAAGTGACCAAGGTATGGTGTGCGCACAGGTTTACTTCCCTTGAAGCAAACGCATAAAATGTACAGCTATCTATTGATTATGGACATATATGGCCGGAACGACTTGAATGAGTTAGGGTGTTTCTTTGTAACAGTTATTTGGCGTAACAGTTATTCGCGCGGCGACCGTTATCTAGAGAAACTGGACCCAGGCCTCCAGAGACAGACCGACAACAGAGGACTGGGGTTGCAAAAACAATGGACTGTCCACCAATGGTCAACCTATGGCGATATTTGTTCACACCAGAGGGCAAGTCAATGCACTAGGGGCTTATCACGCGATTTTCTTACTTGGGCGTAGTGAGAGAGAGAGTGATGGTAGGACCACTCACCCATGTCTCTCTCTCTTTCTTTATCCCCAACTAATAATATAGAGAGGATTAGCCCCACACGAGCGTCATGCCCTCTGGCGTGAGAAAAATCGCACTAAGTCTCTCATTATGGACCGAAGACGAAACAGGCCAGCCGGACACAGGGGGAAAAAGGGGGGGGGGGGGGGGGGGAGAGAGAGATAGAGAGATAGATAGGCCTTTCGTTTTAACTTGATTAACTGCGCTGCTCATTTAGCTGTTCATACGTAAGCAATGCGGAGCTGTAAGGGGGTACGGGCGGAAGAGATGTCGGCCCTTTGTGAGCCTGTCAGAAACAATTTAGCAACTGTAGAGGTTTTCAACCATCTGCTCGAACGTTTGAAAGTGTCTGTGAGTCGATGTTTGTTGCAGTCATTATTTAGATGTTGTGCTTTGTTACATGATTGATGTACGTATTCACAACAGTTCTTCTGCCGCAACCCTTCAATGTGACTGGATATTGATCTATATTTTCTGTTTTTTTCGTTTGTTTGTGTATTTGTATGTTGTTGTTGTCGTCAAAGGTTTGTTTGTCCTTTTATTGTTTGTTCTTTTTTACTTTTTCTTTTTTCATTGTGGTGCTATTTTTGTTTTTGTTTTTTTGTTTTTGTTTTTTAAGTACCCCAAGGGGCTTTTGTGGAAATAAAAAAACCTTGAAACCTTGTTTGGTTTTAAAAGATACACAGACGCGCCACGATTAAGTCCCTTGGTTTTTGTTTCTGGGTACAAATGTCCCCAACCCAACTTCAAATTGAGGCTGCTCTTTAAAATGATGTTTCGTTTTGAATTTGGGGGCATTTGTATGGGAGTCAGACCTGGTCAAAACAAGATTTCTTTCCAGCTATAAGAGGGAAAAACACGTGAAACCCGTGATTTTTTTGACACGTGATCTGGTGGGTCTTTAAGGACTGAACGGTAAAACTGTAAAAACTGTAGCGGATTGTGCTCGGCTTTTAACCCTTGACCCGCCAGCCATCTTTGAGCCAATTAATTTCCATTCAACCGTACTTGGCTACAGACCAAGATTTCGTTCTGCAATATTGTTGGATTTCTCTGATACATTTAGAATAGGGTCAATCCTTACTACCTAAATGTAGGAACACATCATTACCATGAATATAACAGACCCTGATTTCAAGAGCTTTAACGACATGGGTTGTTAAATCCCCCCCCCCCAAAAATGCGACCCCCGGGTGATATGGGTTAATTTACACAAACCTTTATTCATTTAAAATTTAATCCTTTTAAAATTTGAAAACATAATCAAACAGAAAGACAATTACAGCAAATACTAACAAACAAGCTCGAAGCTTATACCGTGCTCCTTCAATTAGAGAACGCCGATTAAGGATCGTTGTCTGTTTGATTTGTCTCCCCGGTCGGCATGTAACCCCTACCTGGGTAGGTTATCTCCCTTCAATTAGTCCCCCCCCCCTTATCTACCCTCCTCACCACCTAAGAAAGTGACAAACCACGGGTATAAAATTACCTTTGAAGACGGTTTTTCTCGAAAATGTCCTTTCCTATCATGAGCAAGGTTAGGAATGTCCGGCATGTGATAATGCTGTAATCGGCGCGTGATTGTTCTGTACAAACAAAAAATTTGAACATCATCTTGTGATGTGTCGAACTGCTATAAACCAATGACAGGCTTTCATTGTTTGAAAGTGAAGGCTATAATTGGCGTAGTGAGAAAAAGTTTTCACACAAGACGCTGAAACCTAGCTAGAGCAGTAACATTGCAGACTCAAACCTCTCCCAGCCAGATAATAGCCCAATTAGTGAGTATTATTGACGGCAGGTGATTGAGACTTGTTTTGTTAGCCACCCCACAGAAGACCCCCCCACCCCTGCATATTTTGATATCTAGATCCTATGTTCAATGATGAAGGTAAGGAGTAGATAGAATATGTTTACCCCCCCCAGAAAAGACGTGATAACTTTTTGATTTTACACATTCTATTCCCATATATGTGCACTGATTATTTGTGTTGTGTGAAAGCCAAAATGTTTTGACAGTTACAAAAATCATGAACACTTTTGGTACCAAGACACCGATAGTTTATGCCTACCCCAACCCTTTTACCTGTCTATTTTTAGTAGGAAACCTATGGGCCGCAATCTTGCACTTTATGATACCATTCCTTTCCAGGTGTTGGATGGAGAGTGAAGCCATTGTCTTGATCACCTTTTATGTTTTACTGACACTCAGTTTTGTTAACTGAAGCTTCAGTTTATTTATCAAACTAGCAGATAAGGAAAAAAACTAGTGCTATTTTACAAGGGAAGCCTTCTAGCCGGTTGGGATTCCACTAATGCCCCTGCCGACCCTTTACCTGAGCCCCTTGTTTCTAATAAATAGAGATCTACATCCCCTTGCTCTCCTGTATTATCAGCAGGGCATCGTGTGGCCGGAGATCAATCCCGGACTCCACCAAGCCACCAAGACGGGACCATCGCCAAACCCCCCAACCTCCCCCACCACCCCCAGAATCTTACTTGTGAGGACCACGCTTTAACCGTGCCAATCCCGCGAAGCCGTACCTCGGAACGACTGGTATCTACTCTCATCTCTTGTGAGCCAGCCCCTAGCTCACTACAACCAGAAAGCACTCGCCGATCACTACTGAAAACTCTGAGAACAGCTAAGTCCCCCGGACCGCTCTAAATCATTAGTGAACTTTCCTCCTGGACAACTGAAGACTCCAATAAAGTGACCCTTCCTGTCTTGGGGCTCACCTTCTAGAAAGACAAAAGTCTCTATAAATCCTTTCGGATCAACCTCATTGAGAATTAGTTCAGTATTCATATTTTGTTTTCCTGGCGCCATTGAGCTGCTTTACTTGTCCATTGTAAGCATACTCTCTCTGTCAGATTTTGGGAGTAAATAAAATACAAGTGTCAAATAATCCTGAACCCTTTCGTCAGACTGTTGAGAGTGGGCAGTCTTGTAATTTCATGTAAAAAAAATACTTCTCTCTGTCTGCCAGTCTTAGAGCAATTCAACCACTCCATATTTCTTACAATCATACGGGTCGTCCAGAACCCGGGCAACAAATATAAATTTGGGCCTAGATGAAAAGAGGGGACCGGGAGAAAGTTGATCATCTCCCATTCCCCTAGAGAAGTGGGCTACTCTAAAGGCAAATCTCTTTATAAAGTCTCTCCTCTTGGGAGAGAGAGAGCTCTCTCTCTCTCCTTTTCCCCCCAAATTATGCCTCGTCAAATAGGGTCTCCCAATCCTTTACTATCCTCTCTCGCAGAGAGGAACACTGATAGAGATTGGTGAATAATCGACCTCTGATTTCAAGAAATTTTTAACGACATGGGTGTTAAATCATTGATGGTGCAAAGAATCCCTGATCTCTCCGACTTTTGGCGGTGAAAGAGGTTAATGTCAAAACAAATCTCTCTATTCTCTTTTGTCAAAACTCATAGTCTGTCTCAGAAAGACAAGAGAGAGAGCAACTCCAAGCTCGAAGCTTATAACCGTCTCTCCTCTTCTCCTCTGTCTCTCATTGACCCATATTTTTTGAATAGATCTCTCAACCTGTATTTAATTCTCAAATAATTATCCTACTTCTCAGAAGCCAGCTACTTTCTTTTCAGCTCTCCTCGTCTACTATCTAAACTTAACCGGGCTAGAGAAGAGAGAAAATCTATCTGCAATATAGTGTGAATTCATCCCCCCTTCTGTGACATGCATAACATTAAGTCTATACTTACCTCACTTTGCCTAATGGACGGAATCTCCGGATTAAAAAACTTTATAAAAAAAACATTAAAAAAAAACAGACAAAACATATCTCTTTCTTTCATTTTACTCGAAATCTGTCAAATAGACAACATTGTCCCGAATGAGAAGGAAAAAGTCCTCCGTAACTGGTTAAAAAAAAACCCGAGGTCTTGATTAGTATGAAGATGAACTCTTTCACCGCCAAAGTCTCATTTTAGCACCCTTACAGGGATTTGGTTTAAATGATTTGTATTTAACAAAAAACACAATTTACACTCATATTAAGAAAGCATAACTCTCAACAACAAGCTTAACTCTATCTTATACTGTGCCAACGTACTATGCATGAATTTCCCCCTGAATGGCGGCTCTCAAGTCACAAGACTAAACAGACTGATTTTAAACTGTCTTATCAAAGAAGTACATTTCAAATCCTTCGTCTCTCAGAAATATACATCAGGAAACCAATGATAATAAGAAGAAAAAAGAGAAAATCCAAACTTTGTGAAAAACCTCAAAAACACAAGATATAAACAATAGAATGGAGAAAGATAAGAAACAGATGTATATTCAAAATATAAATGAGACATGAGTATGATGAGGATACAAAAGATAATTACGAGGTGAATCAGTTAGTGACACCTATGTCACTAAAAGGCTATCAAATTGGGGTCTATTATCCAAAGAGGCCTCTCTTTCTCTCAGTTTTGGGGAAGTAAGGGATAGATCTTATTCTCTCTCGCTACTCTCTCCCAGAAGAATCCCCAATACTGCAGACAGAGACTTTGTTCTCTACCCAGGTAAATGTCCTCTCCCTCATTCTTGCCTGAAATATGGCTGGCGGGAGAAAGAGCCCCCAGTTACAAATCATAACACCCACCCCCCACCCCACCCACCCCACACCCTCTCCACCCCCACCCACACACATACTCTCATCCCCCCCTCACCTCTCCACCGTCCTCTCCCCCACCCGCCACCCCCCAGCCACCCCCATCCCCCACCCCTGCCCTACATTTTGTTCCCTCTAATTACAAAAAAAGCCCAACTGTCTAATCAGCCAGTCTACATATCTCTCTCTAAACACCCACCCCACCCACCCCACCCCACCCCTACCCGTCACATATACTCCACCCCACCCCCCCTCCGTGCACCACCCCACCCCCACCCCGCTCAGCCACCCCCACCCCTGCCCTACTTTGTTAAAATACAAAGAAAGCCAATGTTAATGAGCCAGTAGTACAAAATCATAACACCCCCAAACCCACCCCACTCTCCACTCTCACCCACACACATACTCTCTCCCCACACCTCCAGCCACACCCCTCCCTCCCTGCTCCTACATCTCTGTTCTTAAAAAACCCCCAACAACTCTCTCTCACGTACCATTATCGACAAATCTCTCTCACAGTTCTCATGTGAGCCTCTACGTCATCTCTCTATCTCAACAAGAAAACGCGCGGACGAACGCGAATAGAAGCCTATTCGTTTCACAGCGTTAGTTGTGTTCAAACTCAGCAGAACGGCGAATGGCTTTTTTTCTTTCTTTTTTTTTGAAACCGCGTCATTTCAACTTAAAGATCTCTCTCCATCTCGGCTCTCTCGGAGACTCTGTCGTTTAAAAAAAAAGACAGAAAGAAAAAAAGAAACTCTGTTTCTCTGTGATAGACCTGGCTGCGTGCCTGCACTGTCCGTCTGTCTGCCACCAACTCTCACCTCTGATCCTCCTCTATCTCTTTTTTCTCGCTCTCCCAGCTCTCTCCCTCTCTCTCTCCCTCTCTCTCTCCCTCTCTCTCCCCCCCCTCTCTCACTCTCTCTCTCTCTCTCTCTCGGGTCTCTCTCGTCTCTCTCCTCTCTCTCTCTCCCTCTCGCCTCGTCTCTCTCTCTCTCTCTCTCTCTCCTCTCTCCGTCTCTCTCTCTATCTCTCTCTCTCTTTCCTCTTCTCTCTCTGTCTTTCTTCTCCTGAATGAATTCTATCTCATTAATGCATCTCGAATGAATGTCATTCATTAATTAATTCATTAATTCATTAATTAATCATTCTTCATTCATTCATTATCATCTTCTCTCTCTTCTTCTCTCTCTCTCTCTCGCTCTCTCTCTCTCTCTCTCTCCTCCTCCTCTCTCTTTCTCTCTCTCTCTCTCCTATCTCTCTCCTCGCTCTCTCTCTCTCTATCTACTCCGTATCCTCCTCCCTCTAGTCACCACACACACACCTACACACACACACACACACACACACACACGCACACGCGCGCATCGCACACGCACGCACACACACCACACACACACGCACACACACACACACACACACACACACACAACACTTCACACACACACACACACACACACACACAACACACACACACACACACACACACACACACACACACACACAACGTTTTATAATAATAGAAATTAAGAAGAAAAACACGTAACACCAATAATATCAAACAAATAAACCAGCATGGTGCTGCTCCACTGAGCATCTTTCTTTCTTTCTTCCGTTAGTTTGTTCTTTCTTTCTTTCTTTCCTTCCTTTCTTTCCATGCTTTCCTTCTTTCTTTCTTTTCGTTTCTTCTTTTCTTTCTTTCTCTCTTCCTTCCTTTCTTTCTTCCTTCTTTCCTTTCTTTTCTTCCTTTCTTTCTTTCTTCCTTCTTCCTTCTTTTCTTTCTTTCTTTCTTTCTTTCCTTTCTTTCTTCTTTCCTTTCTTCTTTATGTCTTTCTTTTGTTTCTTTCTTTCTTTATCTTTCTTTCTTGTTCCTTTCTTCTTTTCTTCCTTCCTTCCTTCTTTCTTTCTTTCTTTCTTTCCTTCCTTCCTTCTTTTCTTTCTTTCTTTCTTTCCTTCCTTTTCTTTCTTTCTTTCTTTCTTCTTTCTTTCTGTTTGTTTCTTTCTTTCTTTCTTTCTTTCTTTTTCTTTCTTCTTTCTTTCCTTTCTTCTTTATGTCTTTCTTTCTTTCTTTCTTTTTCTTCCTTCTTTTTTGTTTGTTTTGTGTTTTTTCTTTCTTTCTTCTTTTCTTTCTTTCTTTGCTTTCTTTTTTTCTTTCTTTCTTCCTTCTTTTCTTTCTTTCTTTCTTTCTTTCTTTCTTTTTCTTTCTTTCTTTCTTTCTTTCTTTCTTTCTTTCTTTCTTTCTTTCTTTCTGTTTTTCTTCCTTTTTCTTTTTCCTTTCTTCCTTTCTTCTTTCTTCTTTTCTTTCTTTCTTTCTTCTTTCTTCTCTTTCTTTCTTCCTTTCTTCTTTCTTTCTTTCTTTCTTTCTTCCTTTCTTTCTTCCTTCTTTCTTTCCTTTTTTTCTTTCTTCCTTTCTTCCTTCTTTCTTTCTTTCTTTCTTTCTTTCTTTTCTTTCCTTTCTTCTTTACTTTCTTTTTGTTTCTCCCTTTCTTCTCTAGTCTTTCTTTTTTTTCTCCCTTTCTTTCTTTCTTTCTTTCTTTCTTTCTTCCTTCTTTCTTTCTTTCTTTCTTCTTTCTTTCTTTCTTTTTCTTCTTTCCTTTCTTCTTTTTCTTCTTTTTTGTTGCTTTCTTTCTTTTCTCTTTCTTCTTTCTTTCTTTCTTTTCTTTTAGTTCTTTCTTTTTCTTTCTCTTTCTTCCTTTCTTTTCTTCTTTCTTTCTTTCTTTCTTTCTTTTCTTTTCTTTCTTCCCTTTCTTTTCTTCCTTTCTTTTCTTCTTTCTTTCTTTCTTTCTTTCTTTCTTTCTTTTCTTTCTTTCTTTCTTTCTTTCTTTCTTTCTTCCTTTCTTCTTCTTCTTTCTTTCTTTCTTTTTCTTCTTTCTTCCTTTCTCTTTCCTTTCTTTCTTTCTTTCTTCCTTTCTTTCTTCTTTTTCTTTCTTTCCTTTCTTTCTTTCTTCCTTCTTTTCTTCCTTTCTTTCTTTCTTTCTTTCCTTCTTCCTTTTTCCTTCCTCGAGCTTTCTTTCTTTTCTTCTTCTTTTTTCTTTCCTTTCTTTTCGCGTCTTTCTTTAGCCTTTCTTTCGCTTCACTTCCTTTCTTTTCTTTTTCTTTCTTTCCTTCTTTCTTTCCTTTTCTTTCTTCTTTCTCTTTCTTTCTTTCCTTTCTTCTTCTTATTCCTTTCTTTCTTTCTTTCTTCTTTCTTTCCTTTCTCTTTCTTCTTTTCTCTCTTCTTTCTTTCTTCCTTTCTTTTTCTTCCTTTTCTTTCTTTCCTTCCTTCTTCTTTCTTTTCTTTCTTTCTTTCTTTCTTTCTTCCTTCTTATTTCCATCCTCTCTTCCTTCTTTTCTCTCTCCCCTCCTTCTTCCTTTCCTTATTCTTTTCCTCTCCTTTCCTTCCTTCTTCTTCTCTTTCTTTCTTTCTTTCTGTTTCCTTCCTTCCTTCCTTCCTTCCTTCCTTTCTTTCTTTCTTTCTTTCCTTCTTCTTTTTTCTTCCTTCCTTCCTTTCTTCCTTCTTTCTCTTCCTTCTTCTCTCTCCCTCCTTCTTCCTTTCTTTCTTTCTTTCTTCCTTCTTTCATTCCTTCCTTTCTTTTTCTTTTTTTCTTTCCATCCTTTTCTTTCTTTCTTTCTTTCCTTCCTTCCTTCCTTTCTTTCTTTCCTTTCCTTCCTTCTTTTCTTTTCCTTTGATTTCGTTCCTTCCTTCCTTTCCTTCTTTTTCTTCTTTCTTTCTTTCCTTCTTATTTCCATCCTCTCTTCCTTCTTTTCTCTCTCCCCTCCTTCTTCCTTTCATTCTTTCTTCCTTCCTTCCTTCCTTCTTCTTTCCTTCCTTTCTTTTCTCTCTTCCTTTCCTTTAATTCTTTCTTTCCTTCCTTCTTTTTTTTCTTTCTTTCTTTCTTTCTATTTTCTGAATTTCGATCGACCAGTTAGCGACAACACGCTAGACCTAGAAACCTAGACCCCCGAATAGATTCGCCCTACACCCGACAAGTACCCATGTCTGGCACTGAGTGAAAGGCAGCTCCTGCTCTACGTATCGATAATTCCATCTCCATTGATCTCCTTGCTGGATTAGAACGATGTGCTCCCGTCCCCCCACACGTCTGTCTGTGTCCCCAATGTAGTCTCCATGTGTCCCCGTTTGTGCGTGTCCCCGTCTCTCTATGTAAACGTGCCTCTGTGTGTCCCTGTCTCTGTAATAATATTGCGTCCCAATCTCTATGCGTGCCCGTCTCTCTGTGTAACTTTGTCTCTTTGTTATTATGACCCTAAATGCGTGGGGGTGACATAGAGACGGGGGCATATAGAGACGGGGACAAGGTCATATAGAGACGGGGACACACGGAGACGGGGACAATGACACGGGGACACTCAGAGGCATGGACACACGGAAACAGGAACACACACAGACGGGGACATATCACAGAGACGGGGACATATCACAGAGACGGGGGACACACAGACACAGGAACACATACAGACGGGGACAAATCACAGAGACGGGGGACACACAGACACAGGAACACATACAGACGGGGACATATCACAGAGACGGGGGACACACAGACACAGGAACACATACAGACGGGGACATATCACAGAGAGGGGGACACACAGACACAGGAACACATACAGACGGGGACATATCACAGAGACGGGGACACACAGACACAGGAACACATACAGACGGGGACATATTACAGAGACGGGGACACACAGACACAGAAACACATACAGACGGGGACATATCACAGAGACGGGGACACGGAGAACAGGAACACACACAGACGGGGACATGTTACAGAGACGGGGACACACGGAAACAGGAACACATACAGACGGGGACATATCACAGAGACGGGGACACACAGACACAGGAACACACACAGACGGGGACATATCACAGAGACGGGGACACACGGAAACAGGAACACACACAGACGGGGACAAATCACAGAGACGGGGACACACAGACACAGGAACACAATAGAGACATGGACATATAGAGATGGGAACACATAGAGAAATGGAGACACATAGAGACGGGGGCAAGTCCCACTGGTCCTGGCTGCTCCTGCTCTATGTATCGATACTTCCATCTACCATTGATCTCCTTGCTGTTCGTTCTGAATCAGTGCGATGTGCACCCCCCACACCCACACCCACACCCACCCACACCCGTCTCTATGATTGTGCGCCCGTCTCTCTGTGTCCCCAATTTCGTCTCTATGAGTTGTGTTCCCGTTTCTATGTGTCCCCGTCTCTATGTGTCCCCGTTTCTGTGTGTGTCCCCGTCCTGTATGTTCCCCGACTCTGTTTGTCCCTGTCTCTATGTATCCCCGTCTCTATGTGTCCCCGTCTCTATGTGTCCCCGTCTCTATGTGTCCCCGTCTCTATGTGTCCCCGTCTCTATGTGTCCCCGACTCTATGTGTCCCCGACTCTATGTGTCCCCGTCTCTGTGTGTCCCCGACTCTGTGTGTCCCCGTTTCCATGTCTCTCCGTCTCTATGCGTCCCCGTCTCTGTGTGTCCCCGTCTCCATATGTCCCCATCTCTATCTGTTCCCGTATCTATGTCTCCCCGTATCTACATGTCCCCTTCTCATCTACCTCTTTGTTGTTTTGTGTTTTTGTCTAACCCTAACCCTATCCCTGAGCTCAAATCCGCGGAGACACGGAAATAATAGAGACGGGGACACATGGAGACGGGGACAGACACGTGTGGACGGGGACAATGAGACGGGGACGTATAGAGACAGGGACACAAAGAGGCAGGGGCACAGACACATGAACACATAGAGACAGGGACATATAGACATAGATATATATAGAGATATAGATATAAAGAGAGACACACCATTCCTCTTTCCCGCAACAAAATCACACCTCAGTATAATATTGTCTGAATCATTTTTTTTGAGTGGAAGGACGTAAACTCTAAGAACACACATATAGATGTGGGGACACAGAGAAACGCGGACACATGGAGACGGGGACACATAGAGACAGGGACACACAGATACAGGGACACATAGAGACGGGGACATAATAATATTATAGAGATGGGGACACATAGAGACTGGGTCATAAAATAGAGACGGGGACACAAAGAGGCAGGGGCATAGAGACACAGTAATACATAGAGACGGGGAGATGTAGAGCTGGGGCACATGGAGACGGGGACACATGGAGACGGGGACACATAGAGACAGGGACACACAGATACAATAATACACATAAACAGGGACATATAGGTATGGGGACACACGGAGACGGGGATGCATAGAGACGGGTACATCATAATATTATAGAGATAGGGACACATAGAGACTGGGTCATATAGAGACGGGGACATAATAGAGACGGGGACACAAAGAGGCAGGGGCATAGAGACACAGGAATACATAGAGACAGGGACATATAGAGATGGGACACGTGGAGACGGGGACACATAGAGACAGGGACACACAGATACAGTGATACATAGAGACGGGTACATCATAATATTATAGAGACAGGGACATATAGAGATGGGACACGTAGAGACGGGGACACATAGAGACAGGGACACACATATACAGTGATACATAGAGTTGGGTACATCATAATATTATAGAGATAGGGACATAATAGAGACTGGGACGCACATAAACATGGATACATAGAGACGGGTACATATAGAGATGGGGCGCATGGAGACGGGGACACATAGAGACATGGGCACACATAAAGAGGGATACATAGAGACGGGTACATATTAATATAGAGATAGGGACACTTAGAGACTGGGCCATATAAAGACGGGGACATAATAGAAACGGGGACACAAAAAAGGCAGGGGCATAGAGACACAGGAACACATAGAAACAGGGACATATAGAGATGGGGCACATGGAGACGGGGACACATAGAGACAGGGACACAGACACAGGAATACATAGAAACAGAGAAACATAGAGATGGGGACATATAGAGATGGGGACACATGGAGACGGGGGACAACGAGATGTAGGGGGGCACACACACACACACACACACACACACACACACGCACGCACACACGCACGCACGCACGCACACACACACACACACACACACACACACACACACACACACACACACACACACACACACACACACACACAGGGACATACTATTATTTAGACAGGGACACGCAGAGACATGGGGACACACAGAGACATACATATATAGAGACGGGGGCATATCACACCGATCCTGGCTGCTCCTGCTTTACATAATGATTATCCATTACTTTCATCTACCATTGATTGATCTTCTGCTGTTCGTTCTGGCTCGCGCGTTGATCGGTTAAGGCTTTGACAGCTCTGAATAAAGAACGGGTGAAAGCCTGCTAAGATTACCCCCACCCCCCCCCCCACCCCCACCCTCCCAACCCCCCCCCCCCACCCCCCCCCCCACCCCCCACCCCCTCTGTTTGAAAATGACTTTCTCGAAGCCTGGGGACTTAGTAGTCAGTTAGTGCAAGATATGAATGTATATTGAGGCAGCGTGCGAAATGGAATGCCACCCCACCCCACCCCCCTTCCCCCCGACCGACCCTTACACCCACCCACCCCCTTCTCGTCTGTCTCTCGCGTGAAGAAGAAGAAGAAGTAGAAGAAGAAGAAGAAGAAGAAGAAAAGAAAGAAGAAGAAGAAGAAGAAGAAGAAGAAGAAGAAGAAGAAGAAGAAGAAGAAAGACAATGCGTAGCATCACCTATGCAAAAAAAACCCAGACAAAATTCAAACAATTATCTTTATTGAAAGCAAAGCAGCTTTTGTTTAATTAAATTGATTTAATTCCACTAATGTAAGCCGCTAACGTGCCGAGACTTCTCAACACAAAACTCGTTTGCAGAGACCTTAACAGTCTCAATACACATGAACATTTTTTACTCTTTCCCCATGGCATCACTGTGAGTCCCTGAAGAATAACGTGGTAAATACAGTTCGTCCTAACGTGGAAAAAGTGCAAAATCGGCCTACGGTGGAAAGAAAAATGACGTCTTGTACATTTCGTCCTAACGTGGAATGTCCCATTGGGCCTAGCGTGGCAAAACTCCCCTTCGTCCTAACGTGGAATGTTCCTTTCGTCCTAACGTGGAATGTCCCCTTGGGCCTAACGTGGAAAACTCCTGTTCGGCCTAACGTGGAATGTTCCTTTCGTCCTAACGTGGAATGTCTCTATGGCAAAATCCCCGGGTGTCAAGGGTTTGTGTGCGTGCGCGCGAATGCGTGTTGTGTGCGCGTGCGTGCATACGTATGTGTGTGTGTGTGTGCGCGCGCATGTGCGCACGCATTTTACCCGAAACATCTTCGCATCTGAAATGGCTGACGATCAAAACAAAACTCAGCTGTTTTTGTTTGGGCATATTGCAACTTTTTTCATAAAACATAATCTGTTCTGGACAACGTAGTGATCATAATTATTGGTCCCAGGAATAACGTGGAAAATAAAAAATCGTCCTAACGTGGAAAATAAAAATCGTCCTAAGGTGGAAAAGAGACTGAATACTGTTCAATTTGTTGCTGACTGCTTTTGTATGGCAATCTTTAACAGTTTTGAACCAAAGTAGATTCTTCATGCGTAGAGTTTTAATCCTGTACGTACGAAATGTGCATTCCACGTTAGGACGGACGGGGGATTCCCCACGTTAGGCCCAACTGTTCATTCCACGTTAGGACGAAGCGTGCATTCCACGTTAGGACGAAGCGTGCATTCCACGTTAGGACGAAGCGTACATTCCACGTTAGGCCCAACTGTTCATTCCACGTTAGGACGAAG
Source organism: Phymorhynchus buccinoides (assembly GCA_017654935.2). NCBI lineage: Eukaryota > Metazoa > Mollusca > Gastropoda > Neogastropoda > Raphitomidae > Phymorhynchus > Phymorhynchus buccinoides. The sequence continues at coordinate 34,303,540 of CM065704.1, forward strand.
CGTACATTCCACGTTAGGACGAAGCGTACATTCCACATTAGGCCCAACTGTGCATTCCACGTTAGGACGAAGCGTACATTCCACGTTAGGACGAAGCGTACATTCCACATTAGGCCCAACTGTGCATTCCACGTTATGACGAAGCGTACATTCCACGTTAGGACGAAGCGTACATTCCACATTAGAATGAAGCGTACATTCCACGTTAGGACGAAGCGTACATTCCACGTTTGGACGAAGCGTATATTCCACGTTAGGCCCAACTGTACATTCCACGTTAGGACGAAGCGTACATTCCACGTTAGGACGAAGCGTACATTCCACGTTAGGATGAAGCGTACATTCCACGTTAGGACGAAGCGTACATTCCACGTTAGGACGAAGCGTACATTCCACGTTATGACGCAGCGTACATTCCACGTTAGGCCCAACTGTACATTCCACGTTAGGACGAAGCGTACGTTCCACGTTAGGACGAAACGTACATTCCACATTAGGACGAAACGTATATTCCACGTTAGGACGGACGGGAGTTTCCCCACGTTAGGCCCAACCGTACATTCCACGTTAGGACGAAACGTACATTCCATGTTAGGACGGACGGGAGTTTCCCCACGTTAGGCCCAACTGTTCATTCCACGTTAGGACGAAACGTACAGTCCATGTTAGGGCGGACGGGAGATTCCCCACGTTAGGCCCAACTGTTCATTCCACGTTAGGACGAAACGTACATTCCACGTTAGGACGGACGGGAGTTTCCCCACGTTAGGCCCAACTGTACATTCCACGTTAGGACGGACGGGAGTTTCCCCACGTTAGGCCCAACTGTTCATTCCACGTTAGGACGAAACGTATTTTCTACGTTAGGACGATGTGTACATTCCACGTTAGTACGCTTTCCCATCACGGTAATAGGCCAGTCATAATATTATGGCCTACATATCACAGTGTTGCCTCGGGGAAAGAGTGAAAACTGTAAACGTGTATTGAAACTATTAGAAAGACGGAGGCGCACTGGAAAGGGCTGTTCAGGTGGAGTTATGCCCCTTAGATCTTCACACCAAGTGGCGTTCCAGTTGAAGGAATTTTATCATCTCTCTCTCTCTCTCTCTCTCTCTCTCTCTCTCTCTCTCTCTCTCTCTCTCTCTCTCTCTCTCTCTCTCTCTCTCTCTTTTTTCTGTTTTCCTTTTCTTGTTATTTGGCTTTTCTTTTTCCCCTCGAGGGCATGGTGTAAAGAAGCTTGAGCTTATCCGTTTACCCTCATTAAACATTCGTATTCGTATTCGTACTCTCTCTCTCTCTCTCTCTCTCTCTCTCTCTCTCTCTCTCTCTCTCTCTCTCTCTCTCTCTCTCTCTCTCTCTCATCTCTCTCGTGGAATGAACAGTTTGGGCCTAACAATATAGGGATGTTTTTTGCATGCTTTACATTACTTTGTATGTGTTTATTTTCGTTTTCCATTTTCTACTTTTATAAATGTATTCTGTCCAGAGGGCTGGATGTAAAAAAGCATGTTATTGCTTACTCTATTACCCTCTATAAATAAAATTCAATCAATCAATCAATCAATCTCTCTCTCTCTCTCTCTCTCTCTCTCTCTCTCTCTCTCTCTCTCTCTCTCTCTCTCTCTCTCTCTCTCTCTCTCTCTCTCTCTCTCTTATTTACTATTCTCCAACAATGCGCCTCATATATATGCTAAAGTCAACGTTTAAACTTGTCCGCATTGTATTGCTAATATACCGGTTTCATACCCTAGGCTGCATTTGTTTGTATGCCCTGTTCTATAATGTATAGTTCTTTTATACCTGCTTCAACATATATCTGTGCGTATGTGCATGCATGCTTGCGTGTGCGCGCACGTGCGGGGGTGTGCGTGTATGGTTACACGCATGCATGCCCGCACGAGTATTAACAATTATGCATGTGCGCATGCAAGTTTTATAAATCTATATTTCAACCTATCTTTTTATCATAATAGCACCTGCTTTGCTACCTTTATGTTCAAATATGTATGTGTAATAGTATGCCTTGCCATGTTTGTAGTCTATGTTCGTATGTGTATCAAGGACAGATTGGAAGACTAGCCGTGGCCTAAAATCTTTATCCTTGGAAAATAAAGTTCAAGTTTTCAAAGTTTTCAAAGTCTCTCTCTACGTTTGAGCAGCAACAATAGATTATAAATGGGCAGCGATTTAATGCTCCAAAAAAATAGATGATTTTGAAAAAAAAACAGATGCTTGTGGCAAAAGAAAAGACCATCTAACCCTAACCTTATCCCTAACCCTAACCCTATCCCTAACCACGGAAAGAACCAAGAAATAGAGCAGGAGGGTGTAAATCTACATATTTGCCGAGAAATCGATGTACAAAGCCATGCACTTATACTATTTGTTTGCTGGAACCATTCCTTTTTTTGGTTCATACATTTTAAGTCTTATAAGTGCCATCTATCTGCCAAGGAAGATGACAAAACAATAAACCAGGCAAGTTACATCTCCCTTAAGGCCACCGGAAGAGCGCATTTTGATCAGCGAGATCTCACGTGTACTCAGGTGAACCTACCCATTTCTGCCGATGACACCTAGCTAGTAGGGACAAAAGCAGTGAGATTGCAGGGGTCGATAGTCAACGGGGCCATTTTCTGTTAAGGCATTGGCTTACTTACGGCTTACTGCGTTTCGGTAGATTTCCTCCCAATCCCTCCCATGCTCAATAAAGTGTGACTAATTCTATTACCTTTACTTGTCAACACGTGTGTGTGTTTTGTGCTTTTTTAGTTATATGTGTCAGAGAGGTGGTCCCTAGAAATATTTGACATTTGAAAAATCTAAAAAATATTGGTTCTTATGAATACTGTGATTGAATTAAGTGTAACGCTATGTTATTTTACGAAATTGAACAAAGGGGGAAACTCTCTTTATAATTAACCCCCCTCCACCAAAATGGATTACGATGTCAATCATCTAGCAATGCGTGGATCAGAGCCAAAGTGAATGAGACAAACAAAGCATCATTCTCATTAAAGAATGTGCCAAATTCGCCTTTATGACCCTTCACCCACCCACACGGTACACATCAACAATGGTGGAGAGGACGACATACAAACAAATCAACATCTCATCCAAGAGTGGCATAGCCTTCTAGCCTCGAATACGTTACACATAAAAACAACACACAACACAGAACAAACTGGTATTTTCGTTTTGTTTCGATCTGTCTTGTTTGATCCCACAGTGGATTCCACATCGCAGTGTGGGATCCACGGACAGAAATGAACAGGCGGACAGGACAGGCTAGCGAAGGAAGGAGAACAGCTGTTATCAAGTGCCTAAGACAGGTCTGCTGCTACGCAGAGGAGAACACTAATAATCAAAGCCCTGTCCCCAAAACATCACGAGAACAGCAACCACCTACATTTTAAAGACACACTGACGCTCCACGATCAAGTCCCTTGGGTTTTTTCTGGGTAGCTGTGACCCACATACAAATGTCCCCAACTTCAAATTGAGGCTGCTCTTTAAAATGATGTTTCGGTTTGAATGTGGGGGCATTCATATGGGCGTCAGACCTGGTCAAAACAAGATTTATTTCTAGCTACAACAGGGAAAACACGTGAAGCCCGTGATTTTGACACGTGATCTGGTGGGTCTTTAACCTAGCCAACAACCCGCCCCTACCACAAGCTCAGAAGATCGGGACCAGGTCATCCTGATCAGGGTGAGGACGGGGCATAACCCTACCGACTGCGTGCAAACTGAGGATTGGTGAGACTGGAACGTGCCCATTGCGGAACAGAGATCATGGATGCAGAACATGTCCTGTAACAACAACAACAACAACAACAACAACAACAACAACAACAACAACAACAACAACGAACGACAACGACAACAACAACAACAACAACGACAACAACAACACAACAACAACAACAACAACGAACAACGACGACGAAACAACAACACGACAACGACAACAACAACAACAACAACAACGACAACGAACGACAACAACAACAACAACAACGACAACGACAACGACAACAACAACCACAACAACAACGACAACAACAACAACAAGCGCAACGCCGAGCGGCTGCAAAGTCCCCTCGCACCATCGCCGAGCTACTCGGAAATCGGAATGTGTCGGCTGTACACATACATAAAAACGCATCAAAACAGCACGTAACTACATAAAAACGCATCAGAACAGCACGTAACTGAATAGTTTTTTTTTATATATAGCCTTGGGGTTCGGACCCGTGATTTGAGCGCGCGCGATCATGCGCACACGAGCGCACAGAAAAATTCATGACAACTGTGTTATAGACCATTCATCAAGAAATGTTGTGAAAAAAACTGCATTGAAATACATGCAAAACTTCGCGAGATATTAGCGATTATGTGTTTTTGGGGTTTGAACCCCGTAACTGGCGCGACATTGACCTTAATGTAAAACTAAATACATCAGTGGATAGCTTGCATCTTGGCAAACTAGTATACCAAATTTGATGATGATAGACTGAATAGTTGTTTTTAGAGAAAAAACGGACGAATAGCCGGACGGACAGACGGACGGACGCCGGACGCCGGACGGACGCACGGACGGACCAGACAGAAACAATACTACCAGACGCGGGAAACGGCGCCGGACGGACCAGACAAAAACAATACTCCCTCTCGTCTCTATCTTTCTATCTCGGCTCTGAATCTCTCTCTCTCTAATCTCTCTCTCTCTCTCTCTCTCTCTCCCTTAGCATCTCATCTCGCATCTCAAACTCTCAGAGTCTCTCTTCTAATCTCTCTCTCTCACTCCCTCCCAGCCTCTCTCCCTCTCTCATGATGTCTCACAGTGTGAAGAATAGGCATGGTCTAAAATCTCCATATATGTCAAATAAAGTTTTCAAGTGTCCAGGTCCTCTCTCTCTCTCTCTCTCTCTCTCTCTCTCAGACTCTCTCTCTCTCTCTCTCTCAGAGTGGCACTCTCCCTAATACTCTCGCCTTCTCTCTGTCTCTCTCTGTGAAAATAGGCATCGCCTAAAATCTTTACCTTGGTAAATAAAGTTGTCCCATGTGTCCTCTCTCTTTCTCACTCTCTCTCTCTCTCTCTCATCTCTCTCTCTCTTCTCTCTCCCCTCTCCCTCTCTCTCTCTACCTCGGATTCGCCCTCTCTGTTCTCTCTAAACCCTCTCCCTCTCTCTCTCAATCTCGAACCTGCTCTCTCTCTCTCACATCTCTCTCTATCTAAGTACTCTCTCTTGTCTAGTTGTCCTGACCCAGGTTGGTGTTTTTTCTCTCTCTTGTATTCTTAGCCAAATACTAAAAACAGAAACATCGGTGGCAAGCACTTACTTCCCTCAAGTGCTTATTTCTGTCTGTCTTTCGCCCAAACTCTCTCTCTTTCTCTCTCTCTCTGTCTCACAGCCGTTCCGTCGCACACAAAGTCAAGCTATTTGTGTTAAAGGACATCATCTAAACATCTTAGATCAAACAAAAAATGCACCAAGCATATCCCTATTCATTAAAATTTTCGAGTTCGATGTGTGTTTGTGTGTGTGTGTCTCTCTGTGTGTTCGTGTCTCTCTGTGTCTTGTGTGTCTCTCTCTATCTCTGCGTCTCGCTCCTCGCGTCTCTTATATCTCTCTCATATCTTCTCTCTCTTATCTTCTCTCTCTCTCTCTTTATGTGTGAAGAATAGGGCATCGCCTAAAATCTTTATCCTTGTGACACATTAAAGTTTTCCAGTGTCCAGTGTCCTCTCTCTCTCTCATGCTCTCTCGTCTCTCTCCACACTCACACCTCTCTCACTCCACTCTCTCCTCACACTCTCTCTCACTCTCTCTCTCTGTTGAAGAATAGGCATCAGCACAAATCTTACAATCCTTGTGAAATAAAGTTGTCCAGTGTCCAGTGTCCTCTCTCTCTCTCTATCTCTCTCTCTCGCTCTCTACTCTCTCTCTCTCTCTCTCTCACACACTCTCTCAAGCTCTCTCCTCTCTCTCCACTCTCTCTCTCTCTCTTCTCTCTCTCTCTCTCTCTCTCTCTCTCTCTGTGAAGAATAGGAGATCGCCTAAAATCTTTATCTTGTGAAATAAAGTTTGCCAGTTTGCTGAGTGTCCTCTCTCTCAGTCTCTCGACTCTCTCTCTCTTATCTCTCTCTCTCTGTGCATTGTCTCTCTTCTCTCTCCTCTCTCCAAGGTCTCTCTCTCTCTCTCTCTCTCTGTGAAGAATAGGCATCGCCTAAAATCTTTATCCTTGTCAAATAAGTTGTCCAGTGTCTGTCTCTCTCTCTCTCTCTCTCTCTCTCTCTCTCTCTCTCTCTCTCTCTCTCTCTCTCTCTCTCTCTCTCTCTCTCTCTCTCTCTCCTCTCCAAGGACAGATTGTAAGAATAGGCATCGCCTAAAATCTTTATCCTTGTGAAATAAAGTTTGCCAGTGTCCAGTGTCCTCTCTCTCTCTCTCTCTCTCTCTCTCTCTCTCTCTCTCTCTCTCTCTTCTCTCTCTCTCTCTCTCTCTCTCTCTCTCTCCCTCTCTCTCTCCCTCTCTCTCTCTCTCTCTCTCTCTCTGTGAAGAATAGGCATCGCCTAAAATCTTTATCCTTGTCAAATAAAGTTGTTCCAGTGTCCCCTCTCTCTCTCTCTCTCTCTCTCTCTCTCTCTCTCTCTCTCTCTCTCTCTCTCTCTCTCTCTCTCTCCTCTCTTTCTCTCCCTTATCCAAGGACAGATTGTAAGAATAGGCATCGCCTAAAATCTTTATCCTTGTGAAATAAAGTTTTCCAGTGTCCTCAGTGTCCTCTAACTCTCTCTCTCTCTCTCTGAACTCTCTCTCTTCTCTCACCTCCTCCCCCTCTCTCTCTCTCTCTCTCTCTTCTCTATCTCTCTCTCTCTCTCTCTCTCTCTCTCTCTCTCTCTCTTCACTTCTGTTCTGCACTTACTACACACCGTTACCAAGCAATCTCGCGCCTCGAGGACATACATAGCAATACTGCAACGCAAGCTGTGGTAATGATTGGCCTCCTCAATGACTAGAATAACTGCACCAACACACTTTGAACGACAATTATTATTCACCCCCTCCCCTCCCCCCCGACCCATTCATCGCACACACACACACACACACACACATATATACACGCGCGCGCGCGCGCCTCTCTGTTCACTTATACCCCCTTTTCTTTCCCACCCTCCCTCGCGCGTGCGTGTGCGCGCGCGCTTTGCATCAAGCTTTGCGAGTTGAGAGAGAGAGGGGGGGGGGGAGACACAGAGAGAGAGAGAGAGAGAGAGAGAGAGAGAGTTTCGATTTGGGTTGGACAAACTTCACCAGCATAGAAACGACTGTCAAATTTCTTGCGCTGCTGTGCGATAGCTTGTTTATGGAGATCTCACCGTTGCAACGAAACGGTGAATCAAAAATAGATTTTAGCTTTCACGCTGCGCGGCTATGTGTGCATAGATAGGCTAGTAGATGCAAAAAATAAATGTAACTGTATAATAATAATATGATCTTCTGCTTTCGATGTTCAAGCTAGTATTAGTAGTACTTTTGGGTTATTATTATACTGTGTTGAGATCCAAATAATTCGTGTTGCTTGTGCGCACGTGGTTTTG
>CM065704.1:34316142-34318642 GCA_017654935.2 Phymorhynchus buccinoides
GGTACCTGTGAGCCCTTGTGTGTGTGTGTGTGTGTGTGTGTGTGTGTGTGTGTGTGTGTGTGTGTGTGTGTGTGTGCATGTGTGTGTGTGTGTGTGTGTGTGTTTTACGTTTTTAACAGAATAATTTAAAAATAATATATTTTTTATTAGCAACCAGTGCGCAACAAGGAAGCATGTCGCCAGTATAATGTCATTCAAATAAAATCAAAATCAAAATAAAACGCCAGAGCTACATCACGAGGAAAGGCAAAACGATTAATAACGTCATCACCAACTTAACTGTGCATAAGTGTTATATGGGTAGAAAATGATAATACAATTTTTTTTTTAAAGCGAAAAAAAATCTAGAACTTTTCTTCGAGAACTTGAAACCCACAGACGCACAAAGCAAAATAAATCGCGAACTCGTTAATGGTAACAAAATAGGCGAAGCACCTGAATAAATAGCCCCATGTGCGAATCTCTCTCTCTCTCTCTCTCTCTCTCTCTCTCTCTCTCTCTCTCTCTTATCTCTATCAAGGATATATTGGAAGAATAGGCGTTGCTCTAAAATCTATCTCCTTGGAAAATAAAGTTTAAGTTTTCAAGCTCTTCTCTCGTCTCTCTCTCTCTCTCTCTCTCTCTCTCTCTCTCTCATCTCTCTCTCAGTTCTCTCTCTCTCTCTCTCTCTCTCTCTCTCTCTCTCTCTCTCTCTCTCTCTCTCTCTCTCTCTCTCTCTCTCTCTCTCTCTCTCTCTCTCTCTCTCTCTCTCTCTCTCTGTGTGTGTGTGTGCAAGTTTTGTAAATCCATATTTCAACCTATCTTTGTATCATACATACTACAGTATCACCCGCTTTGCTACCTTTGTGTTTGTACAGCTCTGTACGTGTAATAGTATGCCTTGTCACGTGTGTGTTCTATGTTAATATAATTATCATGTATCAAGGACAGATTGGAAGAATAGGCGTTGCATAAAATCTATATCCTCGGAAAACAAAATTTAAGTTTTCAAGTTTTCAAGTTTCAAGTTTTCGTGTTGTCAAGTTTTTCAAGTTGTGAAGTTGTCAAAGTTTTTTTCTCTCTCTCTCTCTCTCTCTCTCTCTCTCTCTCTCTCTCTCTCTCTCTCTCTCTCTCTCTCTCTCTCTCTCTCTCTCTCTTATATGTATCAAGGATATATTGGAAGAATAGGCGTTGCCTAAAATCTATATCCTTGGAAAATAAAGTTTAAGTTTTCAAGTTCTCTCTCTCTCTCTCTCTCTCTCTCTCTCTCTCTCTCTCTCTCTCTCTCTCTCTCTCTCTCTCTCTCTCTCTCTCTCTCTCTATCTCTCTCGTCTCTCTCTCTCTCCTTGGAAAATAAAGTTAAGTCTTTCAAGTTCTCTCTCTCTCTCTCTCTCTGTGTGTGCAAGTTTTATAAATCCATATTTCAACCTATCTTTGTATCATACATACTACAGTATCACCCGCTTTGCTACCTTTGTGTTTGTACAGCTCTGTACGTGTAACAGTATGCCTTGTCACGTGTGTGTTCTATGTTAGTATAATTATCATGTATCAAGGACAGATTGGAAGAATAGGCGTTGCATAAAATCTATATCCTCGGAAAACAAAATTTAAGTTTTCAAGTTTTCAAGTTTCAAGTTTTCGTGTTGTCAAGTTTTCAAGTTGTGAAGTTGTCAAGTTTTCAAACTCTCTCTCTCTCTCTCTCTCTCTCTCTCTCTCTCTCTCTCTCTCTCTCTCTCTCTCTCTCTCTCTCTCTCTCTCTCTCTCTCTCTCTCTCTCTCTCTCTCTCTCTCTCTCTCTCTCTCTCTCTCTCTCTCTCTCTCTCTCTCTCTCTCTCTCTCTCTCTCTCTCTCTCTCTCTCTCTCTCTCTCTCTCTCTCTCTCTCTCTCTCTCTCTCTCTCTCTCTCTCTCTCTTATATGTATCAAGGATATATTGGAAGAATAGGCGTTGCCTAAAATCTATATCCTTGGAAAATAAAGTTTAAGTTTTCAAGTTTTCTCTCTCTCTCTCTCTCTCTCTCTCTCTCTCTCTCTCTCTCTCTCTCTCTCTCTCTCTCTCTCTCTCTCTCTCTCTCTCTCTCTCTCTCTCTCTCTCTCTCTCTCTCTCTCTCTCTCTCTCTCTCTCTGTGTGTGTGCAAGTTTTATAAATCCATATTTCAACCTATCTTTGTATCATACATACTACAGTATCACCCGCTTTGCTACCTTTGTGTTTGTACAGCTCTGTACGTGTAACAGTATGCCTTGTCACGTGTGTGTTCTATGTTAGTATAATTATCATGTATCAAGGACAGATTGGAAGAATAGGCGTTGCATAAAATCTATATCCTCGGAAAACAAAATTTAAGTTTTCAAGTTTCAAGTTTTCGTGTTGTCAAGTTTTCAAGTTGTGAAGTTGTCAAGTTTTCAAACTCTCTTTCTCTCTCTCTCTCTCTCTCTCTCTCTCTCTCTCTCTCTCTCTCCTCTCTCTCTCTCTCTCTCTCTCTCTCTCTCTCTCTCTCCTTCTCTCTCTCTCTCTCTC
>CM065704.1:34348642-34351142 GCA_017654935.2 Phymorhynchus buccinoides
GGGGTAAATTTTGACCAAATGACAACTTTTTCGTTGCCACTGGGTTTATAATAATAATAATAATGGGAATTTATATAGCGCTCTTTCTCACATGAGCTCAGTGCGCTTTACATTGATAACAAGAACATTAAAGGCAAACAAATAATTAATCATTAGAAAGTAAAATAAGCACGATGCTTACACACAACGTTCTCTTACTTCCTTACACACACACACACACACACACACACACACACACACACACACACACACACACACGCACACGCACACATACACACACATGCATGCGCACACGCACACTCGCACACAATTAATTATACAAGTAAAATAGTTACAACATGAACATTCTAAGAAGAAACATAGAGACTCCCAATCAAGTTTGAATACAATACTGCAACTTGAAATAAAATCATACTGCCATCGACATACCAATTACATGACTAATTATGTTTAACGTATGATAAGTGCATGGGCACACTGGACCTCGGTTTATCGTCTCATCCGAAAGACTCCACGTTCAGACCGTTAAGGCCTAGTGCAGAATGAGAGGAAAAATCCCCTGTACACAGGTTCGAACTCGGGTTTACTTGACACGAAGCGAACGCGCTACCACTGTGCCACTCTACACCACATCTTCCATACATGTAGTACGGTACTCATACCATGCGCCCTGTGTACTCCTATAGTATGTACATTATACTCTACGCTGGATGCCAATGTCTTTATGCATTATAATAATTATGTGACCCAGCACCACGAAAGGGACATTAAGTGTCAAACTAACCATTATGAGAAAAAAAATGTACATTTGAAAACTTCAGACAATTCTCTTTCTAGTGATACAAGAACCATTCTTGTATCTTTTTTTCCGTTCCAGAGTTATGAGTGCTTAACCCTTTCACCGCCAAAGTCGCATTTTAGCACCACAGTGATTTAACAAATATGTCACTAAAAGGCATCAAATTGGGATATATTATCCAAAGACCCTATTGTCTTAGTTTTGGGAAGTAAGGATAGACCTTATTTTAGATATGTCACAGAAGAATCCCCAATACTGCAGATGGATTCTGTTCTCTACCCAGGTAAATTTAATGGAAAGTTTTGGCTGAAATATGGCTGGCGGTGAAAGGGTTAAATTTAGTAGGGTGAGCGTCGGCCATTTTGATAAAACACTGTTTAAAGTCTAGCCTAGCTGAAGAAAATGTACTGACCTACTCGTTTTAAAGCACGCATAAGACCATTTTAGAGACCATATTAAAGATTATCCTTAATAAGTATGAAAGATAAGATGTTAGAGAACAGGAAAATACCCATAACTCAAAATTGACGAAAAATGAAATTTGGACTTTGCAAGCCTGTTGTGAGAAATTAGCTTATCGACTTAATGTCCCTTTCGTGGTGCTGGGTCACGTATGTGTTACTCACATGACTTGTTCTATTATACGTTATGTCCGTGCAATGCTGAATGTCAATGTCTCTGGGGGTTTTACTGGCACCTGGATTACATTTCTCCACGAAGTAGGGGGCTTAGTAGGTGGTGTCCTGAACAGGCTCTACTGAACTCCACCGAAGTGACTCAGCAGCAGTGCACTGTCTCCTCGGTTGGTTGCCTCCTGACGGCCTAACATAGATTCGCTCCTCTTGGACTGCTGGTCTCGGATTCTGCGACCTGAACTTGCGAAGGTGTGGCTGCGAGTTGGGATTCAGAATGAGCGGCGTGGGAGCAACGCCACTGTACGGCCCAGAAGATGGAACAGGAAAGAAAAAAAAAGGAAGAAAAAATCCACGAAGGATGCTAACGTGTTGGAATTTGAATTAGATTGCTATATTTGGGTTGAGCCTTTTATGTGTCTGTCGGGAAGGGAGGAGAGGGTGTTTAGTTTCATTTGTTTTGGCTCTGACAAACAAACAAATGTAGGTGAGTGAAACAGGAATGCGGGGCAAAGGGGATAACGAGAGAGAGAGGGATTATGCACAATTGAGTCATCGGCAACAGCTGTGGGCAAGATTTGGAGGGGGGGGGGGGGGGGGAGAGAGAGAGAGAGAGAGAGAGAGAGAGAGAGAGAGAGAGAGAGAGAGGGGGGGGAGAGAACAGAGAGAGAGAGAGAGACAGCAGACAGACAGACAGGCACAAAGAGAGAGGGGGGGGTGAGAAAGAGAGAGAGAGGAAGATCAGAGAGAGAGAGTATGAAAGAAAGAGTGAGAGAGAGAAGAGAGAAAGGAAGAGAGAGAGAGAGAGAGAGAGAGAGAGAGAGAGAGAGAGAGAGAGAGAGAGAGAGAGAGAGAGAGAGAGAGAGAGAGAGAGAGAGAGAGAAAGGGTGGGGGGGGGGGCGGACTCGGAACACTCGGAACTCGGAAATGTAATAGATACTAGGCCATAGCCCCTTCCATGGAGTGAACACAATGAACTTTAAGAACACGCAACGGATAATGGACAACACCTACACAAGAAATAAGAATAGAATACGCTACCTCGCTTACAACAAGGAACAATTGTAAT
>CM065704.1:34358642-34363642 GCA_017654935.2 Phymorhynchus buccinoides
CTACGTGTTTGTCCTAGCCTTCACCCGTTTCCTCACCATCATTATCAATCCCATCCCTGAAATCTTAATTTAAAGACCCACCAGGTCACGTGTCAAAACCACGGATTTCACGTGTTTTCCCTCTGATAGCTGGTATGAATTCGTGCTTTGTCCAGGTTTGACTCGCATACAAATGTCCCCGATTTGAAAACGAAACATCATTTTAATTAAAGAGCAGCCTCAATTTGAAGTTGGGGACATGTGTATGTGGGTCACAGCTACCCAGACAAAAAACCCAAGGGACTTAATCGTGATGCGTCAGTGTATCTTTAAAGACCCACCAGATCACATATCAAGACCACGGGTTTCACGTGTTTTCCCTCTTATAGCTGTCCAGGTTTGACTCACATACAAAGGTCCCCAAATTGAACATGAAGCATCATTTTAAAGAGCATCCTCAATTTGAAGTTCGGATATGTGCATGTGGATCACAGCTGCCCAGAAAAAACACACCAAGGGACTTAATCGTGGTGCGTCAGTGTGTCTTTAGTGTCCTTCCACTAAACGTGATTGAGACAAACTGTGGCCCCAATGTGTATCTGACACCCCCCAGCCCACCCCACCCCACCCCACCCGTGTCTATCTGTCTCCGTCTCTGTCTTTGTCTCTTCGTGTTTGTCCTAGCCTTCACCCGTTTCCTCACCATCATTATCAATCCCATCCCTGAAATCTTAATTTAAAGACCCACCAGGTCACGTGTCAAAACCACGGGTTTCACGTGTTTTCCCTCTGATAGCTGGTATGAATTCGTGCTTTGTCCAGGTTTGACTCGCATACAAATGTCCAAAATTTGAAACCGAAACATCGCTTTAGAGAGCAGCCTCAATTTGAAGTTGGGGGTATGTGTATGTGGGTCACAGCTACCCAGAAAAAAACCAAGGGACTTAATCGTGGTGCGTCAGTGTGTCTTTAATGTCTGTGTAAATGCTAACATTATTCACAAGGTGTTTATATTTCCCCATGGTAACATAATATGACTTACGAGGTGTTGTACTGTGTGGTGCCATGGGGAAATAGACATATCTTGTCAATTATGTTAACGTGTACACAAACCATCAAACCCAAACCCTATCTCTAACCCTGAATGTACTTCAAGTGGGCACATAGAGACGGGGGACGAAATAGAGACGGGCGCATATATTATAGAGACGGGGACACACATAAACAGGGACACATGAAGACGGGCGCACATAGAGACGGGGACACACAGAAACAGGGACACACAGAAACAGGGACACACAGAAACAGGGACACACAGAAACAGGGACACATGAAGACGGGGTGCGCATAAAGACGGGCGCACATAGAGACGGGGACACACAGAAACAGGGACACATAAAGACGGGGACACACATAAACAGGGACACATAGAGACGGGGACACACATAAACAGGGACACATAAAGACGGTTACACACATAAACAGGGACACATAAAGACGGGGACACACAGAAACAGGGACACATAGAGACGGGGACACACATAAACAGGGACACATAAAGACGGGGACACACATAAACAGGGACACATAAAGACGGGGACACACATAAACAGGGACACATAAAGACGGGGACACACATAAACAGGGACACATAAAGACGGGGACACACAGAAACAGGGACACATAGAGACGGGGACACACAGAAAAAGAGGGGACACATAAAGACGGGGACACACATAAACAGGGACACATAGAGACGGGGACACACATAAACAGGGACACATAGAGACGGGGACACACATAAACAGGGACACATAAAGACGGGGACACACATAAACAGGGACACATAGAGACGGGGACACACATAAACAGGGACACATAGAGACGGGGACACACAGAGACAGGGACACATAGAGACGGGGACACACATAAAGACAGGGACACATAGAGACGGGGACACATAGAGACGGGGTGCACATAAAGACGGGGACACACATAAACAGGGACACATAGAGACGGGGACACACATAAACAGGGACACATAGAGACGGGGACACACATAAACAGGGACACATAGAGACGGGGACACATAGAAACGGGCACACATAGAGACGGGGACACACATAAACAGGGACACATAAAGACGGGGGCACATAGAGACGGGGACACACATAAACAGGGACACATAAAGACGGGGGCACATAGAGACGGGGACACACATAAACAGGAACACATAAAGACGGGGGCACATAGAGAAGGGGACACAAAACGACGGGCGCACTGCTGCATCAACATTTTCCCCATGACCAACATCATTCATATGACCATCCTCATCCTCATGACCAACATCAATCATGTGACCAACATCATCCCCATGACCAACATCATCCCCATGACCATCATCATTCCCATGACCATCGTCATCCCCATGACCAACATCATTCAATATGACCATCATCCCCATGACCAACCTCATTCATATAACCAACATCATCCCCATGACCAACATCATCCCGGTAACCATCATCATCCACATGACCATCAACATCCCCATGACCATCATCATCCCAATGACCCACATCATCCCCATGACCAACCTCATTCATATAACCAACATCATCCCCATGACCAACATCATCCCGATAACCATCATCATCCACATGACCAACATCATCCCCATGACCAACATCATCCCCATGACCATCATCATCCCCATGACCAACATCATCCCCATGACCAACATCATCCCCATGACCAACATCATCCCCATGACCAACATCATCCCCATGACCAACATCATCCCCATGACCAACATCATCCCCATGACCAACATCATCCCCATGACCAACATCATCCCCATGACCAACATCATCCCCATGACCAACATCATCCCCATGACCAACATCATCCCCATGACCAACATCATCCCCATGACCAACATCATCCCCATGACCAACATCATCCCCATGACAAACATCATCCCGATGACCAACATCATCCCCATGACCAACATCATCCCCATGACCAACATCATCCCCATGACCAACATCATCCCCATGACCAACATCATCCCCATGACCAACATCATCCTCATGAATGCCATCATTCATATGACCAACATCATCCCCATGACCATCCTCATCCTCATTACTAACATCATCCCAAGACCAACATCATTCATGTGACCAATATTATCCCCATGTCCAACATCATCCCCATGACCAACATCATCCATATTACCATCACCGTCCCCATAGCCATCACCATCCCCATGACCAACAACATCCCCATGACCATCATCATCCCCATGTCCAACATTATCCATATGACCAACATCATCCATATGATCATCATCATCCCCATGACCAACATCATCCCCATGTCCAACATTATCCATATGACCAACATCATCCCCATGTCCAACATTATCCATATGACCATCATCATCCCCATGTCCAACATCATCCATATTACCATCACCATCCCCATAGCCATCAACATCCCCATAACCATCAACATCCCCATGACCAACATCATCCCCATGTCCAACATTATCCATATGACCAACATCATCCCCATGTCCAACATTATCCATATGACCAACATCATCCCCATGTCCAACATTATCCATATGACCAACATCATCCATATGATCATCATCATCCCCATGACCAACATCATCCCCATGTCCAACATTATCCATATGACCAACATCATCCATATTACCATCACCATCCCCATAGCCATCAACATCCCCATAACCATCAACATCCCCATGACCATCATCATCCCCATGACCAACATTATCCATATGACCAACATCATCCCCATGTCCAACATTATCCATATGACCATCATCATCCCCATGACCAACGTTATCCCCATGACCAACATTATCCCCATGACCATCATCATCCCCATGACCAACATCATTACCATGACCAACATCATCCCCTTGGCCACCATCCTTCCTATGACCGTCATCATTCATATTATCATCATCATTCTTATGACCAACATCATTCATATGACCAACGTCATCCCCAACATCATCCCCATGACCATCATCATCCCCATGACCAATATCATCCCAATGACCATCATCATCCCCATGACCAACATCATCCATATGACGATCATCATCCCCATGACCATCATCATCCCCATGACCAATATTATCCCCATGACCATCATCATCCCCATGACCAACATCATTACCATGACCAACATCATCCCTTTGGCCAACATCCTTCCTATGACCGTCATCATTCATATGACCAGCATCATCCCCATGACCAACATCGTTCATATGATCATCATCATTCTTATGACCAGCATCATCCCCAACATCATCCCCATGACCATCATCATCCCCATGACCAACATCATTCCCATGACCAACATCAATCACATGACCAACATCATCCCCATGACCAACATCATCCCCATGACCAACATCATCCCCATGACCAACATCATCCCCATGACCAACATCATTCCCATGACCAACATCAATCATATGACCAACATCATCCCCATGACCAACATCATC
Source organism: Phymorhynchus buccinoides (assembly GCA_017654935.2). Taxonomy (NCBI): domain Eukaryota; kingdom Metazoa; phylum Mollusca; class Gastropoda; order Neogastropoda; family Raphitomidae; genus Phymorhynchus; species Phymorhynchus buccinoides. The sequence continues at coordinate 34,363,174 of CM065704.1, forward strand.
CCCATGACCAACATCATCCCCATGACCAACATCATCCCCATGACCAACATCATCCATATGACCAACATCATCCCCATGACCAACATCATCCCCAACATCATCCCCATGACCAACATAATCCATATGACCAACATCATCCCCATGACCAACATCATCCACATGACCAACATCATCCCCATGACCAACATCATCCATATGACCAACATCATCCCCATGACCAACATCATCCCCATGACCAACATCATCCCCATGACCAACATCATCCCCATGACCAACATCATCCCCATGACCAACATCATCCCCATGACCAACATCATCCCCATGACCAACATCATCCCCATGATCATCATCATCCCCATGACCAACATCATCCTCATGTCCAACTTCACTCCCTTGGTCAGCATCAATGTCATGAACTACATCATTCACTTGGTCTGTATCGAGGCCCATGTCCTTCCCAGAATCATCA
>CM065704.1:34373642-34376142 GCA_017654935.2 Phymorhynchus buccinoides
TTACATAGTGAATGGGTGTCATAACTTCTTTTTATATGTGAAATATTTAATTTCTTAGTTTTCGCATACCCGATACAGGTATTTTTTCACAGAATAAAGTCCACAAAAAACAAAATTATGTCCCTTGACTTTCATCATTATCTGGGAGTACAGTTTATATGGCTCTGTCATCTCGGTTGTTTTTTTCCCCTTGGTCCCTAATCTGTACAGAGGCGAGTTAAGCGCGCAGTGCAAGCTTTTTTCTAATATTCATAATCGTTAAATATCTCTCGTGTGACGTTATTGTGTAATGCGGTGTGTAATGTGACGCATTATTTGTGGATACTTGTAAGCCAACATTTTAGTATGAAACTGATAAGGGTAGAGAAAAGATTGTCTCTGAAATATTGGGGATTCCTCTGTGACATGTTTAAAATAAGGCCTGTCCTTACCTCTAAAACTTAAGAACCCAATATCATTGAATAGCAGATCCTGATTTCAAGACTTGTAATGACATGGGTGTTAAGTCATTGTGCTGCAAAGATGCGACATTGGCGGTGAAAGGGTTAAACCTCTTTTCTTTTTTCTTAAAGTACAACAAGATTGCCAACAAAAAATGACTTTGAGATTGAGGGTCGCAAACATGAGGGGGGTGTTTAAATGTACAAGATTGTCAACACAAAAAATGACTTTGAGATTGAGGGTCGTAAACATGAGGGGGGGGGGGGGTGTTTAAAGTACAGGATTGCCGACCAAAAAAAAGACTTTGAGATTGAGGGTCGTAAACATGAAGGGGGTTGTTTAATGTACAAGATTGTCAACCCCAAAAAATGACTTTGAGATTGAGGGTCGTAAACATGAGGGGTGTTCAAAGTACAAATTAAACTGTCTTTAATGGATACAACTAAAAAAGGAAGAAGAAATAGTTGAATTTGTACTTTAAACAACCCCCCTCATGTTTACGACCCTCCATCTCACAGTCATTATTTGTTGGCCATCCTGTACTTTAAACACCCCCTTCATGATTACGACCCTCAATCTGTCAAAGTCGTTATTTGTTGGCAAACTTGTACTTCAAACACCCCCATCACGTTTACCACCCTCAATCTCAAAGTCATTATTCCTTGGCAATCTTGTACTTTAAACACCCCCCAAGATAAAAATATAAAGGGGATATCAGCAATCATGTTTACGACCCTCAATCTCAAAGTCATTTTTTACTGGCAATCTTGAAAAAAAAAAAAAAAAAATAAAGAAAATAATCTCAACGTTAAAAATAAAAAAAACAAAATAAAACATTATAAAGAAAAACTACTTAACCCCAACACCCACCACCCCCCACCCACCCCCCCAACCCCCACCCCCGAGTGAGCCTTGGAAGCTTTGCTTCTTGCATCTAATTTTTTAAAGTTGGACATTGAATATGCAAAGAGTTGCTTTTCGTCCGCCGAAACAAGTGGGAAAAACAACAACACATAAAGGAATATATAAATATTTGATAATAACAACAAACGTTGTGTCTGTGTCTGTGTCTGTCTGTCTGTCTGTCTGTCTGTCTGTCTGATTGTCTGTTTGACTTGCAATGGCTAAAGATCAAAAACCATAGGCTGCACACACACACACACACACACACACACACACACACACACACACACACACACACACACACACACACACACACACACACACACACACACACACACACACACACACACACATACAGGTGAAGACGGGGTAAAAAGCCCATGGGCGGGTAAGAAGCCCATGCCAATTACCTCACGAAATAAATAAAATGTCAATCACATTTTGCCCATGAGACGAGTGTTAATGTTTAGCATTCGTCTCATGGGAAAAGATTTCATGAGATAATTAACATGGGCTTCTTATGCGCCCATTGGCTTTTTACCCCGTCTTACCCTAACCATACATATTCATTGCTGTACCGGTGATAAATAAAACGATAGGACAAACTGTCCTGAAACAAGATAAATCAACAGGACAATGTCCTGGCTCTCGCAGAAATCAATAAATGACAAAGCGTGCCAGTGTTAAAAATGTAATCAGACATTTGTCCTGACAGGGGAGGACACAATAGGACATTTTAAATTGCAATAGGTCAGTGGCCAATGACCGGGGCCTCGGGACATCACTGCATGATATGATATACGTGATCGGAATCATCGGGGGAATGCAGCGGGGTATATATTTGAAGAGCTATTCTAGCGACTGCTATTTTGAAGACCTGGGCCATCTGAAAACGAGTGGCTATAGTTTCAAATCGGTTGTTTGGAGAACACTATAACCATTTTTAGTCCGTCACCAAGACGGACTATTGCGATGGGCTGGTTTGTATTTTTTTTTTTTTTTTTTCTGTCTGTCCCAAGGATATCTCCCGAAACCGCTTGACCGAATCGCGTCAAATTTTTGTGTGAAAGTGTGCCTCCTTAATAGGAAGAGATCGGCGCAAACCATTTTGCCGTCGTGACCTTGACCTTGACGTACGACCTTGAAAACCGAAAAT
>CM065704.1:34392291-34402291 GCA_017654935.2 Phymorhynchus buccinoides
GGATCATCATCATCATCATCATCATCATCATCATCATCATCATCATCACCATCATCATCATCATCGTCGCACTCGTCAGTCGTCGTCATCATCATCATCATCATCATCATCATCATCATCATAGTCGTCGTCGTCGTCGTCATCATCATCATTGACTTCATCATCATCATCCACCTCATCATCAGCATCGTCGTCGTCGCCATGTTTCTGATAACACTTATGAAACAGGAATGAAGGTAAAGGCACAAAGTATTATACTGATGACTAAACCCAACTGTACGCGACAGAACGAAATTCCTGCATTGATAATTATGTCTAACCCCTCCGTCTCTTTTTATATACAATTCCATCAAATGTATGAATTTGTCCAGTAAATCCTTTCAATGTCCATGTAGTTGTTTTTACATTCAAGCAAAAATTACAAAAACATTGTTTTGTCTAAACATGCTAGACAATTATTTTGATAACTTAATTTACTAAGTATAACACACATGTCAAATAAATAAAAAAAGAGGCAAAAACACAACAGTGTGTTTTGAAATCTTTCGGCGGATCTGCTAATAAAGCATCCTACACTTTGAAAGTTTGATAGTTTTGAAAATGAGGGGAAAAGAAAAAGATTAGAGAAAGAAGAGAGCGAGAGAATGAGCGATAGAAGGAATAAAGGAAAATAGCGGATTATCCGAAGATTAGTGTTGGACAGATCTGGGATCTACGAGGGGGTGGGGTTTGTCCCTTCGGTGAGACGAAACAAACAAGAAACAGAGAGAAAAGAGAGAGAGAGAGAGAGAGAGAGAGAGAGAGAGAGAGAAGAAGAAGAGAGAAGAGAGAGAGACAACAGAGAAGAGAGAGAGAGAAAGAAAGAGAGACAGAGAGAAAGAGAGAGAGAGAAGAAGAAGAAGAAGAAGAGAGAGAGAGAGAGAGAGAAGAAGAAGAAGAAGAGAGAAGAGAAAAGAGACAAAGACAGAGACAGAGAGAAGAGAGAGAGAGACAGGAAGAACAAGAAGAAACAGAGAGAGAGAGAGAACAAGAAGACAGAGACAAGAGAGAGTAGTGATGTCAGAGAGAGAGAGAGGAGAGAGAGAGAGAGGCGAGAGAGAGAGAGAGAGAGAAGAGAGAAGAAGAGAGAAGAGAGAAGAGAGAGAAGACAGAGAGAGACAGAGAACAGAGAGAGAAGAGAGAGAGAGAGAAAGAGAAGAGACAGAGAGAGAGAGAGAGGAGAGAGGAGAGAGAGAAGAGAGAAGAGAGAAGAAGAGAGAAGAGATAAAGAGAGAAGAGAGAGACAGAAGATAGAGACAGGAAGAGAGAGAGACACATAGAAAGAGAGAGAGAGAACACATAGAGACAGAGAGAGAGAGAGAGACAGGATAGAGGAGGAGGAGAGAGAGAGGAAGAGAGACAGAGAGAAAGAGAGAGACACATAGAGACAGAGAGAGAGATAGAAGAAGAAAGAGAGGAGAAAACAGAGAGAAGGGGGTGGGGTGAGAAGCAGACAAAGATAGATAGACAAATAAGTGCAAAGAGAACAGACGGGAGTGAGATAGAGAATAAAACAAGAAAGAGAGAGTGAAGAAGAAAGAGATGGAGAGAGAAAAGGAGAGAAAACTTGAACAATTGAAAACTTGAAAACCTGAAAACTTTAACTTTATTTTCCACGATAAAGGGCCAGGATTTCAAGTCCTTGAGAGAGGAGGAGGAAGACGGAGAGGAGGAGGAGGAGAGGAGGGTACAGAGAGAAGAGAAGAAGACAAACAAGAGCATGAGAGAGAAGAATTACACATACAGATTTGAACATAAAGGTAGCACCTTTGAACATATAGAACAGGAATACAAAACATGGCAAGGCATGAGATTAAGATAGAAGAAGAACATAAAGAAGAAGAAGAGTACATATACGAACATAGAAGACAAACATGGCAAGGCATGAGATTACACATACGAGAGAGGAGGAGAGAGGTAGCACCTTTGTACAGGGAGAACATAGAATACAAACATGAAGAAATGATATTACACATAGAAGAAGAACATAAAGGTAGGGAGACCTTGTACACTTACGAACTTTATTTTACAAGGATAAGGCATGATTTTAGGCAACGCCTTGAACATAAAATCTGTCCTTGGTACATATACGAACATAGAATACAAACATGGCAAGGCATGATATTACACATACAGATTTGAACATAAAGGTAGCACCTTTGTACATATACGAACATAGAATACAAACATGGCAAGGCATAAAATTACACATACATAATTGAACATAAAGGTAGCAAAGCAGGTATTATGACAGGTTGAAATACGAATTTATAGAATTTTGTACGCACAGGTATAATTGTTAATACTTGTGCGGGCATACATGCGTGTAACCATACACGCACACACCTGCACGTGCGCGCGGCACACGCAAGAATACATGCACATACGCACAGATATATGTTGAAGCACGTATAAAAGAACTATACATTTTAGAACAGGGCAAACTAATGCAGCCTATGGTATGAAACCGGTAACAATTAGCAATAAAGTGCGGACAATTTAAACATTGCTTTTAGCACATTGTTGGAGAATAGTAAACAAACAGAGTGATGTGAATACATGACATCGTAATTAGCAATATAGCGTATCGGGATATATGAAGAAGAGAAGAAAAAAAAAAAAAGAAGAAAAAAAATCATGGAGGGTCGAATGTAAGTGTCTCTCGGAGACTCGTTTTGAAGGTTGAGATAGAGGAGCATAATCTAATGTCGGACTGAAGGGAATTCCATATGGAGGAACCCGAGAAAGTAAAACTTGACTTGAATTTATCTATTCTTGTGTGTGATAGAATAATTATAGTAACTTGAACCATAGCGATGTGAGGCTTGTGTAAGTAGATTTTTCAGGTATTGTGGAGCTAAGTCATAGTGTACTTTGTACAATCATGAGAATGGCTTTATTATAGCTAAGCTGTGATTGCAGTGGAAGTATGTTTAACTGGGCTTGTTTTTCTGCTGTACTGAGTTCAGGATCAGGAAGGATTATTTTAGCTCCCCTTTTGTGCATAGAATTGAGTTTTAATAGGTGACAATTAGCAGCAGAGTCCCAGACTACAGATGCGTAATTAATGTGGGAGAGACAGTGGGCATGAAAAAACATCGTGCGTGCGTCTATATCTATGAAGGGTGTAAGGTTTTTTTTAGTAGGAATAAGCTGCGAGCAAGTTTATGCGTCATCTTTTCAATATGGAGTTGCCATTTTAGTTCGTCATCTATTATCACTCCCAGGACTCGGTGCTCGCGTACTTGGTCTATGGCATTGTCATTAATATGAACATTTAAAATTAGAGGTTCTATTTGATGTTTTTGTCTTGAGGTAATTAACATGTTTTGGGTTTCTTTAGGATTGAGGACCATAAGGTTTTGGTAACACCAATCAGAAACATCATGCAAAGCTGACTGAAGAGAGGTTTGAATCAAAGACAAGTTTGATGCACTAGAATGGAGAGAGGTGTCATCAGCAAAGAGATCACACGAGACAGAGTCAGCCGATATTGATAAAGGTAGATCATTAATGAATAGGCAGAATAGAACAGGCCCTAAGACTGATCCTTGGGGTACACCAGCCTTTATGATCACAGTGCACGAGTTTGTGCCATTACTAAAAACAAACTAGTAAGATAAGATGCAAAGAAAGAGATCGTGTTTTCGTCTCGTAAATATAGCACCAGTTTTTTAAGTAGTATTTCATGATTCACAAAATCAAACGCTTTCTTAAAGTCTAGGAATACAGAGCCTGTCATTTTGCCTTGGGAGGAAGAGCAAGATGAAGAGGAGGAAAGGGGGAGGAAAAAGGAAAACGAAAAGTGGAGGAAGAGAAAGAAAGGGATCCTTCATCAGAACTCATGACAGGCAACTTCCGGCGTCCTAAACTTCCATTTGTGTACAACATTAATGTATTGCTTTTACTACTTGGCTCTGACGACCCTGACGGCTGTCTTGTGTTTTTACGTCGTGTTGAGGCAACTACTGAACTGACAGACAACATGCACAAATCACGCAAGTCGTAACAACAACAAAATACATATTAGATGGTGGTCAGCAAACACGTAGATTCGTCCCCCCCCCCCCCCCCCCACACACACACACACACAACCCTCCTAGGGACAACATCAGATTCGTGTACGACAAACATAGCGAACACAAACTAGTACTAGGATTTCATGAGATTCATGTAGACAGTATAATTTCAACGAGAATCATGCATCACAGAACTTGTCACGGTCGGATCGCGCAATGCATAGAATAGAGTGCTTCGGCTGTTGGTACGATCCCTGGAGTCTTTAAGCCAGGGGTAAGGACAACAACAACAACAACGTCATCATACCCGTGTAGGCTACAGAGGGACGACAAACATAGCGAACAAAAACTAGTACTAGGGGAAGACGGGGTAAAAAGCGCATGGGCGGGTAAAGAAGCCCACCCCAATTATCTCATGAAATGAAGCAAATTTCAGTCTCATTTTGCCCATGAGACGAGCGTTAATGTCTAGCATTCGTCTCATGGGCAAATTTGACTGAACTTTTCTTTATTTCATGAGATAATTTGGGGTGGGCTTCTTACCCGCCCATGCGCTTTTTACCCCGTCTTCCCCTATTAGGATTTCATGAGATTCATGTAGACAGTAACAAGAATCATGCATCACAAATTTATGTCACGGTCGGATCGTGCATTGCATAGAATACAGTGCTTCGGCTGTTGGGACGATCCCTGGAGTCTTTAAGCCAGGGTAAGACAACAACAACAGCAACAACAGCAACAACAACATCAGATTCATGTACAGGGGGCGACAAACATAGTGAACAATAAAAACTAGAACTAGGATTTCATCAGATTCATGTAGACAGTATAATTTTGAACAGGAATCATGCCTCACAAATTTATGTCACGGTCTTATCGCGCATTGCATAGAATACAGTGTCTGCCCCCCCCCCCCCCCCCCCCCAATTCCCCCCACCCCCCCACCCCCCACCCCCACCAACGGTTCCCCGATTTACACAAGCTAAACAACACCCTCACCCTCATTGCTACAAGTACTGCAAGAAGGCCTACACCCACTTAAAATGTTACTGTAAGGTTTAGCTACGCACCTACGCACCTACCCCCCCCCCCCCCCCCCCCAAACCACCACCACCCTACGCCCATTCACTCATTTTTTATTATTTTTATTTTTTTCTGTACATCGTAACACCAAAAAGACTGAATATACAAAGAGCTCGCACACCGCGGCAGACTGAAGCCGTTTTTGGGTGGTTTTTTTTTTACTACCACCCTTTCATCTACACTACTACAGCTCGGGATCATTGTGAACTGACTCACTCATTGCCTTCTAACAGCACTAAGGCCGGGTTCACATTAGACGCGTAAGTTCCGTACGGGAAACTCTAAATAAGAAGGATAACAAAAAAACATTTCGCATTATATCGGGGAAATTCGGACACGCGCGCAAATCTTTTCCCTTCTTTGTTTCACTTATTTATGGAACATCCGCTTATGTGTGTACACGGCCTAACATATCCCACCTTCCACCTTTTTTTTCACCTTCTGCAGGAGGGAAGTGAGAAAGTCGGGCTTCATTCTTTGCAAGGTTTTGGTAGGCTGTGAAGTGATCACTCTTGGTAACATTTTAGGGCTTTTTGGTCACACACCCACACACACACACACACACACACACACACACACACACATACAAACAAACACACACACAGCGCGCGCGCGCGCACGCACGCACGCGCGCACGCACACACGCACACACACACACAAAGGATGAAAAAAAGCTTTGTTTAGCTTTCTTTAACCCTCAATAAAGATGAGTTTTGACTTGACTTGACTTGACGCACACACGCACGCACGCACGCACACACACACACACACACACAACACACACACACACACACACACACACACACGCACGCACGCGCACACACACACACGCACGCACACACACACACACACACACACACACGCACACACGCACACACACACACACACACACACACATACACACACACACACGCACACGCGCGCACGCACGCACACACACACACACACACACACCAAACACACACACACACACACACACACACACACACACACACACACACACACACACACACACACACACACACACACACACACACACATACACACACATACACATACACACACACGCACACGCGCGCACGCACGCACACACACACACCTAAACACACACACACACACACACACACACACACACACACACACACACCTACGCACGCACACACACACTCACACACACGCACGCACACGCACGCGCACGCGCACACACACACACACACACACACACACACACACACACACACACACACACACACACACACACACACACCTACACACACACCTACACACACACACACACACACACACACACACACACACACACACACACACACACACACACACACACACACACACACACACACACACACACACACACACACACACACACACACACACTCACACACACACACACGCGGCATTCGCGGGGACATGTAGTGTTGTGTTATGTTGTGAGTCTTCCGTCCTTCTTTCCCGAGAGGGGGGGGTCACGAAGGGGGGGGGGGGGGGGTCACCCCGTTCCGCCATGGATTGCCAAAAGGCGGTGCATCTCAATTGCACCTATTTTAATTACCCCCCCCCCCCCCCTTTTTATGCTCAATTGCGCTCGTGTCAATTGCACCCGGTGTGGGTTATCAACTGCGCCCGTTGAAAGAGTTTGAAACGGTTCCTAAATGGTTTGAAATGGTTCATAAATGGTTTGATTTGGTTCATAAATGGTTTGAATTTGATCATAAATGGTTTGGAATGTTTCATAAATGGTTGCAATGGTTCACAAATGGTTGATAGATGGGTGAAATGGTTGACATGGTTCATGGTTTGAAATGGTTCGTAAATGGTTCATAAATGGTTTGCATGGTTCATACAATGGTTTGCATGGTTCATAAATGGTTGAACTGGTTTGAAATAGTTCTTAAATGGTTGCAGTGGTTCATAAATGGTTTGAAATGGTTCATAAATGGTTGCAATGGTTCATAAGTGGTTGATAGATGGACAAATGGTTAAAATGCTTCATGGTTGAAATGGTTCATAGCTGAAATGGTTCATAAATGGCTTGAAATGGTTCATAAATTGCTTGAAATGCTTCATAAATCGTTGGCCTGGTTCATGCATGGTTTGAAATGGTTAATAAATGGTTTGAAATGGTTGATAAATGGTTGATAAATGGTTCATAAATGCTTGACATTGTTCGTAAGAAAACTATAGACATAATGACAATTTTGCATGCATTGAGATTTTATGTCAGAAGATAGAATAATTCTATAGCATACATTCCTTACAAAGATACAAAACACAGAAATTTAAACAACGTTTCTTCTTCGATCGCTTACACAGCTTCCTGTCAATTATCAGCGCAGATGCGTCATGCTGCCGTTATGCGCAAAACTAAGAAATAATTACGCCCAGCAAGTCCGACTTCGGCTGGAGGAAATGTTTTTGAAAGTGTTTTTGTGTGAAAAAAGGAAGGTGAATGAACCGGTAAGGCAGAAAGATAGTAGATGACAGTAAACAAAGGGAAAAGGCAGAGTCAAAGAGAGTGATAGATTAGAGGAAGTTACAAGCACAGAACTTCCAGAAGGTGGGGGGGGGGGGGGGGGTATTTATACAGAAGACCCCCCGGTATCCCCATGGGGGGAAACAGCGTTTCTATTGTTTGTTTGTTTTTAAATTTTACAGTCACCAGGGCGCGTAATCACGAGCGCGTATTAGGCAGTCAACACAGGTAGTAGCTGAAGAAACGAAGATGACGGCTGGGTTCAGTAACACTCACACACAAAATGAAAACAAAGTCGAAATAGGAATTGTTCGGAAATAATTAAGGGGAGTAATTTCAAGGTGTGTGGGAGTGATCTTGCCTAATTCAATCGGTCAAACAGGGGGAGTCACTCTATCATCAGCTCTCGTAGCCAGCTATCGACTCGTGTGTTTGAGCAAGACATACGGCACTTAGAACACCGTGCGTCATTCTTAAAACTTATGTCATTTATATTTTTGGGGTGACATTTTTGCCAGTTCTATCAGTTTGTGGCCACTGGCCGCCCCTCATTTTTCTTTTTAAAAAAAATGTCTGCAAGTCGCTGACTCGCATCCTGCGGTTTCAAGCTTCGACGCCATTGTTGCATTGCTGCTATGGTATTTGACTGAGTAATGGAGATAAGCAACTCTAATTTTCACGAAATGCTCTCCCCTAGGGTTTTTTTTCTCCGAAAATCGTCTATTGAAACCCCAAACAAAAGATTTAACCACAGAAACAAAACACAAAAGTGCAACGCCGAGCGGCTGCAAAGTCCCCTCGCAGCATCGCCGAGCTACTCGGAAATCGGAATGTGTCGGCTGTACACATACATAAAAACGCATCAAAACAGCACGTAACTACATAAGAACGCATCAGAACAGCACGTAACTGAATAGTTTTTTTTATATATAGCCTTGGGGTTCGGACCCGTGATTTGAGCGCGCGCGATCATGCGCACACAAAAAAATCATGACAACTGTGTTATAGACCATTCATCAAGGAATGTTGTGAAAAAAACTGCATTGAAATACATGCAAAACTTCGCGAGATATTAGCGATTATGTGTTTTGGGGTTTGAACCCCGTAACTGGCGCGACCTTGACCTTAATGTAAAACTAAATACATCAGTGGATAGCTTGCATCTTGGCAAACTAGTATACCAAATTTGATGATGATAGACTGAATAGTTTTTGAGAAAAACGGACGGACGGACGGACGGAGGCACGGAGGTACGCCGGACGGATCAGACAAAAACAATAGCTCCCCGAACCTTCGGCTCGGGGACTAAAAAGTCACGACGTTTCGGGCTCACTCCCCTGTTGTCCGGTGCTAAAAATAGTCATGACATAGTGACATGCATGACGCAAAGACGTAAATGCTTGTGAATTTTGGGAGTTTAGACTAATTCACATACTACTACCTGTGTTGACTGTCTAAAGGCGCACTCCTGATTACACCGCCCTGAAGCTTAACTTAAAGACCCCCCACGTCGCGTGTCACATTCCCTCTTATGCTAGGAAGATTTGTTAAGATTCCTTACTAGCTGTAAGAGGGAAAACACGTGAAAACCGTGATTTTGACACGTGACGTGCGGGGTCTTTAACTTCTAAGATACATCAATTACGGGGAAACCACGCAGGGCGCAATATTGAGTCTGAATGTTCATACTGTGCGAAATTGAGTGGTATAATTAACCGTTCTGCCGTGGGTATGTGGTATAGCTCTCTAAAAAGGTGCAGCCACGCGGGATTGATACCCCTCCCTTGTGTCTAGTAGTAGACGCGATCCGGGACTGTGTCTGTTACGAAGGAGCAGCCCCCCACCCACACTGCACACGATTTGACCCCCGATGCGATACGATTTGTCTGACGGATGTCTGTGAGTCATGATTCACGTGATATCTACCTTCCCTTGTGCCTAGTATTATTGACGCGGGCCCAGGACTGTGTTTATTACGAAGGGCCAGCCCTACCCACACTGCCTACGATTTGACCTCGATACGACCCGATTGTCTGACGGAGGTCTGCGAGTCATGATTGATGTGATAACCCCCCCCCCCCCACACCCACCCCTCCCTGTGCCTAGAATTGACGCGTCCAGGGACTGTGTCTATTATTAAGGACCAGCTCCCACACTGCATACGATTTGACCCCCGATACGATCCGACTGTCTGACGGATGTCTGTGAGTCATGATTCACGTGAAACACTCCGTTCTAAAAAAATAATATTCCTACTATTTGCAGCCACTGATTGACACTGATCCGATCTGATTGTTTGACGGATGTATGTGAGTCATGATTCACGTGAAATACTTCCATCTAAAAAAAATAACCCTACTATTTACAG
>CM065704.1:34407291-34408423 GCA_017654935.2 Phymorhynchus buccinoides
GTGTGTGTGTGTGTAATGTGGGTGTGTGTGCGTGTGTGTGTATGTGTGTTTGTGTGTGGTGTGTGTGTGTGTGGTGTGTGTGTGGTGTGTGATGTGTGCGTGCTGTGCGTGCGCGCGTGCGTGTGCTATGTGCGTGCGTGCGTGCGCGTGTGCGTGTGCGTGTGTGCGCGTGTGTGTAGGACGGAATGGGTGTAATCGTTCCTTCGCCACTTTTTCCTTTGATGTGTTTTGGCAGGTGTGGTATTGGTTGGTTAATTATGGTGCTAGATTCTCACCGTATCTTTCTATCACTCTGTCTGTACTGCCTGTCTCATTCTCTCTCTCTCTCTCTCTTCTCTCTCTCTCTCTCTCGTCTTCTCTTCTCTCTCTCTCCCCCGCTCTCTGTCTCTCTCTCTCTCTCTCTCTCTTGTTCTCTCTCTACCTCTGTTTCTCTATCTCTCTCCTTCTCTCTCTCTCTCTCTACATCTCCCCTCTCTCTATCTCCCTCTCTTTCTCTCTCCCTCTCCCTTTCTCTCTCCCTCCCTCTCTCTCCACCTCTCTCTCTCTTTATCCCCCCCCTCATCTCCTTCTTTTTTTTGCATTCAGTTTGCTTCCCAAGTCCACTCCTTGATATTGTATTGTCGTCGCAAGAGTCCAATGTACAATTAAACCATCCATGTTCAGTGTCAGTGTGTTTCTCTGTCATCCCCTGTCTCTGTCTCTGTCTGTCTGTATGTCTGTCTGTCTCCCTTTCTCTCTCTCCCTCTCTCTCCTCTCTCTCCGTCTCTCTCTCGCTCTCCCTCTCTATCTCTATCTCCGTCTCTACGCTCTGTTCTCTTTCCGTTTCTCTCTCCTTTCTCTGTCTGTCTGTTCTGCTTCACTCTAATCCTCTCTCTCTCTGTCTGTTGTCTGTCTGTCTGTCTGTCTGTCTGCTGTCTGTCTGTACTGTGTCTTTCTCTCTCTCTCCTCTCTCTCTCTCTCATCTCCTCTCTCTCTCTCCTCTCTCTGTCTCATCATCTGTTTGTGTCTGTCGTGTGTCTCATGCTGTCTGGTCGTGTCTGTCTGTCTCGCTTCTCTATCTCTCTCCTCCTATCCTTCTCCTCTCCTACGCTCTCTTCTCGTTGTGAAAATGGAGTTTGAAAAAAGAGAAGGC
>CM065704.1:34408923-34411423 GCA_017654935.2 Phymorhynchus buccinoides
TGTAGTGTGTGTGTCCGTGATGTGGCGTGCGTGCGCAGTGCGTGCGTCCTGTGTGTGTCTGTCTGTCTGTGTGTGTGCTGTTTGTGTGGTGTGTGTGTGTCTGTCTGTCGACTGTCTGTCTGTCTGTGTGTATGATCAAAATATGTTCCGAAACCACTGAACAGATTTAACTAAACTTGGTACGATGGTTCTTTGGGCCTTGTAAATGCGGATTGATGAAATTCTGCTGAACGTCCTCCGGTCTGGAACAGACACATATTTTGGGACATTAGTAGATATAAAGATGGTGGGAACGATCAATCCTGGAGGCAATGCCCGGAGGCAGTGCAGCACCAATGCAGTCCCGAATTTTTAACAATACATTATTAGTGTAGTAATTGTGTCTGGAAATCTGAAGGTAGATTGCAGCATGAATGAAATTCTGCTTAACGTCCTCCGGTCGGAGACAGACACACATGGAACATTGATATATATAAAGGTGGTGGGGACGAGGCAATGCCCGGAGGCGAGTGCAAACACCAGGAAAGTCCCGAATGCTTAACAATACGTATGTGTAAATTAATGTTGCGTTGTAGATGCGGGTTGATCAAATTCTGCTTAACGTCATCCGGTATGGAACAGACGCATATGGGATGTTAGTAGATATAAAGTTGGTGGGGACGATCCTGGAGGCAATGCCCGGAGGCAGTGCAGGCTCCAGGAAAGTCCCGAATTTTTAACGATACAGATGTATACGTTTGTATAAGTAAGTTCATCCCTGTGGCAGTAGATGCGGCACTGAGAACGAAACCTCCGTTTAACGTCCTCCGGTCTGAAACAGACACATATATGGGACATTAGTAGATGTAAAAGATGGTGGGAACGATCCTGGAGGCAATGCTCGGAGGCAGTGCAACTCCAGGAAAGTGCCCGAATTTTTAACGATACAGATATGTATAATATTGCACCGAAAACGGAAAAATGGTGTTTTAACGTCCTCTCGGTCTGGAACAGATTATGGGACATTTGTAAATACAAACATTGGTGGGAACAATACTTGGAGGCAATGACTGCCGGAGGCAGTGCAACTCCAGTAAAGTTCCCGATTTTTTTAGTAATACAGATAGGTGTGTAGCGGTAACCACGCCTCGGTTAAAAACCTCATCGGCTATGGTACCGCCATACAGAGTTAGTATAACCTGCAGTAGATGTGGCACGTGTGGTGAAAAATTATGTTTTACGTCCTCTCGGTCGGGGTCTTAGACACATATGGTACATTTGTAGATACAAAGATGTGGGAACAATACTGGCTGCAATGCCTGGAGGCAGTGCAACACCAGTAAAGTCCCCGAGTTTTTAACAATATAGATAGGTGTAGCGGTAACCCATGTGCCCCATGATAGCCATGCCTCTTCGGTTAAAAAACCTCATCGGCTATGGTACACGCCACGAGTTAGTAGATGTGGAATGAAAAAATTGTGTTTTACGTCCTCTCGACCCGGAGAAACTCTCGGGCCTCACATCGATCGGGACAGGTCTATCCTCGCTTAGTAGATGTGGCAGACGCGACGCCACACCGGTCAGATTTACAGTGTCAAGCCATAGCGATGTCAACAGTGTAATCCCGTAATCCCAGAGAAACACATTTGAATATTACAAAGATATAGATTATTTGAAAGATAATGGATGGATCTAAACCAATGTTTTACATAGTGAATGGGTGTCATAACTTCTTTTTATATGTGAAATATTTAATTTCTTAGTTTTCGCATACCCGATACAGGTATTTTTTCACAGAATAAAGTCCACACAAAAAACAAAATTGGATGTCCCTTGACTTTCATCATTATCTGGGAGTACAGTTTATATGGCTCTGTCTCTCTCGGTTGTTTTTTTCCCCTTGGTCCCTAATCTGTGTACAGAGGAGGCGAGTTATAAGCGCGCAGTGCAAGCTTTTTTTTTTTTAAATATTCATAATCGTTAAATATTCTCTCGTGTGACGTTATTGTGTAATGCGGTGTGTAATGTGACGCATTATTTGTGGATGGAAATAATGGTTTACGCCCCTCTTTGGCCTTTCGGCCATGTGGGGCATTTTATTTGTGGATGCTTGTAAGTCCAACATTTTATAGTCTGAAACTGATAAGGGTAGAGAAAAGATTTTCTCTTTGAAAATATCTTGGGATTCCTCTGTGACATGTTTTAAAATAAGGCCTTGTCCTCCTTACCTCTGAAAACTTAAGAACCCAATATCACTGAATAGCAGATCCTGATTTCAAGACTTGTAATGGACATGGTGTAAGTAAGTCATTGTGGCTGCAAAATGCGATGCGATTGGCGGTGAAAGGGTTAAAACCTCTTTTCTTTTATCTTAAAGTACAACAAGATTGCCAACAAAAAATGACTTTGAGATTGAGGGTCGTAAACATGAGGGGGTTGTTTAATGTACAAGATTGTTATCACACCAACCCCCAAAAAATGACTTTGAGATTGAGGGTCGTAAACAACATGAGGGGGGGGG
>CM065704.1:34418923-34421423 GCA_017654935.2 Phymorhynchus buccinoides
TGTACCACCACCACCACCACCCCTCTCCTCTCCTCCTCCCCCAAACTCCCAAACTATACACACACACACACACACACACACACACACACACACACACACACACACACAAACACACACACACCATCCCCCATCTTTGAAGAGAGAGAGAGAGAGAGAGAGAGAGAGAGAGAGAGAGAAGAGAGAGAGAGAGAGAGAGAGAGACAGAGAGAAAGAGAGAGAGGGGGGGGGGGGGAGAGAGAGAGAAAGAAGAGAGAGAGAGAGAGAGAGAGAGAGGAGAGAGAGAGAGAGTTGGGGGGTTTTTTTTTTGTGTGTGTGGTTTTGTGATTTTGGGGGGGGGGGGGTTTTAATTTAATTGTAATTTATAGAGAGGGTAAGAGAGAATGAGAAGAGAGCATGAGAGAGAGATTGAGAGAGAGAGAGATGCAGAGAGAGAGAGAGAGAGAGAGAGAATTTAATTTAATTGTATTTATAGAGGGTAATAGAATTAGCAACATGAGAGAGAGAGAGAGAGAGAGAGAGAGAGAGAGAGAGAGAGAGAGAGATAGAGAGAGAGAGAGAGAGAGAGAGAGAGAGAGAGAGAGAGAGAGAGAGAGAGAGAGAGAGAGAGAGAGCGAAGAGAGAGAGAGAGAGAGAGAGATAATTTAATTTAATTGTATTTATAGAGGGTAATAGAATGAGCAACATTAGAGAGAGAGGAGAGATAGAGAGAGAGAGAGAGAGGAGAGAGAGAGTGAAAGAGAGAGAGAGAGAGAGAGAGAGAGAGAGAAGAGAGAGAGAGATAGAGAGAGTGTATGTGTGTGTGTGCGCGCGCGCGTGCGTGCGTGTGTGTGCGCTCGTGCGCGCACGCGCGTGTGTGTCTTGTTGTGTGATTCATCAATCGTTCCTGAATCCGTCAAGGCTCCTACAGACGCTATTATTGTACAAGAATGGATCGATCACCTTACCCAGTCCACTAGCACATTCAGCTACCACCACCCACCCCACCCACCCCACCACCCCCACGGCACGGCCGCCACCCCAGCTCTCTCGCTACCCCCAAAGACACCCACCCCCACCCCCACCCCATCCCTGCCCCCCCAATCACAAATGATGAACGTCCTCACACTGCGCGCTAAATTTCCAAAGAACTTAGCAAGACCACGACCTCACTTACGGTCTGATGAGTAGAGACCCCCACATCTGAAAGTTTTCTTCTTTCTTCTTCTTCTTCTTCTTCTTCTTCTTCTTCTTCTTCTCTTCTTCGTCTCTTCGTCTTCTATCTTCTTCTTCTTCGTCTTCTTCTTCTTCTTCTTCTTCGCTTCTTCTTCTTCTTCTTCTCCTCTTCTTCTTCTTCTTCTTCTTCGTCTTCTTCTTCGTCTTCTTTCTTCGTCTTCTTCTTCTTTCGTCTTCGTCTTCTTCTTCTTCTTCTTCTTCTTCTTCTTCTTCTTCTTCTTCTTCTTCTTCTTCTTCTTCTTCTTCTTCTTCTTCTTCTTCTTCTCTCTTTCTTCTTTCTTCTTCTTCTTCTTCTAGTCTTTCTTCGTCGTCGTCGTCGTCGTTCGTCTTCTTCTTCTTCTTCTTCTTCTTCTTCTTCTTCTCTTCTTCTTCTTCTTCTTCTTCTTCTTCTTCTTCTTCTTCTTCTTCTTCTTCTTCTTCTTCTTCTTCTTCTTCTTCTTCTTTTCTTCTTCTTCTTCTTCTTCTTCTTCTTCTTCTTCTTCTTCTTCTTCTTCTTCTTCGTCTTTCGTCTTCTTCTTCTTCTTCTTCTTCTCCGTCTTCTTCTTCTTTCGTCTTCGTCTTCTTTTTTTCTTCTTCTTCTTCTTGTTCTCGTCTTCTTCTTCTTCTTCTTCTTCTCTTCTTCTTCGTTCGCTCAGACAGTTCCCCTGTCGCATGAGCGTAGATGCGTCATGCTGCCGCTATGCGCCTAACTAAAGAAATAGTTAGGCCCAGCATGTGCGACTTGCGGCTGAAGAAATCTTCGTAAGAATTCATATAGAGAGAGAGAGAAAACACAAAGGCAGGAGAATGGACCAGAAAGATAGCGGATGACAGTAATAAGCAAAAGGGAAAAGGCAGAATCAAAGAGAGTGACAGATTAGAGGAACTTCCGGAAGGTGTGGGGTTTGCCGCTTCTTTTTCCGGTACGCTGCCACTGTTTCTGCTGCCCATTCAATCGTCACGCTGCCACTATTACGGTGTCCCCGTTCTTACTACGATCACTCGACGTTTCCTTTTTTTTGTTGTTAAACCGCGTTCTCGCTTACGGTGTGTTTTGAACATGTTCAAACTATGCTTAAAGATCCACCAGATCACGTGTCAAAATCACGCCGGGTTTCGCGTGTTTTCCCTCTTGAAATCATGTTTTGACCAGGTTTTTACTCCCATGCAAATGCCCCCAAATTGAAAACGAGACATCGTTTTAAAGAGCAGCCTCAATTTCAAGTTGGGGGCATTCGTATATGGATGGGTCACAGCTACCCAGAAGAAACAAACCCAAGGGACTTCATCGTGGTGGGTCAGATTATCT
>CM065704.1:34433923-34436423 GCA_017654935.2 Phymorhynchus buccinoides
CTTCCTGCTTAGGCCGTGTATTCATGAGCGCGTCTTGGACAGTCAACACGCGTGGTAGTAGCAGTATGTAAATTAGGCTACTAAACAGCCAAAACGGGTTTTTGAGGGGGGGGGGGGGGGTTTGGGGGGGGGGGGGGGGGGGGGGGGGGGGGGGGGGGGGGATAGTCTCATTTACGTACAACTACCCGTGTTGAGAGTCTAAAGCGGGCGACAGACTATGCGACTGCCTCATGTGACTCGATCAGGTCGTGACGTAGATCAAATTTTGTTTCCCGCACAGAAGAGGTCACAAGCCATCTGACTCGATCAGACTCGATCAGTGAAATTTTAGAACCCGCCCTATTCGGCCCAGTCACCTGACTGGGCCCGACTGAGTCAGACTGATCGAGCAGGATGGTACGCAAATGAGGTGAAACGTCACGACCTGATCGAGTCACATGAGGCAGTCACATAGTCTGTCGCCGGCTTAACCCTTTCACCGCCAAAGTCGCATTTTAGCACCACAGTGATTTAACACCTATGTGACTAAAAGGCATCGAATTGGGGTCTATTATCCAAAGACCCTATTGTCTTAGTTTTCGGAAGTAAGGAGATACCTTATTTTATAGATGTCACAGAAGAATCCCCAATACTGCAGATGGATTTTGTTCTCTACCCAGGTAAATTTAATGGAGATTTTGGGTTGAAAACTGGCTGGCGGTGAAAGGGTTAAAACGCACTCATGACTACACGTCCCGAGGAGCGTGCCTTCGCACAGCAAGTTGGTATTGTCTTTTCATCTGTGTCGTTCGCAGCTTAGGGTAGGTAGTAAGTAGTAGTAGTAGGCCCTATTCGATGTCTTGGCTGTAGGGGAAGACGGGGTAAAAAGCGCATGGGCGGGTAAGAAGCCCACCCCAATTATCTCATGAAATAAAGAAAATGTCAGTCAAATTTGCCCATGAGACGAATGCTAGACATTAACGCTCGTCTCATGGGCAAAATGAGACTGAAATTTGCTTCATTTCATGAGATAATTGGGGTGGGCTTCTTACCCGCCCATGCGCTTTTTACCCCGTCTTCCCCTATGCATGGTATGTATGATACACTTATATGCTATGTTTGACTTAACCCTTTCACCGCCAATGTCGCATTTTAGCACCACAATGGTTTAACACCTATGTCACTAAAAGGCATCAAATCAAGACCTGTTATCCAAAGACCATATTTTCTTAATTTTGGGAGGTAAGGATAGGCCTAAATTATATACGTTACAGAGGAATTCGCAATATTGCAGATATTTGATTTTCTCTACCCAGTTAAATGTAATGGTACTTTTTCGCTGAAAAAAATGGCTGGCGGCGAAAGGGTTAACCTGCTAAAGCTCAACAACAACGCACAGGCTAAAGATAAGGAACGCCCCTAGCACGCTCTGAAGTATTTAATGACCCCCCACGTCACGTGTCACATTCCCTCTTATACTAGGAAGATTTCTTAAGATTTCTTACCAGCTATGAAGTACTTACAAATATCATCCAAAAACACGAGTTATTTGCTGGTAAACAACTAACATAAATGGAGAAAAAACGTGTAGAGGGACACCCGGATGGAGACGTTTTTTGTGTGCAAAAAAACACGTCGAGATCACCAGGAGAACACCCTTTTACATAAATCAAAACATTCGCTTTGCTCTGGTTTTCTTATATAAATAAAACCGTCAAGTCGGTCATTCCTCCTTGGCGGAGGTACTGGAAGTCAGAATTGTTCAATGAAAGAGAACACACACACACACACACACACACACACACACACACACGCACACACACACACGCACACGCACACACGCACACGCACGCACACGCACACACGCACGCACACGCACGCACACGCACACACACACACACACACACACACACACACACACACACACACACACGTGCTGCTTTTTTTTAATAAAGCGTTTTATCTTAGTAAGATAAACTGGAAGGGACACAAGCACTTCTCGATAAATATGGTACTTACTTACATGTGTGTGTTGGGGGGAGCTTAGTCTCATGTACATACTACCCCCCACCCCCCCCCCCACCCCCCACCCACCCGCACCCCACCTCCGTGTTGACAGGAAGGAAGCGCAAAGTGAATGTTTTGATTGATGCAAAAGGGTGTTTTCCTGGTGATAACAGGGCATACTCAGACCAACAAACTCGGACTTGGAGCAACATAAATGAAGTGGTGGTCAAAAACCAAAGGGAAGGAAAGGAGAGACCTGGTCAGTCAAGAAGTGAGAAAAGAGGAAGATGCCAACAGAGTCCAGAAGGCAGTCCAGCAAGGCCAGCAAGGACAATGGACTACATGGGAAAATGCACTCCAAAGAAGCCTCACCTGGAACGACATATGGCACATCGCTCCCCTGAGGCTCAGATTCATCATCAGATCTGTGTACGATCTTCTGCCCTCCGGCGCGAATCTGGTCAGGTGGGGACTTTCAGATGATCCCAAATGCCCGCTCTGCCAGGGCAGACAG
>CM065704.1:34446423-34448923 GCA_017654935.2 Phymorhynchus buccinoides
AATTTCAATCTTATGGTCACCACCAATTTTCCGTTTGCCTGTGTCCATCCAATTTCGTCTCTATGTGTCACCAATTTCGTCTCTATGTGTCATCAATTATGTCTCTATGTGTCACCAATTTCGTCTCTATGTGTCACCAATTTCGTATCCATGTGTCACCAATTTCGTCTCTATGTGTCACCAATTTCGTCTCTATGTGTCACAATTTGTTTTCGATTTTATGTGTCACCAATTTTGTATCTTTGTGTCAGCAATTTCGTCTTCATGTATCACTATGCGTCACCAGATACATAGGGACACGGACTGGATAACACATAGGGACGGGGACACATAGAGACGGGGATACATAGTGACGGGGACACATAGAGACGGGAACATAATGACGGGGACACATAGACAGGGACATATGGAGACGGGGACACATAGAGACGTCGATACATAGAGAATGGGGACACATCGAGACGGTGACACATAAAGACGGAGACACATAGAGACGGACACCTAGAGACGGAGATACAATGAGGGTGACACATAAAGAAGGGGACATATATAGACGGGGACATATAGAGACGGGGACCTAGAGACGGGGACATATAGAGAAGTGGACATATAGAGACGGGGACACATAGAGACGGGGACATATAGAGACGGGGACACCTAGAGACGGGGACATATAGAGACGGGGACACATGAAGACGGGTGATACATAAACGGGGACACATAGAGACGGGGTGCACATAGAAGACGGGGACACATAGAGACGGAGTATACATAGAGACGGGAACATAGAGACGGTGACACATAGAGACCTGGTGACATATAGAGACGGGGACATATATAGAGACGGGGACACATAGAGAATAAAGTGGTGACACATAGAGACGGGGACACATAGAGACGGGGACACATAGAGAACGTGACACATAGAGAAGGGGACACATAAAGACGGGGACACATAGTAGACGGGGACACATAGAGACGAATGTGGTGATACATAGAGCCGGGGGCACCTAGAGACGGGGACACATAGAACGGAGGGACATATAGAGACGGGGACATATAGATACTGGGACACATAGAGACGAGGACAATAGAGACGGGGACACATAGAGAAGAAACTGGTGACACATAGAGACGGGGACAAAATGACAGGGACACATAAAGACGAGGGACCACATAAAGACGGGGGCACCTAGACACAGGGACACAGACACAGGGACACATAGAACACGGGGACACATAGAGACGGGGACACATAGAACACGGGGACACAGAGAACGGGGACACATAAGAGACGGGGACCCATAGGAGACGGGGACACATAGGAGACGGGGACACATAAGAACGAGACACATATATAGACGGGGACACATAGAGACGGGTACACATAGAGATGGTGACACATAGTGACGTCATAGGAGACACATGGAGACGGGGACACATAGAGAAGGGAAACATAGACACGGGGACACATAGAGAAGGGACGCACTGACAACGGGACACATAGACACGGGGACACATAGAGACGGGGTCACATATAGACGGAGACACATAGAAACGGGGATATAATTATAGAGACGTGGACACACAGAGACGGGGGCACATAGAGACGGGGCACATAGAGACGGGGGCACATAGAGATGGGGGCATATAGAGATGGGGGCACATAGAGATGGGGGACATTTGGAGATGGGGGCACACAGAGACGGGGGGACATAGAGAACAGGGGCACATAGAAACCGGGGACACATAGAGACGGGTGCACGTCGGTATGATTTTTCTGTAGCCAAACCTTACTAGAGACTCCATCAGCTTTCTATTAAGAAACATTTTATGTCTAATCGATACACAATCTCACGTGTTTGTATATTATATATCCGTACACAGATAGGCTGCATACAAAATGGAAATGATACACTCGCGTGTATACCCCCCACAAAGGCACACACTCACAGAACAAAGCACACTACACTCACAGCACAAGCACTAGCCACGCACATTGCACGCGCGCACACATAACACATGCACACACACACACACACACACACCAATCACACACACACACAAACCCCACACACACACACACACGCGAGACGCGCGCGCACACGCACACACACACAAAACACACAGTTCTCGCGCGGGGCGCGGGCGCGCGAGCAAAAACATATACATGTATTAGCTATCCCACAGCAGTTTTGCCACGTTTCACATTCCGATCCCTATAACCGTTCTCTCTCTTTCCTCCAAACCTTCTCTCTCTCGACTCTTCATCATCTCTCTCTATTCTCTCTCCTCTCTCTCTTATCTCTAATCGATACACTCTCTCCACGTCTCTCTGTATCACACCTAATATATCCTCTCCCCCCCTCTCTGTCTCTCCTCCTCAACCAATATTCCCTCTGATACTCTCTCTCTGTCTCTACTCTCTCTCTCAAAGTTCTCTCTCTCTCTCTCTCTCTTTTCCCTCTCTCTCTCTCCCTCTCTCTCTCTCTCTCCTCAC
>CM065704.1:34456423-34458923 GCA_017654935.2 Phymorhynchus buccinoides
CCTCCTTTTTTTCTTACTGCTACTTCTACCCACGCCCCCTCCCTCCCTTCCTTTTCGCCCTACCTTTTACCTCTCTCTCTCTCTCTCTCTCTCTCTCTCTCTCTCTCTCTCTCTCTCTCTCTCTCTCTCTCTCCGCTGGGGTAAGCTCGACTTGCTTTAAAAGCTAAAGCCGACCGCGATACTGCGTACGGTTAGATTCACTACCGGGTACCGAATTCGACTGTGTGTGTGTGTGTGTGTGTGTGTGTGTGTGTGTGTGTGTGCGTGCGTGCGCGTGTGCGTGCGTGCGTGCGTGCGTGTGTGCGTGGGTGGCGTGCGTGTATGTGTGTATGTGTGTGTGTGTGTGTGTGTGTGTGTGTGTGTGTGTGTGTGTGTGTGTGTGTGTGTGTGAAGCGTGATTGACAGTGAAGTTCCACTGTCTAAATACTAAACGTGATGAACTCCTACTTAGTTACGTTCACTGTATATTATTTGTAGTCTCCCGTACACGAATCTGATGACATATTATGGTTTTTTTGTATCAGACATTTGGATTCGATCCGTGCATTGGCTTAAACGATTGTTTTTAGAATTGAAAATCAATATATCAGCAACATAAACAAATGAGGAAAAAAAAGCACAGCAAGCTTAAAGCTGATGCAAGGAGCTCAAACACAGACATGTTACACAATATTGGCTGCCAAAAGTAATAAGACACTGGAACAGAACATAACAATGACATAACAAGCAAAACGGGAACATTAGAGGGCCACCCTGACGGATGAGTTTTTGTAAGAAACACGTCCAGATCACCAGGAAAACACCCTTTACAGAGATTGCAACACTCACTTTGCTCTGGTTTCCTAATAATCAAGCCATCAAATCGGCGATTCCTCCTTGGCGGAGGTGCTGGAAGTCAAATTATTTCACCCAAAGAGAAGGCGCGTGCCGTCTCTTTTCTAATGGCCGCCTGCGTTTAGACCAAATCGTTTGCACGAACTTTTCGCAATTTTAATTTTTTATACAGATTATCTAAAGGAGCTTCG
The DNA here is from genome assembly GCA_017654935.2 of Phymorhynchus buccinoides. Taxonomy (NCBI): domain Eukaryota; kingdom Metazoa; phylum Mollusca; class Gastropoda; order Neogastropoda; family Raphitomidae; genus Phymorhynchus; species Phymorhynchus buccinoides. The sequence goes on from CM065704.1 coordinate 34,457,449, forward strand.
CTCACAACAAAGGAAACAGCTCCAATTTTTTTTTTTTACTGCGCTACAAAAAAAAAGAAAACGCTTCAAGCACAATGAGTGTCCTCCACCCACCCCGTCCAAAATGGCTTCTCTCTCCGGCATCTCCGCCAAGGAGGAATCGCCGTTTTGACTGTTTACTTTCTAAGAAACCAGAGCAAACTGAGTGTTCCGATCCTTGAAAAGGCTGTCTTTCTGGTGATCTCGACGTGTTTCTTGCAAAAAAACTCATCCGCCAGGGTGCCCCTTTAAGAGAAGTAACAAGTGAATGAATAACACACAACACGAACAAGCAACAACAGTGTATAGAGGGATCCGGGAGAGCGTCATAATGTCACGTGATTTTGTTGGTAACGAAAGTCGGACGCCATTTTGGCTGGAGCGCCGTTTTGGTTCAGATTACAGAGGTGAGCGTCAGTGAGTTTCGACAAATCGTCACAATGGTAATAAACTGTGCAGTAGTTAAATGTTCAGGACTAAAAGCAAACATCAGAATTCAATGCGTTCCACCGCCAAGTATCTTAGCAACCCGAATAATCCAGCCATCATGGCCGACAGAGGTGACATTCTCATTTGCATACATGAACCCGGATCAGTCTATTGCGGTATTGATTCGTGTATAGTGAACGGAAATAGTATTTTTTTAGACTGGAGGTATTTCGGGTGAATCGTGATTCACAGACATCGTCACAACGGAGCAGTCGAAAAGAGCGCACCGCTAATAAGCGCGCGCCTAAAAGAGCGCATTTCGCGTGCTAATAAGAGCGCGTGTTCATGCCTGAAAGAGCGCACGTGAATGTGTGGTTTTCGTGCTAATAAGCGCGCATAGGTGAACTCGTTCTCACCAGACATTTACCATTTTGCACCCGTCTGTTTGCTAAACTTCAGTCTTCTGGCTGTTTTGGAGAAAGAAACTTTCGATGTGTCCACGATTCAACACATCACCACGTTAGGGATAGGGTTATGGATAGGGTTATGGATAGGGTTATGGATAGGGATAGGGTTATGGATAGGGTTATGGATAGGGTTATGGATAGGGTTATGGATAGGGTTATGGATAGGGCTATGGATAGGGTTAGGGATAGGGTTAGGGATAGGGTTAGGGATAGGGTTAGGTTTTCACATCACATTTTACAACGCGCTCTTTTTGACATCCTCGATCTTTCTCAGGTTCCAAAGACGCGCGCTTATTGGACAAACCATTGCGCTCTTTCTAGCTTCATTCATTTTTGGACGCGCGCTTTTAGAGAGTAGGTAAAACGCGCGCTTATGGGATGCACCCCGTCACAATCGTATCAGTTTTTTGTTTTGCTTTGCAGGGGGGGGGGGGGTCAGATTGTATGTAGTGTGGCTGTGATCAAAACTGTTGGTGCGAGGAGCCAGCTCACCCGGCAATATAGGGTAGTAGTACGCTTAGTAGTTACTTGTCAGTTGTTCCGCGGGCTGGCGAAGCGGGT
>CM065704.1:34466423-34468923 GCA_017654935.2 Phymorhynchus buccinoides
TAGTTCACCATAGCTTGCAAAGTGAAAATAATATATTTTTGTGAATTTTGAGTTACGGATATTTTCGTGTTCTCTGACATCTTATCTTTCATATTTATAAAGGACAATCTTTACTATGGTCTCTAAATTGTCTTATAAGTGTTTTAAAACGAGTAGGTCAAACATTGTCTTTAGCTAGGCTAGACTTTCGACAGAGTTTTCTCAAAATGGCCGACACTCACCCTACTAACTTTTAAATGCTCATAACTCTGAAACGGACAAACGATACACAAATAGTTCTTGTATCATTAGAAAGAAAATTGTCTGAGGTTTATAAATGTATAGTTATCTCAGAATGGTCAGTTTGACACTTAATGTCCCTTTCCCTTACGTTTGACACTTAATGTCCCTAATGATAAAATATCATTATCAATCTCGGTTTCATCGTAATAAATGCTTTGGGGCGGAGGTAGGTACACTCCGACCAACATGCAGTCCGATTTGAACCCAGTTAATTGTTTAAATAACAGGGTTGTCATATTCCACCGAGATATATAATTCAACAAATTGTGACCCAGCACCACGAAAGGGACATTAAGTGTCAAACTGACTAATTCTGAGCAAAATTGTACATTTGAACACTTCAGACAATGCTCTTTCTAATTATACAAGAACCAGTCTTGTATCTTGTTCCGTTCCAGAGTTATGAGCATTTAAATTTAGTCAGGTGAGCGTCAGCCATTTTGAGAAAACAGTCTAAATTCTAGTCTAGCTGAAGAAACTGCATTGACCTACTCGTTTTAAGACACTTATAAGACCATTTAGAGACCATATTAAAGATTGTCCTTTATAAATATGAACAATATGATGCTAGAGAACACGAAAATACCCATACCCTCAAATTAGACAAAAAATTAGATGTTTAATTTCCAAGCCTGTTGTGAGAAACTTGCTGAGCGACTTAACGTCCCTTTCGTGGTGCTGGGTTACAATTTAGCACACTTTATTTTAAACCAACATTGTAACACCAGATAGATGAGCTACTATACTATCCGACATTTTCACACCTGGACAAATAAATACATCAAAGGATGGAAACAAAATAATGTGATGGAAAATCTGTTGAGAGAGAGACAGAGAGAGAGAGAGAGAGACAGAAGAGAGAGAGAGAGAGAGAGAGAGAGAGAGAGAGAGAGAGAGAGAGAGAGAGAGAGAGAGAGAGAGAGAGAGAGAGAGAGGGAGGGAGAGAGAGAGGGGGGGAGAGAGAGAGAGGGGGGGGGAGAGAGAGAGAGGGGGGGGGAGAGAGAGAGAGAGAGAGACAGAGAGAGAGAGGAGAGAGAGGGAGAGGGAGAGAGGGAGAGAGAGAGAGAGAGAGAGAGACAGAGAGAGAGAGAGAGACAGAGAGAGAGAGAGACAGAGACAGAGAGACAGAGAGAGAAGGAGGATCGAGAGAGAGAGAGAGAGAGAGAGAGAGAGAGAGAGAGAGAGAGAGAGAGAGAGAGTGTGTGTGTGTGTGTGTGACAGTGAGATAGACAGACCAAACTACAAAAGGTGAAGACAAAACGAACACGAACACGAAATTGTATTTAACCAGGGAACACGATAATAAGCAAGTTCCACAGGCTTTTTTCCCCCCACCCAGCCCTGAGAGACAAAAGGAGACCCAGAGCGACAGCTGCGCACTAAAAACAAAATACATTAACATAGCAAACAATGCAGCACAGCCACACAACACCTAGCGAAACAGTCACACCTGCGAGCGAGAGACAGACAGAGACGTTACTATAAGACGAATCCATATAGATGGAAGTTCAGTTTAACGTCGCGTATCGGCTTTCGCCATGTACGACGGGCTGAACAAACCAACCAGGGTATAAACAAAAATTTATGTTCCTGAATCACTGTCTTAGCCAAAAGGCTGAGAAGCGATCAGTTGTCTGAACATTTATCCATATAAAGTACGTACAACATTTTATACTAGTTATTAACGGTGGCGGTACCATAGCCGATGAGGTTTAACCGAGGCGTGGTTACCGCTACACCTATCTATATTGTCAAAAACTCGGGACTTTACTGGTGTTGTACTGCCTCCGGGCATTGCAGCCAGTATTGTTCCCACCAAATTTGTATTTACAAATGTCCCATATGTGTCTATGACCGAGAGGACGTAACACACCATTTGTCATTCATTCATTCATTCATACGTACAACATTCACAGCTGACAAAAAGCAAGCTTGGATTATTGTTTCCCCCCGACGTTTCGTCTCTCGACGGGATGGAAGTTCAGTTTAACGTCGCGTATCGGCTTTCGCCATGTACGACGGGCTGAACAAACCAACCAGGGTATAAACAAACATTTATGTTCCTGAATCACTGTCTTAGCCAAAAGGCCGAGAAGCGATCAGAATTCAAAGTCAAAGTTCGTCTCTCGAATTTTTTCCAGGGGTCTCTTTATTCTGAACAAGTTGTGGCCAGTGCCTTTCTTACCATACATACAGCTGTGTTTTAGGAACACTTTCA
>CM065704.1:34483923-34488923 GCA_017654935.2 Phymorhynchus buccinoides
AGGGGGGGGCAGGGGGGGGGCGGGGGGGGGGGGGGAGCGGGGGGGTGGGGGGTGGGGTCTTCCGTACAAAAATAGTTCCCTACCTTCTGGACGTTCTGTGCTTGTAAACTTCCTCAAATCTCTCTCTCTCTCTCTCTCTCTCTCTCTCTCTCTCTCTCTGTACTCTCTCTCTCTCTCTCTCGTCTCTCTCTCTCTATTCCACCCACTCTCTCTCTCTCGTCGCTCTCTCTCGCTCTCTCTCTTTCACTCACTCTCTCTCTCTTCTCTACTCCCTCTCTCTCTCACTCCCTCTCTCTCTCTTTCACTCCGTCTCTCCTACTCTCTCTCTCTCGCTTCTCTCTCTCTCGCTCTCTCTCTCTCTCTCTATCTCCCTCACTCACTCTCTCTCTCTCTTTCTCCTCTCTCTCTCTACCTCTCTCTCTCTCTCCTCCCTCTCTCCCTCTATCTCTCTCAATCACGCTCTCTCTCTCTCTCTCGCTCTCTCTTTCACTCTCTCTCTCTCTCTCTCACTCCCGCTCTCTCTCTCTCTCACTCCCTCTCTACCTCTCCTCTCTCCTCTCTCTCTCTCTCTCTCCCTCTCTCTCTCTGATCTCTCTCACTCACTCTCTCTCTCTCGCTCTCTCTCGCTCTCTCTCTTACTCTCACCTTCTCTGTCTCTCTCACTCCCTCTCCTCTCTCTCTCTCCCTCGCTCTCTCTCTTCTCTCTCTCTCTCTCTCTGATCTCTCACTCACTCTCTCTCTCTCTCTCTCGCTCTCTCTCTCTCCTCTATCTCTCTCCACTCTCTCTCTCTCTCAACTCTCTCTCTCTCTTTCACTCACTCTCTCTCTCTCCTCTCTCTCTCTCTCTCTCGCCTCGCTCTCTCTCTCTCTCTCTCTCTCTCTCTCTCTCTCTCTCTCTCTCTGCCTCTCTCTCTGCCTTTCCCCCATTGCTATCTGTCATCTACTATCTTTCTGACTTGTTGGCCCATTCTCATGGCATTTTATGTTTTACCTCCAAACAAAATCTTCCATAATAATTTTTGTCCTTTGAGCTCCTTCCGAAATCGGAATGTGTCGGCTGAATGCAGCGCGCGAGGACACCAGTGAAAACTGGAAACTGTGGACACATACGTACCCATTGTGGCCTTATGGCCCGGGAACACATGAAGAAGAAGTTGCTGGGTTGTTGGTTATTTGTTTGTGGCTCAAGCCACAAACCTATAACAACTCACTTTGTCTGTCGGTCGGTCTGTCGGTCGGTCTGTCGGTCTGTCGGTCGGTCTGTCCAAATTGTCGTTCAAAAACATGGTGAGTAGGAGCACATTTTCACAAATGGTCGCACTTCAAATCGAGGCTACACTTCTGGCCGCTCTTTAAAATGATGTATTTTAAAAGCGTACAAAATAATAAACATACGTAATACAGACACTACAACAGACACGACGAGTATGCGGTGCTTCTTTTGATGAGTATAAGTAGGATACATAGTTTTAAATGTTTTCCAAAATATATAAAAAGTTACGAAAGGTGCAGAGATAACATTCTGGTTTACACATTAAAATTATTGAAAATCCAGGGGAGGTGACTCATGATTGGCTTATAGTGGTAAAAATAGACCGCGTGCCACACAAACTATTGCGATTTCGCGCTTGTTCTACTTCGTTTTTTACAATACATATTGTACACACATATATATATCATCAATTTCTTACATGCATTAATGTATTGCTTTTTGTTGTTTTAATAATAAAAGGAGGGAAAGAAAAAAAAGAGAGTGAAAATGAAAGAAAGAACAAACAAACAAACAAAAACCGTAGCTGACAAGATAAAATAGACACGCATAAACAAAATAAAGGACAAGCACACGACAAACAAAAAACAAAACTAAAACTACAGACAAGAACATCTTCTGGTGGATGTGACAGCGAGCGAAAATTCACAGATACACAAAATCTACATACAAATATACAAGTCAAGCAAATTCACATTAATCAGGAAGATGAAGAAAATTACTTACACGTACACCGCGCGCGCGCGTGCGCACATTGAACAAGAGATATATCATGAGCGCATGAAAACAGAAGTGAGATGCGAATCAACAGACAAGCTGTCAACCAAATTAATAATTGAATCAAAATACACATTTACTGAAGTTGCTGTTTTTTGTTTTTGTTTTTTTAAACAAGTACGTGCAGTATGTATTTTGTAATAATGTATATAATGTGACTCATGTCTACGCTACCCCCCCCCCCCCACCCCTCACGTCCCCTCTCCCCCTCCCCCCTCCTTACCTGTCCCTTTGAGAAAATCGACCCAAGCCCGACCCCCTCCGTCCTTCTACTCGACACGCGATTCATAGACTGACCACCCCCCCTCCCGACCCCCCTCCCCCCCCCGATCACGTATGAGTAAATCATAGACTGAAGAGGACCGCTACAATGCATACGATTGGATTCACTTACGATCTGATTTTGACGTAATTATTTGAGCCATGCTTCCTACTGTCTGAATGAATCTGACGAAATCTTACTAGTTACGTTCGCAATATTTTTTTTTTTTTTTTTTGTAAGCTTATAGATTGATTGATTTGACGCCAATTATGGTAGTGTTCTTCAGCTTTTGCCTCTAGCATTCATACAATGACTACAAAAAGCAGAACTATCATAAATAAAAGTGTTACATTAATATAATGATCCCTAGCTGATAATATACGAACTTAGCTTTGTATTGGCTTGTAGTGTTTGAACTGAAATGATGAAACAATAAAGACCCACCACGTCACGTGTCAAAATCACGGTTTTCACGTGTGTTTCCCTCTTATAGCTGGTAAGAAATCCTTAAAGAAATCTTACTAGCGTAAGACGGAATGTGACACGTGACGTACCCGGGTGGGTTCAGAGGTCTTTAATCTGCCAGAGATAACACATTTAACCCGTTTGCCGCCAGCCATTTTTCAGCAGAAAAATGTCCATTAAACTTACCTGGGTCAGAGAGACAAAGGGGTCTGTATCAAATATTGGGGATTCCTCTGTGACATATTTAAAGCAAGGCCTATCCTTACCCCCCAAAATTAAGAAAATAGGGTCTTTGGATAACATGGCCCTGATTTGATACTGCATTTTAGTGATATGGGTGTTGAATTCGTTGTGGTGCATAAAATGCGACAATTGGCGGTGACAAGAGGTTAAAACAAATTCATAATGATAAAGACTATTCCCTGAGGTTCACAATAATTAATTGTAGTCCCGCGTACACGAATTGATATTTTGAAGAAGAAAAAATCTCGTTTTTTTTTCTTTTTGTATCGGACTCATCTTTATTTGAGTCGTGTGTTTGCGGCGCTTCATGAGCATAGTTCTTCGTTTTCGTAGCCTGGCTAAAAGACTCCAGGGAGATCATCACAACAGAGGAAGCACTTGAACACTATATCGTACAAAGTGCATCAGCTATGGATGAAAGCGTTACGTGTGGGACCGCAAGCGAGCATTAGTGAGTACAAAAACGGTAGAAGTTATTTTTTTTAGACGGAAGTATATTCACGTGAATCATGACTCACAAACGTTCCGTCAGACAGTCGGATCGTATCGGGGGTCAAATCGTATGCAGTGTGGCTGTAAATAGTAGGGTTATTTTTTTTAGATGGAAGATTATTTCACGTGAATCATGACTCACATACATCCGTCAAACAATCAGATCGGATCAGTGTCAATCAGTGGCTGCAAATAGTATGCGAAGTTATTTTTTTAGACGGAAGTGTTGCACGTGAATCATGACTCACAGACAGATCGTCAGACAGTCGGATCGCATTGAGAGCAAATCGTATGCAGTGAGGGAGCTGGTCATTAATAATAGACACAGTCCCTGGACGCGTCAATTCTTTTTTTTAGGCACAGGGAGGGGTGGGTGGGGGGGGGGGGGTTATCACATCAATCATGACTCGCAGACCTCCGTCAGACAATCGGGTCGTATCGAGGTCAAATCGTAGGCAGTGTGGGTAGGGCTGGCCATACTTTTGTTTAATAAACACAGACCTGGGCCCGCGTCAATTAATACTAGGAGACAAGGGAAGGTAGAGATCACGTGAATCATGACTCACAGAGACATCCGTCAGACAAATAGTATCGCATCGGGGGTCAAATCGTGTGCAGTGTGGGTGGGGGGCTGCTCCTTCGTAACAGACACAGTCCCGGATCGCGTCTACTACTAGACACAAGGGAGGGGTATCAATCCCGCGTGGCTGCACCTTTTTAGAGAGCTATACCACATACCCACGGCAGAACGGTTAATTATACCACTCAATTTCGCCCAGTATGAAAATTCAGACTCAATATTGCGCCCTGCGTGGTTTCCCGTAATTGATGTATCTTAGAAGTTAAAGACCCCGCACGTCACGTGTCAAAATCACGGTTTTCACGTGTTTTCCCTCTTATAGCTAGTAAGGAATCTTAAAAAAGTTTCCTAGCATAAGAGGGAATGGGACACGCGACGCACGGGGTCTTTAAGTTAAGCTTCAGGGCGGTGTGATCAGGAGTGCGCCTTTAGACAGTCAACACAGGTAGTAGTATGTGAATTAGTCTAAACTCCCAAAATTCACAAGCATTTACGTCTTTGCGTCATGCATGTCACTATGTCATGTCTATTTTTAGCACCGGACAACAGGGGATTGAGCCCGAAACGTCGTGACTTTTTAGTCCCCGAGCCGAAGGTTCGGGGAGCTATTGTTTTTGTCTGGTCCGTCCGGCGTCCGTCCTCCGTGCCTCCGTCCGTCCGTCCGGCCGCTATTCGTCCGTTTTTCTCAAAAAAACTATTCAGTCTATCATCATCAAAGTTGGTAGACTAGTTTGCAAAGATGCAAGCTATCCACTGAGTGTATTTAGTTTTACATTAAGGTCAAGGTCGCGCCAGTTACGGGGTTCAAACCCCAAAACCATAATCGCTAATATCTCGCGAAGTTTTGCATGTATTTCAATGCACTTTTTTCCCACAACATTTCTTGATGAATCGTCTATAACACAGTTGTC
>CM065704.1:34551423-34556423 GCA_017654935.2 Phymorhynchus buccinoides
ATGGCTGGCGGCGAAAGGGTTAAACATAACTGGGTAGAGGGGGGTGGGGGTGGGGAAATCTGCAATATTGTGAATTCCTCTATGACATGTATAACATTAGGCCTATCCTTACCTCCCAAAATTAAGAAAATGGGGTCTTCAGATACCAGGCCCCGATTTGATGCCTTTTAGTGACATGGGTGTTAAACCATTGTGGTGTATATATGCGACATTGGCGGTGAAAGGGTTAACTTAACCCACCCGGTACCTCTACACACACAAGCGTAACTCTCAATGACAAATCCTGTTATGAACAAACCACTGATGGTCTCAATACACGCTAACATGTTTCACTCTTCCCCCCATGGCAACACCGTGATGTGCAGGTAATGTTATTCGTGGCATGTCACTGTCTTGCCATGGGGAAAGAGTGAGAAAATGTTAACGTGTATTGACAGTAAGGCCGGGTTCACATTAGACGCGTAAGTTCCGTACGGAAAACCCTAAATAGGTGGAAGAAAGAAGGATGAAAGTTAACGCATATAGGGGAAATTCGGACACGTGCGCAAATCTTTTCCCTTCTTTGTTTCGCTTATTTATGGATTGCGCACGGGTTTCCGCGCGGAATATCCGCTTATGTGTGTATACGGCCTAAAGCTAACAATCTCTTTGTGTGTTGCTTTGTTGCAGGTCTGTGTCATCCTTCTACACTCTCTCTCCCAAGCCACACCCTGGTCATTACCGAACGCTGATGACCCCTTGACCAGTCCCTGCTCCGCTGACAGATCAGGTCAGGTCAGTGTCCAAAGGACGAGTGGTCCAGGGACTCCAACAACTGACCTCCATTCGACTGACCTCCATCTTCTTACTCTTCAAACTGAGTGACCATCACACTTGTCGCTGGTGAACAAAAACAAACAAAAAATCGGCTCATCTGCTAAACGTTCAAAACTAGATTTTAGGACGTCTTGACGTTAAAATAAGAATTGGGATTCTGTGTGTGTGTGTGTGTGTGTGTGTGTGTGTGTGTGTGTGTGTGTGTGTGTGTGTGTGTGTGTGTGTGTGTTACTCAATTTAACGTCCTTCCACTAAAAGTGATTCAGACAATATTATATTGTGTTGTGATGTTGGTGTGGTGAGTGTATGTGCATGTGCCTGTGAGTGTGTGTATGCATTAAAGTAAGTAACAGGATATCTATGCAGGCTTAATCATAACTCTCTCCACCCCCCACCTCATTAAAATGTTAAACGTATACTTAAAGAAGATAACCGAACAATGAACAATGTTAAAGATACGTACTAAGTGAACTACTTAATAAACATTTACAAACAGAATCAAGAATAGAATAATTGTTTACAATACTGGGTAGAGACAATGGTGTCGATCCATCAGTAAAACCGTCAATACCTGAATTCTGGAAAAGTTCTCTTGCTTTAGGACAATGAATCAGTAAATGACTGACACTCAAGGATTCACCACACATACATTTAACATTATTGCAATATTTGGTTTTGAATGAATTCAACCGAAGTCTATGGATTAGACTTTCAATCGTGTGTGTGTGTGTGTGTGTGTGTGTGTGTGTGTGTGTGTGTGTGTGTGTGGTGTGTGTGTGTGTGTGTGTGTGTGTGTGTGTGTGTGTGTGTGACGACATCATTGTAGATTCGTACAAGCAAAGAGTTTTTGTTGTTTTTTAGTTGTTTTTTTCAGTCATTCAAATTTTGAAAGTGTTGACCTCGTATTTGGCGTGCAGCATCCTCCAAGCCAAGCTCCTGATGGTTTCTTGTCATTGTTTGTTGAGAGTCTTCCTCCAGAAAGGAAGAGTTGTGCCAGCCGACTGACTAGAAGCCTAGCATTGAACGACAGATCGAATAAGAAACGAGAAAAGGTCTGTGCTTTTGTCTGTACAAAACCCTTGCCAACTCTTGCTCTTTTGTGGGGTTTTCTCTCCCCAACCATCTACATTGATATTTTGCTGGGGGGTTTTCTCTCTCTCTTATTTCATGTTTTTCTCTCCGCCTTTCTGCTCAGTGAGGAGCGTGTTGTCATCTTAGAGATCCTCGTTGTATGCTTTCACTCCCAGCTCCCGTCTCCATTTGACAGTGATTAAATCTGTCTCCTTCCACCCCCCACCCCCACCCCACCCAAAAAAAAAGTTCAACAAAATCAATGTGATGCGAGAAAAGAGCAACAAAGACAAGAAAGCTAACATTTTCAAAACTGCAATAATGATGATCATCATCAACAGAAGAAGAAGAAGAACACGAGACATTGACTGAGGAGGAGGAGGAGGAGGAGGAGGAGGGGTGGGGTGGGGTGTGATGAGAAAAGAAGCAGACATTTTGGAAGGAAATTGAAGAGCCAAGGCAAATAGAGAAAGACGGACGGGGGGGGAAAGAAGAAAGGAAGAAGGAATAGAAGCGGAAGGAGAAACAGCGGTTAGAAGAAGAAGAAGAAGAAGAAGAAGAAGAAGAAGAAGAGGAGGAGGAGGAGGAGGAGGAGGAGGAGGTGGACGAAGAAGAAGTGGAAAACAGTGACGAAGAATGAGAATGGTGTGATGAACGAGAAAGGACCGCCATATTATTATCGAAGAAAGTTAGGAGAGCGAAACCAAAAGAAGAAGAAGAGTGATTCAAGGGAGGGCAACCGCGGCACTGCGCAGACAGGCAGGCTGGGGTTGTTGAGCCCGCCACGGCTGTAAGCCTAACCCAGAGAAGGCAGCACCACTCTACCAGCAGCAGCAGCAGCAGCAGCAGACTGCCATCCTTTTCCTCCTCTCCTTCCTTCCTTCCTTCCTTCCTTCCTTCACTGTTGGTCCGTGGCACCAGCCGCAGTGCCATCACAACACGGGAAGAGCACAACGAGGGGGGGAGCAGCTAGGCCTAGCGAGCTCTGGTGAGACGGGCTGTCTCCCCTTATATCTCTCTCTCACTCTTACTCTCTCAGTCACTCACTCACTCATCTTCGGTTCTCGCCTCTCTTACGCTACCGCCCTTCTCCCTTACCCTCCTTCCTTCCATCCATCCTTCCTTCCTTCCTTCCTTCCCCAGACATCGCCCTTCTTTTTGTCCCATTCCTTCCTTCCTTCGTGTGACTATTTCCAGCGTTTCAAGTCTACCCCCTCTTCGTAATACTGCAACAACAATAATGACCCGGAGCGTCCTCCTAGACTCTTGGTACTGCTAGGACTGCGCCTCATGGGGACTAGTAGTAGTAGTAGTAGTAGTAGTAGTAGTAGTAGTAGTAGTAGTAGTAGTAGTAGTAGTAGTAGTAGTAGTAGTAGTAGTAGTAGTAGTAGTAGTAGTAGTAGCAGCAGCAGCAGCAGCAGTGCCAGAGTGCTCCAGACCTCTCTTCCATACACCGAGACGATCTCCACGTGGAGTGTGCTTATCCCGTTTCTACTACTAGTAGTTCCCCTGCTGCCACCACGTGAGGCTCACGTCTTGGAGAAGTGTGATAACCATGATGATGTTTGTTGAGAAGAACTCCACCCTTTGTGTCTGTACTCGCTCATCAGTACCGATTGTTTGATTCCTTGTAGCCGAGTAAGAGAAGTCGCCAAGGATATTAATTAATTAAGTGAGGTGCTTGGTGTTTTCTGTGAATCTTCTTTACACGGAAGAAAAAAAAGAAAAAAAAAGCTATATATAATTTTAAGAAATACAATAAATAATATACAAAATATATTGTCAACAGGAGCGAGTTATTGTGGGGGGTTTTGGTAGATAGTGTTGTCTTTATATAAACATGTGGAGGTTGTGTGTGTTTTTTCAATGGCAGAGTGAAGTACCGAAACTGTTTTTAATCAATGTTTGTCTTTTTGTCCACAGAAATCAATAAGTGTCTGCAAAACACACCAACAGAAGAAGAGTGTGTTTTCAAAGTTCGTGCACACTGAAATACAAATCCATCTTCTAAAAACTGATTTCATTTCACCTTTTTCTACGATCTGCTGTTCTTCTTGTTAGTGGCATCGTGGGTGTCGAACTGCGAGGAAACGGTGATTGTAACCAGTGCGTTGTGTCATTTTAAAGAATCCAGCTAATCGTGTCTCATTTCAACGCTTCTGAAACTGGAATTGGTGTGAACAGCAAATCTGAAGTTCGTGTTTTGATGGATGAAGTTGTGTATTTGCACTCTTCTGGAAGTTACAAAAACAAAACGAAAAAGGAACAAACTGTTTTATTCTGCTCAGTAAAGGATAACAGACATTGTATGAAACACGCTCCCCGCCAGTTCCTGTCTTAATTGGTGCGTCCAGAAAACAATCAGTGTCAGTGATACATGCAAAGAACAAAAATAGTTTGTGTTACTCTTGGCCATCGCATACCAGTGAAAGTATTATCTGAATATCTTTTAACCCACGGTTCTGTCCCCACAACCATTTAGCTTATCCATCCCATATGCCCGCACCCCACGGAGTGACGATAGACAAAACTTGTACGACAGTTTCTCTGTGGTAATATTAGACAAGACTTGGGATTAATAAGCAAGCAATCGTGCATCCTAAGTAATAAAACGAAACAAAACAGAAAATAATAATTTTGCTATTCTTGTGTCCACGGAAGTGTTGCATTCCTGAACAATTTCGTTCAATGTCGCACCTGGATATGGATTTGTCGATATCGCACTGCCACCCACCTGTGATATTGCCCTCAATGATAATAATAATGATGGTAGTAATAGGAGGAGGAGTTGTAACTACCCCCACCAGCGCCCGTGTGGAAAACAAGCTGGCTGGGGTTATAAGCGATTTACGTCCATAGAAAACCGTTGTTTCAAATATCTCTTCGTTTATGTGTTAATGTGTGCGTGTGGCTGACAGCTGTGACTATAGCTTGCAAAGTATTGACAGCTGTTGTGGCAATGGTGTAAATACTTTGACTACGGCGACAAAGTGCACCGTCTGGCGTCTTTCATTCTGTGCCATGTCTCTAAGCTGTGTCATACTTTACTTACAACTTACAACGCGGTGTCAGCTTTTGCTTTTCTCAGTGTGTGTGTGTCTGTTCAGGAAAGT
>CM065704.1:34566423-34568923 GCA_017654935.2 Phymorhynchus buccinoides
TACTGAGTTTCTTTTGGTTTTTTCATTATTTTTTGTTGTTGTTATTTTGATGTTTGCTTGTTTTCAGACATAATTCCGGTTCTTTTGTTATGTTTGAATATCAGATTTGCCGTCTTTCATTCATTGCTATGTTATTTTGTTGTTTTTATTTTGCTTTGTTTTTCTTTGTTTGAACAGTGTGTGTTTTATGTTTGCCAAATATCGATTGCAACATTGTTGTATTATATTATTATTATTATTATGACATTGCCAACAGATTAATAAGCCTTTTGTTTCATAGAAATAAATCTATGCACTTTTTTTTACAGTCTGTGTGTGTGTATGAGTAAAGAGTGTGTGTGGTTTGGGTACGTGAGTGGAGTCGCTATATGTAACTTATCATTCTCACCTCCGTTTCTCCCTTCTCTTTTTCTCTGTCTCTGTATCTCTCTCTCTCTCTCTCTCTCTCTCTCTCTCTCTCTCTCTCTCTCTCTCTCTCTCTCTCTCTCTCTCTCTCTCTCTCTCTCTCTCTCTCTCTCTCTCTCTCTCTCTCTCTCTGTGCTGATTCACACCTTTTTTCTGTTCTTTCCAGCATTATGTCCACCTCTTGTTTGTCTCTATGCTAAAGATCACACACACACACACACACACACACACACACACACACCACACACACACACACACACCACACACACACACACACACACACACACACACACACACAGACACACACACAGAGAGAGAGAGAGAGAGAGAGAGAGAGAGAGAGAGAGAGAGAGAGAGAGAGACACACACACACACACACGCACAAACACATACACACATACACGCACACACGCGCACGCACACACACACACACAACACACACGCACACACACATGCAAACACACACAAAGAGAAAGAGAGAGAGAGCGAGAGAGAGAGAAAGAAAGAGAGAGAGAGAGAGAGAGAGAGAGAGAGAGAGAGAGAGAGAGACACACAAACACACACACACACACACTCATATACACACACACTACACACATATGCACACACATACACACACGTGCACAAAGAGAGAGAGACACACACACAAACACACACACACACATACACACACAGAGAGAAAGAGAGAGAGAGAGAGAGAGAGAGAGAGAGAGAGAGAGAGAGAGAGAGAGAGAGAGAGAGAGAGAGAGACACACACACGCACACACACACACACACACACACACACACACACACACACACACACACACACACACACACACACACACACACACATGAATGCTCTGTGAGAGTCTCACACCCATCCACCCCGACCCACGCCTACGCCTAACCCTCCCCAACCCCCATCTCAGCCCCAACCCCCTCCCCTCTTCACACATTCCACAAGGAAAAACATATGACACCAGTCTGTTTACTTATTTATTCATTCATTTATTTTGCTCGAATGGCGTTTCATTCTGTTATATTAATTTGTGTATTTTTTTATATTTTGTTTATTGTTGTTTTTATTTTTATTTTGTTATTACTTTCTTTTGTTTTTTTCGCTTTGCTTTCTTTTGTTTTGATTCTTCCTGTTGTTGTTTTTTGTTGTTGTTGATGTTGTTTATTGGGTTTTTTTCTATATTTCTTCGAAACTAAACTGAATACTGTTTTTTAATAAGGGGCTGTACGGAGTACACGCCAAAAAAAACCCAACTCATACGCTTGCAGTATTAGCAAATAAGTAATAATTTAAAAATAATGATAAGCAGATGGGATAATTATGCGCACGAGGCTCCCGCGTGTAATGTGCCACAGCCCCTTAACCCTTTCACCGCCAGCCACATTTCAGCCACAAATTCCATCAACTTTACCTGGGTAGAGAACAAAATCCATCTGCAGTATTGGGGATTCTTCTGTGACATATATAAAATAAGGTCTATCCTTACTTCCCAAAACTAAGACAATAGGGTCTTTGGATAATAGACCGCAATTTGATGCTTTTTAGTGACATAGGTGTTAAAATCACTGTGGTGCTAAAATGCGACTTTGGCGGTGAAAGGGTTAAAGAGCGAATTCAAACGGCGCAGTCGACAAGCGCGCACAACCCATATGCGCCGTCCCATAATTATGCGCGCGTTATCGTATCCCATAAGCGCGCACAGTCTTGTTCGATAAGCGCGGAGTCGCATGTCCGATAAGCGCGCGATGTCATGTCTGTTAAGCGGGTGTGTAAATAAGACCATATATTTTTAAACAGCGAAAAAAGACACTGATAAGTGTGTTGGAACGACAACTGAACACGAAAAACAAAGTTTTTTAGTCAAACAAACACACTTATCATGGGCGCTTTTAAGACACTGACATGCGCACTTATTAGACACTGCCACGCGCGCTTATTGGACACTGTCATGGGCGCTTATCGTATGCAACGCGCTGATTAGCAATAGGGTATTGCGCGCTTATCGTATGCACCCCATTCAAAATAAGCGGATGGGATAAGCGCATGACGTTTCCGCGTTGTAATGTGCCACAGCTCCTAGAAAGAGCAAATTCA
>CM065704.1:34613923-34618923 GCA_017654935.2 Phymorhynchus buccinoides
TTAAAACGAGTAGGTCCATGCGTTTTCTTCAGCTAGGCTAGACTTTAGATTGTGTTTTCTCAAAATGGCCGACGCTCACCCTACTAACTTGAAATGTTCATAACTCTGGACAGGAAAGAAAGATATAGTTCTTGTATCATTACAAAGAGAATAATTATTGTCTGGTGTTTTCAAATGTATACTTTTCTCAGAATGGTCAGTTTGACACTTAATGTCCCTTTCGTGGTGCTGGGCCACATTTGTGTACAGTGGAGAAGCCTTGCCCAGGGTACATCCCCCGCCTCTCTCGGCCAAAGGGAATCGAGTGAGGACGAGAGTTGGTGTTGGGGAAGGTCGGTCCTCCCCCCAAAAGGCCAATCAATCCCGCTGGCTGCAGCACTACAGAGCCTGCGCAAATGCTCGCTAGTTAGAGAGTCAATGGTCTTCCACGAAACACTCATTTAATTGCGCCTGTTTCGAAATCACTCAATTGCGCATATCGCGGGTATGTCGTTGGTGTATCTTAGAAGTTAAACTTGAAGCGACTATAGAATCAAAATTATAAAAAAAAAAATTTAAAGGTGGACCCGGACGGAAGAGTTTTTGCAAGAAACACGTCGAGTTCACCAGAAAGACAGCCTTTTCAAGGATCGGAACACTCGCTTTGCTCTGGTTTCTTAGAAATTAAACAGTCAAAACGGCGATTCCTCCTTGGC
Organism: Phymorhynchus buccinoides; assembly: GCA_017654935.2. NCBI lineage: Eukaryota > Metazoa > Mollusca > Gastropoda > Neogastropoda > Raphitomidae > Phymorhynchus > Phymorhynchus buccinoides. The sequence goes on from CM065704.1 coordinate 34,614,619, forward strand.
GGAGATGCCGGAGAGAGTAGCCATTTTGGATGGGGTGGGTGAAGGTCACTCATTGTGGTTGAAGCTTTTTCTTTTTTTGTAGTGCAGTATAAAACAAGAGGCAAAGCCTGCAAGGCTCACGTCTGATTGTTATTACTATAGCAGGCATGGGAATTCCCATGACAATTCCCATGCCTGTATAGAGAGAATACTGTTATGTAGACACTTGTGCATCTGAAAACAGAATTAATTTTTATTTTACTGTGTAAATTAAAATTATTTCTATGCACCCCTACCCCTTTCTTTAAAATTTATTATATGAATTATATGTATGCGCATGTAACATAGTGGAGCCCTATTTTTATTTTTGGCAAACAAGTAAAATTGAAAAGCATATTGACCAAGCTTTCAGAAAAACATAGTGACCAATCCCCCCCCGCCGGGGTAAGGGGGGTCTACGGACACCTGTAGTAGGCCTAGTCTTTGCCTGTGGGTCTAAGCCTCTTACTCTTAGAAAATTAATAATTGAAGTTGCGTGATCTGTTACTGTTTTAAACTGATCGTTCATGCGATGAAAACTTGTTCCACATCATCTACATTTCTGTAAGATATTTTATATTAGTCCTAATATTTTATTTTCGTTTCGTTAATTCTCCCCCCCCCCCCCCCTGCCCCAAAGCAAAGGTCAAGGTCACAGCCAGCAAGCTCATCCATGTTTATCTTCCCCTGTACAGTCTTTGCTCATGGTGATCAATCGTCTAGGACTAACAAAGGATTCGTACGTCGAAGGCAGTGAAATCGACGAACCCTGGATTTTCCGTATATTTTTTTTCAAGACTGAAATGAATGTGGGCTAAATGTTAAGTACGTCGTCTTGATTATGAGGTAAGGCATGGACTCTAGGCCTAGGCCTTGTTGCCGGAAGTGCAGTAGGCTAAGTTATGCGCAGAGATGATGTGCGAATGAACACGAACAACCGTTACTCAAAGGCGCAAATAAAAGCTAAACAACCGGGCCGTCAACGCACACACTCGGTACATCCATTTGTTACAGAAAATATAAGTTGACGACGTTAAAATGTACCTATTTGTACACACCTGAAGTCTTGTGTTTCTTTTTAAAGAGCGTTTTTGTATATCTAATGGAGAGTCTTCTTTCCAGTATGTATCTCCTACTCGGTACAACACAACAGTTACAACAAATGATTTTCTTTCTTTTGTTCCTTACCGATGTATCTGACTGCTTTGATCGTCATGACTTGAAGGCTCACGTCAAAATCAAGTATCCTGCTAACTTTAACCCTCTAACATCTTATGTTTTTTTGAGAAAATGACAACGTTAAAGTTTCAGTGGAGAGTGAGAGTCTTCTTTAGTTTGAAGAGTGTGACTGAGTCAAGGTTCAAGGTTGCACAACCTTATCTTTATTTTGTTCTTTATCAATGTATCTCACTATCTGACTGCTTTGATCGTCGTGACTTGAAGGCTCACGTCAAAATCAAGTATCCTGCTAACTTTAACCCTCTAACGCCTTATATGTTTAGAGAAAATGACAACGTTAAGGTTTGAGTTAAGGTTAAAGGTCGGGGCCACGGACGCAACACACACACACACACACACACACACACACTACACACACGACACACAACCGAACATGTACGATACTATAGACTCACTTTGTTTTAAAAAACGACGTGAGCCAAAAAGGAGCTATTTCCTTTGTTGTGAGCGAAACTCCTTTAGGTAAAAAGGCTTGCATTGCGGAAAGTTCGTGCAAACAATTTGATCTAAACGCAGGCGGCCATTAATAAAGAGACGGCAAACGCCTTCTCTTCGGGTGAAAGAATTTGACTTCCAGCACCTCCGCCAAGGAGGAATCGCCGATTTGACGGCTTGATTTCTGGGAAACCAGAGCAAAGTGAGTGTTGCGACTTCTGTAAAGGGTGTTTTCCTGGTGATCTCGACGTGTTTCTTACAAAAAAACCTCATCCATCAGGGTGCACCTTTAAATTCTGTTTTCTGTATCTTTGTAAGGAATGCCAGGCCTATCTTCTGAAACAAACGTCTTACTTTGTACAAAAATTCCATTATGTCTAACTTGTGTTGTTTTTGTTTGTGGCTTAAGCCACAAACCTATAACTCATTTTGTGTGGTCTGTCTGTCGGTCGGTCGGTCGGTCGGTCTGTCTGTCGGTCGGTCGGTCCAAAATTGTCGCACATATTGTAAAAGAGAAAGAAAAGCCTGCCACCAACGATTGCGAATCCGCGCTTGTCTAATCATTCCTCTAAGTTCATATCAAAAGGTGCCATTTTGGTATGTTATGTTATTGGATTTCTTAAGGTCAATGACATCTGAGGACAGGCCGTCGCATGACTTTTATTGATGTCGTCCCTACTGCGAGGATCCCTACTGCGCGAAACCTACTGCGCGAGTCCCTGCTGCGCGAATCCAGACTGCGCGAATATTTTATTTTTTAAACATTGATTTTCTTTGCCATCTTTCAAAACAGCTCTCACAAACTACCCATTCAAACTGCATCTCTCTCTCTCTCTCTCTCTCGGGAGAGAGGGGGGGGGGGATTATGATGCTTTATTGTAGCGTTGGGTGGAGCGTGGTGGTGGCGGTGTATCTTGTCTGTGTGTGTGTGTTGTGTGTGTGTGGTGTGTGTGTGTGTGCGTGCTTGCGCGTGTGCGCGCGTGCATGCGTGCGTGCCTGAATGTGTGTTTGTGGTCAATCAATGCTTCATTTAGCTATTATCTCCTCTCTCTCTCTCTTCTCTCTCTCTCTCTCTCTCTCTCTCTCTCTCACTCTCTCTCTCTCTCTCTTTCTTTCTCTCTCTCTTTCTTCTTTCTCTCTCTCTCTCTCTCTATCTCTCTCTCTCTTACTCTTTCTCTCTCTTCTCTCTCTCTCTCTCTCTCTCTCAATCTTCTCTCTCTCTCATCTCTCTCTCTTCTCTATCTCTCTCTCTCTCTCTCTCTCTCTCTCTCATCTGACTGAAGCAATTGTTTATGTAGCGACGCTAGTATCATGTGTATTATTTATTGATGATGATTTGTATTCCTTTCTTATTATTTGATGGATTGCTAAGTTTATTATGGCTGTTGATCTTTGTTTGTTCACTTCCCCTTCATAAGGGGCCTTGGCCTATTTGAATAAATTATTCGCATTCACATTCGCATTCTCCCCCCCCCCTCTCTCTCTCTCTCTCTCTCTCTCTCTCTCTCTCTCTCTCTCTCTCTCACTCTCTCTTTTTGTCGTTGTTGTTTCTGTTGGCGATGTTCCTGTGTCTCAATGTTCATTTATAGTATTAGTTATGTATTGCATGCTTAGAACCAAGGACAGAATGGAAGACTAGGCCCAGCCTGAATTCTTATCCTTGTAAAATAAAGTGTCTGCAGTCTGAAGTCTGAAGTCTGAAGTCTCTCTCCCTCCCTCCATTTTCTCCTGCCAACGTGTCCCTTGTATGGCGGACTTATTTTCCTTTTCTTTTTACCCGGCCAGAGGCCGAGGTATTGCGATCAGTTTGTATGTCTCTGTGTGTGTCTGTGTGTGTGTCTGTGTGTGTGTGTGTCTGTGTGTCGATTATCTTAAAACACTACTGTTTGGATTTTGATTAAAATTGGCAGAGGGGTAGACAGCCTGAAAAGGAAGCTTCGTTTCGTTAATCAACATCGTGCTGACCTTGACCTTGAAGTTTGACCTTGAAAACCGAAATTTCCTTCTTTGGGCTATGTAATTTCCCCCCAGCTTTATTTCGTGAACTAGTGAACAGAATCGCTTCAATTTTTGTGTGGTGGTGTACCATGGTGCAAGGAAGTTTGTATAAACGTTCAGCTGTATCTCGTGAACTACAGAACAGAATCGCTTCAAATATTGGGCTATGTATTTTATGCGTTCTGTAAGGGTGGAAAGTGGTGTGTTTATTGGGGGGGGGGGGGGGGAGAGGACATCACTCGGTGCAAGGAAGTTTGTATAAAAGTTCAGCTGTATCTCGTGAACTACTGAACAGAATCGCTTCAAATTTTGGGCTACGTATTTTATGCGTTCTGTAAGGGTGGAAAGTGGTGTGTTTATTGGGGGGTGGGGGGGGGGGGGGCAGGACATAACTCTGGCCGGGTTGGCATTGTCACAATGCGTTGCTGCCGCTCGGCGATGCCCTTGTTATTTATGTTTCTAGTCCAAGGAAACGCCCCAAAATAGAAGACTGATGAATCACTAAAACCAGCTAAACAATGTTCGTTTTCTCCCTCCTCCTTCCCCTCCCCCCATCCCTCAACCCTACCCTCACCCCCTCCCTCCACACGCTTACTGGCATAGGCCTATAATTCC
>CM065704.1:34633923-34636423 GCA_017654935.2 Phymorhynchus buccinoides
GGTAAGGACAGGCCCTATGTTATGCATGTCACAGAGGAATCCCCAATATTGCAGACAGAATCTTTTTCTCTACCCAGGTAAGTTTAATGGAAAATATTTTGGCTGGAAAATGGCTGGCGTTGAAAGGGTTTTAAAAATCGAAACAGACAGCAAATATAAACACACAGAATCATTTCTGCCATATCATAACCTATACTACAAAATGCAGAAAAGGAGCAGACAGCCCCATGCAGTATGCATAAGCGATGAGACGATCCATCTTCAATATTAACATTCAGCAAAAATGTTGCAGCGACTAATTATTGCGTTGGGCTTGATCTCATAATATTGATTTTGTTCAAAGTAATCGACTCTATAACACCGTTGTCAATATCTGAATGGTTAATTGTGTGGTTTATGGCTTATATTACCCTGATGCACTAAGGCGGCACTATGGACGAGTCATAGGTATAAAGTATACTTGGAGTAGTAGGCCTAAAACTTTAGGATCAGACCTGGTATTGCAGTACCTCCGCTCAGAGCATTGAATGATGGTTGGTTGATGATTCGTCCCATATGTGCTGGGGGGGGGGGGGGGGGGTTAGCACAATGTCCCCATTCGTTTCCTCCTGTTTGGCCATAATTAATTGACTCATGAAAACTTAACTCTCTCAGGTTTGAAAAAAAGAGTTATGTAATCTAGATTGTGTCATTTTCAAAAGGGACATAACCAGGGTTTCTGTCCTCACTACTCATATAGGGAAAAGAGAACGGATGTCTGTCTTCACCTTTCAGTGTCTTTGGTATCGATGAATGAGTCAAGGAATCGATTAATCAGTTAATAAATTAAGGACTCGATGAACCGGTTAATAAGCCAGTCAATCGATCAGTTAATCTTTTAATCTTTAATAATTCTGTTAATGCGTAGTGTTGAGTAAATCAAGTTTTAGATTCACAATGTTATAATTTAAAAAAAAAAAAAAATACAAGGTGTATACGTACTATTGAACATCTCACACGTCAGAACTGGAAACTGATATAAACAAAATGTATATAAAGACATTCCAACTGCCTTAACCCTTTCACCGCCAAAGTCGCATTTTAGCACCACAGTGATTTAACACCTATGTCACTAAAAGGCATCAAATTGGGGTCTATTATCCAAAGACCCTATTGTCTTAGTTTTGGGAAGTAAGGATAGACCTTATTTTAGATATGTCACAGAAGAATCCCCAATACTGCAGATGGATTTTGTTCTCTACCCAGGTAAATTTAATGGACATTTTTGGGCTGAAATATGGCTGGCTGTGAAAGGGTTAATGATACTTTATCCCACCTTTTATTCGCCAAGGAGTTGTGTGTTGTTGTTTTTTCAAATTCAGATTCAAATTCAAATTCAAAATCACTGTATTATCTCTCAATGAGAAATGTCGTCCAGGTGCCGTACAACAGAAACATTGACATTCAGCATGCATAAATATAAGCACCATTTTGGATGACAAGTCACATAAGAATTACAAAGATGAATGAGTATTACAAAGATGAACAAAACGCATAGGGATAATTGACATTTGGCACGCATGAGTATAAAATACATATTTTAGGATTACACGGGTCATATAGATAATTCAACATAAGGATTAACCCTTTCACCGCCAGCCATATTTCAGCCAAAAATGTTCATTAAATTTACCTGGGTAGAGAACAAAATCCATCTGCAGTATTGGGGATTCTTCTGTGACATAAAATAAGGTCTATCCTTACTTCCCAAAACTAAGACAATAGGGTCTTGGGATAATAGACCCCAATTTGATGCCTTTTTAGTGACATAGGTGTTAAATCACTGTGGTGCTAAAATGCGACTTTGGCGGTGAAAGGGTTAAGGTAGAATCTGTCAACACGAGCAGACATTCAAAAGGATCATGAGTTGTTTTTAATCCAAAGTGTAGGTAATACATAGTCCTGTACAAAAAGCCAGAAACAATATTGTGCAGTGACTAAATACATACGACATAGCTAATTCTATAGAGTATAACATGAATACAATAGATATTGACAAGTGCGAGACAATCCTCATGTTCCCTTTTTTTAATTTTTTACTACCATACTAACATTACTTTTGTTCTTGGCACAAATCTGCTTACCTTGCTCACTATTTTGCACTGTTGTTTGGTTGTTTCATTTAGCCAATGTTAATTATTTGTATTGCTTGATTATGTTACGACACATTAATAATATAATTGATAATTAATTATTGTAATATATCTTCTAATCTAAGTCTATTGTAGTAGTAGTAGTAGTAGTAGTAGTAGTAGTAGTAGTAGTAGTAGTAGCAGTAGTAGTAGTAGTAGTAGTAGTAGCAGCAGCAGCAGCAGCAGCAGTAGTAGTAGTAGTAGTAGTAGTAGTAGTAGCTGTAGCAGTAGTAGTAGTAGTAGTAGTAGTAGTAGTAGTAGTAGTAGTAGTAGTAGTAGTAGTAGTAGTAGTAGTAGTAGTAGTAGTAGTAGTAGTAGTAGTAGTAGTA
>CM065704.1:34641423-34651423 GCA_017654935.2 Phymorhynchus buccinoides
TATGTCTGTGTATGTGTGTACGCGCGCGTGTTTGAATATATATGTGTACATCTCCGCACACGAGAAATTGTGTAGCTTGTTTTTTCGTTTTTGTTTTGTTAACTGATACACATTCGCACATTTGTGAATCGTGGTCGGAGTGTTCGCACGCGCGAACGAAACATGGTGTTTTACGTCCTCTCGGTCTGGAACAGACACATATGGGACATTTGTAGATACAAAGACAGTGGGAACGATACTGGAGGCAATGCCCGGAGGCAGTGCAACACCAGTAAAGTCCCGAAGTTTTAACAATACAGATAAGTGTAGCAGTAACGGATCAGACACATATGGGACATTTGTAGATACAAAGATGGTGGGAACGATACTGGAGGCAATGCCCGGAGGCAGTGCAACACCAGTAAAGTCCCGATTTTTTAACAATACAGATAAGTGTAGCAGTAGCCACGCCTCGGTTAAACCTCATCGGCTATGGTACCGCCACGCATTGAATCGATATAAGTTTTTTGCACGCGCGCCTCTACTGTCAGTATTTATGTGTTCGTGTGGCCCGTGAAACCCGATTGAGTGTGAGTATATGAATGTATGTGTGTGTGTTTGGTTTAAACGAATTGTTATTGAGAATCACATAGTAAAGCAGCAACATAAACAAATGAGAACGAGCACAACAAGCTTTAACCCTTTCACCGCCAATGTCGCATTTTAGCACCACAGTGATTTAGCACCTATGTCACTAAAAGGCATCAAATTGGGGTCTATTATCCAAAGACCCTATTGTCTTAGTTTTGGGAAGTAAGGATAGACCTTATTTTATTATGTCACAGAAGAATCCCCAATACTGCAGATGGATTTTGTTCTCTACCCAGGTAAATTTAATGGACATTTTTGGCTGAAATATGGCTGGCGGTGAAAGGGTTCAAACCCTTTCAACGCTAGCCATTCCTCAGCCAAAATTTACCATTAAACTTACCCGGGTAGAGAACATATTGTGTCTGCATTATTGGGGATTCCTCTGTGACATGCATAAAATAGGGCCTATCCTTACCTCCCAAAATGAAGAACATAAGGTCATTGGATACCAGACCCTCATTTGATGCCTTTTAGTGACATGGGTTCTAAATCATTGTGGTGCCAAGAGGCGACAGTGGCGATGAAAAGGTTTTAAAGCTTATGCAAGGCGCTCAAACACAGGTAGGTTATACAATATCGGCTGCCACAAGTACTAAGAGACAGGAATGTGTGTGTGTGCTTAAGTGTAAGCATGTAGCCTACATGACGTGTAGGCATAGGCATAGGCAGTTGCCTACACACGCGGCACGACAAATCGAAATCATTGAATTATGTGTCTGTCTGTTCTTTCTTTCTTTCTTTCTTTCTTTTTTTCTTCGCGTCTTTCTTTCCCTTTTTTCTCTTTCTTTCATCATTTGTTTCTGATTTTCTTTTATTTTTTCCTTTTTTTTATTCTCACATTCTCTCTCTCTCTCTCTCTCTCTCTCTCTCTCTCTCTCTCTCTCTCTCTCTCTCTCTCTCTCTCTCTCTCTCTCTCTCTCTCTCTCTCTCTCTCCCTCTCTCTCTCTCTCTCCCTCTCTCTCTCTCTCTCTCTCTCCTCTCTCTCTCTCTCTCTCTCTCTCTCTCTCTCTCTCTCTCTCTCTCTCTCTCTCTCTCTCTCTCTCTCTCTCTCTCTCTCTCTCTCTCTCTCTCTCTCTCTCTCTCTCTCTCTCTCTCTCTCTCTCTCTCTCTCTCTCTCTCTCTCTCTCTCTCTCTCTCTCTCTCTCTCTCTCTCTCTCTCTCTCTCCTTCTCTCTCTCTCTCTCTCTCTCTCTCTCTCTCTCTCTCTCTCTCTCTCTCTCTCTCTCTCTCTCTCTCTCTCTCTCTCTCTCTCTCTCTATATCTATATATATCTATCTATCTATATATATATATATCTCTCTCTCAGCATTTTATTTTTGTGTGTCTTTTTTTGCCTTCCGACTGCCCTGATTTCGTAACCGAACTAACTAGAATCTACAGCACCACCCAAATTATGCCCCACCCTAAATCGTAGGCGTGTTTGGGTGTTTTTTTTTCATTTTCCATTAATGAGCCATTCTAAAAGACGGGTGGGTGGACGAAAATAAACATTGCATTTTTTTCTTTTTTCTTTACGCGCAGAAAATGGTATAAAAACAGACCGCTAAAGCGTTAACCCTTTCGCCGCCAGCCATTTTTTCAGCCGAAACAATTACCACGAAACCCTTTCAACGCTAGCCTTTTGCTTCAGCCAAAACTTTCCATTAACCCCTTGACTGCCAGAGAAAATGCAAGAAAAAATCATTGGGCAAATCATGCCATGATAAAAGACAACTGATAGAGCCAATCTGGCAAAATGGTCTGGGGATATTACTCTCTTGACTGTGGTAGAGCAAAAGCCAGCGTATCAGGTTTCTTCCTCTGCATCTGATGACGTCATCACTGATGTCATCAGGTCAGTACGTGATACGTTGGTGGCAGTCAAGGGGTTAAACTTACCTGGGTAGATAAAAGATGTTGTCTGCAATGTTGGGGATTCCTCTGTGACATGCATAAAATAGGGCACAGCCTTACCTCCCAAAATGAAGAACATAAGGTCATTGGATAACAGACCCTCATTTGATGCCTTTCAGTGACATGGGTGTTGTGGTGCATAAATGCGACATTGGCGGTGAAAGGGTTGAACTTACCTGGGTAGTGAAAAACAACTCTGAAATCTTGCGACTTCCTCTGTGTCATGTACAACATTAGGCTTAATCCTTACCTCCCAAACTTATGAAAATAGGATCTTCAGATAACAGGCCCTGATTTGATGCCTTTTTTTTTAGTGACATGGGTGTTAGTTAAGCCATTGTGGTGCAGCAAAAATGCAACATTGGCGGTGAAAGGGTTAATTTAGAAGACAGCAAGCAAAGGCAAAGACAAAGGCAAAGAGAAATCCGTGATGAATCTTTCATGTCTGGCAGCAAGCGCCGGTGCCAGTGCCAGTACCAGTCAATGCCAAGTGGGTCAGGACTCGCAGACTTTGCAGACAATCCCGAGTCAATTGTCTCCTGTTCCGCGCGTCACCCAGTGCCTCTGTCGGGTTAAGGGTAGGGTAGGCTAGGGTAGGGAAGGGAGTCAGGTTTCATGTTGGTCCCTGTGAGTACAAAAGGATACTGTTTTGTTAGACGGACGGATTTTGTCGAAGAGACAGACTGAATGACAGGGGAGAGACAGACAGACAGACAGACAGACAGACAGGTGAGCTCACAGTCAAACTAGAACGACAGACAGATGAGCATACAGTCATGAGATAGACAGACAGAAGGGGATCCGGGAACCGACACACAGACAGACAGAGAGGCGAGCTCACAGACAGACAAGCTTGAAAGAAATACAGATGGTCATACAGACATGAAACAGACCAAAGAAAGGGGGGGGGGGCAGACAGACAGATAGACAGACAAATAGAGAGACAGACAGGCAAAGTCAGAGACATACAAACTAGAAAGAAATACAGATGGTCATACAGACAGGAAACAGACAAAAAAAGGGGGGGGGGCAGACAGACAGATAAACAGACAGACAAAGAGAGAGAGACAGACAGACAACTAGAGAGACAGACAGACAAATAGAGAGAGAGACAGACAACTAGAGAGACAGACAGGCAAAACGACAGACAAACAAACTAGAAAGACATACAGATGGTCATACAGACAGGACACAGACCAAACAAAGGGGGGGGGGGGTGCAGACAGACAGACAGATAAACAGACGGACAGACAAATAGAAAGACAGACAGGCAAATAGAGAGACAGACAGGCACAACGACAGACAAACAAAGTAGAAAGACACATAGATGGTCATACAGACAGGAAACAGACACCCTGCCTTCTGCCCATGTTGGAGCAGACAGACAGATAGACAGACAGACAGACAAATAGAGAGACGGACAGGCAAAATCAGAGTCAGACAAACTAGAAAGAAAATAATACAGATGGTCATACAGACAAGAAACAGACCACAAGACAGACAGACATGCGGACAGAAAGACAGACAACGCCAATGGATTGGTCTGCCTGTTTCGGTGTAATTTAACACGCACAAACACACAAGAAAGAAAGAGAGGAAAGACAGAAGAAAAACAAAAAATGATGATGAATAAAAGACGGAGAAGAAACAGATGAACGAAGTAAAAAATTTAAAAAAAAGGAAGAAAGAAAGAAAGAAAGGAAGGAAGGAATGGGGGAAGGAAGGAAGGAAGGAAGGAAGGAAGGAAGGAAGGAAGGAAGGAAGGAAGGAAGGAAGGAAGGAAATAAAGAATAAAGAAAGAAGGAAACTCAACTCAACTGTATACTGACTAGGCCTTCTGCCCATGTCATGAAGGAAACAGTGGGGGGGGGGGGGGGGGGAGGGCAAGAATGAACAATGACAATAACAATAAATACGGGGGGGGGGGGGGAAGAAAGAAAAAAAAAAAAAAGAAAGAAGAACGAAGGAAAGTAGGAAGGAAAAGAAGAAGAAGAAGAAAAAAAAGAAAAAGAAAGAAAAAATGAAAGAAAGAACAAAAAACAAAAAAACAAAAAACAAAAACAAAGAAAGAAAGGTCGAGATCGAAAGACGGAAAAGGTCGCTGGCCTGAAAGGTTAGAGGAGGGGGTGAAAGAAGGGAGGGGGGGGGGGGGGGGGGAGAAAGGTGCATGCCAAAACAAAACAAACAAAAAAGAAAAAAAAGTGACAAATATGATAGAATCAACATTAATATTACGAACAGAAGAATGAGCTTTAAAAATTTAAAAAAACGAGTAAAACGAGACTTGGAATTTATTTTTTTTTACTGTTTTTTTTCTCCTTTTTTGTTTGTTGTTGTTTACGCTTGTTTTGATTGCATCATCATTATTTGGTTGGCTTACTTTTAAGAACACTCGGATTTTGATTATTTTTTTTTTAGTCAAGAAAAAGATAGAAGAAAAAAAATAACCGGTTTTTTTTCTGGGGGGGGGTTTACGCTGGTTTTGATTGCGTCATAATTTGGTGGGCGGACTTTTCATTACAGAACACTCTCAAGATTTTATGTTTGTCCAGAAAAAAAATCTGGAAGAATCAAAAAGGAAGATCATGGGGGATTAAACAGCATCAGTGCCAAACTAAACAAACAGGAACCACGCAAACAAACACACAGCAAGTGCAAGAGTGACGTTAGTTTATTGACGAGGCGAAACAGAACATGTAATATTTCGACAGAAATGTCTTTGTCAAACAACATAGAAAATACAACAATACTTCCCCTCTTCACAGCCAAGCAGTCTCCAAAACTCTTAAGAAAACACCATTATCTATTCCATAAAATTAACTCTCTTTTTTTAAACAAAAAGTGAAGTTATGCGTTCGCAAAACGTTTTGATTGCACGTAGGTTTGATTGACTGGTTTCCAAAACATAAGAAGCAGGATTGGGAGTGGTTGGGTTTGGGGGGGGGGATTTGTTTTCTTTAATGCGAATGCGGTCTTGGATGAAAGAGTAGACAATTTGGTATTTGTTATTTGGTATTTGGTATATTCGAGTCACAGAGACTTATATTTGTGAAATTCGGGCTGCTCTCCCCCCGGAGAGCGCGTCGTCGCAAGTGCAGCGCCTACACAATTTGTGTTTAGTTTTGTGGGGGGCAGGGTGAGGAGGGGGTGTGGGTAGACTTGGGAAACCTAGCTATCAATTTGGCCATACCAGGCAGCGGGATTTCTCCCTGCTCTTACCGACTTTCAACTGCCGTGGGATTTGTACGTGAATAAGTCCCCATCCGAAGGACTGGACGTTCAGTTCGATTTTCCTGTCGCACTAGAAAGAAAGGGCGAGGAGGCCGGGACCAGTGGAACCCGGGTCACTCACGTTGCAGTCACGCATTACAGTTGGCAGGCGAACGTCTTAGCCACTCTGCCACCTTTCTCCAATGGCAGCGAAGGTGGATAAAAAGATGCGTGCATACCAGAATTACACACACACACACACACAGAAAACAAACATTGATAGAAGATAATTGAGGGGATAAAAGAGGCTTAGTAGAAAGCGAGATAATAGAAAAGAAAAAAATAATAAATAGATGAAATCTTAAACTGAAATAAAACGGAATATTGTTGTAAGATATAACCCTGATAAGGTGAGCAAGGTAGTTGCAAATCTCTTCTATTTTTTGGTCTCAGAATACAATCAACGTGCTGTTATCTCAAGTGGATAAGAAAAACGAATACTCAACTCTAACTGATTAGATTTCATAGTTAGAATTAGAATTAGTTTGTTCTTTTTGTATTATTGTATCTGCCTTTCTATGTCCTACCAGAATGAGCCAGAATTGAAATTAATTCGTTTCTATTATTTTTTTGTATCTGCCTTTCTATTTCCTAAACGTCATGTCCCTTTTAACAAGTTAAAACTAATCTTAGTTGTCTGCCTTTTATGCATACCTTACTTGTTTGATTTTATACATGCAGATGCGAGCGCGTGCACGCACGCACACAAAAACAACTCATTGAAGCATTCTGAAACGTTCACTTTGTCATAGATTTATTTATAGAGAGGCCGAAAACTCTGCAGTCAAACAAGACCAACATGCAGTTACAAAATAATACAGCTATGTAGTCGGCCTTACACATAAATGGCTCTAAGTTTCCATTGACTAACAACCAAATGATGAAAGAGGCTTTAGGTTCCTGCAACACGCTGCGAATCTCAGGGGGAAAGTTAGTGTACAAGATACGACTCAATTCATGGAAAACTAAATACTTGGAAACTAACTGTCTTTGTAGTGATAAATTATCAATTCATCACTTACTATTAGAATGCCCAGTATTGCTCTCTAAATATCGAATGATCAATATGGACTTTTTTCGTAAGTATAATAATACCAAGGATATTTTAAATGACGCAGAAATTGACATTACTGTAATTGCAAAAGCAATGCTGTCCTCAACTATTGGAAGACTACTGTAGAGGTTTTCTTTACTTTTTTTAATATGTCGTTCTTATGCATGCTATTTTACCTTCTTTTTTTTCTCCAAAAAAATGTTTGCATGTTGTCTAAAATCACGATCTATGTGAAAAGACATTAAATTAAAGATTCATTCAAAGATTCATTTCAGGGGGAAAGAAATAGCACAGCAAGAAGATTGTACGTCCTCATGGCATTATGCCCTTAGGGACAAGTTCTTCTGGTGCGGTAGTCTTGGGGAGGTAGGTAGGTAGTAGAAGGTTTTACGTCCTCATGGCATTATACTCTTTGGGACAAGTTCTTCTGGTGCGGTAGTCTTGGGGAGGTAGGTAGGTAGTAGAAGGTTTGACGTCCTCATGGCACTATGCCCTTAGGGACAAGTTCTTCTGGTGCGGTAGTCTTGGGTAGGTAGGTAGGTAGTAGAAGGTTTTATGTCCTCATGGCATTATGCCCTTAGGGACAAGTTCTTCTGGTGCGGTAGTCTTGGGGAGGTAGGTAGTAGACGGTTTTATGTCCTCATGGCATTATACTCTTAGGGACAAGTTCTTCTGGTGCGGTAGTCTTGGGGAGGTAGGTAGGTAGTAGAAGGTTTTACGTCCTCATGGCATTATGCTCTTAGGGACAAGTTCTTCTGGTGCGGTAGTCTTGGGGAGGTAGGTAGGTAGTAGAAGGTTTGACGTCCTCATGGCATTATGCTCTTAGGGACAAGTTCTTCTGGTGCGGTAGTCTTGGGGAGGTAGGTAGGTAGTAGAAGGTTTTACGTCCTCATGGCACTATGCCCTTAGGGACAAGTTCTTCTGGTGCGGTAGTCTTGGGGAGGTAGGTAGGTAGTAGAAGGTTTGACGTCCTCATGGCATTATGCCCTTAGGGACAAGTTCTTCTGGTGCGGTAGTCTTGGGGAGGTAGGTAGGTAGTAGAAGGTTTGACGTCCTCATAGCAGTTGCTCTTAGGAACAAATACTTCTGGTGCTGTAGTCTTGGATGTAGCAGGTACACCTGGTGTTAGGTTCTTGGGAAAGGGTCGGTTGGGAGGCGCTGTAGTAACATCAGTGGGAGTCTTGGCGTAGACTCATCTCCTGAGTCTTGGGGAGTTGTTGTTAACCCTTTTACCGCCAGCCATCTTTGAACCAAACATTTCCATAAAATGTATTTAGTTACAGAAAAGATTTCATCTGCAATATTGTGGGATTTCTCTGTGACACATTTAGAATAGGGTCAATCCCTACTGCCCAAATTTAGGAACGCAATATTATGGAATAATAGACCCTGATTCAAGAGTTTTAATGACACGAGTGTTAAATCATTGTGGTGCAAAAATGCGACATTGGCGGTGAAAGGGTTAAGCTGAGTGGAGGTTTTATGTCATCATGGCGGAAAGCCCTTAGGGACAAGTTGTTCTGGTGCTGGGTCGACGTGGAGATGGCCGCAAAGCGGTTGATGGTCATGAGGAGGAGGGTCTGGGGGTGAAGTCGTGGAGGACGCTGGGTGTCGTGGTGGTGGTGTTGGTGTCTTTGGTGTTTGTCCGGTGGTCATCATCGTAAAGTCTTGGGGGGGAAAAAACAAAACAATGGACAGATAAAAACGACAACAACATTCACAATTTGAGTTTTCGTAGGTTTACACTCCGTTCGACACATGAAATCGTGACAAGTCTTAGAAAGAAAGGCACGATTTTGGTTTTTGATTTATTTTAATCATAGTGTATTATTTAGAACGATGACATAGATTTGAAAATGCATATTGTTAGCGTATACTTTTTTTTAATTCAGTTTTCAAATTCCAAATAAACAAAGGGGCGGAACTCTATTTTTTTTAAAGGCATAGAACTCCTATCTTTCTCCGTGCCAAGCTCCATTGTACTTGTTGATATGGCTCCAACCCACCTGCGTGCGCATCTCGACCATTCCAACGGAAGTGTCGCCATCTTAGTCCTTATTTGTGTGTAAACAAAGTGAAAATGTTATCTAACTGTGTAAAGAAAACATCCAGATGTTATAAATACAGTTTAGATAAGTTTCGAATTGGAACAGCCAAATACGCAGCATCGATCTGGCATTTTTTTTTTTAAAGGTAAGGACTAAGATGGCGGTCTCCCATAATATGGCGCTCCTTGTGGCCGGATATGACGACACGTGGGTACCAGCCATTCGTGGATTGATGGGAAATCGGTTTCCTTTTTATTTATTTATTTTTTAATTTATTAATATAGTCCCTGCTGTTTGATGTGATTGTGCTTTTACGTATCGTTGTTACCAAACGCTTTTCACATATTTCGATCATCGACATTTTGCAATGTTTTTTGCACCATTATTCGGAGTTAAAGATCCACCAGATCACGTTTCAAAATCGCGAGTTTCACGGGTTATAGCTGGTAGGAAATTTTGTTTTGACCAGGTTATCCTCCCATACAAATGCCCCCAAATTGAAAACGAAACATCATTTTAAAGAGCAGCCTCAATTTCAAGTTGGGGGGCATTTGTATATGGGTCACAGCTACCCAGAAAAAATACACCAAGGGACTTAATCGTGGTGGGTCAGTGTATCTTTAAGCGAAGCATCACCCAATCTGAAATACCCTTCAGGAAAAAAAGAAGAATGTTTGGCCATGAGGCTTTATAATACTTCTTGACGACACCAAAGGGCAATCTGTTTTAGGACTGACTTGACCATGCCACCTAGTGACGAGTCAGGGCAGAGAATATTCTGTGGCTATAAACTACTACTTCATGACAGGCAAGGGACGAGAATCTTATGTAGATGGCGCACGCATCTCAGTGCACGAGACAGGGGCAGAGAATGTTCAGTATATTAAAGCCTCATTGAAAAGACTTTGCTTTCGAGATCAGTACTTATAAATGGATGTCTATTTTGCATGTTTGATGTGGGGGGGTTTCCCCTCTTTGCTGTAGAATAGTTAACCCTTTCGCCGCCAGCCATTTTCCAGCAAAAAATACCATTAATTAAGCTTAGCTGGGTAGAGAGAAAAAAATCTGCAATATTGGAAATTCCTCTGTGGCGTGTATAACATTAA
>CM065704.1:34653923-34658923 GCA_017654935.2 Phymorhynchus buccinoides
AAGGGACTTATTCGTGGTGGGTCAGTATATCTTTAAGCACGCCAATTTCCACCAGTGTTTAAACAAACAAACAAACAAACAACAACAACAACAACTAGAGCGTTAAGACGCTAAATCACCAACCGTTCGGTTAAGACGCTAAATCACAAACTGCAGCGTTTTCGGCTCCAGTGACCTTGACCTTTGACCCATGACCTTCATTATCGAACTTGCCTAGATCTTCCTACTACCTACCCGCATGCAAAATTTGAGCATCCTAAGTCCATCCGTTCAAAGGCTAGAGAGGATACATACAAACAAACAAACATACAAACAAACATACAAACATACAAACATACAAACACCACCTCAGACACGAGTGAAAACATTGCCAATCCGCTCTCTACGATCACAGTTGGCAACAACAACAACAACAACAACAAAGTACGATATTCCAGTTACACGATCGTATTACATTATTAGTTCGTGTGAACTCAGAATATCATTATTGTCTCACAACTTAAGAACTGTACGTTTATGCGATCGTATTGATTATTAAGTGCATGTGAACTCAGATATTAATAAATAGCGTCTTACGCATTAAAGATCCACCAGATCACGTGTCAAAATCACGGGTTTCACGGGTTTTCCCTCTTATAACTGGAAAGGAATCTTGTTTTGACCAAGTCT
This sequence comes from Phymorhynchus buccinoides, assembly GCA_017654935.2. Lineage (NCBI taxonomy): Eukaryota > Metazoa > Mollusca > Gastropoda > Neogastropoda > Raphitomidae > Phymorhynchus > Phymorhynchus buccinoides. Next base: position 34,654,593 of record CM065704.1, read on the forward strand.
GACTCCCATATAAATGACCCCAAATTCAAAACCGAAACATCAGTTTAAAGAGCAGCCCTCAATTTGAACTTGGGGAAATTTGTATGTGGGTCACAGCAACCCAGAAAAAAACCCAAGGGACTTAATCGTGGTGCGTCACTGGGTCTTTAAACACTTGTTCGTTTATATTTTCATTGAAATTGAAATAGTTTCGAAAGGGTAACATATCTTTCTCATAGTCTTCCCCGTGACCTTCTAACAAATGGCTTCCTGTCTGTTTTGGAAAAAAGTTTTGAAAGCATTCGTTTTGTCTATGCGTATGGCTTGTACCCACGTGTCGTCATATCCGGCCACAAGGAGCGCACCATATTATGGGAGACCGCCATCTTAGTCAGTAACTTTGTTTGAAAAATGCCAGATCGATGCTGTTTACACACAAATAAGGACTAAGATGGCGACACTTCCGTTGGAAGGGTCGAGATGCGCACGCAGGTGGAGGGGGGGAGCCATTACATGTTGTTTGGGTTTAATTATTGTTGGTTAGTTGGATAGGGTTTTTGTGTTTCAAAGTTTAGGTAGGATTTTTTTTCTGCTTTTTGATTAGTAAAATGTATGAAGAGAAAGAGGTAGAGTGATGCATGGAATAGTATCGGGGTTCCTGTGTTGCATATAACATCATCATATTATTGATACTTATCTGTTAACTACTACTACTACTACTACTATTACTAATAATAATAATAATAATAACAGCGAAAACAATAATAATAATAATAATCATAATCATAATCATTATTATTTTAATTTTATTTTATGATAATAATAATAATAATAATAATGAAAATAATAATAATAATGATGATGATGATGATGATGATAAAAGTAATAATCATCATCATAATAATAACAGCGAAAACAACAACAATAATAGCAATAATAATAATAATAATAATAACAGCGAAAACAACAACAATGATAATAATAATTAATAATAATAATAATAATAATAATGATGATGATAATAATAGTAATAATCATCATCATCATTTCTGCAGCGCCCTTTCTCTCTTGAGCTCACGGCGCTTCACAAATATAAACAAAGTATCTAGCATCTGTCTCTATGTAAAAGGCAGTTGTCTGTCAATCAATCTTGTACTACGCTTTGTAAAGAAGAAGAAGTTAGCTTGGTCTGTTTATCCCTTCTTTCTTCTTTTCTTAAAATAACGCTGATGCAATAATATACTGACGGGTCTTGATTATTTGTTTCTGTTGGGGTTTTTTGACAGTTCGTTGTCTAGTTTGACGTCGCATTTGTCATGCATTCTGTCATTGTAAGACACAAGATCGATCTGTTAAAGAAAGGACCATTTTTAGCCATGTTTCAGAAATTGATTTTTTTTTTTAAAGCATAAGCTGCCAGTGAGTAGTTAACTTTAATATTGAAAGAAAAGGTTAAAACATATTCTTCTTTTTTTTTTAAATGCAGTTTTATCGTATAAAGTAGAAAAGGCCAACTATGTTTGAAATTTTGTTTAAAAAAACCTTAAATTGCTTCTTTTTTATTGCAGTTTCCTTTTTGTCCTGAAGTATCTTCCTCATAATGTATTGACGTAGTTATGTCTGTGTGACTGTACATAATATCAATGCATGGTTGTTGTTGTTTTCTTATATCAATTTTCTTTCTTTTCTTTGTTCAAAAGTAAACTCAACACTTCCTTAAGCGGAAACTTCAACCCCAAAAAGGCCAAAGGTTTTTGTGTGTTTGTTTGTTTGTTTTTCAAACTTAACATTTGCGATTGTTACTGACTTTGTGTATATTTTGTGTCCATAAAATAGCAATTGTTAAAACCACTTCGATATTCTTTCTTTGTTTTACTTGTGTTACTAAAATGTGTTTCTCTCTCTCTCTTTTATCTCTGTTTATGCCATTCTTTAATTAATCATAAAGTGCTTCCGTGTTTTCTTATAATAAACACATTCCTCCCTTTTGCCATATTATTTATTTTAAATGTGTTGATTTATTTCTGGGGGCTTGTTGCTTTTGTTGTTGTTTTTTCTCTTGTTCTTGTCGTTGTTGTTATTTGTTTGTTTATTTGCTTTTCAACGAGTCAACCGTTTTCGTTCTTGATAATATACGTTTGATATTTCATCTGAATCTTTTGTGGTTGTTTTTATTGTTGTTTATTAGAATCGTTCTGTCTTAGTATTTCGGAAGAGAAAAACATGCGTTGCGTTTGGCTCTTCGATATAATATGTAGACTTATGAATACTGAGCACAGAACACGAACTCCACACATTCTGATAGCTTTTAGAGATCCTAAGAGAGCTATTTATAACTGAGACCACGCACGTATTTCGCGTTCTTCCCTTTAAAGACACACCAGATCCATGAGTGAAAATCACGGGTTTCAAGGGTTTCCCTCTCTCGCTGGTAAGAAATCTTATTTTGACCAGGTTTGACTCCCATACAAATGCCCCCCACATTGAAAATGAGACAGAGTCTTTAAAGAGCAGGCTCAATTATTAAGTTGGGGGCATCTGTATATGGGTCACACCTACCCAGAAAAAGACAAGGGACTTAATATTGCTGGGTCAGTGGGTCTTTAAAGACCCACGACGTCACGTGTGTTTTCCCTCTCTCCCTCTAAAAGATTTCTTAAGATGTCTTACCAGCGCGCGAGGAAAAACACGTAAAAACCGTGATTTTCACTCATGGACGTAGTGGGCCTTTTTTTCAAAACAGGCACGTTACTTTTCTCTCTGATTGTGGTTAAGGTTAGGAAAAATACCTTACAAGTGATGTACTAGATACAAAAGAAGGGATACCAACTCTGTTCTAGCGATGAGTGGTACAATAATCACCAACTAAAAGCACCTCAAATTGGAAGTGGTGACTGCCAGTTCTAGTCGCAAGGATGATGCAAAAGCAAGATTTAATAAAAAAAATATTTTAAGTTCTCACAAGCTCTCTTCAAATGTCCACCACAACAGTTCAGAACTTCAATTTCGCGTTGTTTCCCATCATCCCAACTGAATTTGGGTAGCGAATAATATGACACAATGCTGTTGTTTGGTTAGGGTTAGGAGAATACCCTACAAGCGCTGCACTAGAGCAAACAGAAAGGACACAACACATTATGTGCTAGCGATGAGTGCTAAAATGAACATCAGCTCAAAGTAAAACAACTGAGATTGGAAGTTGAAAATGGTTACTGCCTGTTGGCTTAAATACATTTTTATTCAGATCAACAGGGCACACATACATCAACACATTGTCAACATCAATGAGCAGCAACAAGCCTGAAGCTGATAGTGTGCTCGCTATCTACATGTATATTACATTATGACGACTGTTGAAAACAACCATACATAAACAATGGCACATACAACAAACACAACTACACGACAAGCGTAAAGTGACGTTATTTTATTCACAAGAGACAAAACAAAACTACTGGATATTTCGGCGAATGCGTTTTTATCAACACAGACAAACAATTAAACAGCAAACAGTAACAATGGCACTAGCAATCAAAATAAGTTAACAAAGAACAAGGGAGAAAATAATGTTCAGGAGCAATTGGATGGCTTGGAGTCAAAACGGACTATCTTTAGATAGTCCATTGACGTATTATTGAACATATTGCGCAAACTAATAAATTGTATCAAAGAAAGACTGCGAAAATATAAAAAGCATAATCCCCATTTTATATTATTCGCAGTCTTCTTTAATAAAAGTTCTTAGTCTTTACAATAACATCAATATTAAGTCAATGGACTATCTAAAGATAGTCCGTTTTGACTCTAAGCCATCGATTATTTGGGGGTTTTTGGTGTGTTTTTTCTAAGCCATCGAATTGGAAACTTGAATAACAAAGTTAGTAAAAGTAAAGTTACTGCCTGTTCTAGTCGGAAAGATGATAGGATGGAAAGCAAGATGGGGAAAAAAGACGTTCTGATCTGTTGTACGAGGCGGACATTTGAAGAGAGCTTGCAAAAAAACTTCTTTGTTTAATCTTGTTCTCCATCGTCCCAACTGACATTGGGTGCTTCTGAGTGTGACATATTGTTGTTATTGTTGTTGATCCTGTTGGCAGAGCGTCTACCAGTGACACTGACCCCGGCTTCTGCCTCTTTCAAGTGTCCAGCTGAACTGAAACTGACCCACCCCGTCTGGCACACCACGCCTCCTCTCTTTGCTGTGTCTGTTTCCCTCTTGCAGCGAAAATGGGTGGCTGGATATTTGGTATTTGGTATTTGGTATGTTGGTATATTCTAGTCACAGAAACTTATCTCTGTGAAATCCGGGCTGCTCTCCCCTGCAACGCGCGTCGCCGCAAGTGCAGCGCCTA
>CM065704.1:34663923-34666423 GCA_017654935.2 Phymorhynchus buccinoides
TGTTGTAAGGAGCAAGTATGGCCAATGATTAGGCCTACACCACAGTAACGAACATTTGGAGGCATTTTCTCCTGAGAGAAAAAATTCGAAATAGTGATGGAGTGATTGTAGAAACTATTGCACCAAGAGATCTGTGAATGGAACAACAATAAAACAATGTCTTCTGAAGTTTATTTAATTTCATTTCTATAAATTCTTATGCTAAGAAGATGAGCAAATATGTTCGAAAAAAAATTGATATGCACACACACACACACACACACACACACACACACACACACACACACACACACACACACACACACACACACACACCACACACACACACACACACACATGCACACACACACACACACACACACACACACACACACACACACACACACACACTCTCTCTCTCTCTCTCTCTCTCTCTCTCTCTCTCTCTCTCTCTCTCTCTCTCTCTCTCACACTCTCACACACACACACACACACACACACTTATAGGCATCTAAAATAAATCCCCAATGCCCCACATGGCCGAAAGGCCGAAGAGGGCGTAAAAACCCTATTATCACACATATCACGCTTCATAAACTGCTTATTAACGTACATCCAGTAGTTATTGTTCGATTAAAATGAATGCGCTTACTGAAGATATTGTATAAAAGTAGAATATGTCATTACTGTTGTAAGAATGAGATAGTAGCAATAACAGCTTTTCTCCACCCAGCCCTGGGACTGAGAGAGAGAGAATGTGTGTGTGCGTGTGCAAGCGCGCGTGTGTGCGGTTGTGACTGTGTGTGTGCGCGCGCGCTCGTGTGTGATATTTTTTCCTTGCATTGTGAAAGATTTTCTCTTCTCATTTTGTTGATCTGTTCAGGTACATAATAAAGATTATTATATTTTGTATTCCTTATCCTCCCGCTACATATCTGATTATTCTCAAAGCTAGTTCATTGCGTTGTGAATGTGCCACGATCCTTCACACTCCAACCGCCATATGACGTTTTGTTTTTGCTTTGGTTTAATTATTTTCCCTATGATTATAATATTTTTCAACTACACCCCTACCCTCACCTTCCTTTGACACGGGCAGATGGCCCTGTCATTAAAATGTTTGTTGGAGTTGAGCCAAGTTTTTAGTTGAGTGTGTGTGTATGTGTGCGCGAGCGTGTGAGAATATTCCGACAAATACATATGTTTGTATAGGTGAAACTACTGATGCGAGTACTGGTTAAAAAAACCGGTTCCAAAAGACCGGTTCGGGACGAAAAACCGGTTTAAAAACCGGTTCGAAAATTTGAACCGGTTCTCAACTCTAAGTCTAACGTTTTAGCCTTGCTGAAGAAAATGCATCAACCTAATCATTTTAAAGCACTTTGGGGAATATTTAGAGACAATAACACAGATTGTCCTTAATGACTATGAAAGATGAGATGTCAGAGAGCACGAAAACACCCATTACTCAAAATTGATTTTTTTTTTTAAATGAAATTTTTCGCTTTGCAACCCAGCGACTTAATGTCCCTTTCGTGGTGCTGGGTCACATTTATGTGAAACGCTTGAGACTTTGTATTGTTCGGTTAGACCAAGGAGACTAGAATGGTTAGACCTTTTTGTTTTGCTTATTATTGTATTTCCGTTGACATTATTATTTGTTGGAAATGTCGAAATCGCTCCGAGATACCCAGACAGACAGACGACGAAGCATAAGGATAATAAAGAAGGATGGGAATTGTCTCTTAAGGGCCGGACACACGTCCACTAAAATCGCACGACTGTACGATACGATTCGATCAGGTGATCTCCAAGACCAAACATTCGAGGGGTGCCTGCCAGAACGGTCTATCTCAAAAGGAATAAAGAACACAGATAGGCAGTTCTGGCATTCACCCCTCGAAATGTGATTGGCGCATCGAGTCCACGTGATCGAATCGTATCGTACAGTCGTGCGATTTCAGTGCACGTGTGGCTGGCCCTTTATGTAAAGAAAATAGATACGATTTGACATTCGATTGAATAAGGATATAACAACAACGAGATATGGCTAAAACTAGATTTTCGGTTTTCAAGGTCGTACGCCAAGGTCAAGGTCACGACGGCAAAATGGTTTGCGCGGATCTCTTCCTATTAAGGTGGCACACCTTCACACAAAATTTGCCGCGATTCGGTCAAGCGGTTCGGGAGATATCCTTGGGAAAGACAGAAAAGAAAAAGAAAAAAACCAAAAAACCAAAAAACAAACAGACAAACCAGCCCATCGCAAAGTCCGATCACCTTCGGTGACGGACAACAAAAAAGAGGCAAAACAGCGGAGAGATTTAGCCTCAGGGCCAGGTCTCACACTGCCTACGATTTGACCCCAATACGACGCGATGGTGACGATGGCTGTGAGTCATGATTGACGTGAAACACTTCCATCTACAAATAATTCCGCTTGATTTTCACCCACTACATGAATGAAATTCTGCTTAACGTCCTCCGGTCTGGAACAGACACATATATGGGACATTAGTAG
>CM065704.1:34683923-34694170 GCA_017654935.2 Phymorhynchus buccinoides
ATCAAATCAGGGCCTGTTATCCAAAGACCCTATTTTCTTCATTTTGGGAGGTAAGGATAGGCCTAATGTTATACATGTCACAGAGGAATTCCCAATATTGCAGACTGTTTTTCTTTACCCAGACACTTACGCTTAATAGTACTTTTTGGCTGAAAAAATGGCTGGCGGCGAATATTTGAAACTGTACATCTCTTCATTTCTGGTTCGAATCGGTTTTAAACTTATTTCTAAACTGTTTTCAATTATTATCATGTCAAATCAAACATTCCAATCATTTTTGTGTGAAAGCGCAGGAGCACCTCTATGTTGGTCTAATTGATTGAATAACTTGTTCTAGATATGTAAATATGGTTGTAATTACTTTTGTGGGATGTTTTAATGAGTGTCATAATTATTGAGTCATCAAATTGTTGATTAATTTGTCTCTCAATCCCCCTTTTGTTTTCCTCCTTCCTTTCTTTTCTTTTTTTTGGTGGTGATTTTTCCAAAATGTGACATTTCTTTTCTGGTTTTTCTATTTTGTTCACTTTGTTTGTTAGTTTGTGAATAATGTTTCTAAATATTGAAATAATATTTTCTAATTGGTGAGAACACACCTTCCGTCATTTGAATTATATGTAATGTATTGTGTACGGGTACGTTATAAGCTATATGCTTGTTGTTACCCAGTTACCTCGTTATTGTTTATAATTTGACATTGTTGAATAAAAAGAACGTTTAAACCAAAGGGAGGAGATACCTTTTGAAACAAATAGCTATCTGTGGAAAACTAAGAGTCAGAATGGGGGGACTTCGTGTGGTGTGGAAAACACCCCGATAACCACAGACAGACTAATACATAGCCTCTCATAATGCAGGGGAGATACTCATGAAGAGGATGAATTTCCTACCTTTCACAAAATGGTGAGGTATTCCGTACAAGAAGAGACCATCAAATCATGTTTGGATCAAAACTATGATTTCAGTGAGACACAAGTCACTCGTACGTAATTGTTTTCACAAACATACGGCACCAATCTGCAAAAGGTATTTCACAATCCGTACAGTATTTTCGCGACTTACGAAAACAACATTTTATAATATTAAATATTTCTATAAAATAACAACAACACACCATCCAAATGTATTCCAAAGTGTTGTGGAATGTTCCCGAGTTAATCACAACACCTAGAGTACTTGCGTAAACTGACCCAGTCGCGACACACGCTTGCACCCCTAACCCTAATCTTAACCTAAGCCCTTAACCGCTTACCCGATTTTGCTCAAATTCGACCTTGTCCAAGCTTCTGACCCCTAGTATCCACCTGTAAATTTTCATGTTGATATATCCAAGCGTTCTCGAGTTATCGCTGTCACAGACAAACAAACAAACAGACAGACAGACAGACAGACAAACAAACTTTTGTTGTTGTTGTTGAAACACACTGATAACTCTATGTGAGGCCATTTTACACCGAAATATGCATTTTGAGCAAATTTGAACACGGACGGACGGACGGACCAAGTGAAAACAATACCAGCTTCGCTTCGCGACTGGTAAAAATTTGAAGCAATCTGTTGATAAACTTCTTCTTCTTCTTCTTCTTCTTCTTCTTCTTCTTCTCTCTTCCTCTTCCTTCTTCTTCTTCTTCTTCTTCTTCTTCTTCTTCTTCTTCTTCTTCTTCTTCTTCTTCTTCTTCTTCTTCTCCTTCTTCTTCTTCTTCTGCGTTCCCTGGCCCTATGGCTGTAATGGATGAGGTACGTATGTGTCCGGTTTTCAGCTTCCACTTGCCTTCCCCCCCTTCCCCCCCCCCTGTAATGGATGAGGTACATGGTCGGTGTCCGGTTTTCAGTATCCCACACCCCCCCCCCCCCCCCCCCCCCCCCCCCCCCCCCCCCCCCCCACACACACACACAGCTGCATTCAGCCAACACATTCCGATTTCGGAGGAGCTCATAAGAGAAACATTATTTTGGAAGATTTTTTTGTTTTGAAATTAACAAACAACATAGGCAGGAGACGAGAATGGGCCAAAAAGGCATTTAATATATTTAAAAAAATCAGATTAAAGCAAGGAAAAGAAAAGGCAGAGTCAAAGAGATTGATAGATTAGAGGGAGTTGCTAGCACAGAAGTTTACAGGGTGTGTGGTGGGGGATGGGATGGGATGGGAGGGGGGGGGGGGGGTGTCTCATTGACAGAGCACCCGATCCGTACCCCCCACGAGGGGGTTGATAAACAAACACAAGCGCGTTGCTCAGTGCAGAACCAAACCAATCATCTGGTACCATCATCATGATCGCGTCTTAAGCAGCTAACACGAGTAGCAACATGTACCTTAGAAGTAACTGCCCATACGACTGGCTGCTGTTTATACTCATTTACACGCTACTACTACCCGCGTTATCTCTTTAAGGAGCACTCACGTACACCGCGCCTGGTGCGTTCCGTCATCATGAATGCATCTTAAGTAGTTAACACGGGTAGGTAACATGTACATTAGAAGTAAGTGCCGATACGATTGGCCGTTTATGCTCATTTACACGCTACTACCCGTGTTAACTTGTTTGAGACACACTCATGATTACCGTACCTGCTTTGTAAGAAAGAGGAGAGGAAAGGAAGGAGAGGACGTACTACTGCCCATGTTAACTGTTTAAGACACACTCATGATTACCGTACCTGCTTTGTAAGAAAGGAAAGAGAGGACGCACATGCTACTACTGCCTGTTTTAACTGTTTAAGACACACTCATGATTACCGTACCTGCTTTGTAAGAAAGAGGAGAGGAAAGGAAGGAGAGGAAGTACATGCTACTACCTGTGTTAACTTGTTTAAGACACACTCATGATTACCGTACCTGCTTTGTAAGAAAGAGGAGAGGAAAGGAAAGAGAGGACGTACATGCTACTACCTGTTTTAACTGTTTAAGACACACTCATGATTACCGTACCTGCTTTGTATGAAAGAGGACAGGAAAGGAAGGAGAGGACGTACATGCTACTACCTGTTTTAACTGTTTAATACACACTCATTATTACCGTACCTGCTTTGTAAGAAAGAGGAGAGGAAAGGAAGGAGAGGACGTACATGCTACTACCTGTTTTAACTGTTTAAGACACACTCATGATTACCGTACCTGCTTTGTATGAAAGAGGACAGGAAAGGAAGGAGAGGACGTACATGCTACTACCTGTTTTAACTGTTTAAGACACACTCGTGATTACCGTACCTGCTTTGTAAGAAAGAGGACAGGAAAGGAAAGATAGGACGTACATGCTACTACCTGTTTTAACTGTTTAATACACACTCATGATTACCGTACCTGCTTTGTAAGAAAGAGGAGAGGAAAGGAAAGATAGGACGTACATGCTACTACCTGTTTTAACTGTTTAAGACACACTCGTGATTACCGTACCTGCTTTGTAAGAAAGAGGACAGGAAAGGAAAGATAGGACGTACATGCTACTACCTGTTTTAACTGTTTAAGACACACTCGTGATTACCGTACCTGCTTTGTAAGAAAGAGGAGAGGAAAGGAAAGAGAGAACGTACATGATACTACTACCTGTGTTTACTTGTTTAAGGAGCACTCGTGAATACCGCGCCTGGTGCGTTCCATCATCCCATTCCATCGCCCATAATGTCTTCCCTCGATTCAGCAACTCTTGCTGTTTTTCTAACCCTTCTTACTCTCAGTGTGAAATCAGCAGATCGATGGCTTGGAGTCAAAACGGACTATCTTTAGATAGTCCATTGAGATATTATTGAAGAGACTGTAGGCCAAAACTAATAACTTGTATCAAAACAAGCGCGAAATCGCAATAGTTTGTGGCAAGCTGCGCTGTGCGAGTGTGTGTGTGTGTTTACGCGCGCGCCAATGCAACGAATGTGTAGTGTGTGTGTGTGTGTGTGTGAGTGTGTGTGTGTGTGTGTGTGTGTGTGTGTGTGTGTGTGTGACACCTGTGTGTGTGTGTGTGTGTGTGATTGATGATAATACTAATAATGCGTATTTCTATAGCGCCTATTCTAAGTAAGGGCTCTAAGCGCTTTATAAAACATATTTACATTGATTAAAAAGAAAATTTAATTGCAATAAATATTAAGCAAGAAAACAAACAATCAAAGAGCTAACACGTTGTAGCCTTGCACACCCACACCCACAATACACCACCACGCACTGTCAGGACACACACGCGCACACGCGATTGCACCGCACAGACAGACGTTCCAACACGCACATTCCATCGCCCATAATTTCCCCCCCCCCCCCCCCCCTCTTGATGCCGATCACACACACACAGACACACACGCACGCCCACCCACCATGGCGCATGAATACACACATCACACACACCCGCGCGAGCACACACACGCGCGCCCGTACACGCACGGACAAAAACATACCTAGAGCGACGCATCCGCGCATATACAAAAGCAAGCCTATTCTTCACGCAGACATTACTGGGAAGATCCAAAAAGTGTCCCAAAATGTAAGGAAACAGGGTCGGGTACAGGACAAGTTTAACCCCTTCACTGCCGAGCCCGTTTCCGGTTCCGGGGCAACCATTTGCCAAGCCGTTTTAGGTTGTTAAGTCTATCGCAAAACAATCTGAATAAAAGTGCATATAACCTGTTATTTTTCTGAACGGGAATTGAATATACTATCCACACAGAACACTCTCACATGCATTCAAACATACTGCGTAAAGCATATGGATAGAAAAAGGGAAACTCTTAGAATAACCCTCTGACGGATATTTCCGTGATGGGGCAGTTTATAGGTTACCAGAAGTTGACGGAAATGTCCGTGACGGGGCAGGTTAAGTCAAGAACATTTGAAGAGGTTAGTGTGTGTGTGTGTGTGTATGTGTGTGTGTGTGTGTGTGTGTGTGTGTGTGTGTGTGTGTGTGTGTGTGTGTGTGTGTGTGTGTGTGCCATGTGTGTGTATAGGTACGTATATGTGTGTGTGCGTGTATGTGTGTGTGTGGTGTGTATATATGTGCGCCTGCGTGCGCGTGAGTGTGCGCGCACGCGCACATGAGCCAGTACAAAAATTATCCTGCTTGATAGCCCTGTAGGTATAGTCAAAGGACGAGACTGTAAAACAATGTATTCGCAGCTCGTATGGTCATACAACTTTGCACTCGTCCATTTTTTATTGGCCCCCCAAAATGATCGTCCCACGTTAAAGCTCATACAAATAATAAATAGACAATCCGTACTGTAGTTACCCCCATGCAGAGTGGCACAGTGGTATCCCCGCGCGTTCGCTTCGTGTCAAGTAAACCCGAGTTCGAACCTGGTACAGGGGATTTTTCCTCTCACTTTGCACTAGGCCTTACTGTCTGAAAATGGAGTCTTTCGGATGGGACGATAAACCGAGGTCCCGTGTGCCCATGCACTTAACATACGTTAAGCCCAGTGGCAACGAAAAACTTGTCATTTGGTCAAAATTTAACCTACCCCCTCCCTAATCAGTCACACAAAAATCGCATGTAAAAAAAAAAAAAAATGCGTGGCGCGCCTCTGGCTGCGACGCGCTCTCCAGGTGGGAGCAACCCGAATTTCACAGATAAGCCTCTGTGACTTATAAAGTACCTACTACCCCCCCCCCCCCCTCCCGGGCGAACATTTTACGACTCTCGATCTCAAAGTCTGGTTTCAATATTGATACGAACAAGAATAGCTAGAGTACAGCACCACGTTGGAACAAAATCAAGAAACGCATCAAAGTGAAAACATCCTAGGAAACCAAACGTTATACGTTTCTTTTTAATAGTCCCCTACTGACAACAAGCGCGAAAATCTAAATAGTTTGTGGCACGCGGTCTATTTTTACCACTCCAATCATGAGTTACCTCCCCTGGCTTTTCAATAATTTTAATCTGTAAACCAGAATGTTATCTCTGCACCATTTCGTAACTTTTTATATCTTTTGGAAAACATTTAAAACATATGTATCCTACTTATACTCATCGAAAGAAGCACCGCATACTCGTCGTTTTGTAGTGTCTGTATTACGTATGTTTATTATTTTGTACGCTTTTAAAAAACATCATAGTTAAAGAGCGGCCTCAATTTGAAGTGTAGCCTCGATTTGAAGTGCGACATTTTGTCAAAATGTGCGACAATTTTGGACTGACAGACAGACCGACCGACCGACCGACAAAGTGAGTTATAGGTTTGTGGCTTGAGCCACAAACAAAAAAGACTGGAGAAATATAAAAAGCATCTACATTTCTGTTTTATATATTTCTATTAGTCATTTTATTGACACAAGTTATTAGATTGTGTCGCTTTGACCACCAAGCCATCACTGTCTGTCTGTCTGTCTGTGTCTGCTGTTCTATGATTCCAAAGATCGATCGTCTGTCGTCGAACTCAATGTTTTCATCTGCCGGCGAAAGTTTTTCACACACAGGCAGCCTAAATCGACGAATTCTGGATTTTCCGTATATTCTTTTTCAAGACTGAAATAAGAGTCAATCAAGGTCGAACTAAAAATATCAAAAAAAAATATTTTTAAAAAAATGGAACAAAATAAATATATTATAAAACGAAACACAGAAAAGTTGGAGTCGATGAGACAAAATGGTCTCGGGGAATAACCTCCTTGACTGTTTCTTCAAAGGCGCAAATAAAGCTAAACAAACCGGGCCTGCACACACTTCCCAGGCCATTTGGCCATAATGGGTAAGGTACGTACGTGTCCGGTTACCTAGTTTTCACTGGTCTCCTCGCTGTTTCAGCCGACACATTCTGTTTTCGGAGGAGTTCAATGGAGAAAAAGTATTTGGAAGTATCTTTTGTTCTAAAAAAAAAGGCAGGAGAATGGGCCAGTAATCTAAGTCAGAAAGATAGTCTTTCTGATGTTAGAAAGCAAAGGGAAAAGGCAGATCGTCAATGACTTGAAGGCTCACGTCAAAATCAAGTATCAGCTAACTTTAACCCTCAGAAGGTGGGGGAACTTTTTGTAGAAAATGACCCCGGTATCCCCAGTGGGGAGTGAGACTCGTTTAGGGGGAGGGATCCAGCTCCCCGTATGGAGGCACGAGGCATCCACCCACTGCCCCACTTCACTGTTTCAAAATCCCGTTTTAGTCTGCCGGCGAAAGTTTTAAACACACCCTGCCTAAACGTACTGTTCTTTTGCGGTTCATAAGAGTCAAGGTCGTATAAACTTCTTTTTTTTTTAATGGAAAAAAATATATTATTAAAAAAAAGAAAAAAAGCTGAAGTTGATCAGACAACTGGGGGTATAACCTTGACTGTTCAAAAAGCAACAAACTTCTTCCGACAGTTATCCCGTTTTAATCTGCGGGCGAACATTTTACACACACCCTGCCTAAATGTATTGTTCTTTTGTGGTTCATAAGGGTCAAGGTCGAATGTCAAACTAAAAAAAAAATATATATATGAAAAGAAAAACAGAAAAGTTGGAGTCGGTCAGACAAATTAACTGGTCTGGGGCTATAGCCTTCGTGACTGTTTCAAAAAGCAATTAACTTCTTCCCGAGAGTTATCCCGTTTTAATCTGCCGGCGAAAGTTTTACACACACCCTGCCTAAATTTGTTGTTCGTTTTGCGGTTCACAAGAGTCAAGATCGAATGTCAAACTAAAGAAAAAAAAAGGTCTACAAATAAGATGTAACAAAAAAAATACGTTGGAGTCGATGAGACAAATTTCTGGGTAAAGGTCAAGATGTGATAAAGGCCATTATCCCCCCCCCCCCCCTACATTTCTCAGCTCTCCCCGCATTTTCACACTTGCCTTTCTTACCAAACATTAAGCTGTATTTTATTAACCTTTTCAGCTAATTATCTTTGTTGAATAATTAATCGCACTCATGATAAAGGCCATTATCTAATAGAACCCCCCCTATGTAGTGCAGTACACCGCGGCATTTGTGCACGGTCCTGGTTCATTGCGTTTTTCCGTCTTGCCTTTATCTTCTACTATTATTGACTGCATGTGTTTCATTATGTAAATGGATGACAATTAGTGTAAAATATAGCAAACGATAGAGGATGAAGTACTCAATCTGCAGTAAGAAAGGCAAGAACGGAAATGGAAAAAACGAGTACGTGGCATACGGTAGCGCATGTGGTCATCAGTCAAGTACTCGTTCTAGGGGTTTTAACCCTTTCGCCGCCAGCCATTTTTCAGCCAAAAAATACCATTAAACTTAACTGGGTAGAGAAACAAATATTTCAGGAATATTGTGAATTCCTCGGTAACATATATATCATATCATTATATCATATATATCATTAGGCCTATCCTTACCTCCCCAAATTAAGAAAATAGGGTCTTTGGATAACAGGTCCTGATTTGATGCCTTTTAGTGACATGGGTGTTAACCATTGTGGTGCTAAAAATGCGACATTGGCGGTGAAAGGGTTAAAAAGTCAACCGTACGTTCTCAGCATCCAATGATTAGGTTTCAACGATTCAAGGTTTTTATTTCCACAAAAAGCCCCTTGGGGGTACATGGGAAAAACAAAAACAAACACATATATAAACAATGAAAAAAGAAGAAGAAAAAAAAGAGCAAACAATAAACGGACAAACAAACCTTCGACGACAACAACAACATACAAAAACAAACAAACGAAAAATAACAGAACATATAGATCAATATCCAGTCACGTTGAAGGGTTGCGGCAAGAACAGCTGTGATTACGTACATCAATCAATGAAACAAAGCACAACACAAAATAATCACTACAACAAGAACATCGTCCTATCAAACCTCCGTTCATCCACTTACAAGGGTGCGGCTCACATAATTATGCACCTCATCCAACTAAACCACGACATACCAAATTGTCGTTTCACACATCACTACAATCAAAGCTGTTACATATCAGTATGAAGACCCCCCCACGAGGAAGGCAATCGAACCATCATCATCCTCTTAGATTGATATTCGCAAAAAAATAAAACAAAGTCGAAATTAAAACCCAGAAGAAAAGATTTAATTAACAACAAACAACACAAGTTACGACGTTTCGGGTTCCACCCGTTGTTCAGTAACTAAAAATAGACATGACATAGTGTTGTTTGTGTTATTAAAAAAATTTTTGGGGGTTCAATTTCGACTTTGGTTTTAATTTGTTCGTGAATTTTACTTGACCCATGCAGCAGTCAACTTCGCTTTTTGTTTTAGATTCATACATACAAGCAACACAGGTACAGATAAGAAAGGTGAGTGACCCAGGGTTCGAATCCCGGCCTCGCCCTTTCTTTCTAGTTCGACGGGAAAATCGATCTGAACGTCGAGTCCTTCGGATGGGGACTTAAAGCTAGTCTCTGACCCGTGCGCTTTACGTACGTAAAAAACCCCACGGCAGTTGAAAGTCGGTAAGAGCAGGGAGAAATCCCGCTGCCTGGTATGAACAAATTGATAGCTAGGGTTTCCAAGTGTGCCCACACCCCTCCTCACCCTGTGCCCTCCCCCCCCCCCAAAAAAAAGGGGGGTAGGCGCTGCACTTGTGGCGACGCGCTCTCCGGGGGAGAGCAGCCCGAATTTCACAGAGATAAGTCTCCGTGACTAGAATATACCAAATACCAAATACCAAAACACGAAACAGACACAGTCAAGGTCAATTATTATCGAGGTCAAGAAAGTCATAGTTACGTGATGGTCATGGTCTCAATGCACGTGGACATTTTTCACTCTTTCCCCATGGCAACACAGCGATAGGCCAGTCATAAAGGTCTGTGTACACGTTAACATTATTCACAAAATATCACTATTTTCCCCATGAGAAACTTGAATGTTGATTGAGGATAACTGAATAAGCACAAAATAAGTGCGGGGGGGGGGGGGCAGGGGGGGGCGTGGGGGGGGGGGTAGGGGGGGGGGGGGGGGGGTTCATCAGGTCCTCAGACAAAGCAAGCAAACAAACAACAATTAAACGATAAGCAACAACACACATAAACTACAATCAAAACAGACTAAAGAAATCAGGAACATGCATGAAAACAATGCACACACACAAACACACACATGTGCCACACATGTAACGCATGCACGCACATACACACACACACACACACACACACACACACCACACACACAAACCACACACACACACACAACACACACACACCACACACCACACACACACACACACACACATTTGTTGTCCACATGTAATCTCATAACATGACATTCAATAGGGTAATAATAATAATTACCAATGAATATGGAAAGAAAATATCATCAGAATGCAAACGCATACAATCAAATCAGAGAGAG
>CM065704.1:34697170-34699670 GCA_017654935.2 Phymorhynchus buccinoides
CGGGACTTTACTGGTTTAGCACTGCCTCCGGGCATTGCCTCCAGTATTGTTCAATACTGCCATGGGGTTAAAACTGCCACGGGGCGATTGCTAGTAATTATAAACCATTAAGGTTGCCCATAACATTTCTAGTGTGTTTATTCAATTCTGAGTCTGTACTGATGTTATTGGCCATTCATTTTTAGTCCCCGAGCCGAAGGTTCGGGGAGCTATTGTTTTTGTCTGGTCCGTCCGTCCGGTGTCCGTCCGTCCGGCGTGCCTCCGTCCGTCCGTCCGTCCGGCTATTCGTCCGTTTTTCTCAAAAACTATTCAGTCTAACATCATCAAATTTGGCATACTAGTTTGCCAAGATACCAGCTATCCACTGATGTATTTAGTTTTACATTAAGGTCAAGGTCGCGCCAGTTACGGGGTTCAAACCCCGAAACACATAATCGCTAATATCTCGCGAAGTTTTGCATGTATCTTAATGCAGTTTTTTTCACAACATTTCTTGATGAATGGTCTATAACACAGTTGTCATGAATTTTTCTGTGCGCGCGTGTGCGCATGATCGCGCGCGCTCAAATCACGGGTCCGAACCCCAAGGCTATATATAAAAAAACCTATTCAGTCTATTATCGTCAAATTTGGTATACTTGTTGCACAAGATGCAAGCTATCTACTGATGTACTTAGTTTTACATTAAGGTGAAATTTACGCCATTCCGATTTCGGAGTAGCTCAGCGATGCTGCGAGGGGACTTTGCAGCCCGTCGGCGTTGCACTTGTTCTTCTTTCTTTTCTTCTTCTAATTCTTCTCCTTCTTATTGTTGTCGTTGTAGTTAGTCCCCGAGCCGAAGGTTCGGGGAGCTATTGTTTTTGTCTGGTCCGTCCGTCCGTCCGTCCGTCCGTCCGTCCGGTGTCCGTCCATCCGTCCGGCTATTCGTCCGTTGTTCTCAAAAACTATTCAGTCTATCATCATCAAATTTGGCATACTAGTTTGCCAATATGCAAGCTATCCATTGATGTACTTAGTTTTACATTAAGGTCAAATTTACGCCATTCCGATTTCGGAGTACCTCGGCGATGCTGCGAGGGGACTTTGCAGCCGCTCGGCGTTGCACTTCTTGTTGTTGTTGTTGTTGTTGTTGTTGATGTTGTTGTTGTTCTTCTTCTTCTTCGTTTACTTCTCCTCCTCCTCCTCTTCCTCCTTCTTGTTCTTCTTTTTTTTTCTTTGTTCCTTGTTCTTCTTGTTCTTCTTCTTCTTGTTGTTCTTCTCCTTCTTCTTCTTCTTCTTCTTCTCCTTCTTCTTCTCCTTCTTCTTCTTCTTGTTCTTCTTCTTCTTCTTCTTCTCCTCCTCCTCCTCCTCATCCTCCTCCTCCTCATCATCCTCCTTCTTCCTCTTTACATAATTAATAGTTGTTTTTCCCTCTTGCTTTATTTTCAAAGTCTTTCCAAAGACTCTTACTTCTTTCCCCCAGTCTCCTCTCTCTGTCATTTTTTTGTTATCTTCAAGGGAGACAAGCCTCGTAGGCTTTTAGCGCCGACTAACAAGACTCCTCTCCTTGAACAGGAAGCGGACTCTCTGCTTTAGGTCTGACCGGAAGAGGAAGTCTCGAATTAAAGGTCATTTGTGTAGTTGGAAGAATTCGCATTGATTGAGAGCTAGCTACAAAGGACAGATCAGCATCCTGTTTAATATTATTCCTTATTACATTTCTTTCTCCTTTTTTGTTTGTGGCTCAAGCCACAAACCTATAACTCACTTTGTCGGTCGGTCGGTCGGTCTGTCTGTCTGTCTGTCGGTCTGTCGGTCCAAAATTGTCGCACATTTTGACAAAATTGTCGCACTTCAAATCGAGGCTACACTTCAAAATTAATTGAGGCCGCTCTTTAAAATGATGTATTTTAAAAGCGTACAAAACAATAAACATACGTAATACAGACACTACAACAGACACGACGAGTATGCGGTGCTTCTTTCGATGAGCATAAGTAGGATACATAGTTTTAAATGTTTTCCAAAAGATATAAAAAGTTACGAAATGGTGCAGAGATAACATTCTGGTTTACAGATTAAAATTATTGAAAAGCCAGGGGAGGTAACTCATGATTGGAGTGGTAAAAATAGACCGCGTGCCACAAACTATTGCGATTTTCGCGCTTGTTGTCAGTAGGGGACTATTAAAAAGAAACGTATAACGTTTGGTTTCCTAGGATGTTTTCACTTTGATGCGTTTCTTGATTTTGTTCCAACGTGGTGCTGTATTCTAGCTATTCTTGTTCGTATCAATATTGAAACCAGACTTTGAGATCGAGAGTCGTAAACATGAGAGGGAGGGGGGGGGGGGGTAGTAGGTACTTTATAGTCACAGAGGCGTATCTGTGAAATTCGGGTTGTTCCCACCTGGAGAGCGCGTCGCAGCCAGAGGCGCGCCACGCATTTTTATTTTTTTACTTTACATGCGATTTTTGTGTGACTGACGAGGGAGGGGGTAGGTTAAATTTTGACCAAATGA
>CM065704.1:34707170-34709670 GCA_017654935.2 Phymorhynchus buccinoides
GTCTCTATATGACCCCGTCTCTATATGACCCCGTCTCTATGTGACCCCGTCTCTATATGACCCCGTCTCTATGTCTCTATATGACCCATGTCTCTATATGACCCCGTCTCTATATGACCCCGTCTCTATATGACCCCGTCTCTATGTGACCCCGTCTCTATATGACCCCGTCTCTATGTGACCCCGTCTCTATATGACCCCGTCTCTATGTGACCCCGTCTCTATGTGACCCCGTCTCTATGTGACCCAGTCTCTATATGAACCCCGTCTCTATGTGACCCCGTCTCTATATGACCCCGTCTCTATGTGACCCCGTCTCTATATGACCCCGTCTCTATGTGACCCCGTCTCTATGTGTCCCCGGTATTACAGTGGTAGGTAAGCGCGTTCGCCTCGTGTCAAGTAAACCCGAGTTCGAACCTGGGTACAGGGGATTTTTTCCTCTCATTTTGCACTAGGCCTTACGGTCTGAACGTGGAGTCTTTCGGATGAGACGATAAACCGAGGTCCCGTGTGCCCATGCACTCAGCATACGTTAAACCCAATGGCAACGAAAAGGTTGTCATTTGGTCCAAATTACCCCCCCCCCCCCCCCCCCCCCCCCCCCCTTTCCTTCCTCATCAGTCACACACAAAAATCGCATGCAACAAAAAAAAAAAAAAAAATGGGTGGCGCGCCTCTGGCTGCGACGCGCTCTCCAGGTGGAAGCAACCCGGATTTCGCAGAGACGCCTCTGTGACTATAAAGTACCTAATACCTAATGTGTCCCCCCGTCTCTATGACTTGTGTACTCCCAGGATAGGGCCAGTGCACATTATACCCTGCAATCCGCAATTTCCGTAAGGAGACCCCATTCGCGAATATTATATGTGACCCAGCACACCGAAAGGGACATTAAGTGTCAAACTGACCAATTCTGAGAAAAGTATACATTGGAAAACGTCAGACCATTTTCTTCCTACTCATACAAGAATCATTCTTGTATCTTTTTCCGTTCCAGAGTTATTAGCACTTATACTTAGTAGGGTGAGTACTGACCATTTTAAGAAAACACTGTCTAAATTCTAGACCAGCTGAAGAAAGTGCATTGACCTACTCGTTTTAACCCTTTCACCGCGAGACATATGTAACCCTTTCACCGCCAAAGTCGCATTTTACCACCACAGTGATTTAACACCTATGTCACCAAAAGGCATCAAATTGGGGTCTATTATCCAAAGACCCCACTGTCTTAGTTTTGGGAAGTAAGGGTAGACCTTATTTTATATATGTCACAGACCAATCCACAACACTGTAGATGGATTTTGTTCTCTACCCAGGCAAGTTTAATGGGAATGTTTGGCTGAAATATGGCTGGCGGTGAAAGGGTTAAGCCAAAATGTCCATTAAGTTTACCTGGGTAGAGAACTAAATCCATCTGCAGTATTGGGGATTGTTCTGTGACATATATAAAATAAGGTCTGTCCTTACTTCCCAAAACTAAGACAATAGAGGTCTTTGGATAACAGACCTCAATTTGATGCCGTTTAGTGACATAGGTGTTAAATCACTGAGGTGCTAAAATGCAACTTTGGCGGCGAAAGGGTTAAAGCACTTATAAGACCATTAAGAGAAAAACGGACGAATAGCCGGACGGACGGACGGACGGAGGCACGCCGGAGGCACGGACGGATCAGACAGAAACAATAGCTCCTAAATATAGATGGGGTTATATAGAGACACCATTTGTGACACATAGAGACAGAGACACATAGAGACAGGGACACATAGAGACAACATTAGTGATACATAGAGACAGGGACACATAGAGACAACATTAGTGATACATAGAGACAGGGACACATAGAGACAACATTAGTGATACATAGAGACAGGGACACATAGAGACAACATTAGTGATACATAGAGACAGGGACACATAGAGACAACATTAGTGATACATAGAGACAGAGACACATAGAGACAACATTAGTGATACATAGAGACAGAGACACATAGAGACAACATTAGTGATACATAGAGACAGAGACACATAGAGACAACATTAGTGATACATAGAGACAGAGACACATAGAGACAACATTAGTGATACATAGAGACAGGACACACATAGAGACACCATTTGTGACACATAGAGACAGAGACACATAGAGACAGGGACACATAGAGACAACATTAGTGATACACATAGAGACAGGGACACATAGAGACAACATTAGTGATACATAGAGACAGAGACAAATAGAGACGGGGTTATATAGAGACACCATTTGTGACACATAGAGACAGAGACACATAGAGACAGGGACACATAGAGACAACATTAGTGACACATAGAGACAGAGACACATAGAGACAGGGACACATAGAGACAGGGACACATAGAGACAACATTAGTGACACATAGAGACAGAGACACATAGAGACAGGGAGACACATAGAGACAACATTAGTGACACATAGAGACAGAGACACATAGAGACAGGGACACATAGAGACA
>CM065704.1:34717170-34719670 GCA_017654935.2 Phymorhynchus buccinoides
TGTCCATGTCTCTATGTGTCACCCTCATTGTGCCCCCGTCTCTATGTGTCACCCTCATTGTGCCCCCGTCTCTATGTGTCACCCTCATTGTGCCCCCGTCTCTATGTGTCACCCTCATTGTGCCCCCGTCTCTATGTGTCACCATCATTGTGCCCCCGTCTCTATGTGTCACCCTCATTGTGCCCCCGTCTCTATGTGTCACCCTCATTGTGCCCCCGTCTCTATGTGTCACCCTCATTGTGCCCCCGTCTCTATATGTCACCCTCATTGTGGCCCCGTCTCTATGTGTCACCTTCATTGTCCCCGTCTCTATGTGTCACCCTCATTGTGCCCCGTCTCTATGTGTCTATTGTGCCCCCGTCTCTATGTGTCACCCTCATTGTGCCCCCGTCTCTATGTGTCACCCTCATTGTGCCCCCGTCTCTATGTGTCACCCTCATTGTGCCCCCGTCTCTATGTGTCACCCTCATTGTGCCCCCGTCTCTATGTGTCACCCTCATTGTGCCCCCGTCTCTATGTGTCACCCTCATTGTGCCCCGTCCGTGTCTCTATTGTGTCCCAGTCTCTATGTCTCTATGTGTCTCTATGTGTCCCCTCATTGTGCCCCCGTCTCTATGTGTCACTCCTCATTGTGCCCCCGTCTCTATGTGTCACCATCATTGTGCCCCCGTCTCTATGTGTCCCAGTCTCTGTCTCTATGTGTCACCCTAATTGTGCCCCCGTCTCTATGTGTCACCATCAGTGTGCCCCCGTCTCTATGTGTCCCAGTCTCTGTTTCTATGTGTCACCCTAAGTGTGCCCCCGTCTCTATGTGTCACCCTCATTGTGCCCCCGTCTCTATGTGTCCCAGTCTCTGTCTCTATGTGTCACCCTAATTGTGCCCCCGTCTCTATGTGTCACCCTGCTTTCCGCTCTTAGCTTTGCTGTCATCTCCGACTCTGCTCCTACTTACCTGTCTGATCAACTTCATACTTACACTCCATCTCTTCAGCTCCGTTCTTACTCTAATTATCGTCTTCTACAGCCTCCCTCAATTAAAACGAAAACTTATGGCGAGAGATCCTTTTCTTGTCAGGCCCCAGCTACTTGGAACAAGCTCCCTCTGTCTCTCAGACATTCCAACTCCCTGTCAGTTTTCAGAACCAACCTGAAAACCCATCTATTCTCTGAACACTACTGTCCACCATGATCGGATTGTGAGAATGAAAGCGAGTGCGGATGAGGAAGGGCATGGGAAAGGTGGGAGACGGAAAGCGTGTGTGTGTGTGTGTGTGTGTGTGTGTGTGTGTGTGTGTGTGTGTGTGTGTGTGTGTGTGTGTGTGTGTGTGTGTGTGTGTGTGTGTGTGTGTGTGTGTGTGTGTGTGTGTGTGTGTGTATGAATGTGTGTGGCATGTACTTGCACTGGTATATGGCGATTCTGATGATGGTAAAGCGATCAAGGTCAAGGTCAGGAAATCGGTAGGCCTTGAAAGTGGTTGGGGTCTAA
Source organism: Phymorhynchus buccinoides (assembly GCA_017654935.2). Taxonomy (NCBI): domain Eukaryota; kingdom Metazoa; phylum Mollusca; class Gastropoda; order Neogastropoda; family Raphitomidae; genus Phymorhynchus; species Phymorhynchus buccinoides. The sequence goes on from CM065704.1 coordinate 34,718,657, forward strand.
AAATTGGGTTTTAAGCCATATTTTCCACATTTATACTTGACAGAAGCGCTTCAGATTGTGTGTCGTGATGTATGACCTAGAGAAGAAGATATCCGAGCATACATTATTGGCGTGCTGACCTTGACCTTGAAGTTTGACCTTCAAAAGCGACATTTACTTCTTTTCGCTATATATTTCTTGTCTGAGCTGTATTTTGTGAACTAGAAGATAGAATCCCATCAAAGTTTGTGTGAAGGTATGAGACTAAGAGTACAACACATTGGTATATACATTATGCATCGGGAATACAATGTCGCCGAGTGGCAGACATGTTTCCGTTTTTCTTCACCCTCTTATATCTCGTGAACTACTGCATGGAATCACCCCAACGTTTGTGTGGGGGTGTAAAAATAAGAGTAAAAGACATTGCAGTACAAATTATGCTACGTAGGATTTAAATGTCGCTGAGCGGCAGACATGTCTCCGAGTTAAGGGTATACACCCACTGATTAAGGTTGTACATCCCAGTGAAGGACAGGGTGTAATACTAAGAGTAAAAACATTGTAGCACAAAATATGCCATGAAGGGTTTACACGTTACCGAGCAGCAGACACGTCTCCGTGTTAAGGGTGTGCATCCTGGTAAAGGATGTGTACTCCAGACAAGGGTGTGTAGGTGTATCACCCAAAGGATGCAAGGAGGACAAGGTCTAAGATATGAGGGGGAATTATGCCACATGGGGTTTAAATGTGACCGAGAGGCAGACATGTCTCCGTGTTAAGGGTGTGCACCCCACTAAGTAAGGATGTACATCCCAGTGAAGGACAGAGTGTAATATTAAGAGTAAAAACATTGTAGCACAAAATGTGCCATGTAGGGTTTATGTGTTACTGAACGGCAGACATATCTGTTTTAAGGATGTACACCCCACCGCTTAAGGGTGTGCATCCTGGTAAAGGATGTGTACTCCAGTCAAGGGTGTGTAGGTGTATCACCCAAATGATGCAAGGAGGACGAGGTCTAAGATATGAGGG
>CM065704.1:34727170-34732170 GCA_017654935.2 Phymorhynchus buccinoides
TTCTTCTTCGTCTGTGTTCCCAGGCCATATGGCCATAATGTAGCAATACACCCTTCTTCTTCTTCGTCTGTGTTCCCAGGCCATATGGCCATAATTGTGGCAATACACCCTTCTTCTTCTTCGTCTGTGTTCCCAGGCCATATGGCCATAATGTGGCAATACACCCTTCTTCTTCTTCGTCTGTGTTCCCAGGCCATATGGCCATAATGTGGTAATACACCCTTCTTCTTCTTCGTCTGTGTTCCCAGGCCATATGGCCATAATGTGGTAATACACCCTTCTTCTTCTTCGTCTGTGTTCCCAGGCCATATGGCCATAATGTAGCAATACACCCTTCTTCTTCTTCGTCTGTGTTCCCAGGCCATATGGCCATAATGTAGCAATACACCCTTCTTCTTCTTCTTCGTCTGTGTTCCCAGGCCATATGGCCATAATGTAGCAATACACCCTTCTTCTTCTTCGTCTGTGTTCCCAGGCCATATGGCCATAATGGGGTAATACACCCTTCTTCTTCTTCGTCTGTGTTCCCAGGCCATATGGCCATAATGTGGCAATACACCCTTCTTCTTCTTCTTCTGTGTTCCCAGGCCATATGGCCATAATGTAGCAATACACCCTTCTTCTTCTTCGTCTGTGTTCCCAGGCCATATGGCCATAATGGGGTAATACACCCTTCTTCTTCTTCTTCGTCTGTGTTCCCAGGCCATATGGCCATAATGTGTCAATACACCCTTCTTCTTCTTCGTCTGTGTTCCCAGGCCATATGGCCATAATGTGGCAATACACCCTTCTTCTTCTTCGTCTGTGTTCCCAGGCCATATGGCCATAATGTGGTAATACACCCTTCTTCTTCTTCGTCTGTGTTCCCAGGCCATATGGCCATAATGTGTCAATACACCCTTCTTCTTCTTCGTCTGTGTTCCCAGGCCATATGGCCATAATGTGGCAATACACCCTTCTTCTTCTTCGTCTGTGTTCCCAGGCCATATGGCCATAATGTGGTAATACACCCTTCTTCTTCTTCGTCTGTGTTCCCAGGCCATATGGCCATAATGTGGTAATAAACCCTTCTTCTTCTTCGTCTGTGTTCCCAGGCCATATGGCCATAATGTGGTAATACACCCTTCTTCTTCTTCGTCTGTGTTCCCAGGCCATATGGCCATAATGTGGCAATACACCCTTCTTCTTCTTCGTCTGTGTTCCCAGGCCATATGGCCATAATGTGGCAATACACCCTTCTTCTTCTTCGTCTGTGTTCCCAGGCCATATGGCCATAATGTAGCAATACACCCTTCTTCTTCTTCGTCTGTGTTCCCAGGCCATATGGCCATAATGGGGTAATACACCCTTCTTCTTCTTCGTCTGTGTTTCCCAGGCCATATGGCCATAATGTGGCAATACACCCTTCTTCTTCTTCTTCGTCTGTTTTCCCAGGCCATATGGCCATAATGTAGCAATACACCCTTCTTCTTCGTCGTCTGTGTTCCCAGGCCATATGGCCATAATGTGGCAATACACCCTTCTTCTTCTTCTTCTTCTTCGAATGTGTTCCCAGGCCATATGGCCATAACGTGGCAATACACCCTTCTTCTTCTTCTTCGTCTGTGTTCCCAGGCCATATGGCCATAATGGGGTAATACACCCTTCTTCTTCTTCGTTCTGTGTTCCCAGGCCATATGGCCATAATGGGGCCATACACCCTTCTTCTTCTTCGTCTGTGTTCCCAGGCCATATGGCCATAATGTGGCAATACACCCTTCTTCTTCTTCTCTGTGTTCCCAGGCCATATGGCCATAATGTAGCAATACACCCTTCTTCTTCTTCGTCTGTGTTCCCAGGCCATATGGCCATAATGGGGTTAATACACCCTTCTTCTTCTTCGTCTCTGTGTCCCAGGCCATATGGCCATAATGTGGCAATACACCCTTCTTCTTCTTCTTCTTCGTCTGTGTTCCCAGGCCATATGGCCATAATGTAGCAATACACCCTTCTTCTTCTTCGTCTGTGTTCCCAGGCCATATGGCCATAATGTGGCAATACACCCTTCTTCTTCTTCTTCTTCTTCGAATGTGTTCCCAGGCCATATGGCCATAACGTGGCAATACACCCTTCTTCTTCTTCTTCTGTGTTCCCAGGCCATATGGCCATAATGGGGTAATACACCCTTCTCTTCTTCTTCGTCTGTGTTCCCAGGCCATATGGCCATAATGGGGCAATACACCCTTCTTCTTCTTCGTCTGTGTTCCCAGGCCATATGGCCATAATGTGGCAATACACCCTTCTTCTTCTTCTTCTTCTTCGTCTGTGTTCCCAGGCCATATGGCCATAATGTGGTAATACACCCTTCTTCTTCTTCGTCTGTGTTCCCAGGCCATATGGCCATAATGTGGCAATACACCATTCTTCTTCTTCTTCGTCTGTGTTCCCAGGCCATATGGCCATAATATGGCAATACACCCTTCTTCTTCTTCGTCTGTGTTCCACAGGCCATGAGGCCATAATGTGGTAATACACCCTTCTTCTTCTTCGTCTGTGTTCCCAGGCCATATGGCCATAATGTGGTAATACACCCTTCTTCTTCTTCGTCTGTGTTCCCAGGCCATATGGCCATAACGTGGCAATACACCCTTCTTCTTCTTCGTCTGTGTTCCCAGGCCATATGGCCATAATGTGTCAATACACCCTTCTTCTTCTTCGTCTGTGTTCCCAGGCCATATGGCCATAATGGGGTAATACACCCTTCTTCTTCTTCTTCGTCTGTGTTCCCAGGCCATATGGCCATAATGTGGCAATACACCCTTCTTCTTCTTCGTCTGTGTTCCCAGGCCATATGGCCATAATGTAGCAATACACCCTTCTTCTTCGTCGTCTGTGTTCCCAGGCCATATGGCCATATAATGTGGCAATACACCCTTCTTCTTCTTCGTCTGTGTTCCCAGGCCATATGGCCATAATGTGGCAATACACCCTTCTTCTTCTTCGTCTGTGTTCCCAGGCCATATGGCCATAATGTGGTAATACACCCTTCTTCTTCTTCGTCTGTGTTCCCAGGCCATATGGCCATAACGTGGCAATACACCCTTCTTCTTCTTCGTCTGTGTTCCCAGGCCATATGGCCATAACGTGGCAATACACCCTTCTTCTTCTTCGTCTGTGTTCCCAGGCCATATGGCCATAACGTGGCAATACACCCTTCTTCTTCGTCGTCGTCTGTGTTCCCAGGCCATATGGCCATAATGTGTCAATACACCCTTCTTCTTCTTCGTCTGTGTTCCCAGGCCATATGGCCATAACGTGGCAATACACCCTTCTTCTTCTTCGTCTGTGTTCCCAGGCCATATGGCCATAATGGGGCAATACACCCTTCTTCTAATTCGTCTGTGTTCCCAGGCCATATGGCCATAATGGGGTAATACACCCTTCTTCTTCTTCGTCTGTGTTCCCAGGCCATATGGCCATAATGTGTCAATACACCCTTCTTCTTCTTCGTCTGTGTTCCCAGGCCATATGGCCATAATGGGGCAATACACCCTTCTTCTAATTCGTCTGTGTTCCCAGGCCATATGGCCATAATGGGGTAATACACCCTTCTTCTTCTTCTTCTGTGTTCCCAGGCCATATGGCCATAATGGGGCAATACACCCTTCTTCTTCTTCGTCTGTGTTCCCAGGCCATATGGCCATAATGGGGCAATACACCCTTCTTCTTTTTCTTCGTCTGTGTTCCCAGGCCATATGGCCATAATACATATACATCCGGTTTTCAGTTTTCACTGGTCTCCCCGCTGCATGCGGCCGACACATTCCGATTTCGGGATAGCTCAAAAAAAGAAAGTTATTCAGAAGATTTGCTTGAAGAAAAAACAATTCCGGAGAATGAGCCAATGACTAGATAGTAGATGATAGAAATAGACGAAAAAGGCAAATACTCAAAGAGAGCGATAGATTAGAGGAATTTACTAGCACAGAACTTCCAGAAGGTGAGGGAACTACTTTACTGTACATTTTATTTTTACAAAAACGCTATACCAACGGGGAGAAACTCATAAAAGGGGCGGGGTCGTCCAGCTCCCCGTATGGAGGCACGAGGCATCCACCCACTGCCCCAATACATTCACAAGAAATATAGATGAACATCTCATGCGCTTCAATGACAATTCAGACTATTGCCTTCATTGAACAGAAGAAAAATGTTTTTTAGTTGAAACTCAGCCACTCCACCATTATTTGTTTTGCGGGGGCTAATACACTACAAAACTCTCTCTCTCTCTCTCTCTCTCTCTCTCTCTCTCTCTCTCTCTCTCTCTCTCTCTCTCTCTCTCCCTCTCCCTCTCTCTCTCTCTCTCTCTCTCTCTCTCTCTCTCTCTCTCCCCCTTCGAAGAGAACTTATTCCAAAAAAGCATTATAACAATCCTTCTATGCTTAAACTTGTGTTATTACTTTCTTGTACAAACAAAAGTAGTGCAAGAAAAGTGGCTGTTTTTATCTTTAAAGCTTTGAAAGTTCGGCCAGATTTACGTAGTGTTTTGTAATGTCAAGATAATAATGTAATGTCAATTTGTTGCTGTTGTCACACTCACTCCATTGTATGAGCATGGCCTAACAATTAAAAATGTCCTGACTCCTGACTCCTGACTCTTTCTCTCTCTCTCTCTCTCTCTCTCTCTCTCTCTCTCTCTCTCTCTCTCTCTCTCTCTCTCTCTCTCTCTCTCTCTCTCTCTCTCTCTCTCTCTCTCTCCCTGTCTCTCTCTCTCTCTCTCTCCCTCTCTCTCTCTCTCTCTCTCTCAATCCCCCTCTCTCTCTCTCTCTCTCTCTCTCTCTCTCTCTCTCTCTCTCTCTCTCTCCCTCTCTCTCTCTCTTAATCCCTCTCTCTCTCTCTCTCTCTCTCTCTCTCTCTCTCTCTCTCTCTCTCTCTCTCTCTCTCTCTCTCTCTCTCTCTCTCTCTCACTCTCTCAACTCTCCAAGGTCTCGGAATCATCCATAATTCGAGAGTTCCCGTTC
>CM065704.1:34759670-34777170 GCA_017654935.2 Phymorhynchus buccinoides
GAGAGGGAGCTAGAGAGAGAGAGAGTGTGTTGAGAGTGAGAGAGGAGGGGGGAGAGAGGGAGAGACTGCTCGACAGAGAGGGAGAGGGGGCTACGAGAGAGAGAGGGAGCGAGAGATGTCTCTTGAGGGAGAGAGAGAGAGGGAGACGAGAGCTTTCTCGTGGAGAGAGAGAGATGGAGAGGGATGAGGGCGAGAGAGAGAGAGGGAAAGTTTCGGGGAAGAGCGAGAGAGAAAGAGAGAGGGAGAGGATGAGAGAGGATCTCAGGGAGGGGGAGATAAGAGAGAGAGAGAGCTATAGGGAGCTCAGTCCCTGAGAGGGAGAGAGAGAGCTCTAGAGAGAGAGGGCTCTTTCTCTTGAGAGCTCTCTTGAAAGAGGGAGGGAGAAGAGAGAGAGAGAGAGGGTACGGGAGAGAGATCGGAGAGGGAGAGAGAGAGAGGGAGGGAGAGAGAGAGAGGGAGGGAGAGAGAGAGAGAGAAAGAGAGAGAGAGAGAGAGGGGAGAGAGATAGAGAGAGAGAGAGAGAGTAGGGAGAGGAGAGATCGAGAGAGAGAGAGAGGAGGAGAGATGGAGAGAGAGAGGTAGAGAGAGAAGAGAGAGAGAGAGAGGAGAGAGAGAGGGAAAGGAGAGGGAGAGAGAGATGAGAGACGAGAGGGATGGGGGTCTGAGAGAGAGAGGAGGGAGCAGACAGAGAGAGAGAGAGAGAGGAGAGGACGTGAGCGGGAGAGAGAGAGAGCAGAGAGGCGAGAGAGCGAGCGAGAGAGAGAGAGAGAGGCTCGAGCGAGAGAGGAGGGATGAGAGAGAGAGAGATGAGAGGAGAGAGAGATCTTTTTCTCGATCAGTGCTCGAGGGGAGGAGAGAGAGGAGGGAGGGAGCTCTCTCTCTTGAAGAGAGCTCTCCGCTGGGAAGAGACTCCATGAGAGGCCGCGAGAAGAAGAGAGAGAGAGCAAGAGAGGCGATGGGGAGCTGATGGAGAGACTGCACGAGAGAGAGAGAGAGCTCTCTCTTCGAGAGAGAGAGAGAAGAGGAGAGAGACTGAGAGAGAGAGCGAGAAGAGAGAGAGAGAGAGAGAAAGAAACAGCGAGACTCAGAATAGAAAGACACAGAGAGAGAGAGACAGAGGGTAGAGAGAGAGAGAGACAGAGAGACACACAGACACAGAGACAGAGACAGACAGACAGAAAGACGTATAGAGTGCAAGTGTGCTTGCCTGTTTGGAATAGCGTGAAGATCAAATTTCAAGAGCATTAGACACTACTACAGTCGAACCTCCCTTTTCAAGGGACACCCTGACGGAAGGGTTTTTGCAAGAAACACGTTCAGAAAACACCCTTTACAGAGATCGCTCTGGTTTTCCTTGAAAATCGAAACCGCAAATCGCGGCGATTTCTTCTTTGCGGAGTTGCTGGAAGTCAAATTCTAATGGCTGCCTGAGTCGCTTAGATCAAATCACGAAATCACGAATTGTCCATACTACAAGCCTTTTTATGCAGTTTTTATTTACAGTTTACCCAAAGAAGTTTCGCTCACAACAAAGGAAATAGCTCAATTTTTATTTTTTTTACTGCACTACAAAGAAGAAAAAAGCTTCAACCACTCTGAGTGTCCTCCACCCACCCCGTCCAAAATGGCTTCTCTCTCCAGCAAACTCCGCCATGGAGGAATCGCCGTTTTGACTTTTTGCACGTTTGAGTTCTAGGAAACCAGAGCAAATTGAGTGGTTCGGATCCTTGAAAAGGCTGTCTTTTGGTGGTGATCTCGACGTGTTTCTTGCAAAAAACTCACTCATCCGTCAGGGTGTTCACTTAAAGCCCTTCGAAAAATCATCCAAAATAAGGTCCTTAAGCGGGAGGGAGTTGCATAAGGCGTGAGGTAATTTTATAATACTTACAAAGGAAGGACGACAATGTCTCTAAGAGAAATGTCTTTTAGGTGTCTGCTAAGTTGAGAGGGGGGGGGTTAAGGGCGGGGGGGGGTGGGTCTGGTGGGGGGGGTGGGTGGGGGGGGGGGCGGGGGGGGGGGGGGGGGGGGGGGGGGGGGGGGGGTAAGGGGGGTGGGGGTGGGGGGGGGGGGGGCTGGCGTGGGGGCGGGGGGGTGGGGGGGGGGGGGGGGGTGGGTTCTTGTAAGAGGGAAGGTTATAAGGTAATAGAGATCGCTCTTCAATGCGTCTTTCTTCGTCTTCTTCTTCTTCTTCTTCTTCTTCTTTTATCCTTCTTCTTCTTCTTCTTCTTCTGCTTCTTCTTCTTCTCTTCTTCTTCTTATTCTTCTTCTTCTTCTTCTTTCTTCTTCTTCTCCTTCTTCTTCTTCTTCTTTCTTTCTTCTCCTTCTGCGTCTTCAGTCATTATTCTTCTTCTTCTTCGTTTTCTTCTTCTTCTTCTCCTTCCTCTTTTCTACTTCTTCCTTCTTTCTTCTTCTTCTTCTTCTTCTTTCTTTTCTTCTCTTCTGAGTCTTCGTCTTTCTTCTTTCTTTCTTCTTTCTTCTTCTTCTTCTTCTTCTTCTTCTTCTTCTCCTTCTGCGTCTTCGTCTTCTTCTTCTACTTCTTCTTCTTCTTCTTTTCTTCTTCTTCGTCCCTTCTTCTTCTTCTTCTTCTTTCTTTTCTTGCCTCCTTCCTCTGCGTCTTTTTCTTCTTCTTTTCTTCTTTCTTCTTCTTCTTCTTCTTCTCCTTCTTCTTCTTCTTCTTCCCTCTTTCTTTTCTTCCTTCTCTTCTTCTTCTTCTTCTTCTTCTTCTCTTCTTCTTCTCTTCTTCTTCTGCGTCTTCGTCTTCCTCTTCTTTCTTCTTGCTTCTTCTTCTTCTGCGTATTCTTCTTTCTTCTTCTTCTTCTTCTTTTTCTTCTTCTTCTCCTTCTTCTTCTTCTTCTTCTTCTTCTTTTCTTCTCCTTCTGCGTCTTCTTCTTCTTCTTCTTCTTCTTCTTCTTCTCTTCTTCTTCTTCTTCCTTCTTCTTCTTTTATTTATATTTTTTAAGGAGCTAATGATTCTTCTGTCTATTGATCCTGGTTTCATTCAGCATTTATTTCTTCCCAGCAACATTAGTTTGATGGAGGGGGGGGGGGGGGGGGGGGGGGGGGGGCAATAGGATAAACGCTGCTCCGCATTCTCTGGGAAACAACCATCATCCGATCTGCCTTGGGCAAAGCCAGTCAGCGAAAACAAAGCTTGTTGTCTCCTGCCTTCCCACCGTGGGGATACCGGGGGTGTGTCTTTCGTACAAATAGTTTCCCCCGCCTTCTGGAAGTTCTGTGCTTGTAGCTTCCTCTAATCTTTCACTCTCTTTGACTCTTGCCTTTTTCCCTTTGCCTTCATCTGCTCTACTTGTCTCATCTGACTTATTCTTTCTGACTTATTGGCCGGCCCATTCTCCTGCCTTTTTTTTGTCTCTCAAAACAATCTTCCCAAGTTTCTCCTTTGAGCTCCTCGGAAATCGGAATGTGTCGGCTGTACGGTAGCGGGGAGACCGGTGAAAACTGACAACCGGACACATACGTACCTTACCCATTATGTCCATATGGCCTGGGAGGAGCGCAGAAGAAGAAGAAGAAGAAGAAGAAGACAGTCTTCTGACGAATCAGTTTTCAATCTGCTTGACTGTCTCTTTCGTCTCTTTCTCTTTTGGTCCATCACCCTGTCATGTGTATGGAAAACATAAACGGATTTGTATCCAATATGGCAGAAGGTTGGGAATAAACCTGACAAAAATCTGTCTATTTTAATAATCGAAGTTGTCGTTAAGGATATAGAATGCATTTTCTATTCACGTTTTAATCTTGTTTGTTTGGTTGGTTTGTGGCCTTGTCCATTCTTAGCCAATTTAAATGTAAAAGTTATTACGTGATTATTTTGATGATGTTAGGGGAAGACCGGGTAAAAAGCGCATGGGCGGGTAAGAAACCCACCCCAATTATCTCATGAAATAAAGAAAATTTAAAGTCAAATTTGCCCATGAGACGAATGCTAGACATTAACGCTCGTCTCTCATGGGCAAAATGAGACTGAAATTTGCTTCATTTCATGAGATAATTGGGGTGGGCTTCTTACCCGCCCATGCGCTTTTTACCCCGTCTTCCCCTATGTGCACAGTTAGGGATGGGGATCCAACAAAAGTGAAAAAAAATATGTAAAGGTTTTTTTTTTTTTTTTTTGTTTTAACCCTTTCACCGCCAGCCATCTTTGAGCCAAAACTTTCCATTAAACTTACTTGGCTACAGAAAAGATTTTTGTCTGCAATATTGTGGGATTTCTCTGTGACACATTTAGGAATAGGGTCAATCCTTACTGACCAAATTTAGGAACACAGTATAACTGAATAATAAAGCCTGGTTTCTAGAGTTTTAATGGCATGGGTGATAAATCATAGTGGCTGCAAAAATGTGACATTGGCGGTGAAAGGGGTTAAAGATCATTCCGTGTGATCAGTCCAATGAGCTGAGGTTTTGTTTTCTATGGCTTTAATGTTGCTTGCTTGCTTGTTTGCTTGTTTTGCATTGTTGTTGTTCTTATTGTTTTTAGACATTCGCTGTCAAAGATGTTTGTAGATCTTTCTTACAATTTCGCAGAAAAGCAGAAGGAATCCCCCAAAGAACGACACAGTAGAAAGAGAAAATTAATTTTCTGCTGCATTGATTCCCTTTAAATATTGTCCTTCGTCTTAAAGACCCACCAGATTCCATTGAGTGAAGGAGCAGGGTTTCACGGGTTTCTCTCATCTCTCCTCTCTCTCTCTCATCGCTCCCTTCTCTCTCTTTCTCAATCTCTCCTTCTCATCTCTCGGCTCTCTCTCTCTCCCAATCTCTCTCTATCTCTCTCTCTTCTCTCTTTCTCTCTATCTCTCTCTAACTCTCTCAATCTCTCTTTCGCCATCGTCCCTCTCTCCCTCTCCCTCCTCCTCACTCTCCGTCTTCTCTTCTTATCTCTCGCTAGCACCTCTCTCCGTCGTCTCACGTCCACTCGTCAAATCGCCATCTGAGCAACTCTCATCCTCGTCTGTCGGTCCTCTCTCGATCTCTCGAGCCGCGGTCGACTCGTTCCGTTACTCCGTCTCTCGGAGGTCCTCCCTCTCTAGTTCTCGTCGGGAGGTGGCCTCCTCTCTTCAAGGGATATCCTCGCGAACTGCCTATCCCCCCGACCCAAACTCTCGTCCTCTCCGTCACCCGCCTCGATCGTTACGAGACCACTCTCCACCTCCTTCATCCCGTCGTATGGGAGAGTCAGCGATGGAAGCAAGTCCCGCACTTCACAGTGCAACCACTCGTGAACACAGCCCATCGGTCTCCACGCCCTCTGCCTCTCTCTCTCGGCCCCTCTCTTCATCCTGTCTCATCTCTCCATAGTCCTCTCTCTCTCCTCTCCCCCGGGGATTGGTGGGGTCGCTCTTCCATAAGTTACTTCCATCCGTCCGAATATCGGTACTCTTCTCACTCATCCTCCTCGCCCTCTCGCTACTCTCTCTCCCTGATAGCAGGGGTCGGGGATCCCCTCTCTCGATCAGTGAGTCTCTCCTCGTTCTCTCGATATAACAGCGTCCGCTCTCCTCGTTCTCTCCGTGTAGCGGCTCAGTAAAATGTGCTTGAGTTCTCTACTCCTCTCCTCTCCGTATCCGTATATAGACTCGTCTCTATCACGTCTTAGACTGCCTCTTCAGAGATGGTGAAAAGGCTCTCTCTCCCTCTCTCTCGTGTCGATCATCGTCAATATAGAGCACGATCCACAAGAAGGGCATGCACAAGGTTGCTCCCATCCGTTCTCACTCCTCTCTCTCGTAAAACGCAGAATACTCGTCTACGAACCTCCATCACCTCTCCATCTCCTCATCTCATCCACCATCGCACTCTCACTCTGTCAAATGCGCTCTCTCAATCCCGCCGGGGCCCTCTCACTCGATATCACGCCGCAACTCCATCAGGAAAAGAAAAATAGGGCACGCCTCCCCTCTCCGGATCTCTCCTCAGCACTCTCTCTCTCTCATCGTCATCTCCTCTCTCAATCTCTCGTGTCTTCTACCCACCATTCTCGATCATGAGTCTATTTATTTAGGCGTCCGGCAACCAATCTCATCATTCCTGTCAACATACAATCACAGCTCCTCATTCCCCCCTTCAAGAGAAGTCGATCGTTGTTCAGCTCTTCGATGGAAAGGCAGTGACACTCTGAGGTCTTTCATCTCCTCAAGTCGATTTAGACTGCTAGGCTGATCGTTCTCACGCCATCTATGCGGATAATCACTCGGTCTCACGTCTCCTCTTTCTCTCTCAATCTTTACATTCCTCCTCATCTTTAATCATCTTTACTTTTCTTCTACTCTCTTCTAAATTCCCTCCTCCCTCTCTTCTCTATCTTGATCCCCTTCTAATTACTCTCTGACTCTCTTTGATCTTTAGCTATTTTACTCATCTTCCATCTTATTACTTTTTTATTTCTACTTATCTCTCGATCTCTTTCTTATATTATCTTTTCTCCCCCCTTTTGCCTTGCCCTCAAATCTTTCCCTGACTCACCACACACTTAGCTCTCTCTTTCTCTCTATCGTCTCTCTCTCTTTCCCTCTCTCTGCACCCATTCCACTCTTCTCTACCTGCGCGAGCTCCTTCTCTCTCTCTTTCTCGTCATCCACCTCCTCTCTCTCTCATCTCTCGTCTCCTCGTCCTCCCTCTCCTCGCGTCGTCTTCTTCTCGGATCTCTCGTCTCTCTCTCTCTTTCCCTCATATCGCTCCGTCCACTCTCTCAATCACATCAGCTCTCATCGTCCTTCTCTCTTTTTTCCCCCTCTCCCCTCACTTTTCCTCTCCCCTCTCCCTCCATCTTTCCCCCCACTCTCCCCCCCCCCCCCCCCCCATGCATGAAAACGAGACATCACTTTACAGAGCAGCCTCGACTCGTGTATGGGGGAAGTCTGTATGTGGGTCACACACGACCTAGAAAAAAACAACCAAGGGACTTTATCTTGCTGGGTTTGTGGGTCTTTAAAACAAATCAAACTGAAGCTGTTTAAACGCACGAAATTTGCATTGTATCCTCGCTTTCTAATTCAACAAGGGCATCGTCGAGCGGCAGCAACGCATTGTGACAATGCAAACCCCCCCGCTTCACGGCCAGAGTTATGTCCTGTCTCACCCCCCCCCCCCCCCCAATAAACACACCACTTTCCACCCTTACAGAACGCATAAAATACATAGCCCAAAATTTGAAGCGATTCTGTTCAGTAGTTCACGAGATACAGCTGAACTTTTATGCAAACTTCCTTGCACCGAGTGATGTCCTCCCCCCCCCCCCCCCCCCCCCCCCCCTCCCAATAAACACACCACTTTCCACCCTTACAGAACGCATAAAATACATAGCCCAAAATTTGAAGCGATTATGTTTAGTAGTTCACGAGATATAGATGAACTTTTATACAAACTTCCTTGCACCATGGTACACCACCACACAAAATTTGAAGCGATTCTGTTCACTAGTTCACGAAATAAAGCTGGGGGGGGGGGAATTACATAGCCCAAAGAAGGAAATTTCGGTTTTCAAGGTCAAACTTCAAGGTCAAGGTCAGCACGGTGTTGATCAACGAAAGGAAGCTTCCTTTTCAAGCTGTCTACCCCTCTGCCAATTTTAATCAAAATCCAAACAGTAGTTTTTAAGATAATCGATACACAGACAGACACACACACACAGTATTTTTGACTGACAGACACACACACAGACACACAAACCGATCGCAATACCTCGGCCTCTGGCCGGGTAATAACGAACCTTTCTGCTCTGGCTAATAATACAAGCTCAGGTAATCAATCTTGTCATCTTAAAACAACGTAGCGGAGGGACAACCTATTTCATTCCCAGAACAAAATGTTCGATTAAAAAGCTTTTCCTGGCTGCACCCAACCAGGAAGTTCACCTGGATTTAAACTCATTGAGGGGGCTGTTACTCTGATTGACCCAATCTAACAAAAGGGAAGTAATCTAGTCACAAATCTGACGTGGACTACACAACCAAAGCGAAAAGAACACAAAGGGTAGCCTTGCTTCGCTTCAGGTTTTATAGAAATAGATCGTTCGGTTTTGGAATGAGGAAATGCTTTGAAGGAAAGAAAGAAAGAAAGAACGAAAAAGGGAGATACAGACTATGGTGTCTATGGAGAGGGAAAGCGGAGAGAGAGAGAGAGAGAGAGAGAGAGAGAGAGAGAGAGAGAGAGAGAGAGAGAGAGAGAGAGAGAGAGAGAGAGAGAGAGAGAGAGAGAGAGAGAGAGAAACGAAACGAAACGAATTTTTATTTATACAGGGTAATGAGATAAGCATTGCTTTTTTACACTCAGCCCTGTGGGCAAACAAGAAAACTAGCAAACCAACAAATGAATAATGCAAAAACATTATAAAGCAATCCTTCAAACCATCATCAAGAATAACAATATATACAAAATAGCAATGTAAGAGGGAGACGAGAGAGAGAGAGAGAGAGAGAGAGAGAGAGAGAGAGAGAGAGAGAGAGAGAGAGAGAGAGAGAGATATTATTTATTCAGAAAGGCCATTGGCCCATTTGAATGGAAATTAACATGAACCATCTAAGCAACACAATCAATTGTAATGCAAAAATTAACAATATCACACTTTTTTTTTCTTTCACAACACAATTATTTTTTCTTCTTTCGCAATTGTGTTGTGAAAGAAGAAAAAAATGTTTACAATTTGGAAGTACCAACACGATGAACACTTTCAAATACACACATAATATACATTTCAAAAAAGTTATGAAGTCAACACTTCTCTTAACGTCAATGCTTTGTGCAACAACAACACACTGATTTTTGGCTCACTCGTTTCAACGACACGAAAGTGAGTCTATGTTTTCATGCTACTTCGGTTTTCCAGGTGTCTGTGTGTCTATTTCATCCCGAATTTGAAGCCCTCCTTGACTCCTATTCTCTGAACCGCAGTCCTCTTATTGTGCTAGGTGATTTTAATTTTCACTTCGACAACCAACAGTCCTCTCACACAAAGCGTCTCTGCCTCTCACTTGCTAACCACTCCCTCTCTCAGCTTGTAACTGAGCCTACACACAACAAGGGCCACATCATAGACTGGCTAATCGCGCGTGATTCCGACCAACTTGTTTCATCAGTGTCAGTGTCTAAGACCATTTTGCCGTCCTCGCCAGTCTTAATCTTTCCAAAACTCCCAGAACTAAACGTACAGTCACACGCCGTAATCTCAAGTCTATAGATATTCATACTTTTAGTTCAGAGGCAACAGAACTCCTTTCTAACGTGAGTATTTCCTACGACCCTGCCTCGACTTTTAATTCTACTATGAGTAACTTGCTTAATAAACACGCTCCCCCATCCACTCGTGTTGTGCCCGATCGTCCCTGCGCTCCCTGGTACACGCCTGAACTTAGAGTAAGTAAACGCACTAGTCGTAAGGCTGAGCGTCAGTGGCGGGCCTCAAAACTAGAAATACATCGTCAGATATATCAGTTTCTTCGTAACATCTTCACTCTTCTTCTGGCCAAGGCAAAAACAAGCTATTTTTCATCTAAAATTCTTGAAGCCAACACAACAAAGGTCCTGTTCTCCACCATGTCTGATCTCCTAGGCACTAAGAAATCAAGTCCTCTGCCATCAAATATCAGTCCTGACAAACTGCCAGAAACCTTTTCCTCCTTCTTCTCCACCAAGATTATCGATCTACGATCAAAAATCGACTCCATGCCTTTTCAACCAACTATTCCAGACCCATCATTCACTGGTGTCCCCCTTCTCTCTTTCAAGCCGGTGTCTGAGACCGAAGTTCTTTCTACTTTGAAAGAAATGCATTTTAAATCATGTGATCTTGACCCCATCCCAGCCTCTCTTTTCTCACAAATCTATCAACACCTTCTGCCATCAATCACCAACATCATCAATTCTTCTTTAGTTTCAGGTGTGTTTCCTTCTGCTTTCAAAACCGCTCTTGTAAGGCCCCTTCTCAAGAAGAACAATCTGGATCCTAATAATCTGAAAAACTACAGACCTGTATCTAACCTCCCTTTTCTCTCCAAACTCCTTGAGAAGACTGTCCTGAAACAACTTAACGATCATCTATCCTCAAACAATCTTCATCATCCTTATCAGTCTGCCTATAGAACCAACCACAGTACAGAAACAGCCCTTGTTCAAATCGTCAATGACCTCTTATTTGCTTCTGATGCTGGTCAAATCTCTCTTTTGACACTTCTTGATCTCTCTGCTGCCTTTGATACCATAGACCACTCCATTCTTCTGTCTCGTCTTGAACATACTTTTGGAATTAAGGGCCCTGCTCTTTCTTGGTTTTCCTCTTACCTTTCTGATCGTTTTCAATCAGTTCTGGTCAATGGTCGTCAGTCTGAACAGGTTAGGCTTTCTTGTGGAGTCCCCCAGGGGTCTGTGCTTGGTCCTGTCTTGTTTACTTTGTATACGTCACCTCTTGCCAATGTCATCGATCAGCACGACATGAAACATCACTTCTATGCAGATGACTCACAACTCCAAAACAGTACAACCCCTGAAGATCTAGATTCCATTCTTACAGAAAGTAACAACTGCTATATTGATATTCAAAATTGGATGGTTCAAAATAAACTTCAATTAAATGGTGAAAAAACCGAAGCAATGCTTGTAGGAACAAAAAACAAACTAGCCTCTGTTTCCATAGAGTCAATCCAACTGGGTAACAATATCATTCCCCTCTCAGACTCAGTCAAAAACTTAGGTGTCACTTTGGACAATACTCTTTCCATGCAGAGTTTCCTGACTCAGACCTGTCAGTCCTGCTACTATCAAATTCGTCGCATTGGCTATATTCGTAAATACCTCTCAGATGAAGCCACAGCAAAGCTTGTTACTTCCCTCATCCTATCTCGTATTGACTACTGTAATGCTCTCCTTTCTGGCCTATCAGTCTCTTCTCTATCTTGTCTCCAGCGTATTCAAAACACAGCTGCTCGTCTTGTCCTTAGGAAGAAAAAGTTCGATCATGTTAGCCCTCTTCTGCGTTCTTTGCACTGGCTTCCTGTCGCAGACAGAATTGAGTATAAATTAAACACACTTTGCTATAAATCTATTCATAAAGCTGCTCCATCTTACCTCTGTGACAATATTTCCATCTATACGCCAGCTCGCACTTTACGTTCAGTTTCTGACCCTCTTTCTCTCCAGATCCCTAGGTATAAGCTTTCAACTGTTTGGTCGGCGCTCTTTTGCTGTCTCAGGACCGACCTCCTGGAACAAACTTCCGCTCTCCCTCCGTCAGCGACCGACTCTCTCTGCTTTCAAAGCTAACCTCAAAACCCACCTGTTCCCCCGTCATTAAAGCTCCTCTCTCTTTATCTTCTCTCTCTTGCCATTAGGTCTGTTTCTGCTATATTCCATTTATGTTATCTGTGTGTGTTCGCGTTGTATTGCGTTTGTGTTTGAATGCGCTTTGAATGCTAACGTGTGTGTGCGCTTTGATTTGATTTCTATCAAGATTCAGCGCCGTATAAATACTGTATGTTGTTGTTGTTGTCTGTCTGTCTGTCTGTGTGTCCGTCTGTGGCAAGTTTAACGTTGGCTTTTTCTCGGTATCTAAATGGCGTTCATCGATCAAACTTTGCACACATACAGATATGTCTATGCAAGCTTTCAAACAACAGTGATTTGAATAAGTAAACACTTAAAACGACACTGTAAGCAGATAACAAACAGATAACATTTTAGATTAGTGGGTTAGTGAGTATTCCACAGGCAACGTGAGTTAAGAAACACATCAACAGTGAAAGCCTCGATAACTCATCGCGTTGAGCGTCTGTCTCTCGTGCCAATGGTTCCGGGTTCGATTCTCGGCAAAGGCACTTTTTTTTTTTTTTTTTTTTTGTTGTAGTTGTATCCATTAACAATAGTTTCATTTGTACTCTAAACATCCCCCTCGTGTTTACGACCCTCCATCTCAAAGTCGTTATTTTTTTAACACACCCTCATGTTTACGACCCTCCATCTCAAAGTCGTTATTTTTTGGCAAACTTGTACTTAAACACCCCCTCATGTCTACGACCCTCAATCTCAGTCATTATTTGTTGGCAATCTTGTACTTAAACACCCCCATCATGTTTACGACCCTCAATCTCAAAGTCATTATTTGTTGGCAATCTTGTACTTTTAAGCACCCCACTCATGTTTACGACCCTCAATCTCAAAGTCATTATTTGTTGGCAATCTTGTACTTTTAACACCCCCTCATGTTTACGACCCTCAATCTCAAAGTCATTATATGTTGGCAATCTTGTACTTTAACACCCCCTCATGTTTACGACCCTCAATCTCAAAGTCATTATTTGTTGGCAATCTTGTACTTTAAACACCCCCATCATGTTTACGACCCTCATTCTCAAAGTCATTTTTGTTGGCAATCTTGTACTTTAAACACCCCCCCTCATGTTTACGACCCTCAATCTCAAAGTCATTATTTGTTGGCAATCTTGTACTTTAAACACCCCCTCATGTTTACGACCCTCAATCTCAAAGTCATTATTTGTTGGCAATCTTGTACTTTAAACACCCCCATCATGTTTACGACCCTCAATCTCAAAGTCATTATTTGTTGGCAATCTTGTACTTTAAACACCCCCCCTCATGTTTACGACCCTCAATCTCAAAGTCATTATTTGTTGGCAATATTGTACTTTAAACACCCCCCTCATGTTTACGACCCTCAATCCCAAATTCATTTTGTTGGTAATCCTTGTACTTAAACACCCACTACCTCAATCTCAAAGTTATTATTTGTTGGCAATATTGTACTTGCACGCACACGCACCCGAGTGAGCCTTGAAGGCTTTGCCTCTTGTTTTAACAATCAGCTTCATATTTCTTCAAACTCATAAGGACACACAAATCTGAACACGCTGGCTTGACAACAATAACCTTTTGTGGAAATAAGGGTTTGGCGAATGTTTCCCAGCACTTGACAACATCACAAAAAAAAAAAAAAATGAACGAGAGAGAGAGAGAGACACACACACACAGACAGACAGGCAGACAGACACATTTAACAGACTGACAGACAAACGTGAAATTCTATACACGAAAATGACACAGAAAGAAACATACAGTAGTGGAGACGGGGGGGGGGGGGGGGGGGGGCTAAAACAAACAAGCGCGGAATCGCAATAGTTTGTGGCACGCGGTCTATTTTTACCACTCCAATCATGAGTCACCTCCCCTGGCTTTTCAATAATTTTAATCTGTAAACCAGAATGTTATCTCTGCACCATTTCGTAACTTTTTATAGCTTTTGCAAAACCTTTAAAACTATTTATCCTACTTTATGCTCATTGAAAGAAGCACCGCATACTCGTCGTGTCTGTTGCAGTGTCTGTATTACGTATGTTTATTATTTTGTACGCTTTTAAAATACATCATTTTAAAGAGCAGCCTCAATTTGAAGTGCAGCCTCGATTTGAAGTAATCTAATAACATACTTGTGGCGGTGCCATAGCCGATGAGGTTTAACCGAGGCGTGGTTACCGCTACACCTATCTGTATTAATTTTAAAAAATCGGGACTTTACTGGTTTCATACTGCCTCCGGGCATTGCCTCCAGTATTGTTCCCACCATATTTGTATTTACAAATGTCCCATATGTGTCTGATTCAGACCAAGAGGACGTAAAACACCATTTTCGTCGTCCTCGATTTGAAGTGCGACAATTTTGTAGCCTCGATTTGAAGTGCGACAATTTTGGACCGACCGACAGACCGACCGACAGACCGACCGACAAAGTGAGTTATAGGTTTGTGGCTTGAGCCACAAACAAAAACAAAAAAGCATAGAAGGCAGACACAGTATACCTGGGTTAAGTTTCACTAGAGGGCGGTCGCCGTGCGAATAACTGTTATGCCGACAGTGTCTAAGAAACACTTTAGAAAACGTTTGTGGAAAAATATAATATTAAGCTCGTGTCTGATTGGATTGGTAAAAAAAAAAAAAGGGTATTATTTTAACCAAAATTTAAGGGACCAATCAACAACAAGAAATGTATTCACCCCATGCGAGTCACGTGATATATAGTTCGCCGAGAGATACTTTGGGGGCAGGCTCAGAGCGCTTCGCGAACTATCGGCAAACGAAGGGCGTTTCTTAGAACCGTTTTTGCCGATTTGCGCTCACGCTACGTAACGTTAGCCCTTGTGAAACGGCCCCCTTGTAACAGAGAGTAGGTTAGGTTAGGTTAGGTACATTGTAGTCACAGAGGCGTCGCTGTGAAATTCGGGTTGCTCCCACCTGGAGAGCGCGTCGCAGCCAGAGGCGCGCCACCCATTTGTTTTTTAATAATTTGCATGCGATGTTTGTGTGACTGATGAGGAAGGAAAGGGGGGGGGGGGGGGGGTAAATTTTGACCAAATGACAACTTTTTCGTTGCCACTGGGTTTAACGTGTGCTAAGTGCATGGGCACACGGGACCTCGGTTTATCGTCTCATCCGAAAGACTCCACGTTCAGACCGCAAGGCCTAGTGCAAAGTGAGAGGAAAAATCCCCTGTACCCAGGTTCGAACTCGGGTTTACTTGACACGAAGCGAACGCGGCTACCACTGTGCCACTCTACACTCTGTACGGAGTTTGTACGGAGTTTGAACAAGGGAAAATAGTTGACAACACAGAGAGAGGTAGAGAGAGAGAGAGTGGGGGGGGGGGGGGGGGATAAAAAGAGACATAATTATTGTGAAGAGAAATAGGGCTAAAAAATAAAAAAAGACAGACGTAGCCTACATTAGCAGACTAGCCAAAATATCAGAACAAAGAGAACAAGAAATAGCATCGAGAGAGGAAAAGAAATTCATTGACTCATTGACACACACACACACACAAAAAAAAACACCAGAACAAGCGTTATATTGAAAATTGCTTCTAATTAAGCACAACAGGAAACACGAAAGTTCATGATCCAGAATTTTTTTCCCCTCCTAATAACAGAAATGCCTCCAGTTAATGATTTCCTTACGATGTTGCAATCCCCTGGCGCCGGTGTCATAAGAAATAAGTACCTACCGTGAAATAAATACCCTTCAAAAGCGCACTAGAGCCATTCTTCTTTCATGTGATAAATAAGTCAACTGTTGATAAAATATTGATATGTATGTGCTCAATCTACACGGAAAGAACCAAGAAATAGAGCGGGAGGGTGTTAATCTACATTTATTTTGCCGATAAATCGATATACAAAGCCATGTCACTTAGTTTCGTATTTTTCAAAATGGCGGACGATAAAAACAACCATCCGTGCAAGCAAAAATAAATAATAAATATTAGAAAAATATCCCTGACTTCTCAGTATTTAATGATGAATCTTCTGTTCTTCCTGCATGCCACAAGACGCCTCTGAATGTATTTAGGGGCGAATCTTTCCCGAACAGCAAACAATTGGAATGAGGAAAAGAGTATTTATTTCATGGGTTAAATATTTTATGCAACACCGGCATTTTGCAGGGATCGGTGCGATGTGTCCCCGTCTCTATAATTGTGTCCCCGTCTCTATGGTTGTGTCTCCGTCTTTATGATTGTGTCCCTGTCTCTATAATTGTGTCCCCGTCACTATAATTGTGTCCCCGTCTCTATAATTGTGTCCCCGTCTCTATGATTGTGTCATCGTCTCTATGATTGTGTCATCGTCTCTATGATTGTGTCATCGTCTCTATGATTGTGTCATCGTCTCTATAATATTGTGTCATCGTCTCTATTTGTGTCATCGTCTCTATAATTGTGTCATCGTCTCTATGATTGTGTCCCCGTCTCTATGATTGTGTCATCGTCTCTATGATTGTGTCATCGTCTCTATGATTGTGTCATCGTCTCTATGATTGTGTCCTCGTCTCTATGATTGTGTCATCGTCTCTATGATTGTGTCATCGTCTCTATGATTGTGTCATCGTCTCTATGATTGTGTCATCGTCTCTATGATTGTGTCTCTATGATTGTGTCATCGTCTCTATGATTGTGTCATCGTCTCTATGATTGTGTCATCGTCTCTATGATTGTGTCATCGTCTCTATGATTGTGTCCTCGTCTCTATGATTGTGTCATCGTCTCTATGATTGTGTCATCGTCTCTATAATTGTGTCATCGTCTCTATGATTGTGTCCTCGTCTCTATGATTGTGTCATCGTCTCTATGATTGTGTCATCGTCTCTATGATTGTGTCCTCGTCTCTATGATTGTGTCATCGTCTCTATGATTGTGTCATCGTCTCTATCATTGTGTCATCATCTCTATCATTGTGTCCCCGTCTCTATGATTGTGTCCTCGTCTCTATGATTGTATTAGGTATTAGGCATTAGGTACTTCTATGATAGTCACAGAGTGTCATCGTCTCTATGATTGTGTCATTCGGATTGTTGCTCCCATCTCGGATAGTGCATCGTCTCGCACGTCTCTAGAGTGTCGCGCCACATCCTCTATTTTTTTTAATTTATTTGTATGCATGCGATTTTTCATCTCTGTGACTTTTTGGGGTGATTTTTATGTCCGTCACCGAAGGCATTGCTGGTGACGGACATGTCTGGGTTGCTCCCATCTGGATAGCGCTTCGGCGACGCCCTTGCATGCGATTTTTGCGTGTGACTTTTTGGGGGTTTTTTAGTTGTCACCCCGTCTCCATGATTATGCCCTCGTCTCTATGTTTGATGGTGTCCGCAAATTCTCGATAATTCAAAACATCGGGACTTCCCTGGCATCGCAGCACTTCAGGATCGTCCCACTATATTCATGGTTATTATTAATTACCCATAATATAATATGTGCCTTTTCCAGGCCGGAGGACATTAAGCGGATTGTCACCCGATTGTGTCCGCGTCATTGTGTCCCTGACCTCTATGTGTCCCCGTATCCACATTGTCCCCCGTTTCTATGTGTCCCCCATATCGATGTGTCTGCACGGGTTAGGGTAGGGGCAAATATGCAGATTAACACACACGCACACGCACACATACAGACACACATGCACACATACAGACACACACACACACACACACACACATACAGACACACACAGAGACACATACAGACACACACAGAGACACATACAGACACACACACACACACACACATACAGACACACACACACACACACACATACATACACACACACACACACACACATACAGACACACACAGAGACACATACAGACACACACACACACACACACATACAGACACACACACACACACACACACATACAGACACACACACACAGACACACACACACACACACACACACAGACACACACACACACACACACACACACACACACACACACACACACACACACACACACACACACACACACACACACACACACACACACACACACACACACACACACACACGCGCACACACACACACACACACACACACACACAGACAGACACAGACAGACACACCACAGAGAGAGAGAGAGAGAGAGAGAGAGACACACACACACACACACAGAGACACACACACACACACACACAAACACACACATACACAC
>CM065704.1:34792170-34794670 GCA_017654935.2 Phymorhynchus buccinoides
CAGAAAAAGACAAGTGACGATTGGCTAGGGGGATGTGGCTAAATATAGATAACCAATGGCAGTGGATGTAATGACTTTCTAGTGATTAGCGTAATTATCGTGAAAACAGCACTGTTGAGTGACAGTTGCTTTCACGGCAAGACATGTTCGATTGAAATCCGGTTTGCGCACGCAAACTGGAGCAGGAAGTTCGCCTGGGTTCACAGAGAGAGAGAGGCAGAGACAGAGAGATGGAGAGACAGACAGAGAGAGAGACAGAGAGGGAGTGAGAGAGAGACAGGAAAAAGAGACAGGTGATAATCGACAAGAGAGAGAGAGGGAGAGGGAGAGATGGGAAGTGAGTGAGGGAGAGACAGAGAAACAGAGACAGATATGGATAATTGACAAGAGAGAGAAAGAGAGAGAGAGAGAGAGGAGAGGGGGAGACAGAGACAGGTGGAGAGAGAGAGAGAGAGAGACGAGAGATGAGAGAGAGAGAGAGAGAAGGAGAGAGAGAGAGAGAGAGAGAGAGAGAGAGAGAGAGAGAGAGAGACGGGAAGGGAGTGAGGGAGAGAGAGATGGATAATCGACAAGAGAGAACTCAGAACTCAGAACTCAGAAACTTTATTTTACAAGGAAAAGAATTTAGGCTGGGCCTAGTCTTCCATTCTGTCCTTGGTTCTAAGCATGCAATACATAACTAATACTATAAATGAACATTGAGACACAGGAACATCGCCAAAAAACAATAACAAAAATAATAACAACAAACAGTAATATAGCAACGACATGGTAGGCAGAGCATCAACATAAGCAATAAAAACAAATAAAATAGAAAACTAACCAACAATTTAAACAAAGTAATAGATTAAAAACACCTCTATTACTACAATATACTTCTTCTACTACAATTACTACTACTAGTGTTAGACGGAGCAAAAAAGCCCATGGGCGGGTAAGAAGCCCACTCCAACTATGCCACAAAACAAAGCAAATTTCGGTCACATTCTGCCCATGAGACAAACTTGTGTAAATGTTTAGCATTCGTCTCATGGACAAACCCGACCGAAACCCGCCCCACTCCATGAGACAACCGGCACGGGCCCTCCACCCGCTCATGGACCCTCTACCCCGTCTTCACCAACTATTACTATTACTTCCACCATCACCACCACCATCACCACACCACTACTACTACTACTACACCTAACTACTACTATTACTACTACTACTACTACTACTACTTCTACTACTACTATACTACTACTACTATTACTACTACTACTACTACTACTACTACTATTACAATTACTATTACAATTACTATTACTACCTCCATCACCATCACATACTACTACCACTACCACTACTATTACTATTACTACTAGAGTGCCACAGTAATGTAACAATAACACGGTACGCAGAACATCACCATCAGTAATAAGAACAAGCAAAACAGAAAAAACCAAACCGGCCAAGCAAAACATAAATGAAGAAAGAAAAAAATGACTGCCACCACAATTTTACTTCATCACCACTACTACTATACTACTATTACTACTACTACTACTACTACTTACTACTACTACTACTACAACTACTACTACAATTACTATTACTACCTCCACCACCACCATCACTACTACTACCACTACCACTACTGTTACTACTAGAGTGCCACAGTAATGTAGCAATAACAAGGTACGCAGAACATCACCATCAGTAATAAGAACAAGCAAAACAGAAACCAACCGACCAAACAAAACATAAATGAAGAAAGAATAAAAAATGACTTCCACCGCAATTTACTTAATCTACTACTACTACTACTACTACTACTAATAATAATAATAATAATAATAATAATAAAATAATAATAATAATAATCATAATCATCATCATAGCATCATAATAACACAAGTAGGCTAATGTAAATCAAATAAAAAGTAAAAGTAATCATAAAAGCATAATGACACAAGTAGCCTAATGTCAAACAAAAAAAGAAAAAAAACACCAAGCAAACATAATCAGAGAAACAAAATGACAGCATTAGTCTAAACAGACAAAAATTGCTCGTGTGTGGTGCATTAAGTGATAGTAAAGTTTTAATGGATGGGATTAAGGAGATGCCCCCGTAAGTTAGATTTGAAATTTGATACTGACGAAAATGCCTTTACATCTGAAGGCAGTGAGTTCCAAGCATATGGCCCTGAAAAGGAAAAGCTTGTTTTGTAAAGGTCAATGCGGGTGCGTGGAAGAACATATTTATCAGAACGATAACTACATGTGGAAGGAGTTAAGAGATTTTCTAGGTACTGGGGTGTCAAGCTACTGTGGACTTTATACATTAGGACAGCTGTGTTGTACTGTAACTGGTGTTCAAGTGGTAAAATTTCAAGATTATGAAACTTTTCTGAAGTTGACAGAGATGGATCTGGCAGGATTAAGTTGATCGCTCTTCTGTGGAGCGATGCTAGTTTTTTAAGGTGTTTTTTTTAGCAGCATATGACCATAGAGTGGA
>CM065704.1:34797170-34799670 GCA_017654935.2 Phymorhynchus buccinoides
CGACTTACTGGACCAGTCCACAGGCATCATAATTGTCAGAGGATCAGAGGATTTCAGAGGATTAAGAATTTCTGACAGAGGATTGGCTTCTCTTGTCAGAGGTTTTGCCTTTTTATTCAGTGTTATCCTTTGTGTTAAATAGCATTTTAAAGTGACTAGCGCAACGCCTAGTACTGGCAATGCACCGTACTGGTAACGCCTAGTAACGGTAATGGCAAGTAGTGGTAACGCTGAGTACAGCAAATCTGAAGCGATTCGGTTAAGAAACGGCAGAGTTATAAGGCCCCGTTTCCTGTTGGCGCTGCTCTGAGAGTGACGCACTCTCCCGATTGAGAGAGAGAGAGAGAGAGAGAGAGAGAGAGAGAGAGAGAGAGAGCCGCGAGAGAGAGGGAGAGAGAGAGAGAGAGAGAGAGAGAGAGAGAGAGAGAGAGAGAGAGAGAGAGAGAAGAGCATTGTGACAAGGACATCCACAGACACATGAAAAGCAGAAGTCACACCAAAATATTGCAAACAGAAAAGCAGATAGGAAGAGGAACAAATCTCTCTCTCTCTCTCTCTCTCTCTCTCTCTCTCTCTCTCTCTCTCTCTCTCTCTCTCTCTCTCTCTCTCTCTCTCTCTCTCTCTCTCTCTAACACACATATGTGCATGCATACACATATTTGGAGAAAGAGTGGGGGAAACAAAGATTTAGAAGAAGGGAGGGGGGGTAATCTGAGAGGTGTACACATGACAAACACAAACATGTTGATGGAAATAATAAAATGTCCTACCTTCCGTTTGGCCTTGTTGCAGTCTACTCTCACAATAAAGTGTTCACTATGCTTAGCACACACAGCAGAATTAGCAGTAGGTTCAAAGTTTGCTCTGGGAATTTTGCTCAGCCACAAACGGCGCCTGTCATCATCAACAGGAAATTGAAACACAGAAATTCTGGCTATATTCACATTTAGGCCCGTCAACCCGGTCAAGAACGATAATCTGTTGACTGAAAAAGCAATTGCTTTTGTTCTTTTCTGTTACAAATTATCGTTCTTGACCGGGTTGACGGGCCTAAATGTGAATATAGCCGAAATTCTCTCTTTTTTTATCTTTTTTTTCCCCTGCACCCTGGCACACAGCACTTTTTGTGGCATGACTGAATTAATATCAGTCAAATTATTCCACAGATAGTATTCAAACACAGTAGCAAAGCATGAACAAACACAGCAGCTAGTCCAAGCAACGCGGCAACATACTCCAACCACACATCAGTAAGCCTTACTGTAAGGTCTATTTAAAAGTGGCGCTGAATCTAAGCTACACACTGCAGGCACACTGTAAGCCTGACCATGTGATGTCAGCCCCTAATTCCTTCAGGTTAGCAAGGGCATGTATACAGTCGGCAGTGGACAGGGTCAGAGACACGTCTTGCCAGCGGCCTACAACTCCCTTATTCAGTCACACGTCGTGAGTTCATCTCACCGGCGTGGTGTTGACTGAACTCCAAGTCTCCACCTTCAGTGTGCAAGCGCTGAGGAAGCCAGGTGGACGCTTGGCGAAAGCTACGAGTGAGTAGAAACTGTATGGGTTGAGAGACTAAGTTGACATTGTCTTCATTACAGTAGACTTAGTTTCTAGACGGAAGTATTTCACGTGAATCATGACTCACAGACATCGTCACAATCGGATCGCATTTGGATTGAATCGCACCCAGTGGTTGGTTTAAACAAGAATTTATTCACGAATAGAAAATCACAACAAAGCAGCAATACATTTATATACTTCGAGTACAACAAGCTAAGAGCTTATACAGGGTACTCCAGTACTTGAGTTACACAGTAAGGGCTGCATACGCAAAACTAATCATTAATTGAAAAATAATAGCATAAAAGCAACAATAGTAGTAAACACTTTTATACAAAAAGGAAAAAAAGAAAAAAAGAGAGAAAAAAAGAAAAAAAAAATACACAACAAAATTAAGTAAATCTAAATCTACATGAATTTTAGGGGCAATATAAAACATAATGTCAGCTTGCATTGAATCAGAGTCATCACAAAACTATACTTGCCAGGGCTAAAAAAGGGATTACAAAGTCATGTTAAGAGCGGAATAAATATTTGTTGATGTAAGTTTGCGCCCCTTATCAAAGGGAAACGACGAATCATGTTACAATCAGAATTGATCATGTTATTGAACATTTGTTTCACAGTTGAATAAAAGTACAATCAGTAGTATTCTCAATCATTAATTTTAGTTTAGGAATTAGACAAAACCTGCATGGAAAAATAATTTGACGTATGCATCATTCCACGCCTAGCCGACCAGTGGTTCAGCTCCTTAATGCGTGCGTGCGTGTGTGTGTGTCTGTGTGTGTGTGTGTGTGTGTGTGTGTGTGTGTGTGTGTGTGTGTGTGTGTGTGTGTGTGTGTGTGTTGTTGTGTGTGTGTGTGTGTGTGTGTGTGTGTGCGTGCGTGTGCGTGTGTGATGTATGTGTGCGTGCGCATGTTTGTATTGTGTGTGT
>CM065704.1:34827170-34832170 GCA_017654935.2 Phymorhynchus buccinoides
GCACACACACACACACACGCACGCACACACACACACACCCACACACACCACACACACACACACACACGCACTCACACACACACACACACAAACACACACGCACACACACACACCACACACACACACACACACACACCACACACACACACACACACACACCACACGCACACACACACACACACTCACACAACACACAGCACACACACACACACACACACACACACACACACACACACACACACACACACACACAGACACACACACACACACACACAACACACAACACACACTGCATACTGCATAGCAGAAAACCAAGGAGATAGGTTTCGCAGGCATTAAATAACGATAATACTATTCATTAATGCGAGAGTATCGTACTTATCACTTAAACAATCAACAACATATGCATTTCGAGAGCAACAAAGCAAGTCAGAGAGAAGAGAGAGAGAAGAGAGAGAGGAGAGAGGAGAGAGAGAGAGGAGAGAGAGAGAGAGAGAGAGAGAGAGAGAGAGAGAGAGGAGGGGGGGAGACAGACAGACAGACAGACAGACAGAAAGACAGTTAGAGACAGACGTAAGGATTAGGAAAGAGAACAACGAAAGAGGAGTAAGTTATAAATTTAAAAAAACAATACTTCCCGAAGCTTCGCTCGGAACTAAAATTATTGCTTGACCAAAATATACATAATTACACGATTATATATTCAGAAGAGCGGAGTAGAAAGACAGCGAGGCATGTAACAGAGAAGGAAAAGAAGAAAGAATAACAGGCAAAGACAGACAAGAGAAAAGGAGATAAACGGACAGACAAGCAGACATCTGTACACCTTTTTTTCGCGGCCGCTAACAGGGTCCGTTTCACAAGGGCTAACGTTACGTTACGCTGCACTCGTTCGAATCGGCAAAAGCGATCTGAGAAACACCCTTCGTTTGCCGATAGTTCGCGTGACGTTTTGTTCTTGCCAAACACCGAGCAAGCGGCCGGAACTATCCGGAACTTGTTGTTGATTGGTCCATTAACGTTTGGTTAAAATAAGTTGTGTTTTTCTTTACCAATCAGACAAGAGCTTGTAATATTCTTCCGTTTTCTAAAGTGTTTCTTAGACCCCTTTTTAGCGCAACGGTTTTGCGCGCGGCGACCTTCGTCTAGAGAAACTAGACCCGGACGTCGGCTACGTAGCTACTGCTGAAGCTGGTAGGGGGGGTAAAGGGATGAATAATCTGATGAAGATGGAAGCACGATTAATAACCCGATGAGTAGGTCAAAATGGGACCAGCGTTCCCCCCCCCACCCACCACACCCTTCACCCCACTCTCTTCTCTCTCTCTCCCCGCAAAACCCCCTCTTCCCCCCCCCCCTCGCTGTCAATCTAATCATAGCCGACCAATACTGCAAGATGGTCCCATGATGAGGAGACTGTTTCACAAGGGTCACTATCGATGTGTTCCCGTCTCCGTGTGTCATCATCCATTGTGTCCCCGGTCCTCCGTTGTCATTATTCATTGTGGTCCCGTCTCTATGTGTCATCCTCATTGTGTCCCCGTCTCCGTTTGTCATCCTCATTGTGTCCCCGTCTCAATGTGTCATCCTCCCTTGTGTCCCCCGTCTCTATGTGTCACTCCTCATTGTGCCCCCCGTCTCTATGTGTCACCCTCATTGTGCCCCCGTCTCTAAGTGTCATACTCATTGTGTCCCCGTCTCTATGTGTCATCCTCATTGTGTCCCTGTCTCTATGTGTCCCCCTCATTATGTCCCCTGTCTCCTATGTGTCATCCTCATTGTGTCCCCGTCTCTATGTGTCATCCTCATTGTGCCCCCGTCTCTCATGTGTCATCCTCATTGTGCCCCCATCTCTATGTGTCATCCTCATTGTGTCCACGTCTATATGGTGTCATCCTCATTGTGTCCCCGTCTCTATGTGTCATCCTCATTCTGTCCTCCGTCTCTATGACGTGATCGTCATTGTGTCTTCGTCTCTATGAGTCATCCTCATTGTGTCTTCGTCTCTATGAGTGATCCTCATTGTGTCTTCGTCTCTATGAGTCATCCTCATTGAGTCTTCGTCTCTATGAGTCATCCTCATTGTGTCTTCGTCTCTATGAGTGTCATCCTCATTGTGCCTCGTCGTCTCTATGAGTCATCCTCATTGTGCCTTCGTCTCTATGAGTCATCCTCATTGAGTCTTCGTCTCTATGAGTCATCCTCATTGAGTCTTCGTCTCTATGAGTCATCCTCATTGAGTCTTCGTCTCTATGAGTCATCCTCATTGAGTCTTCGTCTCTATGAGTCATCCTCATTATGCCCCGTCTCTATGTCTCTATGAGTCACGCACATTGTGTCACCGTCTCTATGTGTCCCTGTCTCCAAGTGTCCCCTCAGGTGAAGTTAGGATAGGTTTGGGCATTCTGGTTTATGGTTAGGGATAGGGCTTTTTTTTAGATTAGGTTTAGGGTTTGGATTACATAGAGTTAGGGTTAGATTTGTTTGTGTCGCATACAGACGGATGCTTATATGACGGGGACATGTAAATACAGCGACACATGAGGACCATAGAGACAACAGTGGTGAGACAGAGACGCGGACACATATACATAGGGACACATAGAGACGGGGACACATAAAGACGGGGACACATACAGATAGGGGACACATAGAGACGGGGAACACATAGAGATGGGGACACAAGAGACGGGGACACATAGAGATGGGGACATAGAGACGGGGACACATATTACACAGGGAAACATAGAGACGGGGACACATAGAGATGGGGGACACATAAGAGACGGGGACACATAGAGACGGGGACACATAGAGATGGGGACACAAGAGACGGGGACACATAGAGACGGGGACACATAGAGACGGGGACGCAATACAGACGGGAACACATAGAGACGGGGAAACATAGAGATGGGGACACATAAAGACGGGGACACATAAGAGACGGGGGACACATAGAGACGGGGACGGGACACATAGAGATGGGGACACATAGAGACGGGGACACATAGAGATGTGGACACATAAAGACGGGGACACATAGAGACGGGGACAAATATAGACGGGGACACATAGAGACGGGGATACATAGAGATGGGGACGCAAGAGACGGGGACACATAGAGACTGGGGACACATAAAGACGGGGGACACATAGAGACGGGGGACACAATATACAAAGGGGACACATAGAGACGGGGACACATAGAGACGGGGGACACATAGAGACGGGGCCACATAGAGACGGGGAAACACCATAGAGACGGGGACACATATAGATAGGGACACATAGAGACGTGGACACATAGACATGGGGACACATAGAGAGACGGGGACACATAGAGACACATAGGGGACACATAGAGACGGTGACACATAGAGAACGGGGACACATATACATAGGGACACATAGAGACGGGGACACATAGAGATGGGGACACATAAAGACGGGGACACATAGAGACGGGGACATATAGAGACAGGGACACATAGAGACGGGGACACATAGAGACGGAGACACATAGAGACGGGGACACATAGAGACGGGAATACATAGAGACGGGGACACATGGATAGAGACCGGGGAACACATAGAGACGGGGACACATAGAGACGGAGACACATAGAGACGGAGACACGTAAGCTGGTTGAACACATAGAGACGGGGACACATAGAGACAACATTGGTGACACATAGAGACGAGGACACACAGAGACTTCTTCTTCTGCGTTCCAGGGCCATAAGGCCACAATGGGTACGTACGTGTCCGTTTTCCAGTTTTCACTGGTCTCCTCGCTGCATTCAGCCGACACGTTCCGGTCATACTCCGACGGTAAACTAAAAGTTAGCTTGAAAAAACTTCCGAAAATACAGATGAACTAAATGTTCCTCCCGAAACAGCTGTGAGAGACGGTGACTCATAGGGACAAAACTGGGGACACATAGAGACGGGGACACTTCGCTACGTAGCTGGCTGTATTAACTTCCCTGGTGTTTTAGGTCCCTAACCACGCGCTGAGCATCTGGAGGACCAGACGTAGCTGTAGTGTATCATAATCTTGTTATTTATTGTCATTTACAACACACACACACTAACAACTCCCCACCCCCCCTCCCCCCCCTCCCCCCACCCCCCCCCCCCCCCCCCCCCCCCCCCACACACACACACACACACACTAACCCCCAGTCTGATGAAAGCTGTACGAGCGGAAAGCTTGCTTCTTCCCTTTCTTCTACCTTGATCACCAAACCCAAACCCTGGTGAGTTTCCCCCATTCTACCATTTTTGTCCCATCTACAACACGCTGTGAGAGGCTTCACCATATTCCCAAAGGTATTTTGCCAGCAGAAACCACCCCCTGTTCTGTGGGGGATACCTGGGGGGGGGGGGGGGGTCTGTCATTCTCTTGGACTCAGTTCTGTGCTTGTAACTTCCTCTACTCTGTCACTCTCTTGGACTCAGTTCTGTGCTTGTAACTTCCTCTACTCTGTCACTCTCTGACTCAGTTCTGTGCTTGTAACTTCCTCTACTCTGTCACTGTCTCTCTTGGACTCAGTTCTGTGCTTGTAACTTCCTCTACTCTGTCACTCTCTTGGACTCAGTTCTGTGCTTGTAACTTCCTCTACTCTGTCACTCTCTTGGACTCAGTTCTGTGCTTGTAACTTCCTCTACTCTGTCACTCTCTTTGACTCAGTTCTGTGCTTGTAACTTCCTCTACTCTGCCACTCTCTTGGACTCAGTTCTGTGCTTGTAACTTCTCTACTCTGTCACTCTCTTTGACTCAGTTCTGTGCTTGTAACTTCCTCTAATCCTGGTCACTCTCTTTGACTCAGTTCTGTGCTTGTAACTTCCTCTACTCTGTCACTCTCTTGGACTCAGTTCTGTGCTTGTAACTTCCTCTAAGTCTGTCACTGTCCACTCTGATTGACCTCAGTTTCTGTGCTTGTAACTTCCTCTAATCCTGTCACTCTCTTTGACTCAGTTCTGTGCTTGTAAC
>CM065704.1:34836327-34838827 GCA_017654935.2 Phymorhynchus buccinoides
GGGGGATCTCGGATCTGGTAAGGGGGCCCCACCTTACAAGGGTCAGGGGGGGGAATAGAAAATAGGGGGGTCCGGGCTGGGCCGCAGAACTACCGGAGACTGCGGAGTTTTTCATAACCGCTTCTACCCGTCCGATGTTTGATGAGAAGGAGAGAGAATCCGGAGACTGAGCAGAGATGAGAGATGGGAGGTCTTAGGCGGGAAGAGGCGAAACAAATTCACAAATTTTATGAGAGAGAGAGAGAGGGGGAGAGGGGAGGAGAGAGAGACGAGAGAGAAGAGAGAGAGAGAGAGAGGAGGACGAGAGAGAGAGAGAGAGAGGGCGAGAACCGAGAGAGGGCCGAGCGAGAGATGACGAAGAGACGACGACGATGACGGGCCGCGCGTGGACGCTTCCGGGGGAGAGAGAGAGGGGGGGAGGCGAGAGAGAGAGAGAGACATGACGTGGACGGAGAGCAGGAGAGACTGTGACGAGAAGGACTTTAGGCCCCTAAAGAGAGAACAAATCTCACAAATTCACTAGTAGAGATGGGGGAGAAAGAAACATAGAGGGACTTCAGCGGGGGAGATGAGAGAGACGAGAGCGAGAGAGATGGACTGAGTAGAGAGAGACGAGATGTGGAGGAGAGACTATCGCAGAGACCGACTTCTAGACTAGCCCGAAGAGATGGAGAGCAGATCGGAGAGAGAAGAGAGAGATCGAGAGAGAGATGAAGACCTAGAGAGATTGATGAGCGCGAACCAGATTCACTGAAACTTACTAGAAGAGAGCAGGGAGAGAGCAGAGGAGACGATCAGAGGAAACAGAGAGGAGGTACCGAGGTCAGGAGAAGAGAGAGAGAGATGAGACGAAGAGAGCAGAGCGTAGAGGAGAGGACTGAGAGACGAGCCGAGAATGAGAGAGAGAGAGGAAGAGAGAGAGAGGGAGAGAGAGAGATAAGAGAGAGAGGAATGAGAGAGAGAGAGAGAGAGGGTGATAGGGAGAAGGAGAGAGAGAGAGGAGCGATTCGAGAGAGAGAGACAAATTCACTAGAGAGAGGAGAAAAGAGAGGGAGGGGAGAGAGATAGGAGGAGAGGAGAGAAGGTAGGGAGAGAGGAGTAGAGAGAGAGAGAGAGAGAGAAAGAGAGACGAGGAGAGAGAACGAGGGAGAGAGAGAGAGGAGAGTATGATGAGAGAGAGAGAGAGAGATGAGAGAGGGAGAGAGAAAGAGAGGATGATCGCACAAAAGAAGACAAGGAGAGAGAAAGTTCAGAGAGGGAAGGAAGAGAGAGAGATGCGAGGGAGAGGGAGAGAGAGAGACAGGCAGACAGACAGAGATAGAGAGAGAAGAGAGAGACAGTGAGAGAGAGAGAGAGAGAGAGACACTGAGAGAGAGAGAGAGAGACGACGACGAGAGAGACGAGATAGATGAGGAGGGAGAGAGAGAGGGAGAAGAGACAGAGAGAAGAGCCCGAAGAGAGAATAGAGAGAAGAGAGAGAGAGAGAGAGGATCAGAGAGAGGGAGAGATGAGAGAGAGAGCTGAGAGAGATGAGAGAGAGAAAGAGAGAGAGAAGAGAGAGAGAGAGAGAGAGGAAGAGAGAGACGAGACAGAGAACGGAGAGAGAGAGAGAGAGAGAGAGAGAGGAGAGAGAGAGCGAGAGAGAGAGAGAGAAAGAGAGAGAAAGCGAGAGAGAGAGAGAGGGAGGAGAGAGAGAGAGAGAAGAGAGAGGAAAATAAGAAGAGAATGAGGGAGCAGGACTGAAAGAGTTCAGAGTTTCCTGCTAGACGAACCATTTTGTATTTTTGTTTAAAATAATAAATAAAAAAAGTAAAAAAATAAACAATTTGCCAGGGTTACTGGGGTCCGTCTCGTACAAAACATTATCACTATTCCTTACGAATGTTGTTGGGGTTGAGGTTTTTAATAATTGACAAAACAAACAAAAGGCAAAATGTTAAGAATAGCTCCCTCCCCCTGCCCCTTCCATTCATTTTCAGACGGTTTCAGGTTAAGGTTTAGGGTTAGGAATAGGGTTAGGAATAGGGTTAGGGATAGGTTTAGGGTCAGATAAGTGTCAATCTCATAGCAGGCCATCAATGTTTATGTGTGTGTGGATTAGGACGGTTCAGGTCAGGTTAGGGTTAGGGGTTAGGAATAGGGTTTGGGATAGGTTTAAGGTCAGCTTAGTCATCAACTTTGTGTGTGTGTGTGTGGTGTGTGAGTTGATGTGTGTGTGTGTGTGGTGTGTGTCGTGTGTGTGTTCCTGTTGTGGTGTGTGTGTATTTGACACTACGCTGATCCTAACCCTTTCCCTAACCCTATCCCTAACCCTATCCCTAAACCCTATCCCTAACCCTATCCCTAACCCTATCCCTAACCCTATCCCTAACCCTATCCCTAACCCTATCCCTAACCCCTATCCCTAACCCTATCCCTAACCCTATCCCCTAACCCTAAGGAGAAACCCTAACCCTAACCCTATCCCTAACCCTATCTGGAACTCTATCCCTAACCCTAT
>CM065704.1:34843827-34846327 GCA_017654935.2 Phymorhynchus buccinoides
CCTTAAGTATAGGGACAAGTTGTTCTGGTGCTGGGTCGATGGTTGGTTGGTGAAGTGGAGGTTTTACGTCCTCATGGCGGAAAGCCCTTAGGGACAAGTTGTTCTGGTGCTGGGTCGATGGTGTGGTTGTTTAAGTGGAGGTTTTACGTCCTCATGGCGGAAAGCCGTTAGGGACAAGTTGTTCTGGTGCTGGGTCGATGGTTGGTTGGCTGAGTGGAGGTTTTACGTCCTCATGGCGGAAAGCCCTTAGGGACAAGTTGTTCTGGTGCTAGGTCGATGGTTGGTTGGTTAAGTGGAGGTTTTACGTCCTCAGGGCGGAAAGCCGTTGGGGACAAGTTGTTCTGGTGCTGGGTCGATGGTTGGTTGGTTAAGTGGAGGTTTTAACGTCCTCATGGCGGAAAGCCGTTAGGGACAAGTTGTTCTGGTGCTAGGTCGATGGTTGGTTGGGTTGAGTGGAGGTTTTACGTCCTCATGGCAGAAAGCCGTTGGGGACAAGTTGTTCTGGTGCTAGGTCCATGAAGTGTTGGTTGTTGTTGAGTGGAGGTTTTACGTCCTCATGGCGGAAAGCCGTTGGGGACAAGTTGTTCTGGTGCTGGGTCGATGGTTGTTGGTTGAGTGGAGGTTTTACGTCCTCATGGCGGAAAGCCGTTAGGGACAAGTTGTTCTGGTGCTGGGTCGATGGTTGGTTGGTTGAGTGGAGGTTTTACGTCCTCATGACGAGAAAGCCCTTTGGGACAAATTTGTTCTGGTGCTAGGTCGATGGTTGGTTGGTTGAAGTGGAGGTTTTACGTCCTCATGGCGGAAAGCCGTTAGGGACAAGTTGTTCTGGTGCTGGGTCGATGGTTGGTTGGTTGAGTGGAGGTTTTACGTCCTCATGGCGGAAAGCCCTTAGGGACAAGTTGTTCTGGTGCTGGGTCGATGGTTGGTTGGTTGAGTGGAGGTTTTACGTCCTCATGGCGGAAAGCCCTTAGGGACAAGTTGTTCTGGTGCTGGGTCGATGGTTGGTTGGTTGAGTGGAGGTTTTACGTCCTCATGGCGGAAAGCCGTTAGGGACAAGTTGTTTCTGGTGCTGGGTCGATGGTGGGTTGGTTTGAGTGGAGGTTTTACGTCCTCATGGCGGAAAGCCGTTAGGGACAAGTTGTTCTGGTGCTGGGTCGATGGTTGGTTGGTTGAGTGGAGGTTTTACGTCCTCATGGCGGAAAGCCGTTAGGGACAAGTTGTTCTGGTGCTGGGTCGATGGTTGGTTGGTTGAGTGGAGGTTTTACGTCCTCATGGCGGAAAGCCGTTAGGGACAAGTTGTTCTGGTGCTGGGTCGATGGTTGGTTGGTGGTTGAGTGGAGGTTTTACGTCCTCATGGCGGAAAGCCGTTAGGGACAAGTTGTTCTGGGTGCTGGGTCGATGGTTGGTTGGTTGAGTGGAGGTTTTACGTCCTCATGGCGGAAAGCCGTTAGGGACAAGTTGTTCTGGTGCTGGGTCGATGGTTGGTTGGTTGAGTGGAGGTTTTTACGTCCTCATGGCGGAAAGCCGTTAGGGACAAGTTGTTCTGGTGCTGGGTCGATGGTTGGTTGGTTGAGTGGAGGTTTTACGTCCTCATGGCGGAAAAGCCCATTAGGGACAAGTTGTTCTGGTGCTGGGTCGATGGTTGGTTGGTTGAGTGGAGGTTTTACGTCCTCATGGCGGAAAGCCGTTAGGGACAAGTTGTTCTGGTGCTGGGTCGATGGTTGGTTGGTTGAGTGGAGGTTTTACGTCCTCATGGCGGAAAGCCGTTTAGGGACAAGTTGTTCTGGTGCTGGGTCGACCTCCCCCCCCCCCTGATGTTGGTTGGTTGAGTGGAGGTTTTACGTCCTCATGGCGGAAAGCCGTTAGGGACAAGTTGTTCTGGTGCTGGGTCGATGGGTTGGTTGGTTGAGTGGAGGTTTACGTCCTCATGGCGGAAAGCCCCTTAGGGACAAGTTGTTCTGGTGCTGGGTCGATGGTTGGTTGGTTGAGTGGAGGTTTTACGTCCTCATGGCGGAAAGCCGTTAGGGACAAGTTGTTCTGGTGCTGGGTCGATGGTTGGTTGGTTGAGTGGAGGTTTTACGTCCTCATGGCGGAAAGCCCTTAGGGACAAGTTGTTCTGGTGCTGGGTCGATGGTTGGTTGGTTGAGTGGAGGTTTTACGTCCTCATGGCGGAAAGCCCTTAGGGACAAGTTGTTCTGGTGCTGGGTCGATGGTTGGTTGGTTGAGTGGAGGTTTTACGTCCTCATGGCGGAAAGCCGTTAGGGACAAGTTGTTCTGGTGCTGGGTCGATGGTTGGTTGGTTGAGTGGAGGTTTTACGTCCTCATGGCGGAAAGCCCTTAGGGACAAGTTGTTCTGGTGCTGGGTCGATGGTTGGTTGGTTGAGTGGAGGTTTTACGTCCTCATGGCGGAAAGCCGTTAGGGACAAGTTGTTCTGGTGCTGGGTCGATGGTACTTGGTTGGTTGAGTGGAGGTTTTACGTCCTCATGGCGGAAAGCCCTT
>CM065704.1:34856327-34858827 GCA_017654935.2 Phymorhynchus buccinoides
TCACCCCTCATTGTGTCCCCGTCTCTATGTGTCATTCCTCATTGTTGCCCCCGTCTCTATGTGTCATCCTCATTGTGTCCCCGTCTCTATGTGTCATCCTCATTGTGCCCCCGTCTCTATGTGTCACCCTCATTGTGTCCCCGTCTCTATGTGTCATCCTCATTGTGTCCCTGTCTCTATGTGTCATCCTCATTGTGCCCCCGTCTCTATATGTCCCAGTCTCTATGTGCCCCCATCTCTATGTGTCACCCTCATTGTGTCCCCGTCTCTATATGTGTCATCCTCATTGTGTCCCCGTCTCTATGTGTCATCCTCATTGTGTCTACGTCTCTATGGTGTCCCCCTCATTGTGTCCCCGTCTCTATGAGTCATCCTCATTGTGTCTTCGTCTCTATGAGTCACCTTCATTGTGTCTTCGTCTCTATGAGTCATCCTCATTCTGTTGTCTTCGTCTCTATGAGTCATCCTCATTGTGTCTTCGTCTCTATGAGTCATCCTCATTGTGTCTTCGTCTCTATGAGTCATCCTCATTGTGCCTTCGTCTCTATGAGTCATCCTCATTGTGTCTTCGTCTCTATGAGTCATCCTCATTGTGCCTTCGTCTCTATGAGTCATCCTCATTGTGTCTTCGTCTCTATGAGTCATCCTCATTGTGTCTTCGTCTCTATGAGTCATCCTCATTGAGTCTTCGTCTCTATGAGTCATCCTCATTATGCCCCGTCTCTATGTCTCTATGAGTCATCCTCATTATGCCCCGTCTCTATGTCTCTATGAGTCACGCACATTGTGTCACCGTCTCTATGTGTCCCTGTCTCCAAGTGTCCCCTCAGGTGAAGTTAGGATAGGTTTGGGCATTCTGGTTTATGGTTAGGGATAGGGCTTTTTTTTAGATTAGGTTTAGGGTTTGGATTACATAGAGTTAGGGTTAGATTTGTTTGTGTCGCATACAGACGGATGCTTATATGACGGGGACATGTAAATACAGCGACACATGAGGACCATAGAGACAACAGTGGTGAGACAGAGACGCGGACACATATACATAGGGACACATAGAGACGGGGACACATAGAGCTATAGGGACACATAGAGATGGGGACACATAGAGACGGGGACACATAGAGATGGGGACACAAGAGACGGGGACACATAGAGATGGGGACACATAGAGACGGGGACACACGCTATACACAGGGACACATAGAGACGGGGACACATAGAGATGGGGACACATAGAAGACGGGGACACATAGAGACGGGGACACATAGAGATGGGGACACATAGAGACGGGGGGACACATAGAGACGGGGACATATAGAGACGGGGACGCATATACATAGGGACACATAGAGACGGGGACACATAGAGATGGGGACATATAGAGACTGGGACACATAGAGACAGGGACACATAGAGACGGGGACACATAGAGATGGGGACGCACATAGAGACGGGGGACACATAGAGACGGGGACATATAGAGACGGGGGACACATAGAGACGGGGGACACATAGAGAACAGGGACATATAGAGACGGGGACACATAGAGATGGGGGGACGCAAGAGACGGGGACACACAGAGACGGGGACACATAAAGACGGGGACACATAGAGACAGGGACACATAGAAACGGGGACACATAGAGACGGGGACACATAGAGACGGGGACACATAGAGACGGGGGACACATAGAGACGGGGACACATAGAGACGGGGACACATAGAGATAGGGACACATAGAGACGTGGGACACATAGAGATGGGGACACATAGAGACGGGGACACATAGAATCGGGACACATAGAGACGGGGCATACATAGAGATGGGGACACATAGAGACGGGGACACATAGAGACGGGGACACATAGAGACGGGGACATATAGAGATGGGGACACAATAAAGACGGGGACACATAGAGACGGGGACACATAGATACACATGGGACACATAGAGACGGGGGACACATAGAGACAGGGACACATAGAGACGGGGGGCACATAGAGACGGGGACACATAGAGACGGGGAACACATAAAGACGACGTTGGGACACATAGAGACGGGGAAACACATAGAGACGGAGACACATAGAGACGGAGACACGTAGAGACAAAGCTGGTGACACATAGAGAGACAATTGGGACACATAGAGACAACAATTGGTGACACATAGGGTCGAGGACACACAGAGACTTCTTCTTCTGCGTTCCTGGGCCATAAGGCCACAATGGGTACGTACGTGTCCGTTTTCCAGTTTTCACTGGTCTCCTCGCTGCATTCAGCCGACACGTTTCCGGTCATACTCCGACGGTAAACTAAAAGTTAGCTTTGAAAAAACTTCCGAAAATACAGATGAACTAAATGTTCCTCCCGAAACAGCTGTGAGAGACGGTGACTCATAGGGACAAAAAACTGGGGACACATAGAGACGGGGACACTTCGCTACGTAGCTGGCTGTATTAACTTCCCTGGTGTTTTAGGTCCCTAACCACGCGCT
>CM065704.1:34868827-34871327 GCA_017654935.2 Phymorhynchus buccinoides
GTTGTTTTACATTTAATTATTCAAATCATTATTGCTTGAAAGCTTGCATAGACATCTATACGCACGCAAAGTTTGAACAATGTACGCCTTCTACGCACAAATGCCAACACAAAGTTTGGACATTACACCACGGACGCAACACGCACACACACACACACACACACACACACGCGCGCGCGCACACACACACACACACACACACACACACACACACACACACACACACACACACACACACACACACACACACACACACACAGCTGCTGAACCTATCTTCACAAAACTTGGCCGAATGGTTCTTTAGGCTTTTTCAGATGATATCTGTGGTGTCATATTTACGATGATGAAATTCTGCTTAACGTCTGGAACAGACTCTTTATAGTAGATATAAAGATGGTGGGAACGATCCTGGAGCCATTTGATAAAACAAAATAGCTCAAAATTGATTCTAACCCTATCCCTTACCCGCGTCTAGGGGAAACTTGCATGAAACGAATAGGGGGGTTAGGGGCTCGGATCTAGGATTTAACCGAGTTTTCAGCATTTGGGGAGGGCAAATTTGTATTAAAAAAGGGAACTTTTCTTACCCGAAAATGCGCTCTGCCCCTGTCTCGTGCCCTGAGATGCGAACGCCATGGTGGGATTGTCGTCCTTGCCTGTCATGAAGTAGTAGTATATAGCCACAGAAAATGATTAGGTATTAGGTACTTTATAGTCACGAGGCGTCTCTGTGAAACTTGGGTTGCTCCCACCTGGAGAGCGCGTCGGGTTAGAGGCGCGCCACCCATCTAGGAAAAAAAAAAATTTAATGCGAGTTTTGTCACTGATGAGGGGGAGGGGGTAAATTTTGACCAAATGAAAACTTTTTCGTTATACTGGGTTTAACGTATGCTAAGTGCATGGGCACACGTGACCTCGGTTTAACGCCTCATCCGAAAGACTCCACGTTCAGACCGTCCTTGCCTAGTGCAGAATGAGAGGAAAAAAATCCCCTGTACCCAGGTTCGAAAAGTTTACTTGACACGAAGCGAACGCGATACCACTGTGCCACTCTACACTCACAGCCTGCGCCTGACTCTCGCTAGGTGGCATGAAGTTCGGGCCTAAAATTATCGCCCTTTCGTGTCGGCAGCGAAGTAGCAGGCTTATAAAGCGCCATTGCGTTTCCTCAGTATGCTGATTTTTTTGTTTTTTTTTTTGTGCTCATGCGACAAACCTATAACTCACTTTGTCGGTCTGTCTGTCTGTCTGAAAGGGGTCGGTCGGTCCAAAATTGTCGCACATTTTGACAAAATTGTCGCACTTCAAATCGAGGCTACACTTCAAATTGGGCCGCTAAAATGATGTATTTTAAAAGCGTAAAAATAATAAACATGGGTAATACAGACACTACAACAGACACGACGAGTATGCGTGCTCTTTCCGAGTATAAGTAGGATACATAGTTTTAAATGTTTTCCAAAAGATATAGTGCGAAATGTGATACAGACACTACAACAGACCCGACGTATGCGGGCTTCGAACGATGAGTTAAGTAGGATTGACATAGTTTTAAATGTTTTCGAAAAGCGATAAAAAGTTACGAAATGGTGCACTCTAACATTCTGGTTTACGCCTAAAATTATTGAAAAGCCGGGGAGGTGGCATGATTGGAGTGGTTAGACGCGTGCCTAAAACTATTGCGATTTCGCGCTTGTTGTTGGTCGGTTTACTAACCTTTTCTTTCTTTCTTTCATTTTGTAGCCCACACAAAACGTTTCCTCCCATTTTGCTGATTCTTCTTTTCCTTTCTTTTTGTTTGTGGCTCAAGCCACAAACCTATAACTCACTTTGTCGGTCGGTCTGTCTGTGTCTGTCGGTCTGTCGGTCCAAAATTGTCGCACATTTTGACAAAATTGTCGCACTTCAAATCGAGGCTACACTTCAAATTGAGGCCGCTCTTTAAAATGATGTATTTTAAAAGCGTACAAAATAATAAACATACGTAATACAGACACTAAAACAGACACGACGAGTATGCGGTGCTTCTTTCGATGAGCATAAGTAGGATACATAGTTTTAAATGTTTTCCAAAAGATATAAAAAGTTACGAAATGGTGCAGAGATAACATTCTGGTTTACAGATTAAAATTATTGAAAAGCCAGGGGAGGTGACTCATGATTGGAGTGGTAAAAATAGACCGCGTGCCACAAACTATTGCGATTTCGCGCTTGTTTATCTATTTGCTTTCCTCGCATTAGGTTTGAGTCTGTTTTAATCCATGTTTTGTACTCCGATTTCTGTAAGAACAAGAAGGGGTACATTGCAATGGGAACGAGGGCTGTGCGTTTTCTCTGTCAGTCAGTGTGAGACAAAATGTTTCTTCCATTTCCCACGGCGCCTAAACTACTGAACCTATCTTCACGAAACTTCGCAGAATGGTTCCTTAGGCTTTTTAGATGATAGCTGTGGTGTCGGATTTACCAATACAGATGTGAGCTTTTTTAAAAAATCTGTTTA
>CM065704.1:34876327-34879493 GCA_017654935.2 Phymorhynchus buccinoides
CTCTCTCTCTCTCTCTCTCTTCTCTCTCTCTCTCTCTCTCTCTCTCTCTCTCTCTCTCTCTCTCCTGTCTCTCTCTCTTTCTCTCTCTCTCCAGCTCTCTCTCGCTCTCTCTCTCTCTCTCTCTCTCTCTTCTTTCTCTCTCTCTCGTCTCTCTCTCTCTCGTCTCTCTCTCTCTCTCTCTCTCTCTCTCTCTCCGGTCTCTCTCTCTCTCTCATCTCTCTCTCTTTCTCTCTCTCTCTCTCTCTCTCTCTTGCACTTCTTGATTCATTGCACTGCCTATAAAGAGCTAAGAGACAAGTATATTTTCAAACATAATCAATTTAGAAACAACTATCCCATTGAATTAAAAAGTCTTCTTGCCAATGAAAATACATTCATAACTAGAGATGTTGCCATGTTTATATTTTATGCGTTTAAAAAAAGAGATGAACTTATGTCAGCTGATACATGAACTTATGCATTATGAAATGTATTTGGATAGCATGCTAGTGCTAAGTGAAAGAATATTCACATTTGTTCCTGTTTTCATTTATTACATTATGTGTGTATATGCGCACCCTCAATGTTATAGGCCGGAGGTCTGACATTAAAACATTTTTGAGTTTTTAGTTTCTCTCTCTCTCTCTCTCTCTCTCTCTCTCTCTCTCTCTCTCTCTCTCTCTCTCTCTCTCTCTCTCTCACACACATACATTATCAATTCCACGGAGAGAGTGTGAAAATCTAAAAAATAAAATCAAAGAGTGAGGGGGGGGGGGGGGAAGAAGAAGGTTGAAGAGAGGGGGGGGGGAAGAAGGTTGAAAAGCCGCCTCCCCACACTATTCAACCATCCCCCCGAAGACGGGCTGAGTGTGGCTGCCCACGTGGCGGGGTAATTTTTAAAAACGGTCACACACGTAATGTACGCATTCGTAGATGATGTAATTGTACCATAGTTCTCAAATTCAAGCGCTTTCCGCTGTTGGGATGTTCCCTGGAGTCTTTTAGCCAGGGTAAAGCCAACCACCACCACATCAACACTACCCCCGATAAGGGATAATGGAAAACAAAAACCGCTGCATTTAAATGCACGTCCCTCCTCCGAAGTCGGAGTGTGGCTGCCCTCGTGGCCTGGGTAATCAAGAACTGTCACACACGTCATAGTGAATTAAGGGAAACTGACTCTCTGAAATTAACCTCCCTTCACCAAAGTTATTTTCGGCAACCAATTCGCCTAGCAAAGCATAAGCAACAGCCACATTGAGACAGACCCAGGGTCATCCTCGCAAGTAATGTTCTCATCCCTAGCTGGTGTATTTGTGCCATAGTGTTCAAGTTCTTCGGCTGTTGGGATGATCCCTGGAGTCTTTAAGCCAGGGTATGACAACAACAACAACAAAAACAAAATGCATGTCACATTTTCATCGTGTGGTT
This sequence comes from Phymorhynchus buccinoides, assembly GCA_017654935.2. Taxonomy (NCBI): domain Eukaryota; kingdom Metazoa; phylum Mollusca; class Gastropoda; order Neogastropoda; family Raphitomidae; genus Phymorhynchus; species Phymorhynchus buccinoides. The sequence continues at coordinate 34,877,738 of CM065704.1, forward strand.
TTGTTTTACGGAATATTCTTTTGTTCTATATTCCGATTTTCCCTAATCTTCATTAAACTTCCTCGATAGTCTTTTCTGATTTTTGTTTAATGAATAACAGACAAATTGATTTGGAAATATGTGACCCAGCACCACGAAAGGGACATTAAGTGTCAAACTGACAATTCTGAGAAAATTATACATTTGGACACTTCAGTCAATTCTCTTTCTAATGATACAATAACCATTCTTGTATATCGTTTTTTCCCGTTCCAGAGTTATGAGCATTTAACCCTTTCACCGCCAGCCATATTTCAGCCAAAAATGTGTCTATTAAAATTTACCCTGGGTAGAGAACAAAATCTATCTGCAGTATTGGGGATTCTTCTGTGACGTATATTTAAAACAAGGTCTATCCTTACTTCCCAAAACTACAACAATAGGGTCTTTGGATAATAGAACCCAAATTTGATGCCTTTTAGTGACATAATGTGTTAAATCATTGTGGTGCTAAAATGCGACTTTGGCGGTGAAAGGGTTAAAGTTAGTAGGGTGTGAGCGTCGGCCATTTTGAGAAAAACAGTCTAAATTCTAGCCTAGCTGAAAAAAAAAAAAAAAAAAAAAAAAAAAATGCATTGACCTACTCGTTTTAAAGCACTTTTAAGACCATTTAGAGACCATAGTAAAGATGATCCTTTATAAATATGAAAGATAAGATGTTAGAGAACACAATAAATACCCATAACTCAAAATTGACAAAAAATGATATTTTTGACTTTGCAAGCCTGTTGTGAGAAACTAGCCCAGCGACTTAATGTCCCTTTCGTGGTGCTGGAGCACATATAGGAAGACAGACTGAGAAATAGACACAGTTGAAAATATAACCTAGGGTGAAAGTATAATCCTTTCTTCAATACCAAAAACTCCTAATGAACTTGACGCTCAGGGTTGTTGGTTTTTGTTTGTGGCTCAAGCCACAAAAACCTATAACTCACTTTGTCGGTCTGTCGGTCTGTCGTTCCAAAATTGTCGCACATTTTGACAAAATTGTCGCACTTCAAATCGAGGCTACACTTCAAAATTAATTGAGGCCGCTCTTTAAAATGATGTATTTTAAAAGCGTACAAAATAATAAACATACGTAATACAGACACTACAACAGACACGACGAGTATGCGGTGCTTCTTTCGATGAGTATAAGTAGGATACATAGTTTTAAATGTTTTCCAAAAGATATAAAAAGTTACGAAATGGTGCAGAGATAACATTCTGGTTTACAGATTAAAATTATTGAAAAAGCCAGGGGAGGTGACTCATGATTGGAGTGGTAAAAATAGACCGCGTGCCACAAACTATTGCGATTTTCGCGCTTGTGTTCTTTAACCCCCTTTCGCCGCCAGCCATTTTTGAACCAAAATTTCCCATCAAACTTACATGGATAAAGAAGAAAAAAAGTTTCTCTCAATATTGGGGATTCATCTCTGCACATGTTTAAAATAAGGCCTACCCTTTCGTCACAAAATTAAGAAAAGTAGATCATTGGATGACAGACCCTGGTTTCAAGGCATTTAATGACATGGGTGTTAAATCATTGTGGTGCAAAAATGCGACATTGGCGGTGAAAGGGTTAATTAAACCCTTTTCACCGTCAGCCATGTTTCAACCCAAAATGTCAATTAAAATAACCTGCGTAGAGAACTAAAATCCATCTGCAGTGTCGGGGATTATTCTGTGGCACATATAAAATAATAAGGTCTGTCCTAACTTCCCAAAACTA
>CM065704.1:34879993-34884993 GCA_017654935.2 Phymorhynchus buccinoides
TTGTGTGCGTTGTGTGTATTGTGTGAGAGAGCAGTGTTAGAGGAGTGTGCAGTGCGTTTATGTGTCGTGCGTTCGTATGTGAGTTTGTGTGTGTATAGTGTGTGTGTTTGTGTGTGTGTGTTGTGTGTGTGTGTGTGTCTGTTGTGTGGGGGTGTGTGTGTGTGTGTGAGGTGGTGCTGCGTGCCGTGCTGTGTGTGTGTGTGTGCGTGCGTGTACGTGGGTTTGCGTTGGGTGTGTGTGTATGTGTGTGTGTGTGTTATGTGGTTGTGTGTTGTGTGGTGTGTGTGTGTGTGTGTGTGCGGCGCGTGTGCGTGTGCGTGGGGTCCGTGTGTCGTGTTGTTTGTGTGTGTGTGTGTTGTGGTTGTACGTGCGTGTTTGCATGTGCGCGTTGTGTGTCTGTGTGTATGCGTATGTGTGTTTGTGTAGTCTGTGATCTCTTTTTTTTGCAAATTTGCCTATCTCAGATTCAACTTTGACAATCCCAAAATCAGAGAGAGAAAAGAGACGAGACAAACATAACGCAACATGAGACCAAACATATGTTATACCAAGAAAATTTTTGTGGAAAAAAATGCATTAAAAAAAAAAAAAAATACATTGCCAAAAAACTTCGCGAGATATTATCGATTATGGGTTGGGGGTTTGAACCCCGTAACTGGCGCGACCTTGACCTTAATGTAAACTAAATACATCAGTGGATAGCTTGTTATCTTGGCAAACTGTATACAAATATTGATGATGATAGACTGAATAAGTTTTTGAGGAAAAACGGACGAATAGCTGGAAGGACGGAGCACGGCGGAACGACGGAAGGACGGACGACGGACGGAACAGACAAAAACAATAGCTCCCGAACCTCGGCTCGGGAATAGGCGGAAGACGGGGTAAAAGCGCATGGGCGGGAAAGAGCCCACCCCAATTATCTCATGAAATAAAGGAAAATTTTTGAGTAAATTTGCCCAATAAGCCGCCTCTAGACATTAACGCTCATCTCATGGCCAAAATGAGTCTGAAATTTGCTTCATTTCAGAGATAATTGGGGTGGGCTTCTTACCCGTCCCTGCGCTTTTTACCCCGTCTTCCCCTAATAAGTAGACAAGAGACAGACAATCACAACTCTTTCACATCGCCAGGGCTGTATGTGTGTGGCCTGTTAATGTCGCAACCGCTGAATCAATCCATCCTCCCACTACGATAGCCTATCATAAAAAAACAAATGGCGGCAGATCAGAAAACCGTAGCTCTTTTATGACCCCTGGGGTAGTAACTGGCTCCGAAAATGGTTAACACGGACATGGCTTCTTTTGATCGGTATTGGTAACATGGTTGCTCGCGATGTTATGAGATAATAAAAAACAAACAAGAGGCAGAGCCTTCAAGGCTCACTCGAACACTCACATGTGGTACAACCAAACAAAGAATTGAGTGTGGGGGGGGGGGGGGGTGGTCTAAAGTACAAGATTGCCAATAAAAATTTAAAGTACAAATTGAAATATCGTTAATGGATACAACTAAAAAAAATTAAAAAGTGCCCGTGTCGAGAATCGAACCTGAACCATTGGCATGACAGACAGACACTCTACCAATACCCATTAGCTAAATCGAGGCTTTCAATAATTGATGAGTTTTTCCTTAACTCATGTTGCCGTGTTTTTGAATACTCTTATAATCTATAATGATAATAATAATAATAATATAATAACAAAATAATAATAGTAATAATAATAATAACTAACATTTATAAAGCGCCCTTTCTCTCTTGAGCTCACGGCTCTTCACAATTGTTTAAATAAATACATAAATCCTAAATAAGCTACTACACCACTCGACCAATGAGTAATCTAATCTCCAACTAATCTAAAATGTTATCTGTTTGTTATCTGTTTACAGTGTTGTTTTAAGTATTTAATTATCAAAATCATTTTTGTTTGAAAGCTTGCATTAGACATCTATTTATGTGTATGCAAAGTTTTGAACAATGTATGCCTTCCATTTCCCGGGATAATGACAACGTTAAAGTTTGGAGATTGAGACGCACGAACAGCAACACACACGTTGACAGCACAACGACACACACGAACACACACCTCGCGGGGGGGGGGGGGGCCCCCGCGTACCGACACGCACACACACACACACTCACGCACGCCGCACGCGCACGCACACACACACACGCACACTCACAAAAAACACACACATCACACAGCTTCCGATCTATCTTCACAAAACTTGGCCGAATGGTTCTTTAGGCTTTTTCAGATGATATCTGTGGTGTCATATTTACGATGATGAAATTCTGCTTAACGTCTGGAACAGACGTCTTTACTAGTAGATATAAAGATGGTGGGGAACGACCCCGGAGCCATTTTATAAAACATACAATAGCTCAACATTGATTTTCTAACCCTTGTCCCTTTTGATATACCCCTCGTCTAGGGGACACTTGCATGAAATTTATCATAATGGGGGTTTAGGAGGAAAAAAAAGCCGGATCACTAGGGAATTTGAACTCGAGTTTTCAGCATTTGGGGAGGGCACATTTGTATTATAAAAGGGAACTTTTATACCGAAAATTATCTGCCCCTATCTCGTGATATGAGATGCGAACGCCACCTACTTAACTAAGATTATCGTCCTTGCCTGTCATGAAGTAGTAGTAGTTTAAGGCCACAGAAAATTATATAGGTATTAAGTACTTTATTGATAGTTCACATGAGGGCGTCTCGGTGAAATTCGGGTTTGCTCCCACCTGGAAGCGGGAGGGGGGGGGGGGGGGGGAGCGGGTCGCAGCCAGAGGCGCGCCCACCTCATATTTAAAAAAAAAAAAAAAAAAAATGTGCATAGCGATATTTGTGCACTGATGAGGCGGGGGGGGAGGTAAATTTTTTGGACCTCAAATGAAACAACTTTTTTTTCGTATACCACTGGTTTAAACGTATGGTAACTGCATGGCACAGTAAAAAATAAAAACACGGGATCTCGGTTTATTGTATCATCCGAAAGACTCCACGTTCAGACTCGTTAAGGCCTAGTGGGCAGTAATGAGGAAGGAACAAAAAAGAAAATCAAAAAACCCTGTAAGCCACAGGGTCGAAACTCGTTTACACTACTTGACACGACGAGGCGAACGCGATATCCACCGTGCCACTACAAACTAGACATCATAGTCTGCGCCTTCGCCTGACTATCGGTCACCAGGGTGGCATGACAAGGAGGGTTTCGGCGGTCCTAAAACATTAATGCGCCCTAACATTCGTTTCGGCAAGAAGTTAGGGGTCAAGGCTTATAAAGCCAGCCCCATTGCGTTCCCCCCTGCAGTATGCTGATTTCTTCTTTGTTTGTTTTTGTTTTGTGGCTCAAGAGCAGCCACGGTGAACATATAAACTCAGCCCTTTAGCGGTCTGTCTGTTTTTCGGTAAATGTCTGTCTGTCTGTCCTGTCGGTCAAAATGTATGCAATGTGCCGCAACATTTTGACAAAATTGGGTCGCATCACAAATCGAGGGCCCTACCACTTCAAATTAATTGATGCCGCTCTTTAAAATGATGTATTTTAAAAGCGTACAAAATAATAAACATACGTAATACAGCCACTACAACAGACACGACGAGTTTGCGGTGCTTCTTTTGATGAGTATAAGTAGGATACATAGTTTTAAATGTTTTCCAAAAGATATAAAAAAGTTACGAACTGGAATACAGCGACGTACAAACGAGGAATAGAACACGACGAGTATGCGGGGCTTCTTTCCGATGAGTATAAGTAGGATACATAGTTTTAAATGTTTTCCAAAAGGTATAAAAAGTTACGAAATGGTGCAGAGATAACCTTATGGTTTACAATATTAAAATTCTTGAAAAGGCCAGGGGAGGTAACTCATGATTGGAGTGGTAAAAATAGACAACGTGCCACAAACTATTGCTATTTCGCGCTTGTTTTTGGTTGGGTTTACCTAACCTTTTTCTTTTCCTCCTTCTTTCATTTTGTAGATCACACAAAACCACTTCCTCCTCCCATTTTCTGGTCAGTCTTTCTTTTCCTTTCTTTTTGTTTGTGGCTCAAGCCAAAAACCTATAACTCACTTTGTCTGTCTGTCTGTCTGTCGGTCTGTCGGTCCAAAATTGTCGCACATTTTGACAAATTGTCGCACTTCAAATCGAGGCTACACTTCAAAATAATTGAGGCCGCTCTTTAAAATGATGTATTTTAAAAGCGTACAAAATAATAAACATATGTAATACAGACACTAAAACAGACACGACGAGTATGCGGTGCTTCTTTCGATGAGTATAAGTAGGATAACATAGTTTTAAATGTTTTCCAAAAGATATAAAAAGTTACGATATGGTGCAGAGATAACATTCTGGTTTTACAGATTAAAATTATTGAAAAGCCAGGGGAGGTGATTCATGATTGGAGTGGTAAAAAATAGACCGCGTGCCACAAACTATTGCGAATTTCGCGCTTGTTTCTACTATTTGCTATTTTCCTCGCATTAGGTTTGATGGTCTGTTTTAAAATCCATGTTTTGTACTCCGATTTCTGTAAGAACAAGAAGGGGTACATTGCAATGGGAACGAGGGCTGTGCGTTTTCTCTGTCAGTCAGTGTGAGACAAAAATGTTTCTTCCATTTCCCACGGCGCCTAAACTACTGAACCTATCTTCACGAAACTTCGCAGAATGGTTCCTTAGGCTTTTTAGATGATAGCTGTGTGTGTCGGATTTAACAATACAGATGTGAGATTTAAAAAAATTCTGTTTAACGTCCTCCGGTCTGGAACAGTACACACAATGGCGAAACATTAGTTGATATAAAGATGGTGGAAGGCAGTGCAAAAAACACCAGTAAGGTAAAGTCCCGAACTTTTAACAATACAGATATGTGAATGAAAATAAAACATTGTGTTTTACGTCCTCTGGTCAGTCTGGAACAGACACATATGGGACATTTTTTTGTAAATACAAAGATGGTGGGAAGGGACAAATACTGGAGGCAATG
>CM065704.1:34889993-34894993 GCA_017654935.2 Phymorhynchus buccinoides
TCTCTCTCTCTTTCTCTCTCTCTTTCTCTTGTGTGTCTCTCTCTTTTGTCTCTCTCTTCTCCTGGACCTCTCTCTATCTCTCTCTCCTCCCTCTCTCTTCTCTCTCTCTCTCCTCGCCTCTCTCTCTCTCTCTCCTCTCTGCTCTCTCTCTCTCTCTCTCTCTCTCTCTCTTTATCTCTCTCTTTCTCTCCTTCTCTCTCTCTCTCTCTCTCTCTCCTCTCTCTCTCTCTCTCAGTCTCTCTCTCTCTCTCTCTCAGTTCTCTTTCTCTCTCTCTCTCTCTCTCTCTCACTTCTCTCTCTCTCCTCTCTCTGACGCCTCTCTCTCATCTCTCTCCTCTCTCCCTCTCTCTCTCTCTCTCTCTCTCTCTCATTCCACTTCTCTTCCTCGGCTCTCTCTCTCTCCTCTTTGCACTTCTTGATTCATTGCATTGCCTATAAAGAGCTAAGAGACAAGTATATTTTCAAACATAATCAATTTAGAAACAACTATCCCATTGAATTAAAAAGTCTTCTTGCCAATGAAAATACGTTCATAACTAGAGATGTTGCCGTGTTTATATTTTATGCGTTTAAAAAAAGAGATGAACTTATGTCAGCTGATACATGAACTTATGCATTATAAAATTGTATTTGGATAGCATGCTAGTGCTAAGTGAAAGAATATTCACATTTGTCCTGTTTTCCTGTATTACATTATGTGTGTATGTGCGCACCCTCAATGTTATAGGCCGGAGGTCTCACATTAAAACATTTTTGAGTTTTTTAGTCTCTCTCTCTCTCTCTCTCTTCTCTCTCTCTCTCTCTCTCTCTCTCTCTCTCTCTCTCTCTCTCGGCTCCCTCTCTCTCTCTCTCTCTATCTCACACACATACATTATTCAATTCCACGGAGAGAGTGTGAAAATCTAAAAAAATAAAATCAAAGAGTGAGGGGGGGGGGGGGGAAGAAGAAGGTTGAAGAGAGGGAAGCAAAAGCCGCTCCCACACTATTCAACATCCCCCGAAGACGGAGTGTGGCTGCCCACATGGCGGGGTATTTAAAAACGGTCACACACGTAATGTACGCATTCGTAGATGATGCAATTGTACCATAGTTCTCAAGTTCAAGCGCTTTCCGCTGTTGGGATGATCCCTGGAGTCTTTTAGCCAGGGTTAAGCCAACCACCACCAACATCAACACTACCCCCGATAGGGGATAATGGAAAACAAAACCGCTGCATTTAAATGCACGTCCTCCTCCGAAGTCGGAGTGTGGCTGCCCTCGTGGCTGGGTAATCAAGAACTGTCACACACGTCATAGTGAATTAAGGGAAACTGACTCTCTGAAATTAACCTCCCTTCACCAAAGTTTATTTTCGGCACCAATTCGCCTAGCAAAGCATAAGCAACAGCCACATTGAGACAAGACCCAGGGTCATCCTCGCAAGTAATGTTCTCATCCCTAGCTGGTGTATTTGTGCCATAGTGTTCAAGTTCTTCGGCTGTTGGGATGATCCCTGGAGTCTTTAAGCCAGGGTATGACACCAACAACAACAAAAACAAAATGTATGTCACATTTTCATCGTGGTTTTTGTTTGTGGCTCAAGCCACAAACCTATAACTCACTTTGTCGGTCGGTCTGTCTGTCGGTCTGTCGGTCCAAAATTGTCGCACATTTTGACAAAATTGTCGCACTTCAAATCGAGGCTACACTTCAAATTGAGGCCGCTCTTTAAAATGATGTATTTTAAAAGCGTACAAAATAATAAACATACGTAATACAGACGCTACAACAGACACGACGAGTATGCGGTGCTTCTTTTGATGAGTATAAGTAGGATACATAGTTTTAAATGTTTTCCAAAAGATATAAAAAGTTACGAAATGGTGCAGAGATAACATTCTGGTTTACAGATTAAAATTATTGAAAAGCCAGGGGAGGTGACTCATGATTGGAGTGGTAAAAATAGACCGCGTGCCACAAACTATTGCGATTTCGAGCTTGTTTTTTTACGGAATATTCTTTTGTTTTATATTCTGATTTTCCCTAATCTTCATTAAACTTCCTCGATAGTCTTTTCTGATTTTTGTTTAATGAATAACAGACAAATTGATTTGGAAATATGTGACCCAGCACCACGAAAGGGACATTAAGTGTCAAACTGAACATTCTGAGAAAATTATACATTTGGACACTTCAGTCAATTCTCTTTCTAATGCTACAAGAACCATTCTTGTATCTTTTCCCGTTCCAGAGTTATGAGCATTTAACCCTTTCACCGCCAGCCATATTTCAGCCAAAAATGTCCATTAAAATTACCTGGGTAGAGAACAAAATCTATCGGCAGTATTGAGGATTCTTCTGTGACGTATATTTAAAACAAGGTCTATCCTTACTTCCCAAAACAACAACAATGGGGTCTTTGGATAATAGACCCCAATTTGATGCCTTTTAGTGACATAGGTGTTAAATCAATGTGGTGCTAAAATGCGACTTTGGCGGTGAAAGGGTTAAAGTTAGTAGGGTGAGCGTCGGCCATTTTGAGAAAACAGTCTAAACTCTAACCTAGCTGAAAAAAATGCATTGACCTACTCGTTTTAAAACACTTTTAAAACCTTTTAGAGACCATAGTAAAGATGATCTTTTATACGTATGAAAGATAAGATGTTAGAGAACACAATAATACCCATAACTCAAAATTGACACACACAAAATATTTTTGATTTTGCAAGCCTGTTGTGAGAAACTAGCCCAGCGACTTAATGTCCCTTTCGTGGTGCTGGAGCACATATAGGAAGACAGACTGAGAAATAGACACAGTTGAAAATATAACCTAGGGTGAAAGGGGGGGGGAGTATAATCCTTTCTTCAATACCAAAAACTCCTAATGAACTTGACGCTCAGGGTTGTTGGTTTTTGTTTGTGGCTCAAGCCACAAACCTATAACTCACTTTGTCTGTCTGTCGGTCGGTCTGTCGTTCCAAAATTGTCGCACATTTTGACAAAATTGTCGCACTTCAAATCGAGGCTACACTTCAAAATTAATTGAGGCCGCTCTTTAAAATGATGTATTTTAAAAGCGTACAAAATAATAAACATACGTAATACAGACACTACAACAGACACGACGAGTATGCGGTGCTTCTTTCGATGAGTATAAGTAGGATACATAGTTTTAAATGTTTTCCAAAAGATATAAAAAGTTACGAAATGGTGCAGAGATAACATTCTGGTTTACAGATTAAAATTATTGAAAAGCCAGGGGAGGTAACTCATGATTGGAGTGGTAAAAATAGACCGCGTGCCACAAACTATTGCGATTTTTTCGCGCTTGTTTTTCTTTAACCCTTTCGCCGCCAGCCATTTTTGAACCAAAATTTCCCATCAAACTTACATGGATAAAGAAGAAAAAAAGTTTCTCCAATATTGGGGATTCATCTCTGACATGTTTAAAATAAGGCCTACCCTTTCGTCACAAAATTAAGAAAAGTAGATCATTGGATGACAGACCCTGGTTTCAAGGCATTTAATGACATGGGTGTTAAATCAATATGGTGCAAAAATGCGACATTGGCGGTGAAAGGGTTAATTAACCCTTTCACCGCCAGCCATATTTCAACCCAAAATGTCAATTAAAATAACCTGCGTAGAGAACAAAATCCATCTGCAGTGTCGGGGATTATTCTGTGACACATATAAAATAAGGTCTGTCCTTACTTCCCAAAACTAAGACAATAGGGTCTTTGGATAATAGACCCCAATTTGATGCCTTTTAGTGACATAGGTGTCAAATCACTGTGGTGCTAAAATGCGACTTTGGCGGTTGAAAGGGTTAAACGCAACAGCTCTTACACAAGAATAAAATTGCAATGGGGAAAAGAAATACAAGCACAGGTTGATTGGGATTATGTTTTGAGGCAGTGAGCAGAACGTGCGAAGAATAACCTGGTAATGATGTCTTCTGATAACTCTACAGACAAAAAACGAAACGAAAGAAAGAAAGATAGAGAGAAAGAAAGAAAAGAAAGAAAGAAAGAAAGAAAGAAAGGAAGGAAGAAAGAAAGAAAGAAAGAGAGAGAGAAAGAAAGAAAGATAGAAAGAAAGGAAAGAAAGAAAGAAAGAATGAAGGAAAAAAAGAAAGACAGAGAGAAAGAAAGAAAGAAAAAGAAAGAGAGAAAGAAAGAAAGAAAGAAAGAAAGAGAAAAGAAAGAAAGAAAGAGAAAAATAAAATAAAGAATGACAGAAATAAAGAAAGATAGAGAGAGGGAAAGAAAGAGAGAAAAAAGAAAGAAAGAAAGATAGAGAGAAAGAAACAAAGAAAGAGAGAAAGAAAGAAAGAAAGAAAGAAAGAAAGAAAGAAAGAAAGAAAGAAAGAAAAAGAAAGAGAGAAAGAAAGAAAGAAAGAAAGAAAGAAGGGAAGAAAGAGAGAGAGAGAGAGAGAGAGAGAGAGAGAGAGAGAGAGAGAGAGAGAGAGAGAGAGAGAGAGAGAGAGAGAGAGAGAGAGAGAGAGACAGACACAGAGAGAGAAACAGAGAGAGAGAAACAGAGAGAGAGAAAGAAAGAAAGAAAGAAAGAAAGAAAGAAGGAAGGAAAGGGAAAGAAAGAAAGAAAGAAAGAAAGAAGGAAAGTAACAAAGAATATTTGCCATATTTGATGATGGTGGTTGTTCAACGAAAGAAGAAGAAGAAGAAGAAAGATAGAGAGAAAGAAAGAAAGAAAGAAAGAAAGAAAGAAAGAAAATAAAACCTGTGTTCTGTCAATTTTCATGTAAAGTGACCCGCTCCTTCAACACAATACGTATGTCGACTGTTTTATGATTTTAAGGTATAAAGTTTTATGTAAGAAAATGATTTCAAAATGCTTTTATTTCTGTCGGTATGAACAAGACTTCTTTCCAATTGAAATTATTGCGATAAACATTTTGAGGAACTTGATTTTAGAGTCAAGTTGCTACAGACAACAGAATGTGGGAAGAACGGAAGAGAAACTAAAGAAGAAAAAAACCGTGTTGGTACTGAAAATG
>CM065704.1:34914993-34924993 GCA_017654935.2 Phymorhynchus buccinoides
GCCTAGTGCAACAGGTTCGAACTCGGGTTTACTTGACACGAAGCGAACGCGTTACCACTGTGCCACTCTACACGAAACCATGCACGATTGGTGATGTGTTATTAAAAGACTAGCATGGCTTCCTTCCTTCCTTCCTTCCTTCCTTCCTTCCTTCCTTCTTCCTTTCCTTCCTTCCTTCCTTCCTTCCTTCCTTCCTTCCTTCCTTCCTTCCTTCCTTCCTTCCTTCCACTTGCACACATACAAAAAAAATTGGGTGGCGCGCCTCTGGCTGCGACGCGCTCTCCAGGTGGGAGCAACCCGATTTTCACAGAGACGCCTCTGTGACTATGATATACCTAACCTAACCAATGATGCTCACACACTCAGCGTTGGAGAACTCTGGCTTCGCTGTCAACATAAAACGCATTCCATAGCACTGGTTGGCTGCACTTCAGACAGGAAGCTGTCTCGGTTTGATCCCCCTTCTATCCAATCATTGTCGCCCTCACAAGAGCACGTGCAACCTCTGAGCATGCGCAGACAGAGTAAGGAGGGGGGGGGGGGCTCCTCCTGAGCGGTAATGGCGGGTCGTGATGCAGTGTCTACTCAGATGCGTGGCCCCTACTCTCGAGTGGGTCTGATACCAATAACTGACTGTACGCACATTGTTGTTGTAGCGGGTTTTTTTATACAAACTTTGAAAAGGAAAAAAAAAGAACTTTGAATGTCTGAAGTATGCAGTTTTAGCAAACGAGTATATAAAAAAAACCTTAAAGATTGTTTTGAGACAATGTCTTGTATGTACAAACACCGAAAGAAGAAGAAGGGAAAAAACCCGAATGCTATGTCCGGAAGTAATAAGATTGAAAAAGCATCTCCAACAAATTAGGTATTAGGTACTTTATAGTCACAGAGGCATCTCTGTGAAATTCGGGTTGCTCCCACCTGGAGAGCGCGTCGCAGCCAGAGGCGCGCCACCCAATTTATTAAAAAAAAAATGCGTGCATACGATTTTTGTGTGACTGATGACGCTCAAATGCTGAAAGAACAGAAAAACGTCAGCATTTCTAAAGGCTGTGATAAAAAAAATAAAAAAAGACAAGTTCCCAAACACCGGTATCTGAAAACATTATCAGCTTCGCCACGCGGTTGGTTACAACGGGGATGGGGTGTTGGGGGGGTGGGGGGGGTGGGGGGGTGGAGGATGAAAATTGTCGACACCACCTATTGATTCCTATTACCACCCTTAATACTGTGTAGTAGTAGAGCTGGAGAGAAAGTGAACAAAGTGGATTTTCCTGTCCAGGGAATAATCCTATATGTATATATATATAGGTACGAATCAGGACCCCCTCTGTCTCTGTCTCTGTGTTTGTCTGTCTGTCTGTCTGTCTGTCTGTCTGTATGTTTGTCTGTATGTCTGTCTGTCTATGTCTCTGTCTGTCTCTCTCTGTCTGTCTCTGTGTGTGTGTGTCTCTCTCTCCTCTTCTCTCTCTCTCTCTCTCTTTCTCTCTCTCTCTCTCTCTCTCTCTCTCTCTCTCTCTCTCTCTCTCTCTCTCTCTCTCTCTGTGATGTATTGTGTCATCATGCATGTTCATATTATAATTATCTGTTCGCCTTATCGTTTTGCATTAGTCTAGTTTCCGTCTCAAGGACAGATTATAAGAATAGGCCTGACCTAAAATCTCAATCTCTGCGTAATACGGATACGTATGCATGGCTGGATGTCAGCTATCGTTACAGCCGCCATCGCGGGATAAATCTACCTATAGTGAGCTGGTTGGTTGCAACGTCGTCTTTATCTGTTCCAAGATGGCGGGTGCTTTCGTCACAGCCTCCATCTTGGGATAGATCTAACAATAGTGAGCTGGTTGGTTGCAACGTCGTCTTTATCTGTTCCAAGATGGCGGGTGCTTTCGTCACAGCCTCCATCTTGGGATAGATCTAACTATAGTGAGCTGGTTGGTTGCAACGTCGTCTTTATCTGTTCCAAGATGGCGGGTGCTTTCGTCACAGCCTCCATCTTGGGATAGATCTAACAATAGTGAGCTGGTTGGTTGCAACGTCGTCTTTATCTGTTCCAAGATGGCGGGTGCTTTCGTCACAGCCTCCATCTTGGGATAGATCTAACTATAGTGAGCTGGTTGGTTGCAACGTCGTCTTTATCTGTTCCAAGATGGCGGGTGCTTTCGTCACAGCCTCCATCTTGGGATAGATCTAACTATAGTGAGCTGGTTGGTTGCAACGTCGTCTTTATCTGTTCCAAGATGGCGGGTGCTTTCGTCACAGCCTCCATCTTGGGATAGATCTAACAATAGTGAGCTGGTTGGTTGCAACGTCGTCTTTATCTGTTCCAAGATGGCGGGTGCTTTCGTCACAGCCTCCATCTTGGGATAGATCTAACTATAGTGAGCTGGTTGGTTGCAACGTCGTCTTTATCTGTTCCAAGATGGCGGGTGCTTTCGTCACAGCCTCCATCTTGGGATAGATCTAACTATAGTGAGCTGGTTGGTTGCAACGTCGTCTTTATCTGTTCCAAGATGGCGGGTGCTTTCGTCACAGCCTCCATCTTGGGATAGATCTAACTATAGTGAGCTGGTTGGTTGCAACGTCGTCTTTATCTGTTCCAAGATGGCGGATGCTTTCGTCACAGCCTCCATCTTGGGATAGATCTAACAATAGTGAGCTGGTTGGTTGCAACGTCGTCTTTATCTGTTCCAAGAAAATGCTTTCGTCACAGCCTCCATCTTGGGATAGATCTAACAATAGTGAGCTGGTTGGTTGCAACGTCGTCTTTATCTGTTCCAAGATGGCGGGTGCTTTCGTCACAGCCTCCATCTTGGGATAGATCTAACTATAGTGAGCTGGTTGGTTGCAACGTCGTCTTTATCTGTTCCAAGATGGCGGGTGCTTTCGTCACAGCCTCCATCTTGGGATAGATCTAACTATAGTGAGCTGGTTGGTTGCAACGTCGTCTTTATGTGTCCAAGATGGCGGATGAAGTCACAGATCTTGGGATAGATCTAACTATAGTGAGCTGGTTGGTTGCAACGTCGTCTTTATCTGTTCCAAGATGGCGGATGGGTCTCTCTTAGGTCATTTTTCTGTCTTCAACTGATATAACCAGCTATATTCTGAGGTCTTTTTTAAGAATGTTTTGTAACATTTTTCTTCTAAGAGGAAACTAAGATGTTCTCCTTCTTCTTCTTTTCTTCTTCTTCTTCTTCTTCTTCTTCTTCTCTCTTCTTCTTCTTCTTCTTCTTCTTCTTCTTCTCCTTCTTCTTCTTCTTCTTCTTCTTCTTCTTCTTCTTCTTCTTCTTCTTCTTCTTCTCCTTCTTCTTCTTCTTCTTCTTCTTCTCCTTCTTCTTCTTCTTCTTCCTCTTCTTCTTCTTCTGTGTTCCCAGGACTTAGGATCGTAATGAATTGTGTTAAACATATATGTGTCCAGTTCTAAGTTTTTCACTGGTCTCCTCGCTGCGTTCAGCCAACACTTTCCGATTTCGTTGGAGCTCAAAGGGGAAAAGTATTTGGAAGATTATATGTTAGAAACAAAAATGCAGGGGGATGGGCAAATAAGGCAGAAAAGGGACATTAAGTGTCGAAATGACCATTCTGCAAAAATGGCAGATTTGGAAACTTCAGGCCATTCCCCTTCTAATGGTATACAAAAATAATTATTGTATCCTTTTCTGTTGCAGAGCTGTGAGCATTTACATTTAAGGTGACTGTCGGCCGCTTTGATAAATCGCGGTCTAAAATCTATCCTATCCTAAGACAATGCACCAACATACTCATTTTAAAACACTTTTTGGAATAGTTAGAGATCATATTAAAGATTATCCTTTATGGGTATGAAAGATAGAATGTTAGAGAGCACGAAAATACCCATAACTCAAAATTTACCAAAAATGAGATTTTTTGACTTTGCAAGCCTGTTGTGAGAAACCATCCCAGCGACTTAATGTCCCCTTTCGTGGTGCTGGGTCACATATTATGTATAGTTGACTTTCCAAGCCTGTTGTGAGAAACCATCCCAGCGACTTAATGTCCCTTTCGTGGTGCTGGGTCACATATTATGTATAGTTGACTTTCCAAGCCTGTTGTGAGAAACCATCCCAGCGACTTAATGTGGGTCACGTATTATGTACAGTTGGTTGAAATGGGAGGGGGGGGGGGATTCCTATCCAAACACCTTCTGATACCCAGCACTTTCTACAGACGCTTTTCTCAGCTCCTTTCAGTTCATGCCTTTCGTTAACACTCGTCACCAGCATAAACCAATTTAAAGCGTTTTATCCATTAGGCTTACATTGTTTTATGGTGGCATGCCACTTGTAAGGTCTTTTCCTATCCCTAACCCCAATCAATGATAAGAATAGTTGCCTCTGTTAACAGAAATAACTTGAAACGAATAACCCTCTGTGGAAAACTGAAAGGAGGTAGAATGAGGGGATGTTGTCTATAGTTCTTTTATCTTTAGTGTGTATCATAGACACACTGTTTGGGGAGCCTAGAATATAATGACAGTCTGTCGTTTCCGACAATGATTGCCAGATAGCAGAGGAAGCAAGTGCTTGCTTTTCATGTGAGCTGGGCTTGAATTGTGTTTACAGTGGAGGTGCCTTGCCCAGAGTACATCCCCATTCTCTCGACCAAAAGGGATTTGAGGACAGTTGGCGTTGGGGGAAATCCCCAAAGGCCAACCCATCCCATTAACGTGGAGTCCTTCAAGCTTGTCTGACCTGTGCGCTTTACGCACGTAAAAATCCCACGGCAGCTGAAAGTCGGTAAGAGCGGGGAGAAATCCGCTGCTGCCTGGTATAGGTTTTCCAAGTGTGACACCCCTTCCTCACCCTTGAACTTTCCTCTTATATGCATAGTTTGCATTGATAGCTAGGTTGTCTGAGAAACCCACACCCCTTATGGGGGGGGGGAGAGATAGACAATGCCTATGCAAAGACAGCTGTGCAAAGAATGTCCACAGTGAACATTTTAGAAGACTTTCTCCAAAGAACTCTACAGATTTGTCAAAAGAAATAACAAATAACAAAAATAATAATGTTCTAAAATTACAATCCCTCGAAGAGAGTAGAAGAGATGGGATGCCATGTTGGTGGATCCAGTGAAGGATTCAAAAGGGGAGGTCATAGAAATCGTAGTAAACACCAACAGACACCCGGTGAGGAGGAATGTAGAGAGGTGTGCCTGGATCAGGTAGACTGGTGCGCTTTCCTTCTTCATAGTATAATATAAACGTACAAGAATTGAAGAAGAAAAAAACAAACACACCATTAAACTTTCCTCTTATATATATAGTTTGCTTTAATAAAAACTTTTTTGTATTGTGAACCTAAGAAAGAAACTCAATTACTTTAATTTTAACTTTACGATTTGTTCTGTGTTCTGAAAAGAAGAAAAGAAAAAATAAGGTCTCTCTTTACTTCCCAAAACTAAGACAATAGGTTATTTGGATAATAGACCCCGATTTGATTATTTTTAGTAACATAGGTGTTAAATCACTGTGCTGTTTAAATGTGACATTGGCGGCGAAAGGGTTCAAAACAAAGTGGTGTGCTCACTAGTTCTATTTTTCCATTATTCCTCTCCTCATCCTCACAAAAACCTGTTCCAGATATTGTGTAAGATTTATGATGGATGAGATGTTTACTTGCCCTGAGCAGAATGGAGAAGACGAGAGAGAGAGAGAGAGAGAGAGAGAGAGAGAGAGAGAGAGAGAGAGAGAGAGAGAGAGAGAGAGAGAGAGAGAGAGAGAGAGAGAGAGGGGGGAGAGAGAGAGAGAGAGAGAGAGAGGGAGAGAGAGAGAGAGAGAGAGAGAGAGAGAGAGAGCGAGAGAGAGAGAGAGAGAGAGGGGGGAGAGAGAGGAGAGAGGAGAGAGAGAGAGAGAGAGAGAGAAAGAGAGAGAGAGAGAGAGAGAGAGAGAGAGAGAGAGAAAGAGAGAGAGAGAGAGAGAGAGAGAGAGAGAGAGAGAGAGAGAGAGAGAGAGAGAGAGAGAGAGAGAGAGAGAGAGAGAGAGGAGAGAGAGAGAGAGAGAGAGAGAGAGAGAGAGAGAGAGAGAAAGAGAGAGAGAGAGAGAGAGAGAGAGAGAGAGAGAGAGAGAGAGAGAGAGAGAGAGAGAGAGAGAGAGAGAGAGAGAGAGAGAGAGAGAGATTCAAACAATTTTAATGACCAGGCCTTCTGCCCGTATCATAGGGAGGCTGGGGGAGGGGGTTATAATAACACATAACATTTGCATCAAAAACTAGAAAAGAACGCAAATTCTTGTGGATTTAAACAGTTAAGCAAAAATAAACAAATTAGTAAGTAAATAAATAAACATATAAATAAATAGCTAAATTAGAGAGAAAGAGAGAGAGAGAGAGAGAGAGAGAGAGAGAGAGAGAGAGAGAGAGAGAGAGAGAGAGAGAGAGAGAGAGAGAGAGAGAGAGAGAGAGAGAGAGAGAGAGAGAGAGAGAGAGAGAGAGAGAGAGAGAGAGAGAGAGAGAGAGAGAGAGAGAGAGAGAGAGAGAGAGAGAGAGAGAGAGTCGAAGTCGAGAAAGAGAGAATGAAGAAGTCGAAGCCTTTCTAGGCCCTGCCCGTATCATACGGTGGGGGGGGGGGGGCGCAATGAATCAAAATAACAATTCCAACAAAATCATACATCATTGAAAATCCAAAGACAGCCATGCAGCAAGATAGCACACATACAATAATAAATAAATTAATTAATTAATTAACAAATATATATGCATTACTAGCAAAAACTATTAAACAATCAATTCATGCAAAAAAGAGAGAGAGAGAGAGAGAGAGAGAGAGAGAGAGAGAGAGAGAGAGAGAGAGAGAGAGAGAGAGAGAGAGAGAGAGAGAGAGAGAGAGAGAGAGATGAACAAATAAAGCTACGTAGACAGAGATCATGGAAGTAAAATGTCAACGACACGCGTAAAACGTTGGAAATGATCAAACCAAGCCACAAGAGTAACGTACTTTGTGAAAACCTAGCACATTGATAAGAATTTCAAAAAGAAAACAAGCATTTCAAAGAGAGAGAGAGAGAGAGAGAGGGAGAGAGGGAGAGAGAGAGAAGAGAGAAAGAGAGAGAGAGAAAGAGAGAGACAAATGACAAATGACAAATGTTTAATTGTGTATAGGCCCGTGACCCGTTACAACAGCACAAAAACAAGCGAGAAATAAGCAAATATTAAACATAAGATTAGATCACAAAATATTGCGTGAATGATGAATGAAACAAAATGCATACACACACTCATGGATGCATACAAACAAACAAACAGAAGGAAACATAACCTCACACACACACACACACACACACACACACACACACACACACACACATAGGCACACACACAAATACTCAAGCATCATAGCAGAGAGAGAGAGAGAGAGAGAGAGAGAGAGAGAGAGAGAGAGAGAGAGAGAGAGAGAGAGAGAGAGAGAGAGAGAGAGAGAGAGAGAGAGAGAAGAGAGAGAGAGAGAGAGAGAGAGAGAGAGAGAGAGAGAGAGAGAGAGAGAGAGAGAAATAGGGGGAGGAGATAGAGACTGGAAAGCCACGGGATAATAATAAAGACAGACAGACAGAAAGAAGAAAAGGAGAAGAAGACGAAGACCATAATAAAGAATGGAACGAAGACAGATAATAATGACACGAAAGAAGAACAAACATGATGACACAAACAAAACGAACAAGAAAGCGTAAGATGTGCACCCCCCCCCCCCCCCTCCCCCCCCACCCCCCCCCCCCCCCCCCCCACCCCCACACCCCCCACCCCCCACACGAACACACACACACCCTACATTTCTAGCTCGGTTAATTGAAATTTTTTTATGTTTTTGCCTTTCTTACCAAACATAAAGCTGTATTTTAGGAATTTTTTTTTTTTTAGCTAATAACCTTTTTGGAATACTAACCCTATCCCTAACCCTAGCCCTAACCCTAACCCTAACCCTAGCCCTAACCCTAACCCCCCCCCCCCCCCCCCCCCCCCCCCCCCACTATGTACTGCAGTACACCGCGATTTGTCACAGTTGTGGTTCGTTGCGTTTTTCCGTCTTATAGGGTGGGGGGTAGGGTTAGGCTTAGGGCTAGGGTTAGGGATAGGGTTAGTATTCCAAAAAGGTTATTAGCTAAAAATGTTCCTAAAATACAGCTTTATGTATGGTAAGAAAGGCAAAAACGGAAAAATACAATTAACCGAGAAATGTAGGGAGGGTGACACATCTTGACCTTTACCCAAATCATAATAATAATCACCAGACACGCGATATGCCTGTAACATAGAAAAAAATCATAACGATTGTGTCGTTTCTTGTCATTCGTGGTCTTCCTTTATAGATCGTATATGCGCAGCAGCGCTATGCAAACCACTGGATAGTTATAGACGTCATTGATGGATGACGGTAGATAGATAGACAGACTGAATGAATGATTGGATGAATTACTGACTGGATGATGTCTTTTCTTCTCATTCGTGGTCTTCCTTCATAGATCGTATATGCGCAGCAGCGCTATGCAAACCACCGGATAGTTAGACGTCGTTGATGGATGACGGTAGACAGATAGACAGACTGAATGATTGACTGGATGAATGAATGAATGAATGACCGACTGGATGAATACATGGAATGATTAGTTAATTAATTCACGATTAATCGAATGGATGAACGAATGAATGAATGAATTAAATTAATTAATTAATCGAATGAATGAATGAATGAATGGATGGATGAATGAATGACAAACTGAAAGACTGATTGACTGGCAGGCTTACTTCCTTCCGTATAGCGACCATAGTCCCTGCTGACTATTCTGTCGCTGGATAATACTGTACAGACAGACCCACATATACAGACTGACATGTTCATAATGAAGATAGTGCATTTGCTTGTGTTGATACGTTGTCACAGCCCAAAACAAATCACGAATCACGAATCCCATAGTTCTCCCACCTTCTGGAAGCTATGTGCTTGTAACTTCCTCTAATCTGTCACTCTCTTTGACTCTGCCTTTTCCCTTTGCTTACTGTCATCTACTATTTTTCTGCCTAACCGGGTCCATTCTCTTTGCCTTTTGTTCCTACAAGAAACGCTTTCAAACAGATTTCCTCCAGCCGAAGCGAAGTCGGACTTGCTGGGCCTAACTTTGTTTTTTTAGTTAGGCGCATAACGGCAGCATGACGCATCTGCGCTCATAATTGACAGGAAACTGCGCGATCGAAGAAGAAGAATCCCATAGTCAGGATGACCGTAGAGGCGCCTCAGTCTGAAGCTCGGTGTCCATCTGTGTTCTACCGAGGGAGGACCCAGCATGTTTGACAATCGTGTGACAGCTAGCACACGCCTGGTAGCTTTTTGACTCGCTAACAGGTCATAGCACACAAGCGGGTCTGCTTCTTTTGGTCTCCCTTCCCCCCAAGACCCAAACAACATGGGCGACAGCGGACCAAAATGCGTACACAACGCACGCCATTTGGTGTGAACGACATGGCAGCAGGTGTGAGAGAAACACAGACTGAAACAAAACGGATGCGCTGTATTAGCCAGGACACAAGATGTACATACACCGAGCCTGACGATTTCACCACAACCAGCCTCTTCCGCTCCTCTTGGTTCTCAGCTTTCCTTAGTGTGTCTTCTTTCAGTCCCATCCGTCCACTCGCGGATGTTGTCTTCCCATCTCTTCTTCAAAACAACAATAGCATTGGGTTTTTCCCCCTGTACACCCCGCCCCCTCCCTTTCTTGTCCTTCAGTCATTTTTTTTTAAATACAAAAGGATAGTGCTTTAGACCAAAATATGAACATCATAGCAGCAGAAACTATGGAAAAGCTATGGAAGACGTGTGTCAGATCAAAATCAGGATGTTTTGGTATGGACATCTAGAACATCGCAAGAAGGTGAGAATAGCGTCCAATCAGTCAGAGACCCATATGGACGGTAGTCTAGAACATTGGAAACAGCAGGCCTAAATATTGAGCACCAAACAGACCGACAGACTGACAGACTGA
>CM065704.1:34932493-34939993 GCA_017654935.2 Phymorhynchus buccinoides
GGAAGGTCTTATAAGGGAGGTTCCACTCTATACATAAATTGTCTTTTTCTAAGCAAAATGATTTTGTAACGTTTCTTAATTCTGATCGCTTCTCGGCCTTTTGGCTAAGACTGATTCAGGAACATAAATTTTTGTTTATACCCTGGTTGGTTTGTTCAGCCCGTCGTACATGGCGAAAGCCGATACGCGACGTTAAACTGAACTTCCGCAAAATGATTTTGCAACGTTTAAATCAGGGATCACAAATCCAGCTCCTGTATAATATTCTAACACCGAGCCACCTGTCACAGATTCAGTGTAAATCTTAAGATGATGTGGATGATATTATGTATTTTCGGGGTGTACTTTTGCTTCTACTAATATTAAATTGATGTTATCGTCTTTTTTCAGAGTAGTATAATCTATATCAAAAGTTGGAGAATTATGCTCCCATTGAGGAACGTGCGTGACTGCGCACGCGTGTGTGTTCGCGCGTGATTTATAATTCAGGTCACTTGGGTCTTAAAGGGACACCCTGACGGATGGTTTTTTTGCCAGAAACACGTCGAGATCACCAGAAAGACAGCCTTTTCAAGGATCGGAACACTCACTTTGATCTGGTTTCCTAGAAATCAAACCGTCAAAACGGCGAGTCCTCCTTGGCGGAGTTGCCGGAGAAATAAGCCATATTGGACGGGGTGGGTGGAGGACACTCAGAGTGGTTGAAGCTTTTTCTTTTTTGTAGTGCAGTAAAAAAAAATGGAGCTATTTCCTTTGTTGTGAGCGAAACTCCTTTTCGTAAACTGTAAATAAAAAGGCTTGTTTTGTGGACATTTCGTGATTTTTGTCTAAGCGACTCAGGCGGCCATTGCAAAAGTGACATGCCTTCTCTTTCAATGAAAGAAGTTGACTTCCAGCACCTCCGCCAAGGAGGAATCGCCAATTTGACGGTTTGATTTCTAGGAAACCAGAACAAAGTGAGTGTTGCGATCTCTGTAAAGTGTGTTTTCCTGGTGATCTCGACGTGCTTCTTACAAAAACTCGTCCGTCAGGGTGCCCCTTTAAGAAATTTTTGGTCATGGAATGTCAAGCCGGATACCAAAAAAATAATAATGTAATCTGATATCTCATTAATTTTCAGATGATCTTACAAAAAATGGCAAACGGATTTATAATGGAGCTGTCTGTATGTATTTTCCTAACAGAATTATTTCTGCTTTGTTATTTTTTGTTTGTGGCTCAAGCCACAAACCTATAACTCACTTTGTCGGTCTGTCGGTCCAAAATTGTCGCACATTTTGACAAAATTGCCGCGCTTCAAATCGAGGCTACACTTCTGGCCGCTCTTTAAAATGATGTATTTTAAAAGCGTACAAAATAATAAACATACGTAATACAGACACTACAACAGACACGACGAGTATGCGGTGCTTCTTTTGATGAGCATAAGTAGGATACATAGTTTTAAATGTTTTCCAAAAGATATAAAAAGTTACGAAATGGTGCAGAGATAACATTCTGGTTTACAGATTAAAATTATTGAAAAGCCAGGGGAGGTGACTCATGATTGGAGTGGTAAAAATAGACCGCGTGCCACAAACTATTGCGATTTCGCGCTTGTTTTTCATTTGTTCAGTATAATAATAACGTGTGATTTAAGTTCAGTCTTCTCACACAAGGTCACTTTGATTATTTTTTCTTCTTCCCCACCTTAGAACCTTAGAATGAAAGTCATCGGGTCAGCTATGACAGATGAGCTGCATGCCAGCCAACTTAGCAGAAGGGAGGATGGGGAGGGGGGGGGGGAGGAGGCAAGGGATGGGGGGGGAGGGGGGGTGGGTAGGTGAGAAAGGTTGTAGGAGGGAATGGAAAAGGGGTGAAGGGTTGGTAAGAAAGTTCAGGGAGTGAATGAGGGTGGGGTTGGGGGTGGGGGTGGGTAGGGTTAGAACTTGAATTTAGGAAAGTTTTCACGATACGTTCAGGCCAAGGATTATTTAGAAATAATATGTCAAAGACGTGTAGACTAGACAATGAGGTGAAAGTGGTTTTATGTAAGTTCATGTCTGCGTGAGAGAGAGAGAGAGAGAGAGAGAGAGAGAGAGAGAGAGAGAGAGAGAGAGAGAGAGAGAGAGAGAGAGAGAGAGAGAGAGAGAGAGAGAGAGAGAAACAGAGAGACAGAGACAGAGAATAAAAGATAGACACACACAGAGAGGGAGAGACAGAGGCACAGAGAGAGAGAGAGAGAGAGAGAGAGAGAGAGAGAGAGAGAGAGAGAGAGAGAGAGAGAGAGAGAGAGAGAGAGAGAGAGAGAGAGAGAGAGAGAGAGACAGAGAGACAGAGAGACAGAGAAAAACAGAGACACAAACAGAGAATCAGAGAGAGACACACAGAGAGAGACAGAGGCGGAATCAGACAGACAGACATATGATACAGACAGTATAATAATTATGCAAGTTAGTAACTGCGCAGTGACTGGCGTATACTCTCTCTGTCTGTCTGTCTGTCTATCTATCTGTCTGTTTGCCTCCTCTCTCTCTCTCTCTCTCTCTCTCTCTCTCTCTCTCTCTCTCTCTCTCTCTCTCTCTCTCTCTCACTCCCTCTCTCTCGCTCTCTTTCTCTCTTAGCTACGTGTTGCATGCTTAGACATAAGGACAGAATGATGGAAGAATAGGCCGAGCCTAAATTCTTATCCTTGTAAAATAAAGTCTCTGAAGTCTGAAGTCTGAACTCTCTCTCTCTCTCTCTCTCTCTCTCTCTCTCTCTCTCTCTCTCTCTCTCTCTCTCTCTCTCTCTCTTCTCTCTCTCTCTCTCTCTATCCCTCCCTCTGTCGCTTTCTCTCTCTCCCTTCCCTCTCTCTCTCTCTCTTTCTCCCTCTCTCTCTCCCTCTCCTTCTCTCCTCTCTCTCTCTCTCTCTCTCTCTCTCCCTCTCTCTCTCTCTCTCTCTCTCTCTCTCTCTCTCTCTCTCTCTCTCTCTCTCTCTCTCTCTTGCATTCCCCTGCATGCGAGATACTCGGAGCGACGAAGACCCCAAAAACACAAAAATACAAAAAATGATGAAAGCATGCCAAAACACAGAATTACCCTCACGCTCAAATAATCTTATTAGCTTAAAACGCAACTGTCAAAATATCCTCCCATAATGATAAATGAAGCACTGGCTTAAAACAAAACTAATAAATTATCATCGCTGAAGGCTGAAAGCTACCAAAAACAAAAGATGCAAATAATATTTGCCATACTTCATAATGCTGTCATTTTAAGGTTGTTAACACTTTAGCCCATATTTTACAGCCATGAAAACAGCTGTCATGTTTTGTTTGTTTGTGTTTACCAACCGTGATCGTAGAGAGCGGATTGGTAATGTTTTCACTCGTGTCTGAGGCGGACTATGTATGTATCCTCTCTAGCGTTTGAACGGATGGACTTAGGGTGCTCAAAGTTTGCATACGGGTAGGTAGTAGGAAGATCGAGGCCAAGTGCGATAATGAAGGTCATGGGTCAAAGGTCAAGGTCACTGGAGCCGAAAACGCTGCCGAAAGCTGGCCAGTTGCTTCCCCTTGCAACCTTTGTTTGTATAGGTTACTTTTCTAGCTGGCCAGTTGCTTCCCCTTGCAAACCTTATATTAGTATAGGTTACCTTTATTTTCTAAATAATGGTAACAGATACAAACGTGAAATTTTGGAAATATGTACAGAATATACAGGACTAACACCTGCAAACGTTTCAAAGCGTCCACTTTATTAGTTTTGAAATCTTTGAATTTTAAAATAAATGCATGTTTTGTCAAGCCACATACTCATAGAGCATTTTTTGCTCTATAAATTGACCATATTACAAATCTAACTCCATCATGTAAATACTTGTAGTGGTGCCATAGCCGATGAGGTTGAACCGAGGCGTGGTTACCGCTACACCTATCTGTATAAATTTAAAAATATCGGGACTTTACTGGTTTCGTACTGCCTCCGGGCATTGCCTCCAGTATTGTTCCCACCATATTTGTATTTGCAAATGTCCCATATGTGTCTGATTCAGACCGAGAGGACGTAAAACACCATTTTCGCTGAACTCTAACTCCATTTTCTTTTTCTGGCATAATTCATATGCACTCGTCCACAACGAATACTCCTTACAAGTTTCTCTCTCGTTTGAAGAGGATGAGGGATCAATAAAGATTACATTAACGTCTAATCAGTCGTAGATAGGGATGATGAGAAGGAGGGGGAGGTTCATATTGCCTTGTCTTCGCCAATCACATTTCGTCATTCACATCGGGACTTTGTACTGGTTGGCATTGAAAAACCACCGTAGGTTTCTATATGGGGGGGGGTGTTTCAGGGGAGGGGGTGGGGTAGAGAAAGGAAAGGAAGGAAGACAAAATTTTCTCTCTCTTAATCGAGAACCAATTTAAAATTAGGACGTAAAGCATAATATTATTAACTCTAATTCCACAACTTTATATATATATATGTTCTTTTAAAGAGCGGGAGGACGTAAAGCATAATCGAGAATAAAAAATCACTTTATAGCACTACTTGTGGCGGTGCCATAGCCGATGAGGTTTACCCGAGGCGTGGTTACCGCTACACCTATCTGTATTAATTTTTTTTAAATCGGGACTTTACTGGTTTCGTATTGCCTCCAGTATTGTTCCCACCATATTTGTATTTACAAATGTCCCATATGTGTCTGATTCAGACCAAGAGGACGTAAAACACCATTTTCGTCGTCTAATTCATCGCATCTGTTCTTATCAGCTTAATCGATACGCTCCCTATCCGGGGTCTTCGATATTAAACTTTTTGAAAATACAAGTAAAAGAGTAAGTCGGCACGATATGAGGCGCACGGTTGGTGATTTAGCGTCTTAGCGCTCTAGGTTTGTTATTGTTGTTGTTGGTGGTGATGTTTTTGTTTTTGAAAATGGCGCAGCCAAACTGTGTCTAGAAATATTGACAGATGAGCCTTACTTTTCTTTTATTTCACAATGATTTTATTTCAACACAAAGGAGGCAAACGCTAGGCATATAAGAGAAAACACTGATTTAGTGCAAATCTCTGCCAAGGAAACAAGCACAGCTAGCTAAACTAGGTTGCAGTCCCCAAAACTTTGGCAAAATTGTACTTACGCACCCCCCCCCAACCCCCTCCATCCCCTCCCCCTCACATTTTCTCATAGAAGCTTTTGACCGTGCGGTAGCGTTCTGCCAGTCCCAGGAAAGGGGTAAGGGTAGGGTCAGCCTAGGATTCTTTTCATAAAACTGAGAAGAAGCAGACTTTGAGATTGAGGGTCGTGAACATGAGGAGGTTGTTGTCTAAAGTGCAACTTTGGCCCAATTGTTTTTTTATTTCTGAAAAGTAAGTTTCCTTCTCCTTTTTTGTTAATTAATTAATTAATTAATTAATTAGCAACTTAGGACGCGCATTTGAACGCCAGTCAAATCATCGTCCTAAGTTGACCATTTATTAATCAAACAAGGGATTTTAATTTGGTCTTGACTATTTATGGCACAAAGTGCGCACGGAAGAAGAACTATATACTCTTGATGTGACGCGTATCTCCAGAGTTATTGTTCTTGGCGTTTCCCTACACTTTCTCCGGAGTTGTCGTTCTTTGTTGTTGATCTTAGGGAGACGCCAAAGGGACGTAATAATAGGTGCGTGACGTCACGCCATCACATCCCATTCCTGGATCCCAACAGTGATAACGAACTTCAGTCTAAAGGGGCCGACGACTCCTACCTGCAACTCCAATCGTACGGCTATCCGGCTGTGACCGGTGTCATGAGAAATCTAGCGAACAAAAGTTAAGGCCCAGAAAGACAATCATCTCCGAAAACTCACGAACTCAATAAAACGCACCCAGCTGATTAACAAAACTGAATTTATTCTTTTAACATTAAGTTCGTTCCAAAAAATCATTAATCAGAACGAGTTCAGTCAACAAAATGCCCCTTTCAACAACTTCCCCCTCCTCTTCAAAAGTCACACATTCAGAATCAATGCACTTTGGAACAGTCAGTATTGTGGGTTTTTTGTGTGTGTTTTCTGTCTGTCCCAAGGATATCTCCTGAACCGCTTAACCGAATCGCTTCACATTTTGTGTGGTGATGTGGCACCATGAGAGGAAGGCATCCGCGCAAAAACATTTCAGTAATGTGTACTGACTGTTCCAAAGTGCATTGATTCTGAGTGTGACTTTTCAAGAGGAGGGGGAAGTTGTTGAAAGGGGCATTTTGTTAACTGAACTCATTCTGATTAATGATTTTTTTGAATGAACTTAATGTTAAAAGAATAAATTCAGTTTTGTTATGAGCTGGGTGCGTTTTTATTGAGTTCGTGAGTTTTCGCAGATGATTGTCTTTCTGGGCCTTAACTTTTGGTCGCTAGTTATTTCCCATGAAATATCTACCCTTTGCATGCGAACTATAACCATCCTAACCCTAACCCTATCCCTAACCACGGAAAGAACCAAGAAATAGAGCAGGAGGGTGTAAATCTACATATTTGCCGAGAAATCGATGTACAAAGCCATGCCACTTAGTTTCGTAAAAATCACAATGGCGGACAAGCAAACACTTCGAATGAGGAATACCTACTTATTTCATGAGGTAGATTATTCTCTTCACACCGGAATTCGTGAGGCATGCTTCTCATGAAATACTACTGTCTAATAATAATAATAATAAAAAAGAGTATTTAGAATTAAACTCAAGGCGCTCACATTCACTGATTCACACGCAATTTGGGCTAACATACACATTCATTCGATCATCATCTAATTAATGTGAAAAGTCAGAGAGAGAAAGCTCTTTGAAACGAGTGAGTTTTCATGTGGGTTTTGAAAGCGGGAAGTGCTGAATTGTGACGGAGGTGAACAGGCAAGGAGTTCCAAACAGTGGGGGCGCAAAAACTAAAACTGCGTTGTCCAAAAGACTTTAAATTCACTTTAAAATTCACTGTCTACATGAATCTGATGAAATCCTACCAGTTTCGTTCACTATTTATTTCGTAGTCCCCCCGTAATACACGAATCTGATGAAATATCTCCATTCTAATTCGATGGCTTAGAGTCAAAACGGACTATCTTTAGATAGTCCATTGACTTATTATTGATGTTATTACAAAAACTAAGAACTTGTATTAAAAAAGACTGCAAATAATATAAAATGGGGAATAGGCTTTTTTTTTTTTTTCTGCAGTCTTTTTTTTATACAAGTTATTAGTTTTCGCAATAATTTCAATAATACATCAATGGGCTATCTAAAGATAGTCCGTTTTGACTTTAAGCCATCGCTACAGGGTTTCCACATTCGTGTGCAATCATTATTGTTGTTCCTTTTTCCACGCTTAGTGTAATTTATGTTGCAGGTAATTCTGTGTAACCAACATATTTAGTGAGTACCATGTATAAAGCATGTTGTTGCCGCTTTATTGTGTAATTTGGAATAAAATTGCTTAAACCAAATATCTGCATTTCTGCGTCAGATTGGGTTTTTGTTTGTGGCTCAAGCCACAAAC
>CM065704.1:34954993-34962493 GCA_017654935.2 Phymorhynchus buccinoides
GGGGGGGGGGGGGGGGGGGGGGGGAAGCTGTATTTGAAGGTGATTGTTCTCTTCCTTTTCTGTTGACATTAGACGACAAAACTCTCTCCTTTCGTTGTAAAGCGCTACGTTCTTCAGATGATTATATCGGTTGGTAGATGGTTATGTCGTTTACAATGAAGACCCTAAAAATGCGTTTCAGTTTCAGTTTCAGTTTTGTCTGGACAAAAAATACAATCATTAGGCACATCAACGTTTGTACGAGAGAGAGAGGGTTGTGACGAGAGAAGGGGTGGGGGTGGCGAGATAGTGATGGAGAGAGAGAAGAGCGGGGGTCTGATGAGGGGGGGGACGAGAGAAAGGGGGGTGGGTGGCGAGAGAGTGATGGAGAGAGAGGGGGAGGGAGGGAGCGGGTGGGGGGGAGAGAGAGAGAGAGAGAGACAGAGACAGAGAGATAGAGAGAGACAGAGATAGAGGAGAAAACTTTGATAACTTTAATGATGTATTGTAGGCTGAGCCATGTCATTCAATCCTCTTGGCGCCAAACACCTCTCCAAGACACCAGTCCTTTTCATCACCCATAGTCGACCCCCCCCCCCCCTCTCTCTCTCTCTCTTCCAGCCCACTGCTCCTCCCACTCACTAACCTCATTTGCACCAATAATTGGGTTGATCAAATTTTGCCTTTTTATTATCTAGTGACACAAATCGATACAATAACGATATAGGTCAACGTGAACACTTATAATATAAATATCCCCCCGGTGGGGATACCGGGGGGTCTTTTGTATAAATAGTTCCCCCACCTTCTGGAAGTTCTGTGCTTGTAACTTCCTCTAATCTGTCACTCTCTTTGATTCTGCCTTTTCCCCTTTGCTTATGTCATCTACTATATTTCTGTCTTACCCGGTCCATTCTCCTGCCCTTTTGTTTTTCATGAAACACTTTCCAAAACGATTTCCTCCTCCAGCCGAAGTCGGACTTGCTGGGCCTAACTATTTCGTAGTTAGGCGCATAACGGCAGCATTACGCATCCGCGCTCATAATTGACAGGAAACTGTCTGAGCGATCAAAGAAGAAGAAGAAGAATATAAATATCAACGGTATATGTACAGACAAATTGTGCAACAATAATTCATAATATATCATATGTTTTTGCACCAGTGGTAAGTCGCATCGCTTTCAACGGTCCCTGACTCCCCTATAACTTTGAGCCCCCATTTGTAGGACAAACTACGCTAGAGCAGCATCGAAGACTCTCTCGTGCAGTCGTTCTAAGACAGAGACTGGTATTGTTGTTGTTGGGTGGGGGGTTTTGTGTGTGTTTTGTTTTGTTTGTTTGTTTCATTATTGTTGCTACTGTTGTAGTTATTATTGGGGGCTTTTTTTGTTGTTGTTTTTCTTAATTATCTTCTTCTTTTTTTTCTTCTTTTTTTTTTTGCCCCTTGCAAAGAAGGTTCTCTTTTTTCTTCAATGGTAGTTATTGTTGTTTGCAGCCGACCAAATAGATGATTTTCTACAGTAATAGAAAATAATCATGGTACAGTTTAGTCTCTTGTGGAAGACTATGACTCTCGAACGAGGGGGGGCCTTGGTGCCGGCTCTGCCAAAGGGATGGGCTGGCCTTTGGGGGACCTTCCTCAACGCCAGCTGTGTCCTCGCATCCCGTTGGCCGAGAGAGTGGGGATGTACCCTGGGCAAGGCATCTCCGCTATGAACAAATGCTCGCCCAGCCCGCCAGAATAGTATCTGCCCCCTCTGCTATCTGGCAGTCATTGTCGGAAACGACAGACTAGCACACACACACAAAAGCCGACCGAAATACGGACTACAAATCAAACCAGGTCCTGGCAGCACCTCAGCGGACAACCTCCTGCTGCAGGCGCCACGTCTGATGGCCCCACTCTGAGGTCATTGGACTAACGAGCAACAATAGTACACCACCACCCCCCCTTTTCCCCCCCCCCCCCCCCAATCAGAGGGACAGGGCAGAGACAGAGAGACAGAGACAGAGAGACAGAGACAGAGAGACAGGAGACAGAGAGACAGAGACAGAGAGACAGAGACAGAGAGACAGAGGGGGAGAGAGAGACAGAGACAGAGAGACAGAGACAGAGAGACCCCCAGAGAGACAGGGAGAGACAGAGACATAGACAGAGAGACAGCAGACAGAGACAGAGACAGAGAGACAGAGACAGAGGAGACAGAGACAGAGACAGAGAGACAGAGACAGAGGACAGAGACAGAGAGGGACAGGGAGACAGACAGAGACAGAGAGACAGAGGGGGAGAGACAGACGACAGAGAGAGACAGAGACAGAGAGGACAGAGACAGAGACAGAGAGACAGAGACAGGGAGAGACAGAGACAGAGAGAGAGAAACTAGCAATAAAAGAGAGCGCATGTCGTCATTGCACAATAAATCTCCGAACGGAAACAGATACATATAATTATCAGCACTCATGCTTAGGCCTACATATATTACTATCTCGCACGCGCACACACAGACACACGCAACATACACCCACGCGCGCGGCGCGCACACCCCCACACGGAGACTCTGTTTCGTTCTCTGTCTCGCTCTGTCTCTTTCTGTTTATCTCTGTCTCTGTCTCTGTCTCTGTCTCTGTCTCTGTCTCTCTCTGTCTCTCTCTCTCTCTCTCTCTCTCTCTCATGATTTTCAAATTGATTTTTTTGCCCGATGCATGCTGTGAATGTGTGTGTGTGTGTGTGTGTGTGTGTGTGTGTGTGTGAGAGAGAGAGAGAGAGAGGGGGCATGATGCAAAGACGCTATTGTATCTTATTCATTATTATTTTACCCTCAATACAGGTGCGGAGGCGTATTCGGGGGGGGGAGGGGGACTCAGAGGGAACTCTCTCTCAAGCTCTTCCTCGAGAGTCTCGGGGGGAGAGGTCAGGGGTCTCTCTCATCTCTCTCTCTCCCGCTCCCTTGACTCTCTCTCTCGGGGGCTCCCCCGAGGACGAGGACTCAGCGGCGGAAGGGATCTTCTCTCTCTCTCTCTCTCCTCCTCTGTCTCTCTCCAGGAGGGATCGGAGGGACTCCCTTCTCTCCAGGGATCCGTGGAGGAGTCAGGGCTCAAGGGACAGAGGCTCTTCCTCAGTCTCCTCTCTCTTCTCTCGTGGAGACAGAGGAGGAGGGATCCCTCTCTGAGGAGAGACTCGTTCTTTCTCTCTCTCATTCTCGAGATCCTCTCTCTCTCAAACCATCTGGTCTCTCCCTCCCCCTCTCTCACTCTCAGGAGACTCTCTCCTCTCTCTCTCTCTCTCCTCTCTCATTCTCTCTCTCTCTGTGTGTCTCTGTCTCTCCACTAGGAGTCTCTCTCTCTCTCTCTCAGAGACAGAGAGAGACTCATTCTCTGAGACTCTCTCTGTCGTGGTCTCTCTCTCTCTCTCAAGGCATCAACTCTCTCTCTCCTCTCTGCTCTATCTCTCTCTATCACTCTTTCTCTCACACTCCTCTCTGCCTCTGCCTAATCTCTCTCCTCTCTTCTCTCTCTCCTCTCGAGGTCTCTCTTCATTCTCTCTCTCTCTCGTCTCAGGCTCTCATTCTCTCTCTCTAGAGCTCTCTCAGAACAAACACTCTCTCTCTCCGCTCCTCATCTATCTCAGATTCTCTCTCTCTCTCTCTCTCGAGATCTCTCTCTCTCTCTCTCTCTCAAGCTCTCTCTCTCTCACCCACTACCTCTCTCTCTCTCCCTCTCTCTCTCATCTCTCAGGACACACCTCTCTCTCCTCCTCTCTCTCTCTCTCTCATTCTCCTCTCTCTCTCTGTCTCTCTCTCTCCTCTCACCTCTCTCTCTCTCTCTCTCTCTCTCTCTCTCACTTCTGACAGGGGACACTCCCTCTCTCTCTCCCTCTCTCCTCTCGGATCTCTCTCTCCCTCTCTCTCTTCTCTCAGTTCTTCTCTGGATTCTTTCCTCTCTCTTCTCTCTCTCTTGTCTCTCTCCCTCTCTCTCATCACACACACTCTCTCTCTCATCACAAGACTCTCTCTCAGACTCTCTCTCTCTCTCTCTCTCTCTCTCTCACAACTCATCTCTCTCAGAGAGAGATTTCTCACTCTCACAACTCAGTCGGTCTCTCTCTCAACGCTCTCGAGTCTCACAAACCGCTCTCTCTCTCTCTCGAGCTCTCGTCAACTCTCTCTCTCTCACAGAGAGGAAAGATGAGGAGTAGGATCTCAGGGGATCCCAGACCCTGACCTTTCTCTCTCTCAACAAGACTCTCTCTCCTCTCTCACACACACTCTCTCTACTCTCTCTCTCGGAGAAGAGAGGATCTTTCTCCTCTCTCTCTCTGATTCGTCTTTTCTCTCTCACTTCTCGAGTCGAAAGAGACCTCTCACTCTCTCGTCTCTCTCTCACGAGAACTCTCTCGTTCTCTCGAATCCTCACTCAATCTCTCTCTCTTTTCTCTCTCTCCTCTCCCCTCTCTCTCTCTCGGAGAGAGACAGACAGGCGCTCTTCTCTCAAAGAGAGGAGAGACAATGGCTCTCATAAACTGAATTAGGGAGGGTCCATTTAGGGCCCTGGAGCTGGTAGGACCCAGGAGGGAGGAAGCAGCTGGAAGGAAAGACAAAAAGGAGATATAAAGGATGGAGGGGAAAGCGGAAAAGATGTATGATGAAGAGGAGGAAGAGCGGAAAGAATAAGGAAGAGGAGGAGGAGAGGAGGAAGAGAGGAAAGAAGAAAAGAATGAGGAAGAGGAGGAGGAGAGGAGGAAGAGAGGAAAGAAGAAAAGAATAAGGAAGAAGATGAGGAGAGGAGGAAGAGAGGAAAGAAGAAAAGAAGAGGACCAGAGGAGAGAGGAGAGAGAGGAAGAGAGGAGAGAGAGAGAGAGCGAGGGGAGGAAAGGGGAGAGAGGAGGAAGAGAGGAGAGAAGAGAAGAATGAGGAAGAGGAGGAAGAGAGGAGAAGGGAGGAGAGGAGGAAGAGAGGAGAGGAGGAGAATATGGAGAAGAGAAGAGGAGGAAGAGAGGAAAGAAGAAAAGAATGAAGGAAGAGGAGAGAGGAGAGGAGGAGAGAGGAAGGAAGAAAAAGAAGAGGAAGAGAGGAGGAGAGGAGGAAGAGAGGAAAGAAGAGAGAGAATGAGGAGAGAGGAAGAGAGGAGAGGAGGAAAGAGAAATAAGAAAAAAGAGGAGAGGAGAAGAGAGGATGAGAAAAGAATATGGCCAATGAGGAGAGGAGGAAGAGAGGAAAGAAGAAAGGAGAGAATGATGAGGAGAAGGAGAGGAAAGAAGAATGAGGAGAGGAGGAAGAGAAAGGAGGAATCAATGAGGGAGGAGGAAGACAAAGAAGAAAAGAAAGAAGAAGAGGAGAGAGAAGAGAGGAGGAGCAATAAGGAGTAAGATGAGGAGAGGAAAGAGAATGAAAGAGGAAAGAAGAAAAGAAGAAGAAAGGAGGAGGAGAGGAGGAAGAAGGAATGAAGGAATGAATAGGCAGGGGGAAGGGAGGAAGAGAGGAAGAGGGAGAGAAGAGAGGAAGAAGAAGAAAGAAGAGAAAGAGGAAGAAAAGAGAGGAAGAGCGAAGGAAGACTAAGAAAGAGAAGAAGAGGAAGAAGAGGAGAAGAGAGGAATAGGAAGAAGGAATATAAAGAGGAGAATAAGGAGAGAGAAGAAAAGAAAGAGACCGGAGGAAGAAGAAAGAGAGAGAGGAAGGAGGATGAATGCGAGATAAAGAGAAAAAAGAAGAAGAAGAGAAGAAGAGAAGAGGGGAAGAATGAATAGGAGAGGGGTAATGAATGAGGAGAAAGGAAGAGAAGAAGAAGAAGAAAGAGAGATGGAGGAAAGAGAAGAGATCAGAGGAAGGAGCTGAAGAATGAATAGGAGGGGGTAATATGAGCAAAAAGAGAAGAAGAGAAGAAAGAGAGAAGGAGGAAGAAGAAAGAGGGAAGGAGGAAGAGGATGAAGAATGAATAGGAGGGGGTAATATGAAGAAAAGAGAGAGAAGACGAAGAAGAGAAGGAGGAAGAAGAAAAGAGAGGAGGAAGAGGATGAAGAATGAGGAGGAGAAGAAGAAGATGGAGAAACAAGGAGAAGAAGAAGAAGAAAGAAGAGAAGGAGAAGAAGAAGAACAAGTTAAAATGAGGAAGAGACGAAGCAGGAGGAAGAGAAAGAAGGAAAAAGAGAAGGGCGCAGAAAGAAAAAAGAGAAGAGGAAGGAAGAGAAGAAAGAAGAGGGAAAAGGATGGTAAAAGGAAGGAAGGAAACAGCGAGGAAGTAGACAAAGGAGGGGGGGGGGATCAGAATGGAGAAGCCTTTTACTATATCCGCAGACAGTAGAACGAAATCATCCCCTTTGCCCAAGGCAAAAAGAAAGAAAAACAGACAAGACAGAAAGAAAGACAGAAAGAAAGAAAGAAAGAAAGAAAGAAAGAAAGAAAGAAAGAAAGCAAGAAAGCGACAAGCGTATCAACATTGTCCCAGTAGCCTAGCATAAGATTGTTTTAACATTATTTTTGAAAATAACAGGCTTACCACTTGGTGAAAATTAACTCCTTTTGGAGCTATCATATTCTATCAAGAAATAAAACAAGACTTGATCTTTAGATGAGGGGGGTTTTTCATACTGACTTTCTTAATATTACTTATTTTAAAAAAAATTAAAATTGCTAAAAAAAATAATATATTTTCTTGATTTATGCATCAAAAAAGAAACCCATTTGGGGGAACGGAGGAGCGGTTTACATTAATAATAAACTTTGGGGGTAGGTAGAAAAGAATAGGCCAACACGTGTCATCTGTGTAACATTAGAAACATTCTATCAAATTTTATCAACACGAGTTCAATAGTTTAGGCAGTGATTGTGAGAGAAAACGAGTTTTTTTTAAATTAAAATAAGAAATGATACAGACAAAAACAAAAACACGATTCAAAAGGGTTCAGTGGAATGGCAAAATTCCGTTTGCTGAGTGAGTGAGAGACATGCTCTCTCTCTCTCTCTCTCACTCTTCTCTCTATCTCTCTCTCTCTCTCTACTCTCTCTCTCCTCTCTCTCTCTCTCTCCTCTCTCTCTCTCTCTCTCTCTCTCTCTCTCTCTCTCTCTCCACTCTCTCTCTCTCTCTCTCTCTCTCTCTCTCTCTCCTCTCTCTCTCTCTCTCTCTCTCTCTCTCTCTCTCTCTCCTCCCCTCTCTTCTCTCTCCTCCTCTCTCTCTCATCTCTCTCTCTCTCTCTCGTCCCATCTCTCTATCTCGTCTCCTCTCTCTCTCTCTCTCTCTCTCTCTCTCTCTCCTCTCTCTCTCTCTCCACCCTCTCTCTCGCTCCTCTCTCTTATCTCTCACTCTCTCTCCTCTCAATCTCTCTCTCTCTCTCTCTTCCCTCCCTCTCGAATCTCTCTCTCTCTCCTCTCTCTCCTCTCTTAACTCGCTCTCTCTCTCTCTCTCTCCGTCTCTCTCTCTCTCTCTCTCTCTCTCTCTCATCTCTGCTCTCTCTCTCTCTCTCCTCTCTCTCTCATCCTCAGAGACAACTACTTGTTGTCAACGAAACTGTTCCCCTCCTTGACGTAA
>CM065704.1:34967493-34969993 GCA_017654935.2 Phymorhynchus buccinoides
GGGGCATTGTCTCAGGAAAGTAGGTCTTATGTGGGAGGGTGTCTTATAATGGGAGGTCTTACAAGGGAGGTTCCACTGTAGTAGTAGTAGTAGTAGTAGTAGTAGTAGTAGTAGTAGTAGTAGTAGTAGTAGTAGTAGTAGTAGTAGTAGTAGTAGTAGTAGTAGTAGTAGTAGTAGTAGTAGTAGTAGCCAGTAGTAGTGCCCTTTACTCAAATGACTTTTACCATTAGTTGACATTAGCCTGCAGTAGGGGCCAACAGTAACATGAGAGCTGTACAATAGATGCTTTTCTACAGTAATGGAAAATCACGGTACAGTTTAGTCTCTTGTGGAAGACTATGACGCTCAAACGAGGGGGCCCTTAGCACCGGCTCTGGTGCTGCAGCCAATTGGATGGGCTAGCTTTGGGGGACCTTCCTCAACGCCAGCTGTGTCCTCGAATCCCATTGGCCGAGAGAGTGGGGATGTACCCTGGGCAAGGCATTTCCGCTATAAACAAATTCTCGCCCAGCCCGCCAGAATAGTATCTGCCCCCCTCTGATATCTGGCAGTCATGGTCGGAAGCGACTGACTGGAAGCGTACTGCTGGTATACAGCAGCAGCAGCTGTTTGATGAGGTCCCTGTTGGGATGATCCCTGGTGTCGTTTAGCCAGGGTACGTCAACAACAACTATTAACAACAACAACTATTAACAACAACAATGCTGAATTCGACTTTACTCTTTAAAGTATGAAAGTATGCACGTATGAAGAGTTCAGACCTACATCCCAAAAAAAAGAGTGATACCGGGGGGGTCTCTTATATAAATAGTTCCACCACCTTCTGGAAGTTCCGTGCTTGTAACTTCCTCTAATCTGTCACTCTCTTTGACTCTGCCTTTTCCCTCTGCTTACTGTCATCTACTATCTTTCTGCCTTTCCTGTCTATTCTCTTGCCCTTTTTTTTTCTCCAAGAAACACTTTCAAAAAGATTTCCTCCTGCCGAAGTCGGATATGCTGGGCCTAATTATTTCTTACTTAGGCGCATAACGGCAGCATGACGCATCTGCGCTCATAATTGACAGACAACTGTCTGAGCGATAGAAGAAGAAGAAGAAGAAGAAGAAGAAGAAGAAGAAGAAGAAGAAGAAGAAGAAGAAGAAGAAGAAGAAAAAGAAGAAGAAGAAGAAGAAGAAGAAGAAGAAGAAGAAGAAGAAGAAGAAGAAGAAGAAGAAGAAGAAGAAGAAGAAGAAGAAGAAGAAGAAGAAGAAGAAAGAAGAAGAAGAAGAAGAAGAAGAAGAAGAAGAAAGAGAAGAAGAAGAAGAAGAAGAAGAAGAAGAAGAAGAAGAAGAAGAAGAAGAAGAAGAAGAAGAAGAAGAAGAAGAAGAAGAAGAAGAAGAAGAAGAAGAAGAAGAAGAAGAAGAAGACGACGACGAAAGGAAGAGTAACACCTGCGCAGAAAGATTAAAGATAAATATTTTATATCTCTCTCTTCTTCTTTTTTTTAAAAATGTCGATGTTATTTCAAGACAATGCATGTTTTCTTAAATCATGTGTCAGAATGATTGACGATTTTTGCTACCTTGTCAGACGGAGAAACGATAAGTATAAAAAAACCACAAAAAACAAAAAACAGTTAATCAAAATGTATCTCATTTTTTGTTATCTAATTTTTGCTTTTCTTTTACTTTATTACTAAGCCACCCCCCCCCACCCCACCCCACCCAAAAAAACGCTGTTTTTAAAAAAATAGGCAAGAACATTAAACCAAAGACACTAAAAAGAAAGACTAACGTCCGGTCCCTTTTCCCTATACGAGTAGCGAGGACAGAAACACTGGTTATGTCCCTTTTAAACGTGACACCTTTAGGTTACATTAACTCTTTTTTTCAAACCTGAGAGAGTTATCTTTTCGTGAGTCAGTTATACTTTGGATAACTGTCCCACTAACGATAACTCTATCAGCCCGGCTCGCCGTAACTCTTAGCGTAGTCCATCTTACCCTTTTAGAGTCTTTGATTAACTAATGATAATAACTCTATCAGCCCGGCTCGCCGAAACTCTTAAGTAGTCCATCTTACCCTTTTAGAGTCTTTGATTAACTAACGATAATAACTCTATCAGCCCGGCTCGCCGTAACTCTTAGCGCAGTCCATCTTACCCTTTTATAGTCTTTGATTAACTAACGATAATAACTCTATCAGCCCGGCTCGCCGTAACTCTTAGCGTAGTCCATCTTACCCTTTTAGAGTCTTTGATTAACTAACGATAATAACTCTATCAGCCCGGCTCGCCGTAACTCTTAGCGCAGTCCATCTTACCCTTTTATAGTCTTTGATTAACTAACGATAATAACTCTATCAGCCCGGCTCGCCGTAACTCTTTAAGTAGTCCATCTTACCCTTTTAGAGTCTTTGATTAACTAACGATAATAACTCTATCAGCCCGGCTCGCCGTAACTCTTAGCGTAGTCCATCTTACCCTTTTAGAGTCTTTGATTAACTAACGATAATAACTCTAT
>CM065704.1:35002493-35052397 GCA_017654935.2 Phymorhynchus buccinoides
TGTGTGTGTGTGTGTGTGTGTGTGTGTGTGTGTGTGTGTGTGTGTGTGTGTGTCAGTCTGTTGTGTCCGACAATGACTGCCATTTAGTAGAGGGGACACGGGCTTTTCGGAACTTACTGTCTATAAGAGGCTACGCCTAATTAGACGTTAAACCAACTATTAAGAGATATTTTCGGCGGTTTGATGGGCAAACTTTAGTTGACAGTGGATGGAGAGGCCTGGGCTAAAGGGATAAGAAGACAAAAGGCGTTGAGAAAGATCCCTACACATTTCTGGCAGCAGCACTAGTAGACCTAATTGGCCACTGCAACTAGGGTTTTTAACGCCTTTGACGGCAAGAGTTAATCCCCTGTTGATCAGTATCCAAAGGGGCATTCACTCTTGCAAAATTCAGACATTTAGTGGCCTCAAATAGGGTTATTGGCGAGAGTTATTCCCTTGTTTGGTCAGTACTCGAGCATCTTCCCCCACCCACCAAGGGCATTCACTCTTGCAAAAGTCAGCCACTCAGTGGCCTAAAATAGGGTTATTGGCGAGAGTTACTCCCTTGTCTGGTCAGTACTCAAGCATCTTCCCCCCACCCACCAAGGGCATTCACTCTTGCAAAAGTCAGCCACTCAGTGGCCTCAAATAGGGTTATTGGCGAGAGTTACTCCCTTGTCTGGTCAGTACTCAAGCATCTTCCCCCACCCACCAAGGGCATTCACTCTTGCAAAATGTGTTCGTTGCAGTGGCCAATAGTCAGGGCAAACGATCCCAACGTTGAGAGTCGAAGTTTTTCTCAAAGATGAAGCTGTAGGCCTAATTGCTTGTTTCACAAAAAGATCATGCTGCAATATTAACTCTTTGGTTTCTGTATTTAGAGAAGTTTCAACTACTGTTCATTCCTGAGAACCTCTTTAGCTGCTGAGAAAGTTTATCCCGTTGATTCCTACGGGCCTCTTTTGCTCGTGATGTCATGCAACATGATGCAACTGTTATTACTTTGCTCTTCTATAATTGCATTGCAATGAGGGGGTTTTCCCTTTTCTTACTGGGCCAAGTATTGTTTATGAAAGAGAAACAGGCTGCTGAAAACATGCCGCATATTCACAATAACATAACACCCCTTTATACAGTTTGACTCTCTCTGGAAACCCAGGAACAGGGAGATAGAGAGCTCTATAAAGCTAGGAATCTGCAGTTGCTCCCATTCAACCTCAAAGGCGGTTCTCAGGAACGAAAGAGTTTATAACAACGCGTCATCAACGTTCAAGTAATACCACTAGCTCTAACAATGATCGGTCAACTGATGACGCATGGATGCAACTTGTCCAGGGACGGTATTCATGTCGAGATAGCATGAGACTTAGCATGATGCTAACTTAGAAGCTCTTCCAAAAGTCCTATTAAATCCTATAGGACATTGGAAGAGCTTCTAAGTTAGCATCATGCTAAGTCTCATGCTATCTCAACGTGAATACCGTCCCTGGTATACAGTGGAACCTCCCTTATAAGACCTCCCGTTATAAGACTCCCTCCCATATAAGACCTACTTCTCCGAGACATTGCCCTTCTGTGTCAGTATTAAAATTACCTCCCTTATAAGACCCCTCCTTCATATGACCTCATTTTGGATGAGTTTTGAAAGGTTTTTTAAGGGAGGTTCCACTGTACTAGGATATCATGACTGCAATTAATTATTGAAGAAAGATAATTAGCTGAAAATGTTCATAAAATACAGCTTCATGTTTGGTAAGAAAGGCAAAAACTGAAAAATGGAATTAACCGAAAAATGTAGGGGGGTGGCACCTCTTGACCTATGCATCTTGACCTTTACCTTCTTCTTTTTTCCTTCAGCTGCAGGGGGACATTACCCCTAGACCCCGGCCTTTCAGGTTTTTTCATTTTGTGTTGTTGCACCCTAACCCTAACCCTAACCCTAACCCTAACCCTAACCCTAACCCTAACCCTAACCCTAACCCTAACCCTAACCCTAACCCTAACCCTAACCCTAACCCTAACCCTAACCCGAACCCTAACCCTAACCCTAACGTGATATGAACACGAAAACACATAATAACTTCATAACGATAATTACAAAGTATTTTTTATCAATAACACTGCTGTATTGTTACAGGATATTGTCCGAAATCTTCAAATATATAAAATTTAAAAAATACGCCTACTGCACAATAGAATACTGCCGAACATAATCTGTACCAAATAGCTCGTCACCAAAAGTTAAAGGTCCCCTTAATATTTTGCGTTATTTTCAAACTGATGAGCGGTGAAATAAAGGATGAACACAAATGGATTAAATAGTGGTAATTAATTAATAGTATTCAAAATTGATTACAATCTAGTAGGCCTGAAATCAGTGTTTCTTTCTTTGCTCACTTCTTTTTAGTTTCCTTTTCTTTCTTATTTTTGCTGTCCCATCTTCTGGACCGTACAGTGGCGTTGCTCCCACGCCAGCCATTACGAATCCCAACTCGCAGCCACACCCTGGTTTGTCAGGTCGCTGAATCCGAAACCAGCACTCGGTCCACGGGGAGCGAACCTATGTTACCGAGGAGACACTGCACTGCTGCCGAGTCACTTCGTTGGAGTTCAGTGGAGCCTGTTCAGAGTTAGCATACACAGGACACCACCTACTAAGCTGGTGACACTATTCTCTTAGTCGCGGAGCCAGCGTGAGTGAGGTCCTCCTCCGGGGGTGCCACTACAACCGTCCACCGACAGCTCCCCAGAACATACAGCTCCCCATGACTTTGACCCGAATGATCCAAGGGCATAAACTGGATTGAAAATCAAAACTGGGGTCAGAGCAGGGCATGCATGCAAGGCCTCAGAATTTGAGACTTTGTTTTGTTTTGGATGATTGATGGAAATGAGGCGGATGACAACGATGATGATGATGGTATGGAGTTCTGTATCGGTCCGAGACTATGTGACAGGGATCGATGAAGCCTACACTTCCTTTCATAATGATATCCCGGCGTTAACCAGGCCCGAGAACTACAAACACCTGCAGAGTTGGTCATGAAATTAGAGCAACACTCTCAGAATCGCATCTGTTAAGCGGATGAAGCTCGACTGCGTGGTTTCAGTCTTCCCATGGAGCCCATAGCCACTCAATCTGGGTAGAAGTCGGTCTAGGACCGAAGAAGAAAAAAACCCTGATGGGATTCGAACCCGAGACCTCCCAGCCAGTAGACCAATTCTTATTCGTTTTTGTCGCTGCTGCTGCTGTTGCAGTGTGTGTGGGGGGGGGGGGGGGGGGGGGACAATTTCAGCTTGGCTTACAGTGTACTGTACATCCCCTCAGAAGAAAAAAACCCTGATTCTACAAAATGTTGACACACGGATTATGCAAGCAAAACGCACAACAAAAAGAAGAAAACATGACAGTTGACCCAGAAACCATCCCTCTTTCTAGTGTCTTTACCTCCTCTCCTTCACGCCTCCCCGACCTCCATAGCGATTTCTCCACCACATCCCGTCTCCCTCTAACCGACTCCGTTTGGTTAGGAGCTTATTCATTTTTACAGCCCTTATACGTAACTCTCTCTCTCTCTCTCTCTCTCTCTCTCTCTCTCTCTCTCTCTCTCTCTCTCTCTCTCTCTCTCTCTCAGAATCGCGTTGCCTAAAATCTTTATCCTTGAAAAAATAAAAAAATAAAGTTCAAGTTTTCAAGTTCTCTCTCTCTCTCTCTCTCTCTCTCTCTCTCTCTCTCTCTCTCTCTCTCTCTCTCTCTCTCTCTCTCTCTTTGTTGCCTTTATTTCTCGTAATTTCAAGCTTTTCTTCCTTTCCCTCCTCTTTTCAAGATTTTATTCAGGCAACTTAGCATAATTTTGTTATAAACCTTAGCTCTTTTTCTTCCTTTCCTTCCGTCCTTCTCTCTCTCTCTCCCTTCCTCTCTCTCTCTCCCTCTCCCTCCCTCCCATTCAACCATGATGGGCAGAAGGCCAGGCAGGTCTCAGAATAAATCAAGCCCAGTGCAGCAGCGGCAGCAGCAGATCGATGCCGGACCTGTATTGATTATATTACTCACACCCTTCCACAAAAAAAGGCCTGCGGTGGCCCACTCACCCACTAGCCTCTGTAGGGGAAGATGGGGCTATGCCCCTAGGTGGAGTAATCCGTAGAGGAAGGAGGGCAATGAGGCCTGACATCTGTAGGGCATTGTTCCTTTTTTTGGTGGCAGAGTGGCTAAGTCGTTCGCCTGCCGATTTCAATGCGTGACTGCAGCGACCCTGGTTCGAATCGCGACCTCGCCTTTTCTTTCTAGTTCGACAGGAAATTCGAACAGAACGTCAAGTCCTTAGGATGGGGACTTAAAGCTAGTCTGACCCGTGCGCTTTACGCACGTAAAAGTCCCACGGCAGTTGAAAGTTGGTACGACCAGGAATTGATAGCTAGGTGTGTCAAGTCTGCCCTCACCCTGTCTCCCCCTGCCCCCGATTAAGAAAGGGGTAGGCGCAGCTCAAATTTCACAGATAAGTCTGTGACTAGAATATACCAATTAAAAAGCCAAGTTTTGAATTAAACCACCTAGCATCTGTGAGATAATGCCCCAACTTGGGAAAAATGTTTTTCGTATTGCTTATCGAGCCTGTGATTGCACTCCATGAATAAAGTTGTTTTGAATTTGATTTTTAAATCGTCTGGTTTCTGTAAGGGAAAGTTGGGCATTGTTCCTATTTGGGGGGTAAACTGCCTGGCATAATGTGGGGTAATGCCCCAGCTTGGGGTAAATTATCTAGTTTCTGTAATGGAAAGTTGGGCATTGTTCCTATTTGGGGGGTAAACTGCCTGGCATAATGTGGGGTAATGCCCCAGC
Source organism: Phymorhynchus buccinoides (assembly GCA_017654935.2). Lineage (NCBI taxonomy): Eukaryota > Metazoa > Mollusca > Gastropoda > Neogastropoda > Raphitomidae > Phymorhynchus > Phymorhynchus buccinoides. The sequence continues at coordinate 35,007,319 of CM065704.1, forward strand.
TTGGGGTAAAGTATCTGGTTTATGTAATGGAAAGTTGGGCATTGTTCCTATTTGGGGTAAACTGCCTGGCATAATGTGGGGTAATGCCCCAGCTTGGGGTAATTTATCTGGTTTCTGTAAGGGAAAGTTGGGCATTATTATGATAATAAATGCTACAAAAGTAAAACTCACATGAGTAAAGGATATGACGGTGTTGTTGTTGTTTTCATAGAATAATAAGCCTATCAATAAAAAGATTTTTGTTTTCTGAAAAGACGCATAATCTGTAGAGGAAAATAAGCCAGTAACAAAACAAAAAATATCAGTCTAATAATAAACATGAATAAAATATATGAACAAGGATTCCATCCCAGCCGTATTTCATTAGATGAGTGCCCCAAGCAGTCAACATAATAGAAATGCACAGCTCGCTTCAAACGTCTAATTTGGGGAACTCATGCGCTCGTTTCCATTTCCCTTACTCTATATCCTGCTTCTTTTTCTCCTCCTCCTCCTTCTTTTTCTCATCCTTCTTCGTCTTCTTCTTTTGTCTCCATCTCCACCTTGATGCAAGTTCGCTTAACGTCCTCCGGCCTGGATCAGGCACACACGGGACATTGATAACTATAAAGATGGTGGGATGATCCTGGAGACACTGCAATACCAGGGAAATCCCGAAGTGTTGTTTTTTTAATCATCAAGATAGTTACATTAAAACTAATAAAAGTAACCTTTTAAAATAAAAAAATAACCTCCACCTTATCATTAACCCTTCCACCGCCAAAGTCGCATTTTAGCACCACATGATTTTAACACCTATGTCAGAAAAAGGCATCGAATTGGGGCCTATTATCCAAAGACCCTGTTGTCTTAGTTTGGGGAAGTAAGGATAGACCTTATTTGATATTTGTCACAGAAGAATCCCCCAATACTGCAAATGGATTTTGTTCTCTATCCAGGTCAATTTAATGGAAATGTTTGGCTGAAATATGGCTGGCGGTGAAAGGGTTAATTATATTCTTCTTCTACTTCTTGTTCTTCTTCTTCGCGCATCATAGCTGTTCCCCCATTTTCTGTTATGCTTCCGTTGTCCTTTCCATTACCGGGTGTGGGTTTTTCCCCTCCAGCACACACACATGATGTAGGTCTACACATGCGCTCACGTGGTGTAGAGTGGCACAGTGGTAGCGCGTTCGCTTCGTGTCAAGTAAACCCGAGTTCGAACCTGGGTACAGGGGATTTTTTCCTCTCATTCTGCACTAGGCCATAACGGTCTGAACGTGGAGTCTTTCGGATGAGACGATAAACCGAGGTCCCGTGTGCCCATGCACTTAGCATACGTTAAACCCAGCGGCAACGAAAAAGTTGTCATTTGGTAAAAATGTACTCCCCCCCCCCCCCCCCCCCCCCCCCTCATCAGTGACAAAAATCGCATGCAAAAAAAACACAACAAAAAACACAAAAACAATTGGGTGGCGCGCCTCTGGCTGCGACGCGCTCTCCAGGTGGGAGCAACCCGAATTTCACAGAGACGCCTCTGTGACTATAAAGTACCTAATAAATAAAATAAAATACCTAATAAAAGTACATTCAAACAGACAGAGTGCTCATACACGCGCACGTATGCACACACATACACCACACACGCACCAAATCCAAATCAGTTTTATCTGTGCTCAGAGTATGTAGCTAAACAAAATCAATATTGTATGCTTCATATCAATTCCAATCAACGGTAAAATCAATGTTGTATGCTTCATATCAATTCCAATCAACGGTAAAATCAATGTTGTATGCTTCAGATCGATTCCAATCAATGGTAAAATCAATATTGCATGCTTCATATCAATTCCAACCAATGGTAAAATCAATGTTGTATGCTTCATATCGATTCCAATCAACGGTAAAATCAATGTTGTATGCTTCATATCGATTCCAATCAACGGTAAAATCAATGTTGTATGCTTCAGATCGATTCCAATCAATGGTAAAATCAATATTGCATGCTTCATATCAATTCCAACCAATGGTAAAATCAATGTTGTATGCTTCATATCAATTCCAATCAACAGTAAAATCAATGTTGTATGCTTCAGATCGATTCCAATCAATGGTAAAATCAATGATGCATGCTTCAGATCAATTCCAATCGATGGTAAAATCAGTGCTGTATGCTTCAGATCAATTCCAATCAATGGTAAAATCAATAATGCATGCTTCAGATCAATTCCAATCGATGGTAAAATCAGTGCTGTATGCTTCAGATCAATTCCAATCAATGGTAAAATCAATATTGTATGCTTCAGATCAATTCCAATCACACACACACACCCCTCCCCTTCCCTTGAGGATACTGAGGTGTCTTTCGTACAAATAATTCCCCCACCTGGAAGTTCTGTGCCTGCAACCTCCTCTAATATGTCTCTCTCTGTGACTGCCTTTCCCTTTGCTTACTGTCATCTACAACCTTTCAGCCTTATTGGTCCATTCTCCTGCTTTTTGTTTGTGGCTCAAGCCACAAACCTATAACTCACTTTGTCGGTCGGTCTGTCGTTCCAAAATTGTCGCACTTCAAATCGAGGCTACACTTCAAAATTAATTGAGGCCGCTCTTTAAAATGATGTATTTTAAAAGCGTACAAAATCATAAACATACGTAATACAGACACTACAACAGACACGACGAGTATGCGGTGCTTCTTTCGATGAGTATAAGTAGGATACATAGTTTTAAATGTTTTCCAAAAGATATAAAAAGTTACGAAATGGTGCAGAGATAACATTCTGGTTTACAGATTAAAATTATTGAAAATCCAGGGGAGGTAACTCATGATTGGAGTGGTTAAAAATAGACCGTGTGCCACAAACTATTGCGATTTCGCGCTTGTTTTTCAAAAGACGGACATGCTGGGCCTATTTCCTAGTTAGGCGCATAATGGCAGTATGACGCATCTGCGCTCGTATGACAGTCCTGAGACAGTCTGAATGATTGACAAAGAATTCCAATCAACACCGTTTGATCATTGATTTGCCTACACAGGTATATATATATATATGGCACCGTGTCTGCAGCGGTTGTCGAGTCATCCTGCGAGAGATGAATAGTAAAGAGAGCTGGGGGTGGGGGGGGGGGGTGCATTTGGAGGGTAGGAGAGGTGGGGGGGGGGGGCGGATAAATGAGAAAGGGGGTTAGCGGGTACGGAGAGGAGTGAAGCAGGAAAATCAGTGGCCACCTTACGACCCGCTGAAATTGCCTGTCTGCTGCATTGGAGATTTATCCTGCCGGTGAGATATCTGCGTGCATGAGATGCAACACTGAACTAATAGAAGGCACTGACACAGTACAGCGCAAACTTCCGCCTACAGAGGAAGCGTGGGTTTGTTTGTTTTTAGCTCAATTAACCCTTTCACCGTCAAAGTCGCATTTTAGCACCACAGTGATTTGACGCCTATGTCACTGAAAAGGCATCAAATCGGGGTCTGTTATCCAAAGACCCTATAGTCTTAGTTTTGGGAAGTAAGGATAGACCTTATTTTATATGTGTCACAGAAGAATCCCCCAATACTGCAGATGGATTTTGTTCTCTACCCAGGTAAATTTAATGGAACATTTTGGCTGATATATGGCTGGCGGTAAAAGGGTTAAATACATTAACACTAAGACTATAAAAGTCTCAAGAAAAAAAAAGCTCAGCTGAGCTAAACCATGGATCCTATATTTACGATATATTGTCCATGGCTAAACCTAGTGTTTATCTTTATTTCCAAGACTTCGTCAATGACTGACAACAGTGCGACGTCATAAACCTATGAAAATGTACAAGTCTGGAATAAAGCTCACTATACATTTTATAAAAGTCTGGAATAATAAACATCTGAAGAGAGGCAGCAAGAATCAAAGTGTACAGATAAGATCAGCTGTATGCATGCTTAGGTCTAATACATTTGTGCACGGGATAAGCCCGCTGTGTCCCAGGCCAGATATGTCCCACTTCTGGTTGATCCCGCTGTGTCCCAGGCCCGATATGTCCCACTCCTGGTTGATCCCGTTGTGTCCCAGGCCCGATATGTCCCACTTCTGGTTGATCCCGCTGTGTCCCAGGCCCGATCAGGGTTCCCAGGGATTTCAGCTATCCCCAAGTAAGGACCTTGTAAGGACCTGTAGGCGTAAGGATAATCTCCATCTTTTACTTTAGCCAACGATCTTGAAAGGAACACTTTCCCAGCATTGTGAACAACGTCTAAGCCGATAGAAAAACTATGGCTGACACAGATAATACGAGTTTTCTCGCAAAACGACACCAGGATAAAGAACGAGATTTCAGTCCAATTTCTCTTGACAACTCGCGGTGCATCATTCGTCTGCTAAGCGGTCAGTTGAAACGGGAAGGTGGGGGAGGGGGGTAAGGTGAAGTAGGTGCTGAGCGATGTTTCTCAAGCGTAAAATCGCTGCTTCTGCGATCTATTTTGAGTATGGTCTTGCTGCTCAGGGCAGTTTTTGGCAGCTGTCAGGACTTGTAAGGACCTTGAAGTGAAAATAAGCATTTGTAAGGCCTTACTTGGAGATTTCAATTTGTCAAGACTTATAAGGACTGGTAAGGCCCCTATGAACCCTGCCGATATGTCCCAAAGGCGTACCCAATTGTAAATTGGAGGATTCTGTTAGGTCCCAGGTCCAACAGGGCCCAATAGGGCCCAGGAAATTGGTGTACTTGTTAACGTTTGTGCGTTATGGCTATAATATCGATGGTGGTGGTCTGCGTGTGCGGCGAGTGTGCGCGCACCGTGTGTGTGTGTTGGGGTTAACTATTAGTGCGCGCGCATGTATGCGTCAGTGTCATGACTCTCTCTATATATATATCTCTCTCTCTCACACACAGAGAGAGAGAGAGAGAGAGAGAGAGAGAGAGAGAGAGAGAGAGAGAGAGAGAGAGGGGGGGGGGGGCTGAAATGTAGGCTACGTGGGACACAACAGGATGGGACCCCCTTGTGCACAGCTCAGAGTCATGGGTCAACACCCGAAACACCTCTACTATTTCTTGATGAGATCTCCTTTTGTAACACACGCAAAAGCCAAAGGGCAATACTTTTAGGACTGACTTGACCACGCACCGTCAGGGTTCCCAATCGTCCCGCAAAACAAGGGGTCCCAGGGACCCCTTCACTGACAGTATAAAGGGTCCTAGAGGCGGGATAGAGGGTCCCAGTGGCATTGCGAATGCTAAAAAGAATTTTTCTACTGCATCCCTGGGACCCCCGGCACATTCTTTTAGAGGGTCCTTTAGAATTTTAGTGCTTCATAGACCCCCATTTTACATTAGACCCCAAATGGGGGTCCCTGACCGTTTCGGTGCATTGCGTCAGCATTATTTTGGGAACGAGGGCTGTCCGTGTGTGTGTGTGTGTCCGTGTGTCATCAAAATGTGTTCCAGTCCATAGCGCCTAAACCAATTAACCGATCTTAATGAAACTTGGTACAATGATTCTTTAGACCTTGCAGATGATTCACGATGCGATGCGATAATTTGGGTTTAACGTCCTCTCGACCCGGGCGACAGATGATTCACGAATGAAAAATTGTGTTTTACGTCCTTTTGGTCTGGAACAGACACATATGGGACATTTGAAGATACAAAGATGGTGGGAACAATACTGGAGGCAATGCAACTCCAGTAAAGTCCCGATTTGTTAACAATACAGGTAGGTGTAGCGGTAACCACGCCTCGGTTAAACCTCATCGGCTATGGTACCGCCACAAGTATATGACAGATGATTCACGAATGAAATTTTGGGTTTTACGTCATCGACGAAAATGGAGTTTTACGTCCTCTTGGTCTGAATCAGACACATATGGGACATTTGTAAATACAAATATGGTGGGAACAATACTGGAGGCAATGCCCGGAGGCAGTACGAAACCAGTAAAGTGCCGATTTTTAAAATTAATACAGATAGCTGTAGCGGTGACCACGCCTCGGTTAAACCTCATCGGCTATGGCACCGCCACAAGTATTGGACTAAAAATGGTCAGATTCACAGAACGACAAGCCAAAGCAACGTAATCCCAGCGAGAAAAGTTTGAATATTTTTTTTAAAAAACTGATTATTTAAAAACTAATGGATGGATTTAAGCCAAAGTAGCTTTACTGAAAAGGAGTTACTGAATACTATTTTGTTGCAAATTATCTTATTTCTAAACAATGCTATACTAATACAGAAAATTATTAAACACAAAAATACACGACCATAGAATTCAAAATTAATTCCCCTGAATTTTATCAGTAGGTCGCATTTTTATTAAATTCAAGGGAGATCATTATAATTTACAAGTGGCATACAAATTATTTTCCCTTTTTTTTTTTACAACAGATAATAAAGTATTCATGAATGTTGACCAATAAAATTATATGATTGACTCATTATTTGTTTGCTCCCTTCCTCTCCCTCTCAATTTATGTCTAAATAATAATACAGTGGAACCTCCCTTATAAGACCCCCTCCCACATAAGACCTACTTCTTTGAGACATTGCCTTTCTTTGTAAGTATTAAAATTACCTCCGTTATAAGACCCCTCCCTTATAAGACCTCAGTTTGGGTGATTTTGGAAGGTCTTATAAGAGAGGTACCACTGTACCGTTATTCATGTGTATGGTGAGGTCTGTGTGGGTGTTGCTGGCACTGGGAGTACCTTTACATGGCGTTGCCATCTTGTTTTTCCTTTGCTTATTTATCTTTCTGCCTTACTGGTCGGTAGCATGATGAGGGAGCAAGTTAGCGGAGAGCGGATGAATGATTGGGTGCGGTGTGAGAGTTACATATTTGTTAATGTAAATTTACGTTTCATACTTTTTTTATTTAATATTTTTATTTGACACGGTGAAAGACAAGTTTCCATGTGCGTTGTACAATGCCAATGGCCGAGGGGATATGGACAATGAACTATAAACAAACTTATGACTTATGGTCCATTCTCACGGCTTTATTCTAGACTGAAACTCTTACAAAAAATGTATCCAGCCGAAGACGGATATGCTGGGCCTAACTATTTTGTTTGTTAGGCAGCATGACGCATCTGCGCTCATAATGTATGACAGAAAACTGTCTGAGCGATCGAAGAAGACTGAAGAAGAAGAAACCTCAGCATTATATTGATGATTTCCTCCGAAGTCGGAGTGTGGATGCTAACGTGGCGGGGTAATCAAAAACTGTCACACACGTAATGTTCTCATCCCTAGCTGGTGCGTTTGTACCATAGTGTTCAAGTGCTTCGGCTGTTGGGATGATCCCTGGAGTCTTTAAGCCAGGGTAAGACAACAACAACAACAAACGTATTGATGATTAACTGGAGCGATTTCGAGACGAACATTGAATCGAAGTCGTACAATAATGGAAGTCCTTAAAACAGGTGGCGCTGAAATCAGGCCATGCTGCTGAACTAGACTAAATGAAGTCCCAGCTACGCTTAGCTGGGCAGGTCACGTTTCTAGGATGGCTTCCAGACGCAATAAATAGTAGCCACTCTCAATATTAATGGTGGTATCGGGCCACTTCCCACCCCCACCCCCACCCCGGACATTTGCCCCCTGACACTTCCCCCTGCCATCCCCCACCCTCCAGGATATTTGCCCCCCAGACCATTTGCCCCCCGGTCACTTGCCCCCTGGTATTTTTGCCCCCAAACTAACATACATACACACAGAGAAGGGGAGGGGTGGGTCCAGGGGGGAAATGTCCGCCGTGAATGGGGGGCAAAAGTACCAGGGGGTAAATGGTCGGGGGGGGGGGGGGGTCTGTTTAACGCCCTCCGGTCTGAAAGCAGATTATATATGGGACATTAGTAGATATAAAGATGGTGGGAACGATCCCGGAGGCAATGCCCGGAGGCAGTGCAACACCAGTAAAGTCCCGAATGTTTAACAATACAGATTATTTTGACGAACCCGCGTCCCGGGGTCTCAAGTGGCCTAGACCCATTATGGTCTCGTGTGGCTCCAGTCGGGTGAGCAGCTTAGCGTTTTACTCAAGGTTTCACATACACACACACACACACACATACACACACACACAGAGAGAGAGAGAGAGAGAGAGAGAGAGAGAGAGAGAGAGAGAGAGAGAGAGAGAGAGAGAGAGAGAGAGAGAGAGAGAGAGAGAGAGAGAGAGAGAGAGAGAGAGAGAGAGAGAGAGAGAGAGAGAGAGAGGCACATACCAGGGGCGTAGCCAGTTTTCCAGAAGTGGGCAGGCTGAAATGGAGGGTCTATAGACGATGACGATAGCTTGAATGTAAAAGATGCAATGGAAGCCTCACCTTGGAGAATACCATGTGAATTTGCAATCCATATTGTTCTCTAGTCAACCCTTGAGTCAGAGTGTGAGCATCGATTCGATCACCACTCCAACTGCACCCCCCCCCCCCCCCCCCCCCCCACCCCCCCCCCCCCCCCCCCCCCCCCCCCCCCCCCCCCCCCCTCCCAGTTCATTACCCCACGCTCCTACGCACAGACCTGTTTACGCCCTACACAAGTCTGGATAGCTGAAATGAGTAGCTTTGGTGCAAAACGTGTAGTTTTATTCATTAAACCATCACAAATAATGTTCACTGAAAACGAGTAGTAATCAAGAATTAAAGAGCGTTATTTTCAATTTTGAAGAGTAGTAGAGGTCCAAATTGAGTAGAATACTACTCGAAAAAAGTAGAGTAAACAGGTCTGTACGCATGATGTATGTATGTATGTATGTATGTATGTATGCCAGTCAGTCGTTTCCGACCATGGCTGCCAGAGAGCAGTTGGGCAGATGCGATTCTGGCGGGCTGGGCTAGAATTTCTTTAGAACGGCGATGCCTCGCCCAGGGCACATCGCCACGCTCTCTGCCAAAGAATTTAGAGGACAGCTGGCGTTAGGGAAGGTCCCCAAAGGCCAACCAGTCCCTTTGGCTGCAGCAGTAGAGCCAGTGTAAATGATTCCTAGTTTGAGTCATATTCTTTAAAAAAATAAATAAACTATCATGATTTTCCACTGCTGTAGAAAATCATCAACCCACATACTCTTAACCTTTACTGGACTTCCCGGGTCGCCCACGACCCATTGACACACAAAAAATGTTATATCTCTAAAACTATTTAAGCAATCTTCATGAAATTTCATGACTTTGTCAAAAACGTAAATGGCTTTAAGTGTGCTAAATTTCATTAATGTGTATAAAATATAAATGACGTAATATGACGCAACATTTTAACATACTTGTCTCCTATGACCCATACTTTAAAGAGCAGAAATATGTCACTGCAGTGCATTGAGCATGGGTCATGGGAGACCCGCGCCATCTGGAGAAGTATAAACACATGGTGACTCTTTGACGAGTATGGGTCCTGGAGGACCCGCATCATCTGGACAGGGATAAACACTGTCAAAAATGCATGTAAAAATCTGTGGGTACTGGGAGACCCGCATCATCTGGAGAAGTATAATCACAAGCAACATCCGGTAAAGGTTAAAAGCTTTGTTTAGCTTATTCCTTTATCGTCAATAAAGATCATTTTGACTTGACTTGACTTGACTTAACACAAATCTCCAATATGATGATCATGGCATGGACATGACTGCAACAAGAAGAAGAAAGGCAATAGTCATTCAAGACAGAAAACATTTGTTTTCAATTGAAACAGCTCTTGAACTTGGGTTTCAAACACATAACAAATTCCGTGGATTTATTTCAGATTTCCACCTCCATATCTTATAAGAATTGCAATGTTGTTTTGTTGTTGTTTTTCTTCGAAAGCGCCATGCATGCTGTGGATGTGACGAAGTAAACACATCATTTTTATAAGTAACGCAAAGATTTACTTCCAAGTGTACGTTTTTATTCTTAAGCCTTGGTCACCTGTACTAGCCGGCTGTAGATGCTTTATGTTGCATACTCTTCCATATCAAGTGTTGGGTAGTCATGGTCGAGACAGAATGATGCTTTTAACCCCTTGACTGCCAGAGAAAATTAAAGAAAAAATCATTGGACAAATCATGCCATGAAAAAGGCAACTGATAGAGCCAATCTGGTAAAAATTAATGGTCTGGGGATATAACTCTCTTGGCTGTGTTAGAGCAAAAGCCAGCATATCAGTTATTCCTCTTCATCTGATAACGTCATCAGTGATGTCATCAAGTCAGTACGTGATACATTATACAGCAGTCAAGGGGTTAAGTTGGACAAGCAGAAAAATGCAGTTTTTGTCAATGCAAAAGTGTGTGAATCCCTTTTCTTTAAAAAAAAAAGAAAAGTGGTCAAGCTTTAGCCTGAGCGCCTGACCTGGATGCTACGCCCCTGCATACATGGCATAGAAAATCGTTCACCACCACCAACAAAAATCGGGACTTTCCTGGTGTTGCACTGCCTCAGGCTCCAGGATCGTTCCCACCATCTTTTTTCCGACCATGGCTGCCAGAGAGCAGTCGGGCAGATGCGATTCCGGCGATTACTATTACCAAAGATATTCTAAAAGGGTCAGATGGATTACTTAAAAGCTCGGCGAACCGGGCTGATAGAGTTATCGTTAGTGCGGACGTGTACACTATTCACAGTGGAGGCTATCCAAAAACTCGGACTGGAACTTGAACGGAGAATTCAACTGGCCTATAGATGTGTAAAATGTGTCACGTTTCAAAGGGACATAACCAGTCAGTGTTTCTGTCCTCACTACTCATATAGGGAAAAGAGACCGGATGTTTATCTTCCCCTGTACAGTCTTTGCTATTACTAATGCGATTACTAATGTCTGTTCCAGACTGGAGGACGTTAATCAGATTTCCACCACCACCAATCCCCGGGAAGACTCAGTCTTCAGGAACTTTGACCACAAGGCCTTTTACACAGTACATCCAGATTTTCCGCGCGGAAATAATCAATTAGGTACTTTATAGTCACAGAGGCGTCTCTGTGAAATTCGGGTTGCTCCCACCTGGAGAGCGCGTCGCAGCCAGAGGCGCGCCACACAATTAAAAAAAATAAATGTATGCATGCGATCTTTGTGTGACTGATGAAGTAGGAAGGGGGGGGGGGGGGGGGGGGGGTAAATTTTGACCAAATGACAACTTTTTCGTTGCCACTGGGTTTAACATGTGCTAAGTGCATGGTTTATCGTCTCATCCAAAAGACTCGGTTATATAAAATTGTACAAAATACACGGATTAGAGGAAATATGGACACGAGCACTTATTTTCTCCTTCTTTTCTTTTACTTATTGTTTCCGCACGGAAAATCCGGATGTACTGTGTACCAGGCCTTAGGGTATCTACGACCAATTGGACGTAAAACACATCCTCTACCACAACTACCACCCATCCACCCCTTACCAACCCCACTAACCCCATTCACCTCCATTAACCCGATCCTTCGTTCCCCAGAAAGGGCGATAATGGGACGACACAGACAGTTAGACAGACAACAAACCCCTTGGAACCAGACCAACAAAATGGCCCAGGTATGGGGCTAAAAAATTATAAAATACCAGTTAAGTAGTTCACTGGCTTTAATATACCAGCTAAGTAGTTAACTGTCTTTTCTTATTCCAGTTAAGTAGTTAACTGATATAATCAACTTCCGCTTCCGGCCAAAAAAAAAGGGTAATTTAACTGTTAAGTGGCATTTTGTCAGGAAACCCAACTCCTTAACTGTTTTTTGCAACACGAAATCCTATTGGATGTACTGCAGATCAGCAATCTTTTCCCATTTACACTGTGAAAGAGTTACATACCTTCAATATCATTTTTTATAAGCAATTTGTATCACGGATCGGACCTGCAGTATCTCCAGGATCTGCTCAGAGCTTTGAATGATGGTTGGTTGATGGTTCATCCCGTATGTGCTGTTTTGCAGGCGCGTGTACGTAAAACCTAAATTTCATTCATTCAAACGCCGACCAATTACAATGTGTGTTACAAAACCTTCAGAAAATAATCGCTCTCAGACGGAAAAGTAACTTAACAGTCAAGTGATATTTCGAAATGTCAGTTAACTAGTATAAACGATTTCCGCTTCCGGTAAAACAAAGTCAGTTAACTAGTTAACTGAATTAGAAAAACCGGTAAAGGCAAAGATGTGCCCCCCCCTATAAGACGGAAAAGCGCAATGAACCATGACTGTGACAAATGCCGCAGTGTACTGCAGTACATAAGGGGGGTCATATTAGATCATGGCCTTTATCATGACTGCAATTAATTATTGAACAAAGATAATTAGCTGAAAATTTTCATAAAATACAGCTTCATGTTTGGTAAGAAAGGCAAAAACAGAAAAATGGAAATAACCGAGAAATGTAGGTGTGGGGGGGGGCACATCTTGACCTTTACCGAAACGCCAGTTAAGTAGTTAACTGGTATTTTATCAATTCTGAGCCTCATACCCTGGGTTCACAACCCGCTTGACGGAGCATCAGCCTCAGCACCAACATCAACTAGTCTGGATGGTCTCCACCGACAAGACGTCACGTGCTACGATGCTCACATCCATTTCTGTCAATGGCTTTGAATTGTCGTTCCGTGGCTATTCTATCATACTAGTACAGCGAACCTCCCTTATAAGACCTTCAAAAACGACGCCCTCTGCGGTCTTTCGACCATGTGGGGAATTTTTAAATACAAAGATGGTGGGAACAATACTGGAGGCAATGCCCGGAGGCAGTGCAACACCAGTAAAGTCCCGATTTGTTTAACAATACAGATATGTGTATCAGTAACCACGCCTCATCGGCTATGGTACCGCCACAAGTTCATTTAAAAATGACCTTCAAAAATCATTGAAGATGAGGTCTTGCAAGGGAGGGGTCTTATAAGGGAGGTAATTTTAATACTTACAAAGAAGGGCAATGTCTCAAAGAAGTAGGTCTTATGTGGGAGGGAGTCTTATAATGGGAGGTCTTATAAGGGAGGTTCCACTGTATACAGTAAAAGACGGCACGTGCTACGATGCTCAGATCCATTTCTGTCAACGACTTCGGATTGTCGTTCCGTGGCTATTCTATTATACTAGTACAGCGAACCTCCCTTATAAGACCTTCAAAAAGCATCGAAAATGAGGTCTTATAAGGGAGGGGTCTTGTAAGGGAGGTAATTTTAATACTTACAATGAAGGGCAATGTCTCGGAGAAGTAGGTCTTATGTGGGAGTCTTATAATGGGAGGTCTTAAGAGGGAGGTAATTTTAATACTTACAAAGAAGGGCAATATCTCGGAGAAGTAGGTCTTATGTGGGAAGGAGTCTTATATGGGAGGTCTTTAGGGAGGTAATTTTAATACTTACAAAGAAGGGCAATGTCTCGGAGAAGTACGTCTTATGTGGGAAGGAGTCTTATAAGGGAGGTCTTAAGAGGGAGGTAATTTTAATACTTACAAAGAAGGGCAATGTCTCGGAGAAGTACGTCTTATGTGGGAAGGAGTCTTATAAGGGAGGTCTTAAGAGGGAGGTAATTTTAATACTTACAAAGAAGGGCAATGTCTCAGAGAAGTACGTCTTATGTGGGAAGGAGTCTTATAAGGGGAGGTCTTAAGAGGGAGGTAATTTTAATACTTACAAAGAAGGGCAATGTCTCAGAGAAGTACGTCTTATGTGGGAAGGAGTCTTATAAGGGAGGTCTTAAGAGGGAGGTAATTTTAATACTTACAAAGAAGGGCAATGTCTCGGAGAAGTAGGTCTTATGTGGGAAGGAGTCTTATAATGGGAGGTCTTATAAGGGAGGTTCCACTGTATAATCAGGCGGATTCTATACCAAGCCGTAGGCGAACATTTATGAACATTCTTTAAGCGGTTCCCCTTCAAGCTCAGGCATAATAGTAGTAATCCTAGAAAGCTATCGCCCTTTTCTGTGCGTCCATCGACAGAAGATAGTGCCCCCGAAATAGATGTTATTATGCTGTAATGATGAAACATGTAGGCCTACTAATATATTGCTTGAAAACCTTTTTTTTTTTTAAATCTTGATCAAACAATAACCATTCCCAGTTTTGTGGTCTTCTAGGAAGTAATGCTTTACGCCCTCTTTGGCCTTTCGGCCATGTGGGGCAATAAGTGTGGTCTTCTAGTACAGTGGAACCTCCTTTATAAGACCTTAAAAAAACATCCAAAATGGTTTTAAAGGGAGGTAATTTTAATACAAAGGGCACTGTCTCGGAGAAGTAGGTCTTATGTGGGAGGGAGTCTTATAAGGGAGGTTCCACTGTATAGCTACTGTAAGCATTTGAACAATTCATACCAATTATTTTAGTAGGAATTCACAGCTTCTTTGATAATTAATCTCAATAATTTTCGGGGAGAAAATAGGGGAGAGCACTTCGTGAAAATTAGAGTTGTTTTCCTTACTTACCCAGTCAAATACTATAGCAACAATATGGAGTCGAAGAGTGAGAAGAAGCGAGTGAACGATTTGCAAACATTTTAAATAGAAAGAGGGGTTACAAACTGATCCCCCCCCCCCCCCCCCCCCCCCCGTGGGGATACTGGGGGTCTTTTGTATAAAGTTCCCCCACCTTCTGGAAGCTATGTGCTTGTAACTTCCTCTAATCTGTCACTCTCTTTGACTGCCTTTTCCCTTTGCTTACTGTCATCTACTATCTTTCTGCCTTACCCGGTCCATTCTCCTGCCTTTTTTCAAGAAACGCTTTCAAAAAGATTTCCTCCAGCCGAAGTCGGACTTGCTGGGCCTATTTCTTAGTTAGGCGCATAACGCATTTGCGCTCATAATGGACAGGAAACTGTCTGAGCGATCGAAGAAGAAGAAAGAAGAAACTGATCCAACTTACAAAACGTCGAGAACTCGCAAAGAAATACACATTGAGATTGACCCAGATAGCTTGATGGCGAGAAACATACACCGAGTGTGTCTATATCTTAATCTAGATCTACTCAAACGCAGCATGTTCGGAGGGTGAATGTTACCATCTGAGGGGGCAATTGCTATCATACAGTCTTGACATCTGTAGGGTCCCCCTTACCAAAAATGCTTCACAATACGGGGTACCATTATAAATAACATTTTAACGGACAGAAAGTTACCACTTTCAGATTACTGTCATGCATTTTTGGAAAGGGGTGACTCTACAGATGTCAACAAATATACATGATAGCAATTGTCCCCCCCCCCCCCTCCAAATGATAATCATCCCTATTTTGGGGATCTACCTGATGGTAGAGTAAACCTGAAACTGTCACCGCTTTATTTATAAATATATGCCTGGCCTAGCTTTAACTCTTCTACTTCTAGCACCATGGGCGAACTGTATTCCCAGCACATCACACTTCACTCCCACCAAATGCAAAGACATTCACTGCCAAGTGGCCTGTCATGTGTTTGTCTATTTTCAGAGCTTAGGTTAGTGATTTTTTTCCATAACGCAAACGCACTCGGAAAAAAAAAAAGTTACCCCCCCCTCTTGTCGGTTGAGAAGCAACAAATAACCAAGAACGCTAAAAAACATAGATGGCACTAGAACAGTAGATTTGAGGGTAGGGGTTCGAGTCACCAAAAATGTAGGTGTGTACCTGTGTGTGTGTGTGTATGCAACAACTATGAAAGTTGAAAGTTAACAGTGCTCTCAGTTTTGCGTAACTAACACACACATACAGTACACACACACACACATGTTGATCAATCCTGAGGGATGAAGAACATCCGTCAAAAGTTCCAATGTCAAAGGGTTCAGGATGTGGGGTGGGTACGAAGATGACTGATGAGTCCGATGCGGGCCTTGAAGGTTTTGTGACAGCGAGTGGGGACAGGAAAGAGAGTTGAGGGGATCTGTTGGAGTTGGAGAATTGCTGCTGCTCGTGCGATTACTTTGCGCTTCTCGACGTGCCTGGGCTGTCTCGATTCGGTGAGCCTCGAACTTGGCAGCTCCCTTGGTGACTGACCGCACCACGCCATGCTGATCGGTTTGGGGCCAGTTTCCCAGGAGAAAATTTGGATGTCAACGTCCTTCAGGGACACTTTCAGGGTGTCCTTGAACCGTTTCTTTTGCCCTCCGTGGTTACGTGCACCGAACTGGAGTTCTCCACAAAGGATGCATTATACACACACAAACATACATACGCACACACATACACACACACAAAACACAAGTGCTCAATTCAAAACATGCTCAGAGTGTTTCTTTCACTTTGAGTTGATAAAACAAAACTCCCTCCTTTCCATCTCGCACTCCCATTTTCTTTTCTCTGCATGCAGCAAATACATGAACACAAGAAGAAAACCATACCATATCTTTCAGACTATAATGCGCACCCCCACCCACCCCCAAAAAGTGACATCAAAATCATAATTTGTTGTTATACTTTCTTGCTATTGTGTTCATCATAATTATAAATTTAAGTGGGCACAGGGGTCTCAGTCTGGGAGAAAAAAACAAGTCCGCCTTATAGTCCGTAAAATACGGTAAATAATTTATGTACAGTGAAACCTCCTCCTTCCAACCTCCTCTATTCTTTTGTGAACACAATCTTCTTCAATCTTAAAATAGTCAATGGCATAGCTGCCAACTTTCCAGAACCAAAAACGGAATAATATAGGGGGGGGGGGGAGGGACAGGGGGTGACTCCCCCTCCCGAGAGAGTGGGGGTCATAGCCCCCTGAAGCCGAATAATTTTGTTCTATATAAAGAAGCAAAGTCTTCATCTCCTGACAAGAAAACATTGTCTTACACAAGCCGAATAAAACTGCATGCTTACCTCTCCACTGATTGTGCCGTTTTATAGCAACGAAGCACTATGGCTCCCCCCCACCTGCGTGCGCATCTCGACCCTTCCAACGGAAGTGTCGCCATCTTAGTCAGATTTGTGTGTAAACAGCATCGATCTGACATTTTTCAAACAAAGTTACTGACTAAGATGGCGGTCTCCCATATTATGGCACGCTCCTTGTGGCTGGATATGACGACACGTGGGTACAAGCCATATCATGAGTACGTGATCGCGATCTTTTTCGCAACTGAACTGAAGACTTCTGCTTTCAGTTTCACGGTACAAGCTTCGCGTGAACAGCGATGTTATTTTAGATCCCCGTAAGAAAAGTCAAAGTTGCGTCGGCACACAGTGCAGAAAGCGTAACTATCCTCTTCGTGGGACACATCGTTGATGGGAAATTGTTCTCTACACCGAGGAACAAACTTCTGTAAGCTGCGTCGGCACACAGTGCAGAAAGCGTAACTATCCTCTTCGTGGGACACATCGTTGATGGGAAATTGTTCTCTACACCGAGGAACAAACTTCTGTAAGTTATGTCAGCACACAGTGCAGAAAGCGTAACTATCCTCTTTGTGGGACACATCGTTGATGGGAAATTGTTCTCTATACCGAGGAACAAACTTCTGTAAGCTGCGTCGGCACACAGTGCAGAAAGCGTAGCTATCCTCTTCGTGGGACACATCGTTGATGGGAAATTGTTCTCTATACCGAGGAACAAACTTCTGTAAGTTATGTCAGCACACAGTGCAGAAAGCGTAACTATCCTCTTCGTGGGACACATCGTTGATGGGAGATTGTTCTCTATACCGAGGAACAAACTTCTGTAAGCTGCGTCGGCACACAGTGCAGAAAGCGTAGCTATCCTCTTCGTGGGACACATCGTTGATGGGAGATTGTTCTCTACACCGAGGAACAAACTTCTGTAAGCTGCGTCGGCACACAGTGCAGAAAGCGTAACTATCCTCTTCGTGGGACACATCGTTGATGGGAGATTGTTCTCTATACCGAGGAACAAACTTCTGTAAGCTGCGTCGGCACACAGTGCAGAAAGCGTAGCTATCCTCTTCGTGGGACACATCGTTGATGGGAAATTGTTCTCTATACCGAGGAACAAACTTCTGTAAGCTGCGTCGGCACACAGTGCAGAAAGCGTAACTATTCTCTTCGTGGGACACATCGTTGATGGGAGATTGTTCTCTATACCGAGGAACAAACTTCCGTAAACACGATGCAATTTCCCGATTTTGTTTGACGCCATTTTGTTCAGCAAAAAAGCTTACCGCACATGCGCAGATAATGGTTTCCGGGATAAAAAATGTCGGATTGGCATTTCGAATGGCTGTAAAAACATTGACTTCCATGTGGGTTTCACATTTTCTTTTTTTTTCCTTGCAATTTCAGAATCTGGAATTTTATTGTCATAATCAAAAATGCGGAATCGCGGCTGGAAAACAGAAAAATTCCGGGAAATTTGGAATGGTTGGCAGCTATGCAATGGGGTACTATTGTGTCATCTCAAACAGGACCTCGTTTCTTCTTCAAAAGTTTGAATCTTATATAAAAGCTCTAAAAAAAATTACAGTAGTGCGCCTTTTACCAGCCACATACCTTAAAATAATCAATAGGGCACTGTTATATTTTTAACAGGACCTCGTTTCTTCTTCTTCAAAACTTTGAATCTTATATAAAAGCTCTAAAACCAATTACAGTAGGACGCCATTTACCAGCCACGTACCTTAAAATAATGAATAGGGCACTGTTATATTTTTAACAGGACCTCGTTTCTTCTTCTTCAAAACTTTGAATCTTATATAAAAGCTCTAAAACCAATTACAGTAGGACGCCTTTTACCAGCCACGTACCTTAAAATAATCTATGGGGCACTGTTTCATCTCAAACAGGACCTCGTTATTGTTTCTTCTTCAAAAGTTCAAATATTATTATTATAAAAGCTCTAAAACAATTCCAGTAGGACGCTGTTTACCAGCCACATATCTTAAAATAGTCAATAGGGCACTGTTTTATTTTTAACAGGACCTCGTTTCTTCTTCAAAAGTTAGAATCTTCTAAAAGCTCTAAAAACATTTGAGTAGTGCACTGTTTACCAGCCACGTATCATAAAAAATAGTCAATAGGGCACTGTTTTATTTTTAACAGGACCTCATTTCTTCTTCAAAAGTTCGAATCTTCTAAAAGGTCTAAAAACATTTGAGTAGTGCACTGTTTACCAGCCACGTATCTTAAAATAGTCAATAGGGCACTGTTTTATTTTTAACAGGACCTCATTTCTTCTTCAAAAGTTAGAATCTTATATAAAAGCTCTAAAAAAATTGAGTTGGGCGCCAGGGCTCCCAGGGACCCCCATTTGGGGGTCTATGAAGCACTAAGATTCTCAAGGGCACTTTAAAAGGATGTGCAGGGAGTCCCAGGGATGCACTAGAAAACATCTTGTTAGCATTCGCAATGCCACTGGGCCCTCTATCCCTCCTCTAGGACCCTCTATACTGTAAGTGAAGGAGTCCCTGGGACCCCTTGTTTTGCGGGACGATTGGGAGCCCTGGGTGCGAAGCGTAGCTGGTAATATTTTCAGTGATTTCACGTCTGTACGCTCCTGGCTGACTATCTATATATCGTCACGCTCATAAGAAAAATACCTAACTCAGAGTTAGATAGATACGTTGCAAATATGCCATTATCTTTTCTGACTTGGGTACGTTTGCACAAAGATGGCAGCGCCAAGTCCAGGTGAGATTTTCACAGTCAATTAAGCTTCGTTTTTGATAGACAATGAGTTGCCTCAAGCGTGTGAAGCTAAACAACATTTTAATGTTGCTTTGCTGATTGATAAACTAGTTATGTATCATTTAGTGGTGTGTTTTTTATCACTCATGCTGTCAATCGATTGAGATCAGCAGATTGCATTTTTATAGAAAAAAATTAGATGTGTAAGTTCTTAATAAAATACTGAGACGCTTTTTGCATTTTTCACAAAACACTGTAAAATGAGTTAGACACTTATCTTATGAGCACGATAACGTTTGAACGGAGAGACCTGGGAGGCTCAAATTTTCGCATGCACATAGGTATTTACGACATCTGGGCCAAGTTCGAAAATGAAGGTCGCAGGTCAAGGTCAAGGATCCGAAAAATGCTGCCACCTGGCTGGTGATCTAGCGTCTTAACTCTTCTAGCACCATGGGTGCGGATACATTCGCCCAAGACATCGCTCTACACTCCCACCAAATGCAAAGACATTCACTGCCAAGCACCCTGCCACGTGGTTGTCTTTTTGTAGAGTTTTTGTTAGTTTTTTCCCATTAAACTAAAGCAACACATGCGTGCTGGGAAAAAAAAGTTACTCCCCTAGAGCTGATTCTAGGATTTTTAAAAAGTGGGGGTGTTCCTTCCCCCCCCCCCCCCCCCTAAGAATAAAAAAAGGGGGGCAGGTCCAAAGGATACGAGGGGAAGGGGGGGGGGCCGATTAAATCTTCACTTCTTCAGTCACTTGTCCTGGAACCGGTGTTCCCTCGCACTAGTGCCGTTATCTTCGGGCTGCTTCTCTGAGACTGTTGATGCAGTGGGTGTTTCTGCAACATCTTCTGCACACTCGTTTGGCAGAGGATTTCTTTTTTTTTATTTTGCTGCCACAAAAATCAAAGTCAAAGAGCACCGTTGTCCGCTTCATTTTGAAGAAAATTCGACATGGCGGGTAGGACTCTCGCAACTTCTTGTCGATAAAACGAGATTGGTTGATTTACACTAACATTGTAAAGGAACCAATCAAATGTCGAGAAATCATTCATTGCTTTCGGTTTGTGCAGACGACGGATTTAACAGACGACGAAGGAATTCCCGCAAAGGGTTCGTACAGATCTGTGTACAAAAAATTCAAGAACTTTTCCAGGACATTTCCAGGACCAGTTTACTAAATTTCAAGGACTCAGTCTGGCATACCAGTCAATGCCGGTTTCGTTCCTGCCTGAGCTCCGCCTGAGCTCCGCCTGTGTTGCTTGTACTTCTGGCCTTGACAATGGCTTTTTACAGCACTCTCGCCCATGCTGGCGATGTCAAAGTTCTTTTTGCATACTGTGCAATTAGCTTTCAGTTTTGAACCATGTGTTGACGGAGCTAACTAGCTCTGATATTCTTTTTTGCAGCCAAATATCGTTGAAAATGCAGTCTCCTTTACCGGAGAACGGAAGTACGGTAAAGGGAAGTAACTTAAGCGGCAGAAAACTCGCGCAAATGTCGTCTGCTATGATCGCGATATCAGTATGACCATGAAAGTTTTTGGGTTTTTTCATTTGAATTTAGTTTCAGCCTTCAATGTATTTTGTGGAGGACAGATTTTGACTTTGAAAGATTGAGATTAAGGACGTGGTCAGATGATACTGAAAATTCCAGGACTTTTCCAGGAGTTTTGGGGCCTTTGCTGTTTTTCAAGCACTTTTCAAGCCCTGGAAAAGACCATGTCAATTTTCCAGGACTTTTCAAGGTTTCAAGGACCCTGTACGAACCCTGCCCGCAGCGATCGGTAAAAAGTATGGACAGTTCCGCAAATATGCGGGCGTCGGCCCGCGTTTAGACCCGATTATTGCGGGAAGGAACAGATTTGGGGGGGGGATTGTACCAATCCCGCGCCCTAGAATCAGCTCTGCTCCCCTCTTGTCGGTCGAGATTCAACGAACAACAACAAACAAACGTCATAAAATGCATGGCGCTAGAAGCGTTAAACGCTCTAAGTTTTTCCTCCAAAATGCATCTTGCTATGCTCTAAACTCCCTTGACGGGCCCGTGCTTCTTGCTGAGGTGCTTGTAGCTGGTGTCCAGGATGGTCCTCCACTTGTCCTTCAGCTGGACGTTGCTGCGGTGGGTTTTCAGGTAGCCTCGAATGGTCTGCCAATGGCCCACGCCATACTTCTTCACCGCCAGGTAGAACCGCTCCTCCTCCTGGTAGCTCCAGAACCGCTTGTTGAAAGAAGACTTGGGTGGACCTCGGTGGCCCGACCTGGACGGACTTCGGGCGGAGGAGGAGGAGGAGGACTTCCGGGGACTCCGTTGTTCAGAGGAGGGGGAGGGGGCGGTGGGAGGGTTCAGGCTTCTGCGCGTGTGGAACGCTCTGACTTTGATGGGCATTCTCGACTGAAGGCCTGGAAAGAGAGACGGGAAAAAACCCACCCATGTAACTATTCAGATAACTAAGGAGGGGGGT
The DNA here is from genome assembly GCA_017654935.2 of Phymorhynchus buccinoides. Taxonomy (NCBI): domain Eukaryota; kingdom Metazoa; phylum Mollusca; class Gastropoda; order Neogastropoda; family Raphitomidae; genus Phymorhynchus; species Phymorhynchus buccinoides. The sequence continues at coordinate 35,029,232 of CM065704.1, forward strand.
GGGGAGAGAGAGAGAGAGGGAGGGAGACACAGAGAGAGAGAGAGAGAGAGAGAGAGAGAGAGAGAGAGAGAGAGAGAGAGAGAGAAAGAGAGAAAGAGAGAGAGAGAAACTTCTTCTTCTTCTTCTTCTTCGTGTTCCCGCCATGCTAAATGTTGAGTCCGGTCCGGTGGATGAAGGCTGCGGTTGAGTGCAGCGCTGCTACAGGACCCCACAGCTTGTCTTCGAGCATCGCAGGCCTGGGCCAGAGTTCGCCTCTCGGTGTGGTGAAGAGAGGGCAGTCCTGCAGTATGTGGGCAGGGGCAGGGCTCCCAGGGACCCTCATTTGGGGGTGTATGAAGCACTAAAATTCTAAAAGACCCTTACAAAAATGTGCAGGGGGTACCAGGAATGCACTAGAAAAATTATTTTTAGCCTTCGCTGTGAGTATGCCACTGGGACCCTCTATCCCGCCTCTAGGACCCTCTATACTGTAAGTAAAGGAGTCCCAGGGACCCCTTGTTTTGCGGGACCATTGGGAGCCCTGAGGGGTCTGTGAATCCGTACCGCACGGGCATTCTGATAAAGATGGGAGAGGAGCTTGGCAGTGCCCAGTTCTGAGTCTGAAGATGGCGACCTGCTGGGCACGATTCAGCTGGTGGATGCCATCCTCTCCACTGTCCAAGAGAGACAGACAAAGAGGAACTTCCTCCGAAGTCGGAGTGTGGCTGCCCACGTGGCGGGGTGATCAAAAACGGTCACACACGTAATATGTTCTCATCCCTAGCTGGTGCATAGTGTTCGAGCGCTTCGGCTGTTGGGATGATCCCTGGAGTCTTTTAGCCAGGGTATTCATGACAACAACGGCAACAACAAAGAAGAACTTGAATCTTCCGATGAGGAATAAAAGAGAGAGAAATAATAACGCAATTAACCCTTTCATCGCCAATGTCGCATTTATGCACCACAATGGTTTAACACCCATGTCACTGAAAGGGCATCAAATCAGGGCCTGTTCAATCCAAAGACCCTATTTTCTTAATTTGGGGAGGTAAGGATAGGCCTAATGTTATACATGTCACAGAGGCATTCCCAATATTGCAGATATTTTTGTTTTCTCTACCCAGTTAAGCCAGGGTTGTTGTTTGCCGTCGGCCTTCGGCGATTCGGCGAAAATTACAAAAAATGTCCTAAAAGTCAACCGTCCTGTCGGCCCAGTGGGCCGAAGGTTTGATTACCAAATCGGCACGAGTATGTCCGTTTCTTTATGAACAACGAAGTGTATCCGTTTTTTTATGAATAACGAAGTGTATCCGGTTTTTTTATGAACAACGAAGTGTATCCGTTTTTTTATGAACAACGAAGTGAAACAAAGTTTGCTTGCACCGCGTGTGACCGAGATCAAAAAGCTAACTTTGTCGCGTCATGATTTTGCTAGCACAAGGCCAATTGCCTCGTGAGAGTTGCTTCCCTTGCTGCTTATGGCGGACGTTTGCCACACCGTAGTGTGAGTCTGTGTGATCTTGTCGTCCTTTAGCGTCAGTGTTTCACTGGTTTTTGATTGAAATGCCTCCCAAAAAGAAGACAAAACTTATAAGCGGGCAGTCGCTACTTTCGTTTGGGGGATCAGTTAACAAGCAAGCAGAGATCGACAGCACTTGTGACCGAGTGAGAGGGCCTAAAATTGTTGAAATTGGCCTACGGTTTTGTGGCTGTTTAGGCCAAATGGCCTAAAGTGAAAATTTCTAGCACCATCTCTGTAAGCTTAATGGTATTTTTTTGCTGAAAAATGTCTGGCGGTGAAAGGGTTAAGGGAAAGAAAAATAACGAGAAAGAGAAACAAGAAAAGAAATAGTCAGGAAAGAAAAGTGGATTTCTAAAGCAGTGCGGGCTTTAGCGCCAACCAAAAAAACAATTATTATAAAAAGACAAAAAAATTGTTTACCATTGAATACCAAAAGAACACACATCCTTGTTACAGTGGTACCTCCCTATTAAGACCTTCCCTATTAAGACTCCCTCTAAGGCGTGACCTAAAAAAATGTCACCGATATTTTCCCCCCTATTATATTTGCCTACTGAGTGTCCACCTCACTATTATCTCAATTGAGTCACATACAAAATGACGTAGTTCCAAATCCAAATCATCTTTATTATCTCATAACAGAGAAATTGCAGCCAGGTGCACACAAGAAAAACAACAATAAACACATTGATCAACGATCAACAACAAAGAATATGAACTAATAACGAAAATAAAGCATTATTTTGGGTCATTTTCTAAAAATCGCCAAAAATCAAATGCATACAGTCACATACAAACAATCGCGCAACGTCTGTAGAAACAGACAAAACCGGGAACGGCATAAGTGAAAAATAAATCAGTATATTTTTGGAGACTTCTTACTTTGAACGAGTGAGCCGCATAGTAAGTAATCTGATGAAATGCGCTTCGTCTGGAAAACGAAAACTTCCTACTCCCCGGGCTGACCACTTTGTTATGATCTGGATCTAGTATCACAAAGCCACTCAAGTTTTGATAGACTTGGTTTAGTATATAAATAAAAAAGGATTTTAAAAAGCATAATAAAAACTATAAACATTTGTTTATTTAATGTTTGAATAAAGTGAGCTCTATGGTCGCCGCCATATTGAATGAAGCAAATTGAAAGATGATGAGTAGTTCAAAATAAAGAAGTGAAAAAACGAAAATAGCACACACTGGAGACAGTCTAAGGGAAGCAACTACAAGGGGAAGGTCTCAGGATTAATAGGAACAGCAAGTTATTTCCCTTTTATTGGGTTACGCGATGTTTTAAGGTCTTAATAGGGAGGTTCTACTTCAGTTCTACTGCATAAATATAAACACTTTCATATAGAAAAACGTAAACCAAAGGAACAGATCTCTACGTAATAATAAATACATTTTCATATAGACGTAAAAACAGTATTGTTGGTTTCTTACTAAGGATGATCGACATATCACATGTAAAGTTTATTTCATTTTGCTAAGATTTTTGTCAGAAACTGAATACATTGAGAAGAATCACACTCACTCACTCACTCACACACACACACACACACACACACACACACACACACACACACACACATTTTCCTTCATCGTCAATGAAGATCATTTTGACTCAATTTGACTTGACTTGACTTGACACACACACACACACACACACGCGCGCGCACACATTTTCCTTTATCGTCAATGAAGATCATTTTGACTCAACTTGACTTGACTTGACTTCACACACACACACACACACGCGCACACACATTTTCCTTTATCGTCAATGAAGATCATTTTGACTCAACTTGACTTTACTTGACTTCACACACACACACATGCACTCACACACACATTTTCCTTTATCGTCAATGAAAATCATTTTGACTTGACTTGACTTGACTTGACTTGATTTCACACACACACACACATTTTCCTTCATCGTCAATGAAGATCATTTTGAATTGACTTGACTTGACTTGACTTCAGACACACACACACATGCACACACACACACACACATTTTCCTTCATCGTCAATGAAGATCATTTTGACTCATTTTGACTCAACTTGACTTGACTTGACTTCACACACACACACATTTTCCTTTATCATCAATGAAGACCATTTTGACTTGACTTGACTTGACTTGACTTCACACACACCTACACATACACACACAGACCTACACATACACATTTTCCATTATCGTCAATGAAGATCATTTTGACTTGACTTGACTTCACACACACATACACATTTTCCTTTATCGTCAATGAAGATCATTTTGACTTGACTTTGACTTGACTTCACACACAACTAAACACACACACACACGCACATGAGGGCAGGATGAAAAAAAGCTTTGTCAGCTTATTCTTTAATCCTCAATAAAGATGATTTTGACTTGACTTGACTTGACTTCACACACACACAAACACACACACACACACCAGTTCAAAATCCCCTTACTTTTGTCAGCCCCTTCCTGGTCCGACTCTTCGGACTCGACTTCCCGTTCCTCGGCGGACTGTTCCTCAGCAGACTGTTCCTCGGCGGACTGTTCTGATGCTGCCTCAGACCCTTCCCCAGAGCCCGGAGACTGATCTCCGCCATTGTCCGAGGGATGTCCGTCATCCGCCTTCCTTCTGGACTTCTTCCTGCACATTGCATATTCAGGCATCGGAATAAGTCCAGGTCCTATCCTCTGAAACCCGTGGTAAAAGGGCCATCAGGACGCTAGAGTACCAGACCAGGGCCTGTATTCACTTTGAGATAGCATGAGACTTAGCATCATGCTAACTTAGAAGCTCTTCCAAAAGTCCTATTAAATCCTATAGGACATTGGAAGAGCTTCTAAGTTAGCATCATGCTAAGTCTCATGCTATCTCAACGTGAATACAGGCCCTGTTTACCCACTACACAAGTCTTGAGTAGTGTGGAAAGCCGAAATGAGTAGCTTTGGTGCAAAATGTGTAGTTTTATTCATTAAACCATCAAACAATGTTCACTGAAAATGAGTAATTAGAGCATTATTTTCAGTTTTGAAGAGTAGTAGAGGTCCAAATGGAGTAGAATGCTACTGGAAAAGAGTAGAGTAAACAGGTCTGTAAGGCGATACTTTAGACTGAGACGCCTGCGCCGTATAATATGACAACTAAACTACAGACAGACCCCTATTTTACGACCCTCTGTTAAGCGACCACCTCTCATTTGAGACCGGATTTGTTGGCACGGATGCATTTTACTATGTAAACGACCTCTCTTAAACGACTTCCTCTAAAACGCGACTTACGACCGCCGTTTTGTTGGTTTTTACGGACGTTGTTGTCTGCATAGACTTTGAGCAAAGGGAAACAACCACGGTCAAGGGCCTGAAAGCGGAGTCGCTTCCCTTGTTGTACAAAAGATGGCGGAAAGCGTAGGAAAAGCACGAAAACCACTGACTTTGAAAAAGAAAACCACTGACTTTGGACGAGAGTGGAGGTGATTAACAGAAGTCGGCGAAGTGAAACTGTAATACATCGATCGCACGATCCTATGGAGTTGGAAAGACCCAAATCCAGTTTTAATATGTCATTGTATGTGTGCATGAAGAAGAGAGTATGAACTGTGCTGAACTTTTTCTTTCTACGGCTGCCAGTGAAAACCTCCGTCATACGACCCCTCCAATTTACGACCGATTTTTCCAGGCATTTTGGAAGTCTTAAAATAGAGGTTTGTCTGTAGTAAGAAAATATAATAACAGAATCTGAATTTCGTGTAAAATTTTGGGGGGTGCGCCTTATAATCAGGTGCGCCTTATAGTCCGAAAAATACGGTAGTCAGCTTTCTAATTTTTCCTGCCACCTTCCACCAAAAGCTCGTATCTCTAACGACTTTCTATCTGGGGTAAATGAGGTTGTGAAAATAGACGAAAAACTCGTAAGTCCCAAATTCAGGTCCAGTTAAGGACAAAAACCTTGTATCTTCGTTCTTTTTAAGTATAAAAAAAAAAAATCATTTAATTTTAACAAAATGCAGGACTAAACTCGCAATGTCTTGAACAACATATTCATCATAGTTAATCAATCGTGGTCAACGCGGTTCATTTTTAAAACATTTTTTTTCATTTTTCTCAAAACTACCAAAATTGAGATACGGTGTTTTTGAATTTCACCGACGATATTCAGGCATCGGAATAAGTCCAGGTCTAATCCTCTGAAACCCGCAGTAAAAGCAGGCATGTGAGAGGACCCAAAACAAACAAGCGGTTCGGGAGATATCCTTGGGACAGACAGAAAAAGAAAAAAAAACCCACAAAAACAGACAAACCAGCCCATCGCAATAGTCCGATCACCTTTAGTGACGGACTAAAAACGTAGCCAATGGTATCGTTAAAGTACTCAGACAAACCTTTGCATTGTCATTGGGCATAACTGGCCAAACACAGAGAAACTAACAAAATTCAGTCACTCAAAGGAATGTACTCTCGCAACAATTTTCTGTCATTTTCTCTGTGTGCACGACAAGTATTGACCTCGACAATCTGTACGATCTTAGATCTCTCTCTGTTCATTTTTTTTCTTTCAAATAGAAAAAACGCATTTACGTGCTTACGCGTAACTCTCACATCCCTGTAAAAGGGCCGTGAGGACGCTAGACTGAAGAGGGGCAACACTGAAATGAGTTCACAACACACCACAGACCTGTTTACCCAAAATCTTCATTGTCAGTAATCCCAAGCTCTGAAATCAGTAATTTCAGGCATCTGTCCGTAGTTTTGCTGGCTGAGTGTGTGTGGGGGGGGGGGTGGGGGGGGGGGACGTACACGCACGCTGCAACTTCCCATCCAAACCCAACTTCAACAACTGCCGAAATTTTGGTTGAGTAGCGAGTACGGCTCAAACGCCATGCCTTCTTTCAATTTCTTCTCTTTTTTTCCCGCACTCGTTCAGAGGAAATGCAGATTTTTTTTGTTGCTGACCGTAATAGCGTAATCTGTGGTCTCAAAACGTAACAATCACGGACAAATCCGTAGGAAAAACAGGTCTGTCACCAGATAGGCTTAGCTCAGTCGCCCTGCGCCCGACAAAACTCAGGCGCGCCAGTGCAGCTACCAGCGCCTGTGCACAATAAACAGTCAGGCAGAGACCCCCATTTACTAACTTTCCTTATCAATCTAGAAACTATCGACAACTAAAATACGTTCATTCTGAAGCTATTTGCGTCAGAATGATCGCTAAACTCGTTGCTCAATGAGGCGATATACCGAAAATTCTCTGCCCCTGTCTCGTGCCCTGAGATGCGAACGCCACCTACTTAAGATTATCGCCCTTGCCTGTCAGGAACTAGTAGTGTATAGCGACAGAAAATGATCTGCTCCTGACTCGTCACCAGGGGGCATCGGCTGTTCGGGCCTAAAATTATCGCCCTTTCGTGTCTGCAAGGAGTAGTTTTATAAAGCCTCATTTTAAATCATTTGCAAGCGCTTCATTGTCGTATTTTTGTCTGTTTTGTAATAAAACTAGTACCTCTCTCTCATACACACACACACACACATAAGCACACACACAAACACACTCACACACACTCTCTCTCACACACACACACACACACTCTCTCTCACACACTCTCTCTCTCTCTCACACACACACACACACACACACACACACACACACACACACACACACACACACACGCACACACACACACACACACACACACGCACGCACACACACAAAAAACAACATACACAAACACAGAAGCACATCTCACCTTGGTGAATGATTACGATTCTGCTGTGAGCCCCCTGAAATAAAATAATGAAAAACAGACAACATTAGTTAAATCAGTACTAATACTACCATTATGAACATTATCTTCATTTAATCTTTAGTTCTGAAATACTGAACTCCATACTGCAATGGTCGAATTTCTTAGCTAGAAGGCTTAGTTTGAACCGAGCGTTTGTGGGATAAACTGCTCTGAAATACTACTTTAAAAAGAATAACACACTTTGTATTTGGTACGTTTCATGCGGACTTACCGTCAGCATCTGTGTCAGTGTTGGCAGACCGTGGCTCAATACTGCGCACGACTTCTATCGCACTCTGAAAGATCATCGTCATTCTCAACATCATCGTCATCATCATCAATATCATCAACATCGTCATTGTCGTCATCATCATCGTCATTCTCAACATCATCATCATTGTCATTGTCGTCGTCATCGTCATTGTCATCATCATCGTCATCATCATTGTCTTCATCATCATAATCATCATCGTCATTGTCATCATCATTATTGTCGTGATCACAATCATCTTCTTCATCGCATTATACATAATATATGTAAAATAATACGATGCAGAACACAAAACAACAAGCCTTTTTTCCTGAAAAAGTAGAAGTTTTCAGCTTTATTATCCGTTAAGAAAAGCCTTCATCGGCCAATGACCAAGTCAAGTATATGTAAAATAATATAAAAAAACTAAAAAGAATAATAAAAAATAAAAGCTTAGATCCAGCATGCCCATCTTCGGCTGGAAAAAAAATCTTTGTTAAGAGTTTCTAGAACAAAGACAGGAGAACGGACCAGTAAGGCAGAAAGATAGCACCGTATTTTTCGGACTATGTGTGTGTTTGTGTTAGTTAATGTGAGTGTGTTTGTGTGTGGGGAAGGAAGGATGCGTTTGACTTTGTGCATACCAATGTGCATACATGCGTGTGCATGTTTGTATATCTATGAGCATGTTTTGCGTGGAGGTGACCGTGGGAATGCGAGCACGTCTGAGTATGTTTGATATGTATGATTTACTCTTGCATGTGGAGTGAATTTTAGTTTTGTTAAGCGCCATGAGTAGTTCGTCTAGAATGTGCGCTCTATAAATGTCTATTTTTTTATCACTTTTTTCTTTTGTCACTTTGACAAAACTCTTCCTCACTACCTCTCTTCTTCTCTCTGCACCTACCAAACCTCTCGTACTCTTCGTTCTTCTTCCCAGAACTTCTTAAAGTTCCTAAGCGGTCCTTGAAATCTTCGGGTGGGAGGGCGTTTAGTTTTGTTGCACCAAACGTTTGGAATTCTCTCCCTGACCATACCCGTAACCAGTCCACTCTTCCTTCCTTCAAGTCCCAACTAAAGACCCACTTCTTCAGGAAAACTTTCTCTCTGCAAAGTCTATGATCCTTTCCCCACTCTTGTTTTCCAGCTCATTGAAGACGTTGAGTATGAGGTTAACGCATGCGCGTGTGTGTATGGGGTGGGGGGGGGGGGAGTAGGGGGGGGGGGGGGGGGGGGATGGGTGGGGGGGGGGAGGGGGGGATGGTTGGGGTGGTGGTGTTGAAGGGACGTGGGTGTTGGTGTGTTGTGTTATGATTATATGCAATGCATTCTCTAATATGTATTCATTTTCATAGAGATGTATGGTGAGGATGCGTGGGCCAGTTTGTTAGAAATGTTTGTACGAATGGTGAGTGAAAAGCGCATTGAGTTGCTTTGCAAGATTATGTGCTATATAAGCATTATTAATTATTATTATTTATTTATTATGAGGTGCACCCAACAAATTTCCCACAAAATTCAGATTTTGCTAGCATATTTTCATACTATTTTATTAGCCATGTCATAAGGCGCAGGGATCTCAGTCTGAGAGAAAGAAAGGTAAAGGTAAAGATGTGCCACCCCCCCTGCATTTCTCGGTTAATTGTATTTTTCCGTTTTTGCCTTTCTTACCATACATAAAGCTGTGTTTTAGGAACATTTTTAGCTAATTACCTTTTTGGAATACTAACCCTATCCCTAACCCTAGCCCTAACCCTAACCCTACCCCCCACTATGTACTGCAGTGCACCGCGATTTGTCACAGTTGTGGTTCGTTGCGTTTTTCCGTCTTATACGGTGGGGGGTAGGGTTAGGGGTTAGGGATAGGGTTAGTATTCAAAAAAGGTTATTAGCTAAAAATGTTCCTAAAATACAGCTTTATGTATGGTAAGAAAGGCAAAAACAAAAAAATACAATTAACCGAGAAATGTAGGGGGGGGGGGGTGGCACATCTTGACCTTTACCAAAAGAAAGTATCGCCTTATAGTCTGAAAAATATGGTAGACGACACTAGTAAGCAAAGGGAAAAGGCAGAGTCAAAGACAGCGACAGAGTAGGGGAAAGCTACAAGCACAGAACTTCCAGAAGGGTGAGGGTGGAGGAACTATTTGAACAAAAGACCTGGGGCGGTGGGTGGATGCCTTGTGCCTCCATACCTCCACAAGTCTCTCCCCGTGGGAATACCGGGGGGGGGGGGGGGGTGTTACATAAAAATAGTTCCCCTACCTTCTGGTAGCTCTGTGCTTGTAACTTCCTCTAGTCCACCACTCTTTTTGACTCTGCCTTTTCCCTTTGCTTTCTATCATCAACTATCTTTCCGACTCATTGGCCCATTCTCCTGCCTTTAATAAAAAAAAAATCTTCCAAATAATTTTCTTCTTTGAGCTCCTCCGAAATCGGAATGCGTCGGCTGTACGCAGGAGTGGGGGAGACTTTACCCATTATGGCCATGTGGCCTGGGAACGCAGAAGAAAAATAACAAAAGACACACACAATCAATCAAAACATCTTTATTATCTCTAAAAGGAGAAATTGCGTCCAGGTGCCACAATTATAACATAGACATTGACATGAAACATACAATAAAATACATTGAACGGTTATAACATAGACATTGACATGAAACATACAATAAAATACATTGAACGGTTATAACATAGACATTGACATTAAACACACAATAAAATACATTGAACGGTTATAACATAGACATTGACATGAAACATACAATAAAATACATTGAACGGTTATAACATAGACATTGACATTAAACATACAATAAAATACATTGAACGGTTATAACATAGACATTGACATTAAACACACAATAAAATACATTGAACGGTTATAACATAGACATTGACATTAAACATACAATAAAATACATTGAACGGTTATAACATAGACATTGACATTAAACATACAATAAAATACATTGAACGGTTATAACATAGACATTGACATTAAACACACAATAAAATACATTGAACGGTTATAACATAGACATTGACATTAAACATACAATAAAATACATTGAACGGTTATAACATAGACATTGACATTGAAACATACAATAAAATACATTGAACGGTTATAACATAGACATTGACATTAAACATACAATAAAATACATTGAACGGTTATAACATAGACATTGACATTAAGCATACAATAAAATACATTGAACGGTTATAACATAGACATTGACATTAAACATACAATAAAATACATTGAACGGTTATAACATAGACATTGACATTAAGCATACAATAAAATACATTGAACGGTTATAACATAGACATTGACATTAAACATACAATAAAATACATTGAACGGTTATAACATAGACATTGACATTAAACACACAATAAAATACATTGAACGGTTATAACATAGACATTGACATGAAACATACAATAAAATACATTGAACGGTTATAACATAGACATTGACATTAAACATACAATAAAATACATTGAACGGTTATAACATAGACATTGACATTAAACATACAATAAAATACATTGAACGGTTATAACATAGACATTGACATGAAACATACAATAAAATACATTGAACGGTTATAACATAGACATTGACATGAAACATACAATAAAATACATTGAACGGTTATAACATAGACATTGACATGAAACATACAATAAAATACATTGAACGGTTATAACATAGACATTGACATGAAACATACAATAAAATACATTGAACGGTTATAACATAGACATTGACATTAAACATACAATAAAATACATTGAACGGTTATAACATAGACATTGACATGAAACATACAATAAAATACATTGAACGGTTATAACATAGACATTGACATGAAACATACAATAAAATACATTGAACGGTTATAACATAGACATTGACATTAAACACACAATAAAATACATTGAACGGTTATAACATAGACATTGACATTAAACATACAATAAAATACATTGAACGGTTATAACATAGACATTGACATTAAACATACAATAAAATACATTGAACGGTTATAACATAGACATTGACATGAAACATACAATAAAATACATTGAACGATTATAACATAGACATTGACATTAAACATACAATAAAATACATTGAACGGTTATAATATCGCAAAGAAGAGTAAAGGCATAGAGCACACATGCATTAAAATATTTACAAGGTTAAGAAAAACGCATAGAATTTTTTTTTTTTTTTAACAAACAAGTACAATTTAAATGCAACAAAATGTATGATATCTAATTGAACAAAGACCAAAATCACAGTCAGAAACGTATTGCACACCATTCAGGGTACACACTCTATCCCCTCCCCCTCCCCTCCCCTCCCCTCCCCTCCCCCTCCCCTCCCCTCCCCTCCCCTCCCCTCCCCAGGGGAGGGAGTCCCTGTACCTAGGAGCACAGTACCTGCTTTCTGGTGGTCTTCAGTTTCCTCTCCAGTAAGTCTTCCTCCCTTTGGTTCAGGTCTTCCTCTCCACTCTCCCCTTCCCCTCCTCCCCCCTCCCCCCTGGTATCTCCCCAGGGGAGGGAGTCCCTGTACCTAGGAGCACAGTACCTGCTTTCTGGTGGTCTTCAGTTTCCTCTCCAGTAAGTCTTCCTCCCTTTGGTTCAGGTCTTCCTCTTCACTCTCCCCCCTTCCCCTCCCCCCCCCTCCCCCCCCGGTATCTCCCCAGGGGAGGGAGTCCCTGTACCTAGGAGCACAGTACCTGCTTTCTGGTGGTCTTCAGTTTCCTCTCCAGTAAGTCTTCCTCCCTTTGGTTCAGGTCTTCCTCTCCACTCTCCCCTTCCCCTCCCCCCACCTCCACGTCGCTGTACCCACACCTAGTAATAAAAATAATAATTTTATTTCATGTAGCGCTAAAATCCATACAGTAGTATGCTCGATGCGCTTTATAATGGCAACATTAACCCTTTCACCGCCAACGTCGCATTTTTGCACCACAATAATTTAAACACCCATGTCATTAAAACCCTTGAAATCAGGGTCTGTTATTCAATGATATTGGGTTCCTAAATATGGACAGTAAGGATTGACCCTATTCTAAATGTGTCACAGAGAAATCCCACAATATTGCAGACGAAATCTTTTTTCTAGCCAAGAAAGCTTAATGGAAACTTTTGGCTCAAAGATGGCTGGTGGTGAAAGGGTTAAAATCAACATTACAAACATGCATTAAAATCAACAAGATAGTCATGCTACCAACATTCCAGTGCAAAGAAATAAAGCAACAAAAATAACATGATTCTCACTCACAAAGACATCCACCCTCGTTCACCAGCACTGTCACTCTCTGATAACACCTCACCCTCACAGAAACTAATGAAAATGTCGACAAGCAGCAGGAAGCAATGCATCAATACATGCGTACACACGGCCCCCCCCCCCCCCCCCCCCCCTCTCTCTCTCTTTCTCTCATTATACAGGATCCCTAATAAAAAAAATATTATATCATTTAAGCGACACACTTTACGTAACACGAGTATAAACATTCTGGCCACAACGAAACAAACAAAATCTAATATAAAAAAGAAAAATACTAAATTTGCATACTAAATTAAAAATGATATTATAACACTAAACACACACGCACATGCGCGCTCGCGTACACACACTAAAAGAAAGAGATAGAGGCTACAAGCATACAGCTTTCCTCACGCCAAACACCAATCATAGTACACGTTGAATGAATCGACAGGTAAGAACACACAATTTTTATTTTTTTAAAGTAATAAAGGAAAGAACGAAGTGTTGACTGCTGGATCCTATTGCAGACCTGCCTACTTGGCATTTTTCCAATCACTAGCCCAGCCATCAATTTTCAGTAGCATGGCAAATCTTTCAGTAGCTTCCACAAACGACGGCCGAAACGTACTGCTTATGTTTCGCCGATTGAACGTGTCGACGGCAATCGTCGCTACCGCCATGATTCACAGAGAAGTCCGCATGGCAGAGGTTGCAGTGAGCATGGTTTGCACCGAGTCGACAAGGCCAGTCCTCCGTGTAAGCTATTTTAAAAACTTGTGTGGCAGGCCGATGTTTTTTCTTAGAACAAGATGGTGCGCCAGATGATTTTCGTTTTCTGGTTTGGGTTCGTTTTTCTTCGTTTGAAACATCTCCCGAATCGCTACTGCTGCTGGAGTCCGCCATTTTTTCAGAGAAGTAATAAGAACGCATGCGCAGTCACTTTGATAAAAACGGAAGTGACGCGCGTCTGCTCTTGGAAACAGACAAAACCGGGAACGGCACAAGCAAAAATAAAATGTGTCCGCAATTTCTTTTTTTCCCGTAACATAACAACGTCAAGGTTGCCGTAGCTCCGTAGCAAAGCCTTATTTTTCGTAGCTGCTACGGCCAAATCGTAGGAGTAGGCAGGTCTGCTATTGGTAAACACTGACCTGGGCCTGTATTCACGTTGAGATAGCATGAGACTTAGCATCATGCTAACTTAGAAGCTCTTCCAATGTCCTGTAGGATTTAATAGGACTTTTGGAAGAGCTTCTAAGTTAGCATCATGCTAAGTCTCATGCTATCTCAACATGAATACAGGCCCTGGGTGGGAGGAAGAAGGATCCTAGGACGTAATTTTGTTGAGTAACAGTTTCGAGCAGAGGAAACACACCACATAATAATTGAGAGAAAAAGAAAGAAAAGAAAAAAAAGAAAAAAAGAAAGAAAAGAAGAATAACATTATTTCCATACAGTGGAACCTCCCTTATAAGACCTTCAAAAATCATCCAAAACGAGGTCTTATAAGGGAGGGGTCTTATAGGGAGGGGTCTTATAAGGGAGGTAATTTTAATACTTACAAAGAAGGACAATGTCTCAGAGAAGTAGGTCTTATGTGGGAGGGAGTCTTATAATGGGGGGTCTTATAAGGGAGGTTCCACAGTATTTTTTTCTTTCCAATCACACTTAATTCCTGATATGTGTTGATCCATTGATTCCTCCCCTGAACAATACTCAGTCAGTGAAGACAGGCTGCCAACACACCACTGCAAATTCAGTCTGACGAAGAGCTATGCTCGAAACTGTTACTCAACAAAATACCTCCTAGGACCCTTCTTCCTCCCACCCAGGTCAGGATTTACCAATAGGATCCAGCAGTCTGACAAAGAGCTATGCTGGAAACTGTCACCCAGCAATTTACCTCCTAGGACCCTTCTTCCTCCCACCCAGGTCAGGATTTACCAATAGGATCCAGCAGTATGACGAAGAGCTATGCTCGAAACTGTCACCCAACAAACTACCTCCTAGGACCCTTCTTCCTCCCACCCAGGTCAGGATTTACCAATAGGATCCAGCAGTCTGACGAAGAGCTATGCTCGAAACTGTTACTCAACAAATACCTCCTAGGACCCTTCTTCCTCCCACCCAGGTCAGGATTTACCAATAGGATCCAGCAGTATGACGAAGAGCTATGCTCGAAACTGTTACTCAACAAAATACCTCCTATGATCCTTCTTCCTCCCACTCAGGTCAGTGCTTAATAAAATAATTATTTTAAAAGAAAATATTAAGAAAACAGAAATGCGAGAGAACAGTGTGTGTGTGTGTGTGTGTGTGTCTGTGTGTGTGTGAGTGTGTCTGTTGTATGTGTGTGTGTGTGTGTGTGTGTGTGTGTGTGTGTGTGTGTGTGTATGCGTGTGCGTTGCATTGTGTGTGTATGTGTGTGTGTGTGTACTGTGTGTGTGCGCGTATGCATGTGTTGTGTGTGTGTGTGTGCGTGTGCGTGTGTGTGTCTGTCTATCATTATATTTGCACAAGTCGTAGTAGCAGCCATTTTTAAAGAAGTCAGTTTGTTTTTTAAAGAAATTAAAATCGAAATGTGTACATTCAAAAGGTGTTGTTTAGTGAGTCCTTGAACAAATTACACAAATCTTAAGTGTTTAACCAGTGATGTACAGAGGATCGAAAAGTGATAGGACAAACTGTCCTGAGATAAGATAAATCAATAGGACAATGTCCTGGCTCTTGCAGAAATCAATAAGACAAAGCGTGCCAGTGTTAAAAATTTAATCAGACATTTGCCCTGAGAGGGGAGAACACAATAGGACATTTTAAATGTTAATAGGTCAATGTCCTATGACCGGGGCCTCGGGGCATCACTGGTTTAACAAACAAATGAACGGATTAAAACAAAATTGAAGGTTCTCACCTTGCTCCCTTGTAGCCCGAGCCCTTTGTAAGGTAAACCTTTGCCAGCTGGAAACATAACAACACGTTATGATCATGAAACGTGTCTTTAACACCTCCCTATTACAGGCATCATAATACAGTGGAATCCGTTTAATTGGCCATCGGATAATCGTCCAAAGCCGCTTAATCTGCCAATTTCCTCTGGAACGGAATTTTTTCTTCTTAAGCATGTGTTATTTTGTTCGTTTTTACGGCCAAAGCTGAAATCTTCAATTTCGCTTTATTGGCCACTTTTTCTCTCTAATTTTTCCTCTTTACCCCTTTTTGAGAGGGAGACAAACTGACAACACGCTTTTGACGTTTACATGGTTGAGTGTGAAGTTGGAAGGTGAGCTGTTGTCAATTGAAAGACCCTGCATGGCGTTAAAATCACTCAAGAAAACAAAATCATTGTCTTTTACTCGTGCTTCTGTCAAGTTGTAGGATTAATAAACACACACACACACACACACATCACAAAAAGGGAAAGAATTTGAATTTGAACTGCAACATTTAATTTTGACGTCATTGCTTTTGACTTGCATAATTTCGTCATACAGTATCTCGATGTTCGTTTTATCGCCCGATTCGCTTTATCAGCCATATTTTTCCTGGTCCCAAAAGTGGCCGATTAAGCGGATTCCACTGTAGTCTGAAGTCCAATCCTCTGCAAACCGCGGTCAAAGGGCCATCAAGGCCCTAGACTGAAGAGGGACAACATTGAAATGAGTTTCCAACACCACCAAAAAGGCTTAATGCGGTGAAAAATCACTTTAAAATGAGATTTAACAGAAAAGATAACACTCAATGAAAAGGCAAAACTTCTGATGAGAAGCCAATCCTCTGTCAGAAATTCTTAATCCTCTGAAATCCTCTGACAATTCTAATGCCTGCTATTAACTCATTTGCATCGCAACGATTTTGAATTTTTAAAAAAACTCACAAATCACTCCAGCCATACACACAAACAAAACATACAAAAGGAGAAATCAAGGAAGATTACGGGTTTTTACTTCAGGTTTAAACATAGGGAAGTGGTGGATCAGACTTTTTTATATATAGACTTTATATAGAAAAACTACACCGATTGGTTACCCCACAACAAACCACTACAAAAGCAGAGGCAAAATTGTGGTCTAAGGGAGCGAAGCGAGTTTAGAAGTGACGAATGTATGGTGTGCACAGATTTACTTCTCTTGAAGCAAATGCATCAAATTGACAGCTATATGTCCGGAACGACTTGAAGGAGTTAAAGCTCGCCATCTCGCCTTGGCTTAAGGCTGTGTCAGACCAATTGACATAGGCTAGAACACCAAGGCTACGTCAAAATGTTATGCTCTGCATAGTTATGTGGGGGGTTGTCTTTAGCCATGACAAGCTCCTAACATAACATCGTCAGTGTCCAAAATCCTCCTAACGGATTGTGGCTGCCCTTGTGGCGGGGTAATCAAAAACGTAATGTTCTCATCCCTACCTGGTGTATTTGTACCATAGTGCTCAAGTGCTTCGGCTGTTGGGATGATCCCTGGAGTCTTTTAGCCAGGGTATGACAACAACAAATCTCCCACCTTTTTTATGTTCAAACATGAGAAAAACGTACTAAAAGCAAAATAGGTGATGGTTACTTCACAGACATAATCTTTCTTCTTTTTTTTTTCTTTTCTTTTTTTAAAACACACCCACACTCACATCCACACAAACACACACACGTTGCCTTCATAATACAGTGAAGGCTCCCTATTAAGACCTCGGAAAATCAGCCCCCCCCCTAAAAAGGACTTAATAGAGAGGGGATTTAACTCATTCGCATTGCAACGATTTTGATTTATTAAAAAAAACTCACAAATCACTCCAGCCATACAAAACATGCATAAACAAAAGGAGAAATGAAGGAAGATTACGGGTTTTTACTTCAGGTTTAGACAGGGAAATGGTAGATCAGACCTTTTTACATACAGACTTTATACAGAAAAACTCCCTATACCGATTGGCTACCCCACAAAAGCAAAGGCAAGAGGCAAAATTGTGGTCTAAGGGAGCGAAGCGGGTTTAGAAGTGACCAAGGTAATGTGTGCACACAGATTTACTTCCCTTAAAAGGGAGGTGGGACACTCAGTAGTTTGGAAATGAAGGGGGGAAAATCGTTGAACATTTTTGGGGTCACATCTTCGAGGGAGTCTTAACACACTCGGGACTGGCAGATTTATTTCCCTTTGTTCTGTGGGGACTGGGCATTTGCCTAGGTTCGTAAAACAATCACCAAAAATAAGTTATGAGGAGTTAGACATTGACCTTTTCGGAAAAAGATTAACAAGACCAACATAGAAAGAAGGAAAATTTCACATTCCAATTTTTTAACACACACACACACACCCCCCTACAGCCAAACATGACAGTAAAACCTTCAATGATTGGTTGATTTCAAGAGAGGCAAGGTCAAAGCAAACCGACAGTAGGCTACGACCTCGCGCTTCATAGCTGGTTACACCCCAGAAATCAAAACCTCTTGAAAACTCTCATGAGCCGGATCCGGCTCATTCGTCCTAAACGGTTGTGCAGGCCATGAGCCGGAGCCGGCTCATTCGTCCTAAACAGTTGTGCATGCTATGAGCCGGAGCCGGCTCATTCGTCCTGAGTAAGTTAATAAGGAGAGTCTTATTAGGGAAGGTCTTAACCTTTTCTAGACTGAGGCACACTGTATCGTGCCTCACGTTTCTATTCCCCCACGACTGAGGCACAGTTAACTGTGCCCGTGAATTCTGCCTCCGTGGACGGAGGCACAGTTAACTGTGCCTTCAACTTCGAAACATTCTCAGTCTTCTACGAGGTCAGTCCAAGGGAAGCAACCTGTGTAGTAAGTTATAGGGACGGTTTAGCAAGGTTGCTTTTACTACTTTGACTGCTTGTAAGCTGTCTACGTGCTGGAATGTGGCTCTGGAATGCGTGACCTGGAAACGGGATTTCCTGACCTTTTGCCTCGGGAAAAAAATGTCTGTGTTGTGTGTACGTGTTTCCTCTTAAATGGATTATATAATCATTCTTGGATGATTTGAAGGTAAGATTGAAGCTTTATTTCCCATTTTACTCCATATTTTGTTGTTGTACAGAGCAGAATGAAATGTAACATCATAACCTTGGTTACTTTAAGACAAAAGCATGACTGCATGATATCAGGAATTGAATAAATTTTACCATATCCCATAAGTACTGGCTTTGTTCTTTCTTTTGATACCAAACACTTCATTGTTAGTGTTTGTTTAGTGACCGTAACAAAAATCAGAAAAGTGCCAAAATAGGCCGTGGACAGGGAAGTGATGCTAGCTCTGCTATCCGTCACACGGGAAGTGTAGCGCAGACGCTGCTGCCGTCGGGATAGTGTTAATAGGGGGGTTCCACTGTAACTGTCTTCTGTAGCTTTGGCTCTGGTAAGCCGTTTTCAGAAACTCAGTCACAGCAAAATGTCTGTCTCACACTCACACACACATTACCTTCATGATGACTGATTTATCTAAGCTGTCATTTCCAGAAACTCGGTCATGACAGAATGTCTCACACACACACACACATTACCTTCATGATGACTGGTTTATCAAAGCTGTCATGAGCCATTTCCAGAAACTCAGTCATGACAGAATGTCTCTCTCTCTCACACACAGACACACACACATTACCTTCATGATGACTGGTTTATCAAAGCTGTCATGAGCCATTTCCAGAAACTCAGTCATGACAGAATGTCTCACTCTCACACACACAGACACACACACACACACAAATATTACCTTCATGATGACTGGTTTATCAAAGCTGTCATAAGCCATTTCCAGAAACTCGGTCATGACAGAATGTCTCTCTCACACACACACACACACACACACACACACATTACCTTCATGATGACTGGTTTATCAAAGCTGTCATAAGCCATTTCCAGAAACTCGGTCATGACAGAATGTCTCTCTCTCACACACACACACACACACATTACCTTCATGATGACTGGTTTATCAAAGCTGTCATGAGCCATTTCCAGAAACGTGGTCATGATAGAATGTCTCACACACAGACACACACATTACCTTCATGATGACTGATTTATCAAAGCTATCATGAGCCATTTCCAGAAACTCGGTCATGACAGAATGTCTCACTCTCACACACACAGACACACACACACACATTACCTTCATGATGACTGGTTTATCAAAGCTGTCATAAGCCATTTCCAGAAACTCGGTCATGACAGAATGTCTCTCTCTCTCACACACACACACACACATTACCTTCATGATGACTGGTTTATCAAAGCTGTCATGAGCCATTTCCAGAAACTCGGTCATGACAGAATGTCTCACACACACACACACACACACACACACACACATTACCTTCATGATGACTGGTTTATCAAAGCTGTCATAAGCCATTTCCAGAAACTCGGTCATGACAGAATGTCTCTCTCACACACACAGACACACACATTACCTTCATGATGACTGGTTTATCAAAGCTGTCGTGGGCCATTTCCAGAAACTCGATCATGACCGACAGGTATTTCTGCAGGCTGAACTCTTTGCGCAGTCGGTGGTGCGTCTTCCCTTTGGCGTTCAGCAAGGTGTGCACCGAACGAGCGGTGTCCTGCCATATACAGATGGTATGGTAACTGTAACTACTGTATTTTACGGACTATAAGGCGATACTTTTTTCCCCCAGACTGAGACCCCTGCGCCTTATAATATGACATAATATGGTAAGAAAATAAGCAACAATATCTGAATTTTGTGTTACATTTATAATCAGGTGCACCTTGTAGTCCGAAAAATACGGTAGCTGGTCAAAAATTGAAAAAAGCGGCATGATTGTCCACTAGATTCCACCACCCCCTCCCCCCCGATAAGGATGCACAACATATCAACAGCTGACTCGTGTTATCTAAATTTCATAAATGTCACTTTACACTCTTGTTGTGTGGTTGACAGTGTGGGCGTCTGTACGTTGTCTGCACAGCATCTCTCTTCCTTGATCGTAAAACACCATATTCCGTACCTTCGTCATTTGTCTCTTATTGACGGAAACAGCTTACAGATAAATTGAATGATTTTTTGTACAGGGCTGCCTACCGCCTGTTGCGGTTTCCAGGGACAAACTGCTTAAAAACCAGGGACAGAGACTTATTTCCAGGGACAAACATCGCAATGTCAGGCGTCATGAAATTTATTTCTTGATTTAGCAAATTTCTGCAACTGGATATTTGGGATAGTAACTATTTTTGTTGCTTGAGTGCCAACTTACTTCTATATTCAAGATCCTTTGGTGTTCAGTAACTTACGTGTAGCATGTCTGTTAAGAAAAATTCAAATTGTCTGTTGGTTTGGGTGTCCATGTGTTCAGAAGTAAGGTCAGTTAACATTAGACAAGTGATTCCTCTACACAATTTTGATTCTGCTGTTTCCAAGACAAGTGATTCCTCTACAAAATTTTGATTCTGCTCAGTTTCCAGGGACGCTCAGACAGAAAAGTGGATTCCAGGGACAGGGTGCCATTTTTGACTGTTTCCAGGGACAAATACCCCTCAGGAGAGACGGTAGGCAGCCCTGTTTTCACAGCCCAACCTTTCACCCCCTAACTACTGATGATCTAAACCAAACGCGTGAAGTCAAGTCCCCGATGATAGGTTGTTTTCAACAAGAGAGGCAAGGTCACACAAATCTAAAAATAGATTATGTCATTCTGGAAAGTTGGTTACACACCAGAAATCAAAACCTCTTACAAACTCTCATGAGCTAGATAGAGGCCATTCGCTTTAACCCTTTCACCGCCAAAGTCGCGTTTTAGCACCACAGTGATTTAACGCCTATGTCACTAAAAGGCATCAAATTGGGGTCTATCATACAAAGACCCTATTGTCTTAGTTTTGGGAAGTAAGGATAGACCTAATTTTATATATGTCACAGAAGAATCCCCAATACGGCAGATGGATTTTGTTCTCTACCCAGGTAAAAAGTTGATGGAATATTTTTTGGCTGAAATATGGCTGGTGGTGAAAGGGTTAAATGGTTGTGCAGGCCATGACTGGCATGAGCCCGATAGGGTTAATTTGTCTCTTGAGAGTGAGTTTAACTTATGTTCATGAATGAACGCACATGTATGTGCACATGCATGCCTCCACTGCATGCACGCAAGCAAACGTGTGTATGGTGTGCGCATGTTTGTGTTTCAGTGTGTTTTTGCACACACCTGCATGTGTCAGTTATATATATTAGTGATGCACTGAGGATCGAATAGTGATAGGACAAACTGTCCTGAGACGAGATAAATCAACAGGACAATGTCCTGGCTCTTGCAGAAATCAATAAGACAAAGTGTGCCAGTGTTGAGAATGTAATCAGACATTTGTCCTGACAGGGGAGAACACAATAGGACATTTTAAATTTTAATAGGTCAATGGCCTATGGCCTATGGCCTCAGGACATCACTGATATATATATGTATATAATCATAAACGCATACCTTATCTAAGCGGTCGCGGTGCTCCTCAAAAAGCATCTGTCCTTCTTCTTGTGTTCCTTTGCGACAATGCTCCAGAATGATCTGTGTCGACACAAACAGTGCAAAGTGACATAAAAACTCTATATTATTATTAACTTCTAACTGTGGAAAAAAAAGGGGTAGAATAAATTAACAAGAATAAGAATGATCTGTGTCGACACAAACAATGCAGTGACATTAATTAAAACTCTAGATTAACTTCTGTGGGAAAAGGGTAGCAGAAATAACAAGCATAAATTTGTTAATGAAATAAAAACAAACAAAACACCAAATATTAAAATGGAGTGAATCATTTCGAACGGCAATGCCTTCTTTTTCAATCCATGGAATGATTATAACATCATTTTTTAAAAAGCTTACAAATTTTCGTGGAAAGACATGTATATCTATCTGAATGTAAACTGAAGCTTTATATTGTATTATTATAATTTATATGCACAATATATATATGTCGTGCCTAACTCGCAGAATTGCCTAGTCTGTAGATTAGGCAACTACTTTGCCTAGTTTGTGAACTAGGCACTCGGGACTGCCTAACTTGTAAACTAACTTTTCAGACGTGCTTAATCTACAGACTAGGCAGCCTAATCTGTAGAATAGGCAGCCTAGTCTGTTGACTAGGCAGAGTGCATAGTCTACAGATTAGGTAGTCCTTGTTTTAATCTCCTACATAACTCCTCTATATTTTAACACCAAGAATGCAACAGTAATGTCATAAAAAGAAACTTAATAACTGTTTTGACTCCATTGTCTGTCTGTCTGTCTGTCTGTCTGCACCACAGTGTGGCTGAGGGCCTGCACACTCTTCTCGTCGTCCGTCAGTCAGAGTGCAGAGAAAAGAAAG
>CM065704.1:35052897-35117212 GCA_017654935.2 Phymorhynchus buccinoides
CTTGTCCAATCCCACGTCCCGTACACCCCCCACTGTGAAAATCGACAATTAAAGAGAAACGACCCCCGCAAGACATCATCACCCTGATGGACCCTCTACCCTGATTGACTCTAATAAGTGAATGCGTAGAGCCCTTAGTACCCTCAGAATCTTCGAACAGAAAAGGCGGTAGGTTAAAGGACGAAGAAGAAGGGATAAAGGACAGAGTCAAAGACCGCGACAGATTCAGAGGAAAATTACAAAACACAGAACTCCAAAGTGGTGGGACTATTGGTCAAAAAGAACCCCCAGTTTCCCCACGAGGAGGATGTTCAGCTTTTATACTGTGATGCGCTACTTCTGAAATAACCCAGTGCTTAGAAATGAGCGCAGAGTACACAGTGTGCGTCAAAATCAACACAGAGTTGATGCCTCTGGTCTAGGATGGTCCTTCTGAACCCCTGTTTTTTATGTGGCTTGAAACATTGAGTATATGTTATTAGAGATCAGTGTTAACCCCCTTGACTGCCACGAGGAGTACAACCCTGATGTGCTGGCTTTTGCTTAACAATAATCACGAGAGCAATACTCCCCAGACATTTTCTCAGATTGGCTCTATCAGTTGTCTTTTCTTGCAGGCAGTGTTTGCCCAATGCTTTTCTTTAATTTCATCTACTGGCAGTCAGGGGTTAAAGATAGGCTTTCGTTTATGCTGTCTCATAAAAATAAAACTGGCTCGGATTTCATAACTGAAATGCTAGGGGAGACGCGTGGCTGTTACTTGTAACAAATGTTTTATTCAGAGTGCCATGAGAGGAATCACACCCCACACACATACTCTGTCTTCTCTACTTGTAAAAAACAATGCTTATTCAAAGAGCTGCCCCATGTAGAGTGGAATCACACACACCCACACAACTTTACTCCTCTATCCTCTCACTCTCTCTCTCTCTCTTCTCTCTCTCTACATCTACTCTCTCTCTATATCTCTCTCTCTGTATTCTCTTCTCACACACACACACAAACAAAACACCACACCCACATCACAGCAACACAACACACACACAATCTCACACATACAATTATATTCAGAGGGAGAAAGAGCGAGAAAAAAAGAGGAGAGAGAAAGAAGGGGTAGTAGGAGGGGGGCAGAGAGAGGGAGATGTATAGAGATTACTACTAAATGCTAGCAAAAAGCCTGATGTGCTATACAGACGTTCGCAGTCCGCAGCAACTGACTGAAGCCAGTTTGCTTACTCCCACCCTTTCACCTTCGCTACAGGTGGGATCATTGTGAACTCACTCACTGGCCTCCTGCTTACCATACTCAACACTCCCATCTTCCCCACCTTTTTCACCTGCCAGTGGGAGGTAAGAAAGTTGGCTTACATTCTTTAGCATGTTGTAGGCACTCTCTTTGTGTCATTAGGCTTTTTATACTAGTGGAAGACATGAGTCGTTGGAAAGAGTGAAACAATGACCAGAAAATTTGATCAGAAAAGTTTTTAAAGATGACTTTGCCAACAAAACAAAAAAAGACTGCAGCTGACACAAACTTGCTCCATGACAAATACAAAGAATAATGAAAAATTATAAGGTTCATTCTTACTTTAACTATAGCGAGAACAAAGATGCGAGTGTGGGCTTTGGGAGGGTTAAAGATGGTGAACTATTGTAGATGGGGAAAGACGTGTGTGATGAAAGACAAACGTATACAACGTTAACCCCTTTTGGTGAATAGTAGAACGAGGAGAAGAATGCGGTCAGCAGTGTCGTCTATGGCGACAGAACTCGATTGCTGGTCCGTTTTTCAAGGGGGGATTCCCTGAATGCACGATAATCAGAATTGAGTTTTCTGTTTGCGTTAGATCCAGTCAAGGTTTTCTGTGTCTTCTTCGTGTTCCTTTCGGATTACAATTCATGTCTATAGAGGGTACCATGCGATAGAAAAAGGCACCAGTGTAGTGGATTGCCTTTAGTTCTATTAACTTACGTGACACATTATTTACTTAACCCTTTCCACCTCCTAATGTATCTCATTTGTGCACCACAAATGGTTTACAACATCCATGTCACTAAAAGGCAATCAAACTCCAGGGCCTTGTTATCCAAAGACCCTATTGTCTGTGAAATGAAAATCCGTTTAAAAACTTCCCTCAACGGTCTGAAACAGGACACATATGGGAACATTAGTAGATATAATAAAGATGGGGGGAGCGATCCTGGAGGCAATGCCCGGAGGCAGTACAATTCCAGGAAAGTCCCGAATTTTTTTTTGCAATACAGATAAGTGTCAGCAAGTAACCAAGCGATCGGATTAACAAGCACTTTCGGCTAGGGTACGGCCACAAGTAGTGATATTCGTCAGTGTATGAAACTCCTATTTTCTTAATTTTGCGATGGTAAAAGGATAGGCTTAATAGTGGTAGGTACATGTCACAGAGGAATTACCAGTATTGCAGTGTACTTCTTTTCTCCTACTACCCGTTAAGTTTAATATTATAGTTTTTTTGGCTGAAAAATGGCTGGTGGCTAAAGGGTGACTGAAAAAACTTCTTATAGTGTTCAGATTCTCTCACAAATCAAAGAATGAAAATGTAGTGGATGGCCAAGAGAAGACATAACGAAAATGAAACAAAGGGGGGAAAACTCTCTTTCTAATTCACTCCCCTCCCTCCACCAACGTTGATATACGATGACAGTCATTCTTTCTAGGAATGCTGTGGTATCACAAGAGCAATAGTGAGACAAGACAAAGCAAATCATCCCTTGTTCTAGTGTTCAGATTATTTCACACATTTTTCGGGAAAATCTGTCTTTTGAAGCACACAGACTCGCAGAGCGGCAATACAGTTTCTATCACATCACTGCAAGTGAGAAGCGTCTTCATAGTGTGTGTAATAACAAGCCAGAACGTGGTGGCAGTCGCCGTGATGAAAAATCCATCCAGAGGGGGTTGTTGTGGTTGGTGTTTTCTTCTATTATCACAGAGAATGATCGCTTGTCTTTATTATCACAGAGAATGATCGCTTGTTGTTATTATCACAGAGAATGATCACTTGTTGTCTTTATTATCAGAGAGAATGATCGCCTTATGTCTTTATTATCACAGAGAATGATAGCTTGTTGTCATGTATTATAAACATAGAATGAATCGCTTTGTTGTTGCAGGCTGGATCTAGCCAGGTTTTAGGTTGTGTTGCTTTACTTATCACAGAGAATCGAACGATTGTTGTTGCTAGCATGGAGCTAGCCAGATTTTGTGTTGCTGTGTTGTCTTTATTATCACAGAGAATGATCGCTTGTTGTCTGCAGCTGGAAGCTAGCCAGGTCTTGTGCTTGTGTTGATCTTTATTATCACAGCGAATGATCGCTTGTGTGACTGTATCATACAGAGAAATGATCGCTTGTTGTCTGTATATATCACAGAGAATGATCGCTTGTCTTTATTATCACAGCTGATGATAGCTTGTTGTCTGTATTATCACAGTGAATGATCGCTTGTCTTTATTATCACAGAGAATGATTGCTTTGTTCTTACTTTAAGTTATCACAGCGCCATGAGTCACTTGTTGTCTTTTTTATAACAGAGGGATGATTCGCTTGTCTTCTATTATCACAACAGAGAATGATCACTTGTTGTCTTTATTAATCACAGAGACATGATCGCTTGTTGTCTTTAGGCTGGAAGGTAGCCGGTTTTATGCTGTCTTAATTATCACAGAGAAATGAATCACTTGTGCTCTTTATTATCACAGAGAATGATCTCTTGTTGTCTTTATTATCACAGAGAATGATCTCTTGTTGTCTTTATTATCACAGAGGAATGATCGCGTGTTGTACTATAAGTGTTAATCAACACCGAGAATGATCGCGTTGTGTGTCAGGCTGAGCTGCAGAGCACCGGTTTTGTGTTGTCTTTATTAATCACAGAGAAAATGATCGCTTGTTGTCTTTATCATCACAGAGAAGTGAATCACTTGTTGTCTATGATTCTCACAAGAGCAATGATCGCTTAGTTCGTCTTTATTATCACAGCAGAATGATCGCTTGTTGTCTTTATTATCACAGAGAAGAATCTCTTGTTTGTCTTCTATTATCACAGAGAATGATCGCTTGGTGTCTTTTATTATCCAGAGAATGTCGCTTGTTTTTAGTTATCACTGAGAATGTGATCGCTGTTGTTGCAGGCTGGGATGTAGTCAGGTATTGTGTTGTATGTCTTTAATTATCACAAGATTGAGGAATTTTTATTAATTATACTATATATTTTATATATATACTTACCATTCCACTACAAAGTTCAAAGTGCATATTTGTACAAGATTAGATTGG
Source organism: Phymorhynchus buccinoides (assembly GCA_017654935.2). Taxonomy (NCBI): domain Eukaryota; kingdom Metazoa; phylum Mollusca; class Gastropoda; order Neogastropoda; family Raphitomidae; genus Phymorhynchus; species Phymorhynchus buccinoides. Next base: position 35,057,212 of record CM065704.1, read on the forward strand.
AAGACAGAAATAAAAACAAGAGTGTCTTACTACCACAAATCCCAATCCACGTAACTTCCGGTTAAGCAGACTACTCACTTTCTTTCAAAGCATGCACCAAGTAAAAGGGAAGGTGTACACAATTCAAAAAAACCAATCTAGGAGGGAGGTGGGGAGGGTACAATTAAACTGTAGTGGAATGTAAGTATATACGAATGAAAATAGCAGATAGTAGAATTAATAATAAATTCCTCAATCTATTCTAGCATCTTACCATTCCCTACAAAGTGCAAAGATTACCAACAAGGAGGAGGGTAAGGGTAAAGCACTACTCTGAGCACGGAACAAACCAGATCAGAGAATATCACAATAAACACACACATACCCTCTAGAATAAGACGGTAACATCCGCAAAAGCATGCTACATATCCCCAAAGATTAAATAAGTCTACAAAAACAAAAAACAGATAAAAGTCATACCTCAAAAGGACACCGTCATTGAGGTACCACAACAGCATCAGGCCGAATGACCAAAATGTTGTCACTGCCGGAGAGTGGAAAAAACTCGCGCAGATAGTAAACGAGGTTAAAGTAGTCTCCAGGACTTCCAGAAGGCGGAGGACTAAGGCAGGGACTGGAACACCCCTGACCAAGGCTAGTGATGGTGCTCTAGCCTAACTTCGTGAGCCCAGTATAACTGGGGGCGCAGAACGATCGGGCTGTGGGAGTAGGCTATTCGATCAACCGAATAACCAGCGAGCCACAGTGGCGCCTGTACGGATATCGTTTGAATTAATTGGAATTCAAAAGAATCGAAAAGGCGCGCTTCTGGCTACGGAACGCTGCTGAACGACAGGAGATACGTGCGCAAACAGCGAACAGGGCACAGGACCTCTATTCTCATCGTCCGGAGCTGCGCAGGATGTTCAGAGAGACTCTCAATAACAACAACGGAAGAAGCTTGTGAGAACCGATTGATGTTTTCGAGCGGAATTCCTGTAGAAAAGCCCAGGGAGATCGAGGAACCATCCTCCGCGAACTCAACTCGTTAACATAAACCACTAGAGCGTGGATACCACCAACACGTCTCGCTAAGGCAGAAGACTAACAAGGGAAAAGCGTCTATTAAAAGAAAGAAGCTGAAAGAAACGAGAAAAGGGTTCACATTCTGACCTGAGGAAAGTGAAGCACAGAAAAACGATGCCCGATTGCGGAAGTATCTGCTATGGTGTCGGGCGAATTGATCATACGCAAAAACCATCAAAAAATGGAAACCAAAACAGAAGAAAGAAGGAAGGTGTAGACGACCAGTAGCAATAGAAATAGCTGCTAATAAAACCGCGACTTATAACGCTGACAAAGTTTGGGCCAAAGAGGCCCTTCTCATTATGCAAATGAGACAAAAAGGAAACAAAACTGAGCAACAGCTCGGGTGCAAAGCAGAAAAGACTCAACTGTCCGTACTGCTACAGAAATGAAACAAGAGGTCAACGCAAGGAATACAAGGTATTAGTGCTTTGACGGAGTGAGTAGAAGAATCACTTAAATGGCTTCATTTCAGCCCTGTGAACCGCAACCTGACCGCAAAGTAGCCAAGCGTGCAGAGAACGGACAGCAGGATTTCGATGCAGAACGCCTTCAGGTGCGCGGTTGACAGAGGACTGGGGGTCAACTGGAGGGTGAACAACCGCAACGTGGGGAGAGCAAGAAGCCGGGCGAACACGGGACTGTTTTCCATCTTGGCCTATGGAGAATGAGAGCAGGCACGCTCGACAAACCGAGACGCACCTTTTCAAAACCCTTGGAAAGAAGAGACTGTGGGTGGGTAGGGTAGGCCACAGACCCGAGCCACTGCGAGACTGAAGGCATTCCTTGCCCCATGCCAAGGATCTGCCATCGGGAGACGAACGTAGCGGAAGACGCGAGCTGAAGCGAGTTTGCAAACAATAGTCGAGTGCGGCTTTCCCCACATGAGCCAAAGGGTTGAAGACCCGAGATGGATGAGACGTCACTCACGTTGCAATCACTGGGTTGGAAACGGATCAGTTAATGGTCGGCCACGAGAACATTCAGCTTCCCGGGGAATAGAACTCTCTGCACGGTTAGATGAAGTGGAATCTCCGCGTGCAGTCCGTAGATCTCCTCGCTTCCTGGAGAGATGAAGGCACACGATTTCGTGCCAACCCTGACGCCGAAGGTATGAGAGGCACGTGGTGTTGTCGCCACAAAATGTGACCCATGCCTAGTAGCAGGGAAGTAGAGCTTTCGACACGACCCGCACGAGCGGAACCACGCCTCCATCTCACCAGACAATAGCCCATGTGAGAGAGACAGCACATTGCTTCGGACACACCCTCGAAACCTCCCGCCGGCCAAGATGGAAGCCCCCAACCTTCCTTGACGAAGTCCGTGTGAAAAGGAATTCTGATGGTGGACGAGCCCGAATGGAACTGAGGAAACCCCAGCCAAACGGAAGTCCAACCACGGAGGACTGACTGCGAAAACCACGAGGACCAAACGACCGAGATTCCAGAGGAAGAAGATGAGAAACCACCGAGTTCGCACACTTCCGTTGTAGAGGACGCTTGTGCAGACGGAACCCAGAGGCACAGAGGGTCTGCATAGGACTCCATGAAGACCAGACAAAATTGAGAAGTTGACGTAACCGTTGATGAACGCAAACAGACGTTTCCAGAAAGGTAAGAATGACTGGATCCGCTCCGAAGCCGGGACAGACCAATTCTGTCTCTGAACGTCTGCGTATGAATACCATCCCCAGATATTGAATTCCTGGGCCGGAAGTCAAATCTCGATTTTTGACGTTTCACGTTTGAAGCCAACCTCGGCGGGTTTAGGTCCTGGAGCTCCGAGGTGTGTTACCTGCACGGTCCTGAGAACTGAGCAAGGTGGAGCCAGTCCGTCCAGTACACCTTGAGACGGATACCCCCTGGACTCTGGCACACGCGACGAACTCCCTGACCTACCATGGCAGAAAATTCCATGGGGCCAGAGGAGCAACGAGGGAAGGACTACGAACTGATAAGTAGTGATTCCACCACATACGAACCTCAAGACGATGCCTTCGATCTGAGTGGATCGAAACATGGAAATAGGCATCCTCGAGGTCATGAGGGAAGTCGCCCAAATCCCCCGGAGGATGAAGTTGGAAACCGACAGAAGGCGTTCTCCAATGCTGACGCCAATTGGGGCGCAGAAAGCTGACGAGGGAGACAAGTACAGCACTGGACGGGAACTCGCATCTTCTTCTTTGGTACAGTGAACATGACGCAGTAGAAACCGGCCCGGGTTGGGTACGGAATCACAGCACCTTGTCCAGAAGGGACTTGACTCTGCGTCCAAGATTCTGAAAGCGAAAGAGGACTCTGCAGGGGGAGGACAGACAATAGGCACCCGCGAGAGAGGAGGTTCCGCGAGCAGCGGAAAGCGGAACCCATCCCGCACGACACGGAGGATCCAAGAGCTGACTGACAGCAGAGACCACTGAAGGTGATGCTGAGCCAGAGAGTCCACACTTGATGGAACAGCCAACTCGGGATCCACCCGAAGCCGCGCGGGCCCTACTGAAAAGGAGGGTAGCGGTTTGAGTTCTGAAAAACGAGTAGAGCGATTTGCACCGCGCTGGAAGGGCCTGCCCCGAGCCGAAGAGAAGGGTACGGCTGAGAAGAGCCACGGAACGAGTTCCTCAACGGCTGTGGAGTACGAAAGCGAGAGGAAGAAGAAGAGGCCCGACGGGCTGAAAACGCACCACGCTGCTGGAAACGAGCAGGAGACTCAGAAGCAGAACGAGAGGGTGGCCTAGCCCTAGCCGCCAAGGTCTGCAAAGTAGCAAGGACCCTGTCATTGTGTGAGAGAGTCTGACGACCCGAACACGTCTCCTTAACTTTGGACACCCTTGCCGAAGCAAAAATTCCTGAGGAAGGGATTGGGTCCGAACGAAGGGCACGACGTTCCACCTCCAACATGGCAAGAGAGGACTGTTGGAGAGCTTGATCCCTGAAAAAGGCCGAAAGCCTACTACGCAAGGTAGCGAGGCCCAGAGCGGTGAGTTGAACTGAATCACGCAAGGCTGACAGAAGGCAGCCTAAAGCCTGCTCATCAATGGCATCCGCCAGACGAAATTCCTCAGGACGGCCCGTGGAGGTCCTGCCCAACAGAGTGGGAAGACCGTGCAGCATAGAAGTAGCCGTGGAACAATGCATCAATGATTGCGAGACAGCCTTCTCCAGAGCCAAGTAAGACTTGGCAGGAATGGAAACCGATTTGACTGTAGGACCATTGAGTACCAGGCCAAGATCCACAATCTCTTCCTGAGAGAGAGCCGAAAAGAATGGAATCATCAAAAACTCACTATCCACAGGAAGAACCGGCGCAAACTGAGGGACCACGGGACATGAACCGGACAGAGAAGGAATGGGTGGAGACACCTCCTGTTCCCTTTTTGACTGTTTAGCTCTAGACCACATGTGTGTGTCGGCCAAATCGAGAGCATCACAAATCGACGAAGAGCACTGCAAGACCAGTCTATGACCACGCCGAGACTGAAGGGTACCGAAAGCATCATCCTGGGGCAGAACCTGAGAGGACTCCACCGAGACAACATCCTGGCAGTAAGGCTGCAAGGCCGCCAGATACCCTTGAATGCCAGAAACAGAAGGATCAGAAAAAAACCTCTTCCATAGAATCCACCGTGAGACCCGAAGTCGTAACTGACGCCGCTGGTTGAGCTGACAGACCGAAGGAAGAACGAACCCGACAAAAAGTCCATAACCTCCTGGTGAGAGTAGGTCCGCTGAGGAACCTGCCCTGAAACCAGTGGAACCATACCAGCGGTAACGGGCGTGACTGGTATGGGCTGAGGCAAACGTCCCATGGATAGCAAATGAAAATGCCCGACCGTCGTAACGGTATCTGGAGCCTGGGGACCTACCCACGGCGTCAGGCCGTAGCCGCTGTTGACCCCGTGGTTGGACCCGCGAGACCAAATGTTGCCGATCGGCCGAGTCCGCTCCGGAGAACCCCAAGGGTGCGAGATTGCCGGCCCGGTGCCTATGGCACCAGAGGCTGCCGTCGGGGCCCCCCCAGGAGCTACCCCCATTAGCGGCATCGTCCGCCCCCTTTTTATCGGCCGGCAATCAACCAGGCGTAATGGTGGCATCGCATGTGGGTAAACGACCCGGTTGTCTATAGCTCTGAGAAGAGTGATAGTCGGACAAAAAGCCACCAACCGGTTTCTTCGCAGCTTCTTCTTCCAGAACCGGAAGTGCCTGTGCGGTATCATGAACGCCAGGAACCAATGGTGTATGGGAGCTAGCTTGGCTAGAAGAGCCGTACTGACCTTGTTCGGGAAAAAACCCAGACAGAGAATGATCGCTTGTTCTGACACCACTTGCTTTATTATCACAGAGAATGATCACTTGTTGTCTTTATTATCACAGAGAATGATCGCTTGTTGTTGCAGGCTGGATGTAGTCAGGTTTTGTGTTGTCTTGTCTTTATTATCACAGAGAATGATCGCTTGTTGTCTTTATTATCACAGAGAATGATCGCTTGTTGTTGCAGGCTGGATGTAGTCAGGTTTTGTGTTGTCTTTATTATCACAGAGAATGATCGCTTGTTGTCTTTATTATCACAGAGAATGATCGCTTGTTGTTGCAGGCTGGAGGCAGCAGAGCTGCAGAGTCAGTTGGAGCTTCGTGGTGACCCCTCCTGCCCCCTGGTGGCTGCCCCCGCCCCCACCCATACCCCCACCCCCCTCCCCGCTCTCCGTTCCTACGACCCTGAAGACCTGGCCTCTGACTACCAGAATTTGGAGCTCAACAATATGGACCTCCAGGTGATTCAAAAAGAGAGAAAAAAACCCTTTTTATTATGGAAGGAAAGATAATGCCGTTGTTTGTGTCTTGTCTGTTTTTTTGTCTGTCTGCGCAATATCGTGTGAATGTCTGTACTGTAAAAAAAAATTAAAAAAAATTCAAGCTCTGTCAGTTTGTGCTACTCTATAAAGTCTATTGAAGGAAAATGTGATTGTTTGTGTCTGGGTGGTGTTTTTTGTACAGGGATGTGAGAGTTACGCATAAGCGTGTAAATGCGCTTTTTCTATTTGGGAAAAAAACTAAAAAACGTACAGAGAGAGATTGTCAAGTTAGGTAGCCTTTCTTTGCGCACACACACAGTGAAAACAAAGCAGTTTGTAGCGCGAGAACATTCCACAGTACACGGATTCCCCTCATTCTGGCTCCTTTCAGTTTTCCACAGAGAGCTATTTGTTTCAAGTTATTTCTTTTAACAGAGGCAAATATTCTTATCATTGATTGTGGTTAGGGATAGGAAAAGACCTTACAAGTGGTATACCACCATACAACAATGTAAGCCTAATGGATAAAACACTTTAAAATGGTCTATGCTGGTGACGAGTGTTAACAAAAGGCATGAACTGAAAGGAGCTGAGAAAAGCTTCTGTGATTCCCTTGATTGAATTTTGTAAGCTTCTCTGTGGCTGGCCTGTTATGTCCAATGGCACTGCGTCATTTTTATATGCTCGGCTATGATTCCAAAGGAGGATTTTGTTTCATCGTCAACCATAAAAATTATTTATGACACCATAGATGCGAGGAAAGAGGAGATGAAGGTGGATTCATTTTGACTTTGAACTGAAGTTATTTCTTGGCTTTGGAATGTGTTATGCTGTAGTGAGTTATTTTGGATTGGCTTATTGTAAATGACAAATCATAAGTGTGTGTGTGTGTGAGCAGGCCCAGTTACGTCACGTGAATGCAGAGTTGGCTCAGAGCAAACTGAGGGAGAAAGATCTTCACCAACGGGTAGGCATAAATCATTTATTTTTATTTTTTACTGATTGGATAAGGAGCCCCATGCAATCTGTATGCGAGTAGGGAGTGTAAAGAGAGAGAGAGAGTTTTCACCAAAATGTAAAGCTGAAGCACAATTGTTTTTATGAATAGACGATTTTCGGAAAAAACACACTAGGGGAGAGCACTTTGTGAAAATTAGAGTTGATTACCTCGACTTACTCAGTCAAAACCATGGCTTCCAAGCTTGAAGCCGCATGATGCGAGTCAGTGACTTGCAAACATGTTTTTAGAAAAATGAGGGGTGGCCAGTAGCTACAAACTGATAGAACTGCAAAATGTGACGTAAAAATATAAATGACATAAGTTTTAGAATGACGCACTGCGTTCTACATGCTGTGTGTCTCCTCAAGCACACCAAGCGAGGGCTGGGGATTTACCTGATGGTAGAGTAACTTCCCCTGTTTGACTGATTGAATTAGGCAAGATAACTCCCACACACCATGAAATTACTCCCCTTAATTATTTCCGAACAATTCCTATTGCTTTGATAGTTTATGAAGCCGCATGCAATTTTTTTAGAATGTGGAGAGAGAGACACTGACAGAATGTGTTTATGTGAGTGTGAAAAAGAAAGAAATGTGTGTAATTAAAAAGAGAGAAATAGATATTCAGTGTGTGTGTGTATGTGCGTGCGTGTGAAAGAGACAGCAGACTGTATGTATTTGCAAGGTATTGACTTATTTCAGTTTTAACTGAAGTCCTTTTTCTAAAAAAAATACTAAGACTAAGAGATTCACTTTGACTTAATTGTCTTGATCATGGTAATATTCACCTTTCTTTCTGTTGTGGTGCGTGTCATCAGATGGATGTGTTGGAGCACAGGCTGCGACATCGTAAAGACGACGACACACCTCCGCTCAGCCCTGACGGCTCTCTGGTGTCGCACGAAGACTCTGCCCTGTTTAGAGAACCCACAGAATTTGAGGTGACATTGTTCGTATGCGCTCCCCACCCTGTTTAGAGAACCCACAGAATTTGAGGTGACATTATTCGTATGTGCTCCCCACCCTGTACAGAGAACCCACAGAATTTGAGGTGACATTGTTTGTATGCGCTCCCCACCCTGTTCAGAGAACCCACATAATATGAGGTGACATTGTTGATATGTGCTCCCCACCCTGTTTAGAGAATCCACAGAATTTGAGGTGACATTGTTTGTATGCGCTCCGCACCCTGTTCAGAGAACCCACATAATTTGAGGTGACATTGTTCATATGTGCTCCCCACCCTACTCAGAGAACCCACAGAATTTGAGGTGACATTGTTCGTATGTGCTCCCCACCCTGTTCAGAGAACCCACAGAATTTGAGGTGACATTGTTCGTATGTGCTCCCCACCCTGTTCAGAGAACCCACAGAATTTGAGGTGACATTGTTCGTATGTGCTCCCCACCCTGTTCAGAGAACCCACAGAATTTGAGGTGACATTGTTCGTATGTGCTCCCCACCCTGTTCAGAGAACCCACAGAATTTGAGGTGACATTGTTGATATGTGCTCCCCACCCTGTTTAGAGAATCCACGGAATTTGAGATGACATTGTTCGTATGTGCTCCCCACCCTGTTCAGAGAACCCACAGAATTTGAGGTGACATTGTTCATATGTGCTCCCCACCCTGTTCAGAGAACCCACAGAATTTGAGGTGACATTGTTTGTATGCGCTCCCCACCCTGTTCAGAGAACCCACAGAATTTGAGGTGACATTGTTGATATGTGCTCCCCACCCTGTTTAGAGAACCCACAGAATTTGAGGTGACATTGTTCATATGTGCTCCCCACCCTATTCAGAGAACCCACAGAATTTGAGGTGACATTGTTCGTATGTGCTCCCCACCCTGTTCAGAGAACCCACAGAATTTGAGGTGACATTGTTCGTATGTGCTCCCCACCCTGTTCAGAGAACCCACGGAATTTGAGGTGACATTGTTCGTATGTGCTCCCCACCCTGTTCAGAGAACCCACGGAATTTGAGGTGACATTGTTCGTATGTGCTCCCCACCCTGTTCAGAGAACCCACGGAATTTGAGGTGACATTGTTCGTATGTGCTCCCCACCCTGTTCAGAGAACCCACAGAATTTGAGGTGACATTGTTCGTATGTGCTCCCCACCCTGTTCAGAGAACCCACAGAATTTGAGGTGACATTGTTCGTATGCGCTCCCCACCCTACTCAGAGAACCCACAGAATTTGAGGTGACATTGTTCGTATGCGCTCCCCACCCTACTCAGAGAACCCACAGAATTTGAGGTGACATTGTTCGTATGTGCTCCCCACCCTGTTCAGAGAACCCACAGAATTTGAGGTGACATTGTTCGTATGCGCTCCCCACCCTGTTCAGAGAACCCACAGAATTTGAGGTGACATTGTTCATATGTGCTCCCCACCCTACTCAGAGAACCCACAGAATTTGAGGTGACATTGTTCGTATGCGCTCCCCACCCTACTCAGAGAACCCACAGAATTTGAGGTGACATTATTTGTATGTCTCCATGTGGGGATACCTCTTCTGACCCTCTTTCTCTCCAGATCCCTTTCAACTGTTGGTCGGCGCTCTTTTGCTGTCTCAGGACCGACCTCCTGAAACAAACTTTCTCTCTCCCTCCGTCAGCGACCGCCCCTCTCTGCTTTCCAAGCTAACCTCAAAACCCACCTGTTCCCCCCCCGTCATTAAAGCTCCGCTCTCTTTCTCTTCTCTCTCTTGCCATTAGGTCTGTTTCTGCTGTATTCTTTCTATTATATCATCCGTGTGTGTTGGCTTTGTATTGCGTTTTGGTTTGAATGCGTTATGAATGCTAGCGTGTGTGTGCACTTTGATTTGATTTCTATCAAGATTCAGCATAAATACTGTATGTTGTTGTTGATACTGAGGGATCTTATAATTCCCCCACCTTCTGGAAGTTCTGTGCTAGCAACTTCCTCTGATCTATCACTCTTTTTGACTCTGCCTTTTCCCTTTGGTTTCTGTCATCTACTATATTTCTGCTTTATTGGCCCTTTCTCTTGTCTCTGATCTATCACTTTTTGACTGTGCCTTTTCCCTTTGCTTTCTGTCATCTATCTTTCTGACTTATTTGTCCTTTCTCTTGCCTCTGATCTATCACTTTTTGACTGTGCCTTTTCCCTTTGCTTTCTGTCATCTACTATCTTTCTGACTCACCAGCCTATTCTCTTGCTTTTTAAAAACAAAATCTTCCAAATAAATGTCTCCTTTGAGCTCCTCAGAAATCAGAATGTATCAGCTGTATGCAACGGGGAGACCAATGGAAACTGAAAAACGGACACATATGTACCTTACCCGTTATGGCCATATGGCCTGGGAACGCAGAAGAAGAAGAAGTTTGTGTGTGTTTATCGGGGGTTAAAAGCTGAAAGGTACTATCACACATCTGTAAAATGCCAGAAGATACTGTCACAAATTCGCCTTGGCTTAAGGCTGTGTCAGACCAGTTGACATAGGCTAGAACACCAAGGCTACATCAAAATGTTGTTATGCTATGTATAGTTATGCGGGATTGTCTTTAGCATTGCCATAGGCTGGAACACCAAAGCTACATCAAAATATTGTTATGCTATGTATAGTTATGCAGGATTGTCTTTAGCATTGCCATAGGATAGAACGCCAAGGCTTCTTCAAAATGTTGTTATGCTATGTATAGTTATGCAGGATTGTCTTTAACATTGCCATAGGCTAGAACACCAAGGCTACATCAAAATATTGTTATGCTATGTATAGTTATGCAGGGATTGTCTTTAGCCATGACAAGCTCCTAGCATAACATCATCAGTCTCCAAAATCACCTGAAGACGGAGTGTGGCTGCCCATGTGGCGGGGTAATCAAAAACGTTCACACACGTAATGCTCTCATCCCTAGTTGATGCATTTGTGCCATAGTGTTTAAGTGCTTCGGTTGCAATGATCCCTGGAGTCCTTTAGCCAAGATATGTCAACAACAACAACTGTCACAAAAAGAATAAAGAAGTACTAGCAGTACTTACTTTTTGGTAAGGTAGGATAGTCCTTGTTTTTGTTGCTTGTAGTGGGAGTGGGGGGGGGGGGGGGGGGGGGGGGGGGTGTGAAAGGGGACCTTTAGAAATCATTTGTCTTTAAGTGTGTGTGTTTTGGTGGTGGTTGTGTGGTTTTTAATTTTTTATTTATCATTTTGACACACATATGTTTTAAACATTAGAAGACAAAGCAAGTTAGTCACCGATGCCATCCCTCCCCCCCCCCCCCCCCCCCCCCCCCCCCTTAATTTGTTTTTTTTTTTTACAATTTAGTCCAAATAATGATTTGTTTGTTTGATTTGTTTTATTTTTATATAGTTATTCAATTACCGTATTTTACAGACTACAAGGCGCACCTGATTATAAGGCACACCCCCCAAATTTTACACAAAATTCAGATTTTGTTATAGGTTTTTTTTACTATATTATCAGTCACATTATAAGGCGCAGGGGTCTCAGTCTAGGAAAAAATGTATCGCCTTGTATTCCATAATATACGGTAGCTATCCTAGCTCTTAATCAGTTGGATGGAAGTTCAGTTTAACGTCGCGTATCGGCTTTCGCCATGTACGACGGGCTGAACAAACCAACCAGGGTATAAACAAAATTTTTTGTTCCTGAATCACTGTCTTAGCCAAAAGGCCGAGAAGCGATCAGAATATAAAATCAGTTATATTTGCTCTTCTTTTTATACCTTGTATTCGGGAGCCATGTTTATGAGTGTAGATGTCGGTCTATTTTTCCAGCGATTGACATATCAAATGATTTTTTTTTTAAATTAATAATCTTGATTTTTTCTTCTTTTTTTTCTCCACAGTATCTGAAGAACGTGTTATACGAATACATGATGGGACGAGAAACCAAGGTAAGGACTTGATCAAGTATTGAAGATTTGTGGTCAAATCTAATGTAATAAGACTGCTATATTATTTGCATCGTAATTTCTTTAGCACGCTGCAGACGCACTGTGTCGCCGAGTAGATACTCGTACTCTCCCCTGCCACTGCAGGCGCCCTGTGTCGCCCAGAGAAGGGTACTCAAAACCAACGCTTCACGGACGTTGTTCCTGTTACTAATAATGGAAACAGCCTTACTTTCGCTTCAGAACGAGGCTCAAGCTTGTTGGTTATTTTCCGGTTTGGCCGCCATACTGCTTTTTCAGTTGCATTTATTTTTTTCAAAGTTTTATTCGGTCAGAAAGTCAAGTTCCCTATTAAATGTGGTGGATTTTTGTGTTAGCGAAGCTTTCTACTGAAAATTATCGTCAATGTTTGCTTAGATAATGCATTTCTAGGCTTTGTTAGGTCGGATATCGACGGTGAAAGAGCCATAGAAAATGTGTGAAAGAATCTGAACACTAGAAGACGTTTTTTCTGTAACAAATGTGAATACAAGAGGGTTAATGCGGTCACTGACTGGTTGTTTTCAGACTCTGGCCAAGGTGATAGCCACAGTGGTCAAGTTCTCCGACAAGCAGGCCAGGGATGTGGTGGACCGGGCAGAGTCCAGAACGGTACGTTTCCTGGCTAAGCGCAGGGCCAAAAAGCCCTACTGAATTCCTCTGTGTGTGTTGAGAACAAAATCCTGTGATAGGCAGGACAGTATATCTGCTGGCTAAGCGCAGGGCCAAAAAGCCCTACTGAATTCCTCTGTGTGTGTTGAGAACAAAATCCTGTGATAGGCAGGACAGTATATCTGCTGGCTAAGCGCAGGGCCAAAAAGCCCTACTGAATTCCTCTGTGTGTGTTGAGAACAAAATCCTGTGATAGGCAGGACAGTATATCTGCTGGCTAAGCGCAGGGCCAAAAAGCCCTACTGAATTCCTCTGTGTGTGTTGAGAACAAAATCCTGTGATATGGCAGGACAGTATATCTGCTGGCTAAGCGCAGGGCCAAAAAGCCTTACTGAATTCCTCTGTGTGTGTGTGTGCATGGAGAACAAAATCCTGTCGTAAACAGGATAGTATGTCTGCTGGCTAAGCGCAGGGCCAAAAAGCCTTACTGAATTCCTCTGTGTGTGTGTGTGCATGGAGAACAAAATCCTGTCGTAAACAGGATAGTATGTCTGCTGGCTAAGCGCAGGGCCAAAAAGCCTTACTGAATTCCTCTGTGTGTGTGTGTGCATGGAGAACAAAATCCTGTCGTAAACAGGATAGTATGTCTGCTGGCTAAGCGCAGGGCCAAAAAGCCTTACTGAATTCCTCTGTGTGTGTGTGTGCATGGAGAACAAAATCCTGTCGTAAACAGGATAGTATATGTGCTGGCTAAGCGCAGGGCCAAAAAGCCTTACTGAATTCCTCTGTGTGTGTGTGTGTTTGTTTTAAGAAATCATTAGGTGTATTTTTAACAAATGTATGTCATAGACAGGATGGTATATGAATGCTGGCTAAATCATTAAAATGCAGGGTTAAAAAGTCCTACTGCATTTGTGTGTGTGTGTGTGCTTGAAGAAATCATTAGGTGTATTTTGAACAAAATCATGTCACAGACAGGATGGTATGTCTCCTAGCTAAACACAGGGCTAAAAAGCCCTACTGAATTTCTCTGTATGTGTGTGTGTGTGTGTGTTTGAAGAAATCATTAGGTGTGTTGAGAACAAAATCATGTCACAGATTGAGACAGGATGGTATGTCTCCTGGCTAAACACAAGGCTAAAAAGCCCTACTGAATTTCTCTGTATGTGTGTGTGTGTGTGTTTGAAGAACTCATTAGGTGTGTTGAGAACAAAATCATGTCACAGATTGAGACAGGACGGTATGTCTCCTGGCTAAACACAAGGCTAAAAAGCCCTACTGAATTCCACTATGTGTGTGCGTGCTTGAAGAAATCATTGGGTGTATTTATTCCACGCTAAATATGTATCTAGGCTTTGGTGTTCCCCACACGCAACTGTGTTTCCAGTAAACTATGGGATTTGATGCCTTTCTATGACGATGTGTTGGACCTATTGTTGCTGTAATATAAATGTATTCTTATTATTACTTTAATCATCATATATTGTCAGGGCTTGGTGTAAAAAAGTATTTATACTTTTCCTCATTACCCTTTATAGATAACATTTTGTTTGTTCGTTCGTTCGTTCTAGTTAGCCCTTTAAAATGGTGCAGATATTTTATTTTCTAATCCGACTTTCTCCGCAGGTATAAGTTTAACTTGTGTGAGGTTCATTCGCTGGTGTTTAAAAATGTTCATTGCTCATGTTCTTACTATCACGTTCGAGCCATTGCTGAAGGCAAGTTATGGAACATTTTACCAACCAATTTCCTTGGCTTTTTTTAAAAACATCTATAGCACAGAGGTTTTCGTGTTTATGCCTATGGGCTTCGCTTTAATTTGTTGAATTGTCTGTGGTTATGATAAGCATACCTGGGCAATGTGGCGCCGCATGTTTACAGCATGTACAGCTTATATGTTGAACACGTGCCAGTGTTTGTGTGTGTGTGTGCGTTTCCTGTGGCGACTGAACAAAATGCAATGCATTCACCCCATATTCGTTTCTTTGGTGCCTGAAAAGCATTCCTATATTATATCCCCCTTTTTTTGTGGGCAACATAAATGTCAAAATACATCTCATCGGTGAAATTCAAAAAACTCGTATCTCAATTTTTGGGGATTTTGAGTTAGATGCATAGTCAGCTTTCTAATTTTTCCCGCCGCCTTCCACCAAAAGCTCGTATCTCTAACGACTTTCTATCTGGGGTAAATGAGGTTGTGAAAATGGAAGAAAAACTCTTAAGTCCCAAATTCAGATCTAGTTAAGGACAGAAACATCGTATCTTCGTTTTTTTCAAGTCCCCCCCAAAAAAAAATTTAAAGTAATTTTGACGAAATGCAGGACTAAACTCGCAATGTCTTGAACAACATATTCATCATAGTTAATCAATTGTGGTCAACACGGTTAATTTTTAAAACAGTTTTTTTTTCATTTTTCTCAAAACTACCAAAATTGAGATACGATGTTTTTTAATTTCACCGACGATATATTGTTTGTTTATTTTACTTCTAAAATGGCATTCTTTTCATTTAGGATGTACAGACGGATGCCTGAGTAAGAACTTTGCTTTGGGGCGGTATCCTATCTCTTTTTTCTTCTTTGTTTTTTTCACTTGTAGCTTTATAATCTGGAGGTATCTTGAGTTATAAATAGGAAGAGGGCCTGTGAGTTTGTTCATAATCATATCTTTTTTTCCCCTTTTCCATGGAAACAAACTTACTGGGGGGGGGGGGGGGGGGGGGGGGGGGGGGGGCATTTTGTTTCTTTCCTTTCTGTTGTATTATTTTATATTTTAAACATTTGAAAAGGTTTAATTTTACGTGATAGTTTTAGATTTCATGTCATTCTCTGTTCAAAGGGAGATGGAATATTTCGTAGTGCTGTGATTTTGTTATTTTCATCATCATCATCATCATCATCATCATCATCATCATCATCAACATCATCATCATCATCATCATCATCATCATCATCATCAATCATCATCATCATCATCATCATCATCATCATCATCAACATCATCATCATCATCATCATCATCATCATCATCATCAACATCATCATCATCATCATCATCATCATCATCATCATCATCATCATCATCACATCATCATCATCATCATCATCGTCGTGGTCACCATCAATATTATCATCATTATAATTACCATCATTATTGTTGTTGTTTTTCCTTGTATGGCAGGGTTAGCATGTATATATAGTCTCACACTTCAAAGGTTTCAATTTTGTTAATAGGTAACCGAAGAAAGACTGCACACTCTTTTCCCCATTGCCGTCGTTATTGCACACGCTTTCCCCCTTTGCCCTCTTTTTGTTACTACATTTTTTAACTTTTTGGGGTGTTTATTTTGGGGAATATTTGTAGGGTTGCTTGCCCCAAATAAACTGGCTATCTCCTAAGAACTGAAGAAGGCAGTTGGTCAGTTTGGGCTGACAACCCTCGGCTTGTTTCGCAAGTCTTCTGTCTTCATGGGACCTGCATGGGTGCAACTGTTTCCTTTCCACAAGGATCTCATTTAAAAATTTAAAAAACCTGAAACTGAACTTCCTTAAAGACCCACCATGTCACATGTGAGAATCACGGGTTTCACGGGTTTTCCCTCTTATAGCTGGTAAGAAATCTTCCTAGCATAAGAGGGAATGTGACACGTGACGTGTGGGGTCTTTAAAAAATAAAATAAAAATAAAATAGAGGGCATTGGCACATCTGCTACGAACGATTCAGGGCGTTTTGAACGTGGTTGTTCTAGCCCGGAAAGTGCTCTCTCCCTCAAGTGACGCCAGACTGTTTTCAACCGCAACGAGGCAAGGCTTATCAGACTCAAAACAGGAAAATAAAAAAAGAGAAGAAAAGAGGGCAACGGTGTCTTCTTTGATGGATGTTGCCCCCCTGAACCCCCCAAATGGGGCTCTGCCCTTGTTCTTTGCTGGGGGCTGGGCAGCCCTGGATCCATGCCTTTCAGGGTTTTTTCATTTTTGGGGAGTTGCACCCATGTATCTGATAAACATGTCCTTCCCGTGGCGCTTTCTGTTCTGTTCTGTTCCTGAAGGGTGACGGTGCCTAAGAAAACTATCTCGTGGAAAAGATTTAGATACCATATTTTTCGGACTATAAGCCCCCCCCAAAATATTTTGCATAAAATTCAGATTTTGTTATTACAGACAAACCTCTATTTTAAGACTTCCAAAATGTCTGGAAAAATCGGTCGTAAATTGGAGGGGTCGTATGACGGAGGTTTTCACTGGCATCCGTAGAAAGAAAAAGTTCAGCACGGTTCATACTCTCTTCTTTATGCACACATTATTAAAACTGGATTTGGGTCTTTCCAACTCCATAGGATTGTGCAATCGATATTACAGTTTCACTTTGCCGACTTCTTTTAATCACCTCCACTCTCGTCCAAAGTCAGTGGTTTTCTTTTTCAAAGTCAGTGGTTTTCGTGCTTTTCCTACAACCCAAAAATTTTACATAAAATTCAAATTTCATTATCCTTTCTTACTACATTATTACTATACAGACAAACCTCTATTTTAAGACTTCCAAAATGTCCGGAAAAATCGGTCGTAAATTGGAGGGGTCGTATGACGGAGGTTTTCACTGGCAGCCGTAGAAAGAAAAAGTTCAGCACAGTTCATACTCTCTTCTTCATGCACACATACAATGACATATTAAAACTGGATTTGGGTCTTTCCAACTCCATAGGATTGTGCAATCGATATTACAGTTTCACTTTGCCGACTTCTTTTAATCACCTCCAATCTCGTCCAAAGTCAGTGGTTTTCTTTTTCAAAGTCAGTGGTTTTCGTGCTTTTCCTACGCTTTCCGCCATCTTTTCTACAACAAGGGAAGCGACTCCGCTTTCAGGCCCTTGACCGTGGTTGTTTCCCTTTGCTCGAAGTCTATGCAGACAACAGCAACGGTCGTAAAAACCAACAAAATGGCGGTCGTAAGTCGCGTTTTAGAGGAAGTCGTTTAAGAGAGGTCGTTTACATAGTAAAATGCATCCGTGCCAACAAATCCGGTCTCAAATGAGAGGTGGTCGCTTAACAGAGGGTCGTAAAATAGGGGTTTGTCTATATTAGTCGTATTATAACTTTGCACAGGAGACTCTCAGTCTGGAGAAAAAGTATCACCTTATAGTCCAAAATATATGGTAGACTTAAAGTCATAGTGTTTATTATATGGGTGTGAAATTATCAGCAGAAATTTGAAAACTTTTTTGTATATCGTCGGTGAAATTCAAAAACCTCGTATCTCGATTTTTTGGGGGGTTTGAGTTAGATACATAGTCAGCTCTCTAATTTTCCCCGCCACCTTCCACCAAAAGCTTGTATCTCTAACGACTTTCTATCTGGGGTAAATGAGGTGTAAATGGAAGAAAAACTCGTAAGTCCCAAATTCAGATCTAGTTAAGGACAAAAACCTTGTATCTTCGTTCTTTTCAAGTATTAAAAAAAAAAGAAGTAATTTTAACAAAATGCAGGACTAAGCTCGCAATGTCTTGAACAACATATTCATCATAGTTAATCAATTGTGGTAAATGCGGTTATTTTTGTTAATTTTTTTTCTTCATTTTTCTCAAAACTACCAAAATTGAGATACAAGGTTTTTGAATTTCACTGACGATATTGTGATATTGAATGTGTCCAAGTTTATAATTGATCTTTTCACCTTCACCTTTTTCTATGTTTGAAATGTCAATGTTGATTAGTTGACAGTCGATATTTTCAGGGGTTTTCTGCATCATCGGTTTCACTTCACTATGCTACCACACACACGCACACCACACACACACACAAACACACCACACACACACCACACACACACACAAACACACCACACACACACACACACACACACACACACACACACACACACACACACACACATGTCAATAAAGATCATTTTGACTTGACACATACATGCACTAATGCAGAATTATTTTTTTTTAATCTGAAATGATCTTTGGATTGACTTAGTTAAAGTAGTATGATGATGTGAGTTTGGTCAAATTCATCTGTTTTTTCTCTCGAATAGCTGTTTAAAGATGAGAATGTGTTTTGTTTTGAAATGGATTTTTTTTTTCACCGATTCAAAATGCATTAATAGCATTTTAAAATAATATAATTTATTTAAAAGCTGAACTTGAAGAAATGAAACTGGCAATGCGATAATAAAACCACAAAACCCAATTCTTGTATACAGTGGAACCTCTCTATAAAGACCTTGAAAAATCAGCCCCCAAAAGGTCTTAACCCCTTCGCTGCCAGAGGAAAACGGAGAAATGTTCGATTTCCTTATTAAAAAGTTTAAAAGAGACCTGTTAGACTCAATCTGAGAAAATGGTCTGGAGCTATATATATCTTTCCTGACTTGTCTAAGCCCAAACCCATCATTCCATTACTATGACATCATAAGTTATGCAGGCATGGGAATTGTCAGTCTTTTGGCTGATTTCAGCTTTTTTGATGGTCCTCTTCAGTCTTTTTTTTGCAAGTTTCAGCTTTTTTGATGGTCCAAGAGGACATTTATAAGATAAAAAAAAAAAGCCCAATGAATAAAACTTATAAAAGTTATTGGTTATAAATGAATGCAAAATGAACTAAATATATCAGTCTTATCTCTAATACTGTTTTTAAGGCTTAGATAACAGAAGAAGCTTCATTTTCTGGGGTCTGTATCCCAACACACACGGTTTTCAGGTTTTTTTTTTTATTCCTTGTTCCTATGCCTGCTTCCAGACCCCAATTTTCAGTCTTTTTTGTCTTCTGTAATTCTCATGCCTGGTTATGACATCTTCGGGACATCGTAGTAGACACGGGACTGTGCAGGGAAGGGGTTAATAGTGAGGTGGACACTCAGCAGTCCAGATACAAAGGAGAAATAAATCGGTGACATTTTGGGGGGTCACATTTTAGAGGGAGTCTTATTAGGGAAGGTCTTACTAGGGAGGTTCTTCTGTGCTTTAAGCCTTCTTCTATATACTGTAATTTACGGCCCACAAGGCGACACAGCGCATAAGGCGCACCCCCTGCTTTTTATCAAAAATCGTAATTTCAATTCAGATAAGGCGCAAAGAAACCAAAGAAATCAAAAAAAGGAAGAATGAAACTATCAGCCAAAGTAACATCATTACAGGGCCAGTGACGGAAGTGGAAGCCTAACTATATCACTATATTTTAATGCCATGTGAGTGAACTGTTGTCGGTTTGTTGTGGAAGCTACCAGAGCATGGTGAGTTGTTCATTTCAACTCTCGACCCCCTTACTTTTTTCTGTTTAGAGTATAGAAAGGGCGCATGCGCCGGATTGGGCGCAGGGGTCAAAGTTCAGTA
This sequence comes from Phymorhynchus buccinoides, assembly GCA_017654935.2. Lineage (NCBI taxonomy): Eukaryota > Metazoa > Mollusca > Gastropoda > Neogastropoda > Raphitomidae > Phymorhynchus > Phymorhynchus buccinoides. The sequence continues at coordinate 35,076,933 of CM065704.1, forward strand.
AAAAAAAAAAAGTTGCGCCTAATAGGCCGTAAATTACGGTACCTTAAATTAAAATAAGTAGCATGACATATATTTTCAGAGACCTTTTTTTTTTCTTATGAAGGAGAAAAGTCTGTTTATCTTCCTCCAGCCTGGAATAGGCACATGTGGTAAAAAAAAATTGCATGCAAATTTGTTTTTTAAATTGGGTGAAATGGCTGCGACGCGCTCTCCAGGTGGGAGCAACCCGAATTTCACAGAGACGCCTCTGTGACTATAATGTACCTAACCTAACCTAACATTTATAGATGTAAAAGATGGTGGGACAATCCTGGAGGTACTGCAGTACCAGGAAAGTCCTGATTTATGATACTTTTGACGAATAAACATAAGTGTACTCTTTTTCTTATGTTGCAGTGGCTTTCGCCCTAGCCAGTAGGCACCGTTGGAGCCAAGCTGACCCGAGAACTTCAAGAAAAGCGGCAAATAGTTCCACAGTCCTGCCTAACCAACCGCAATCTTTTGAAGGTTAACCTCTGGCCTTCTTCTTCTTCTTCTTCTTCGTTCGCTCAGACAGTTTCCTGTCATATGAGCGTAGATGCGTCGTGCTGCCGTTATGCGCCTAACTAAGAAATAGTCAGGCCCAGCATGTCTGACTTCGGCTGAAGAAATCTTTGTAAGAATTTGTATATATAAAAAGAAAGGCAGGAGAATGGATCAGTAAGATAGAAAGATAGCAGATGACCGTAAGCAAAAGCAAAGAGAAAAAAGGCAGAGTCAAAGAGAGCGACAGATTAGAGGAAGTTACAAGCACAGAACTTCCGCGATGATGAAATTCTGCTGACCGTCCTCCGGTCTGGAACAGACACATACGGGACATTAATAGATATAAAGACGGTGGGAACGATCCCGGAGGCAGCGCAACACCAGGAAAGTCCCGAACCCTCGACAACGCATGTGTATGAAAACATCTCTTCCAGAAGGTGGGGGAACTATTTGTACGAAAGACCCCCCCCCCCCCCCCCCCCCCCCGGTAGCATTCACAACGCTACAGAACGTCTCTGTTGTACGCTGTACGTAATCACAACACCCCGGAATGTCAAACCTCTGCTGGAGAAATTCCACCCCTATGGTCATGCGTGATTCCACGCGTGTCGGATTTCAACACAAACGTGTGCCGGGCATTTCCCCCTGAGTGTGGTTAAGAGACTCATGGGAGAGCTGGGCAACGGAGGGTCTTAAAGAAAACCCACGTAACGCTGCTGTGGTTGGAACGAGTAGATGGTGTTTATATCGACAGAGCTGTAGAAACTTCAAAAAGTTACCGAGTCAAAAGAATGTCACCGTCCATAAGGGTCTCTGACCGATTGGACGCTAATCTCATCATCATGATCAAAGAATGTGAATGCTGTTGCTAGAGAGACCTTTTATCGCTGGTTAGTGAATGCAAGAGGGGTAATGTTTTTGCGCATATTGGTGCAAAGTTAATGTTTGTGTGCATCAGTGCAGAAGTGTTAATGTTTGCGTGCATCAGTGCAAAAGGGTTAAAGTTTTGCGCATATCAGTGCAGAAGGGTTAATGTTTGTGGGCAAAATGCAATGTTTTGCGCATATCGGTGCGAAAGGGTTAATGTTTTTGCGCATGTCAGTGCAAAGGGGTTAATGTTTGCATCAGTGCAGAAGGGTTAATGTTTTTGCGCATATCGGTGCAAAGGGGTTAATGTTTGCGTGCATCAGTGCAGAAGGGTTAATGTTTTGCGCATATCGGTGCAAAGGGGTTAATGTTTGTGTGCATCAGTGCAGAAGGGTTAATGTTTTGCGAATATCAGCGCAAAGGGGTTAATGTTTGCGAATATCGGCGTCATTCCAGCCTCTTTCCTGGCAGCAGTTGTTGTTCCCTGACTTAAAGACTAGGGATAGCCCCAACAGCCAGAGCACTTGAACACTTTGGTACAAATGCACCAGCTAGGGATGAGAACATTACGTGTGTGACCGTTTTTGATTACCCCGCCATGTAGGCAGCCACACTTCGACTTCGGGGGACCTGGCAGCAGTGAAGGTGAGCATGCTGTCTGCTGTCAGAGATATATTGAGCCATAACAATTACTGGTAGTGCATCATTTCATTATGTCGATGAGCAGGTCTTGTCTGTCATCAGTTTCTCTTGGAAGAAGAAAAGAGAAGTGTGAGAGTTTGTGTGAGTGTGTGTGTGTGTGTGTGTTTGTGTTTGTGTGAGAGTGAGTGAGTGAGTGTATGTGTGAGAGTGTGTGTGAGTGAGTGAGTGTGCGTGCATGCGTGTGTTTGTGTGTGTGTGTGTGTGCGCGAGTGAGAGTGTGTGTGTGTGTGCACATCTGTACGTGTGCAAAACACATGGGTAATGTATACTTCCGTGTGTATAAATTTGTTGCTCCCTGTTGTTTGCTACACGAACAATTAGGTTTTACTCGGGGGTTACGGTTGTTGGCTTGAATGACCAATAGGATGCATGGTCTGTAAGACTGTCGTGTAGCTGGAGGTTGAAGCACGAAGTGTTCGATACAATTGCGTATTGTGACAAATTCGAAGTACGTTTACAAACAAAACTGTATGTTTTATCGCTAGAGTACCAAGGGGGGTTTGCGTGCCCCTCAAAATGACGTAAGCATGACATGATTTCTTTATGATTTCAAGGGGTGGGTGGGTACGCGGGTACCCAACTAATGCGCGGACCTTTCAGTACTCTAGTTAGTTTGTTTTCATTTTAGTATGAAAATGCATTGGATTCATGACTTGACGTTGGGGAGGAAAAGAGAGAGAGTGTGTGTGTGTGTATGTGCACGCAAGTGCGTGTGCATAGCATGCATATATCTGTGTTAATATATGATTGTATCAGTTCAGCCGAGTTTCTGAAGTGTTAAAAAGACGGATGAGTTTTTGTAAGAAACACGTCCAGATCACCAGGAAAAACACCCTTTACAGAGATGAACACTCACTTTGCTCTGGTTTTGAAATCAAGAAACGTCGATTCCTCCTTGGTGGAGGTGCTGGAAGTCAAATTCTTTCACCCAAAGAGAAGGCATGTGTCATCTCTTTTCTAATGGCCGCCTGCGTTTAGACCAAATCGTTTGCACAAAAACAATACAAGCCTTTACAAAATTGAGATCTAAAGGAGTTTTGCACAACAAAGAGAATACTCTTTTTTTTCTTTGCTTTTTTTTTCTGGAAAATGTTTCAACCAGAACCTCCACCCACCCCATCCAAAATGACCGTCTCCGCTAAGGAGGAATCGCCGTTTTTACAGTTTAATTTCTAGGAAACCAGAGCAAAGTGAGTGGTCCGATCCTTGAAAAGGCTGTCTTTCTGGTGACCTTGACGTGTTTCTTGCAAAAACTCATCCATCAAGGTGCACCTTTAAGGCTTATTTAACAGTTTGAACCACTGAAATTATTAAATTAACTGGATGTTGCTTCGTTGTTCACCTTTTATTGCGATCTATTATCACTGTTTACAGGTGATTGGGAAGAGTGAACATTGGTTTGATGATAAAATAAAATATATGGAAAAATATCTGTCCTCTCTTTTACCATGTGCTCTTTATTATCATCATTTGTAAAAATGACAGATTTGTGTCAGAAAAAAATGTTTTATTAGAGTATGAGTTTCTGATGTGTCCGATTTCCACAATATTTGTCTGTGTTTGATGTTGATGTGACGATGAATCAGCTTGTTAGTGATTGGTTGAAGAAATCGGTGTGATTGAACAAATTGTAAAGTACTGTATGTATAACTATAACCGTTGGATTTTTTTTGATGAATTATCTAAATTGTTCTTTTTTTGTACCCGGTACATTGGTTTTTTTGGGGTTTTTTTCACTTCTATAAAAGTTTGACCTCCGAAGCTTTCACTACTGAAGTGCTTTGTAGTTTTTGTTTGTTTGTTTAGTTAACCATGTCATACAGTATTGTACCCAGCATTACTTTCAAAGAAATTACTGGTATTCCGTTTTTAATATTCATTCACAAAGGCGAAATAAGAAGCTGTATGCTGCCCTCACCTCGAAAATGCTATTCTGATACATTTCTCTGAAATCAAAACAAAACATTAACCCTTTCACCGCCAGCCATTTTTCAGCCAAAAATGTCCATTAAACTTACCTGGGTAGAGAAAAAAAGATGTCTGTAACATTGGGGATTCCTGTGTGACATATTTAAAGTAAGGCCTATCCTTAGCTCCCAAATTTAAGTGAACGGGGTCTTTGGATAACAGACCCTGATTTGATGCCTTTTAGTGACATGGGTGTTATTAAATGATTGTGGTGCAAAAATGCGACGTTGGCGGTGAAAGGGTTAAAGAAAGAATCATTGGACAAATCATGACATGAAAAAAGACAACTGATAGAGCCAATCTGGCAAAATGGTCTGGGGATATAACTCTCTTGACTGTGTTAGAGCAAAAACCAGCATATCAGAGTTATTCCTCTTCATCTGATGACGTCATCAGTGATGTTATCAAGTCAGTATGTGATACGTTATATGGCAGTCAAGGGGTTAACAGAGGATGGATTTGTTAAAGACCCACCACGTCACGTGTCAAAATCATGGTTTTCACGTGTTTTCCCTCTTATAGCTGGTAAGAAGAAATCTTAAGAAATCTTCCTAGCATAAGAGGGAATGTGACACGTGACGTGGGGGGTCTTTAAAGAGGGGTAAAAAAAGTACACAAGTTTAGTAGAAAATGTATGATGGTTCATAGTTTGAAGATTCTTTTCCTTCTTCTTCGTCAATAGCTCAGTTTCCTGTCATATGAGCGCAGATGCGTCATGCTGCTGTTATGCGCCTAAGAAATAGTTAGGCCCAGCATGTCCGACTTCAGCTGGAGAAAACCTTTGTAAGAGTTTCTAAAACAAAAGGCAAGAGAATGGACCGGCAAGGCAGAAAGATGGTAGATGACAGTAAGCAAAAGGAAAAGGCAAGAGTCAAAGATTAGATTAGAGGAAGTAAGAAGCTCAGAACTTCCAGAAGGTGGGTTAACTGTATTGTATTTGGGTTGACAGTTTCTGGGACTCAGTGGGTGCTTTTGTATGGCTTTCCTGATCAGTTTCATCGTGAAACACTTTGATATTTTGTCCTGAAGAGATACCATATTTTACGGACTATAAGGCTTTTGGCAAGTATTTTTGTACGTTCTTGTCCATTGGATCTCAACCAACGTAAGGGGTGGGGGGGGGGGGGGGGGGGGGGTAAAACTATAGGTAAAGGTCAAGATGTGCCACCCCCCATACATTTCTCGGTTAATTGTATTTTTCCGTTTTTGCCTTTCTTACCATACATAAAGCTGTATTTTAGGAACCTTTTTAGCTAATAACCTTTTTGGAATACTAACCCTATCCCTAACCCTAGCCCTACCCTAACCCTACCCCCCACCCTATAAGACGGAAAAAGCAAGGAACCACAACTGTGACAAATCGCGGTGTACTGCAGTACATAGTGGGGGGTAGGGTTAGGGTTAGGGTTAGTATTACAAAAAGAGAATTAGCTGAAAATGTTCCTAAAATACAGCTTTATGTATGGTAAGAAAGGCAAAAACGGAAAAATACAATTAACCGAGAAATGCAGGGGGGGTGGCACATCTTTACCTTTACCAAACTATATTTTCAAATGCGCATGCTGCTGGTTTTGTGACTACAGAAGGGTTACTTTTTTCCTAGACTGAGACCCCTGCGCCTTATAATGTGACTGATAATATAGTAAGAAACTATAATAACAAAAATCTGAATTTATTGTAAAATTTGGGGGGTGAGCCTTGTAGTCCGTAAAATATGATACATGTACAGTACAACCTCCCTTATAAGACCTCCCATTATAAGACTCCCTCCCACTTAAGACCTCCCATTATAAGACTCCCTCCCACATAAGACCTCCCATTATAAGTCGCTCCCACATAAGACCTACTTTTCTGAGACATTGCCCTTCTTTGTAAGTGTTTAAAAGTACCTCCCTTATAAGACCTCCCATTATAAGACTCCCTCCCACATAAGACCTACTTCTCTGAGACATTGCCCTTCTTTGTAAGTATTAAAACTACCTCCCTTATAAGACCTCCCATTATAAGACTCCCTCCCACATAAGACCTACTTCTCTGAGACATTGCCCTTCTTTGTAAGTATTAAAATTACCTCCCTTATAAGACCCCTCCCTTATAAGACCTCATTTGGGATGATTATTGTAGGTCTTATAAAGGAGCTTTCACTGTATTTGCGTCTGTTGCACTTAGCTTATCATGACAGTGTGTGTGTCTTTATTTGTATGTAATGTGTAGTTCTGTGTTATTTAACTGTGCATGCATGTGAGAGAGAGAGTGTGTGTTTGTGCGCGCGTGCGTGTGTGTGCTTATGTGCTGGGCGTGAGTGAGTTCAGCAATATACTAAGCTCAAGTCTTAGCAATAAAATCTAACTTATTCAGTGATCTACTTCTACTGGCTACATGTTTCATTTCTGTCTGCTTTCGTTTCTTGAGCTTTAACCCTTTCACCGCCAGCCATATTTGAGCCAAAAATGTCCATTAAATTTACCTGGGTAAAGAATAAAATCCATCTGCAGTATTGGGGATTCTTCTTTGACATATCTAAAATAAGGTCTATCCTTACTTCCCAAAACTAATACAATAGGGTTTGGGGATAATAGACCCCAATTTGATGCCTTTTAGTGACATAGGTGTTAAATCACTGTGGTGCTAAAATGTGACGTTGGTGGTGAAAGGGTTAAATTGGTTGGTTTGTTTGTAACATAACTCTGATACTTGTGGGAAAATTGAAATCTTGAGGTAAATGTAGCTCATATTCATAATGAACTGTGTGTGTGTGTTAAGTGCTGCATATTTTAACCCTTTCGCCGCCAGCCATTTTTCAGCAAAACAAATTCATTAAACTTACCTGGGTAGAGAAAAAAAATCTGTAATATTGAGGATTCTTCTGTGAAATGTTTAAGTAAGGCCGATCTTTACCTCCCAAAATTAACCCCTTGACTGCCAGTTAAGATTAAAGAAAAAATCATTGGGCAAATCATGCCATGAAAAAGACAACTGAGAAAATGGTCTGGGGGTATCACTCTCTTGATTATGTTAGAGCAAAAGCCAGCAAATCAGGGTTATTCCTCTTCATCTGATGACATCATCAGTGATGTCATCAGGTCAGTACGTAATACTTTGGTGGCAGTCAAGGTGTTAAGAGAATAGGGTCTTTGGATAACAGACCCTGATTTGATGCCTTTTAGTGACATGGGTGTTAAATCATTGTGGTGCAAAAATGCGACGTTGGCGGTGAAAGGGTTCAGGTTTGATTGGGAAGAAAGGCGTGTTTTTTTGGGACAAAACCCACATAAATTGTTTCCTTGCTCTGTTTGACATTAACAACCAAAGAAAAGTTGTACATTCCTTTGAAACAGTTGAAAATCATCCGCCGTTTCGTTTGAGCACACAGTGAAACATTCAAAACTGTTTTACACACACAAAGCGTACACATAGTTTCAATACTCAACGCGCAGTTTTTGAACAAAAATAATAAAATTGAGGCTTTTTGTGCTTTATTTGTTTCCTCCATGTTAGACAACCCTGTGTGTGCGATAGAAATTGTCTTTTATGCAAAAATAATGCATTATTTAATAATAATAATAGTGAATCATTTATATAGCGCATTCCTCCACCAATGTGGAGCTCTATGCGCTTAACAACAAAAAAAATTAAAAGCAACAAATTCAACAACAAAACGAAATAATCGCTCACGCACATGCAAATAGGCATACACATACACACCCCACCCACACATACACACACACACACACACACACACGCACTCACACACACACACACACACACACACACACACACCCCGTTACCATCACCACCACTCACCCCACCCAAAAAACACAATACAAAATACAATCAGTTGAACAAAGCATCAACACACTCTCTCTCTCTCTCTCTCTCTCTCTCTCTCTCTCTCTCTCTCTCTCTCTCAACAAAAAGCTAGTGGTATTTGTTGACGTTCTTGGTCGTCCATTAGATCTCAACAGACATGAGAGGGGGTAACTATATGTTTTTTAATGCGCATGTGTTGCTTTAACCTCTTCACTGCCCCGTCACAAATATTTCCGTCAACTTCCGGTAACCTATAAACTGCCCCGTCACGGAAATATCCGTCATAGGGTTATTCTAAGAGTTACCCTTTTTTTATCCATATGCTTTTCGCAGTATGTTCGAATGCATGTGAAAGTGTTCTCAAAGGATAGTATATTCAATTCCCGTTCAGAAAAGTATAGGGTATATGGACTTTTATCCAGAAATTTTTGCGATAGACTTAACCTAAAATGGCTTGGCAAATAGTTGCCCCAGAACCGGAAATGGGCTCGGCAGTGAAGGGGTTAATGAAGAAATCACTGACATAAGTGACAGTGCATGGGAAAACCAGACATAATGGAATTTTGGCATAAATTGAGATTTTATTTTTTCATGGTGGAACATTAATTCAATTCATTATTAAATACTTGTAGTGGTGCCATAGCCGATGAGGTTTAACCGAGGCGTGGTTACCGCTACACCTATCTGTATTCATTTTTTTAAATCGGGACTTTACTGGTTTTGTACTGCCTCCGGGCATTGCCTCCAGTATCGTTCCCACCATATTTGTATTTACAAATGTCCCATATGTGTCTGATTCAGACCAAGAGGACGTAAAACTCCATTTTCGTCGTCGTCATGGTGGAACAAAGATTCTTTGTTAATACACAGAAAACCGAATTGAGTTATCTTGTCTAGTTTTTATTTTATAATTATTTGAAGTTTGGCATTCGAAATAGATCATTTGCAGAAATCGGGCATAGAAGATACAATTTTGCCTCTTTGTTTCTATTGACTTGATTTAGAAAACAATCAAATAAACAAAGAAAACATTCAAAATTGTCTTTCATGTTGTGGATACTGGTAGAATACATACAAATAGACATAAATATGCCCTAAATAGAAAATTAATATTTTGGGGGTTGTTGACTATTTTTGGCTTTTGCTCAAAACCTTCTGAGCGACTTATGTGGGATTAAGCTCTAAAAACAGGCGTGGTAATCTTCAGAGAATTCTCTTAATTCAGAGAAAAGTGAATGTAAAAAAACAAATGTCAGATGGGGTTTTAAGCTTGTGGAGATGCTCTTTTTCCCCAAATTTTAACAGTTTTGTATTTTTTATATAGTTGTCCTCAAGAGGAATGGCTTCCTGATGGGACGGGACAAGGGTTTTTACCTATTAACTCCACCATGAAACAATGTCTCCTCAAACCCCAAATATTTTAGACAAGACGAAATAAAATCGGCAACACCGTGTTAAAAGAGCGATATTTCGATTTATTATAAAATCTTTGTCCAGCTAAAATGTTGGCCAACTGAATGTTTGAAGCATCCCATGTCATCCAAAAAAACAAAAAATAAAATAAATGATTAAAGTTCGTATTTCAACAATGCTTTTGTTCGTATTTCAACAATACAATATTTTCAGAGAAAAGTACTTTTCTTCCATTACTATGCCTGCAAAATAGACAAACACACGGCATGCCACTGGGCGGTGAATGTCTTTGCATTTGGTGGGAGTGTAGAGTGATGTAGTGGGCGAACGTATTCGTCCATGGTGATAAAAGAGTTAAGTTTCAAAGGTAAACAAAGGCCAACTTTTTTTCTTTTCCACTGCTGGTTTTTTGACTGCAGAAGGGTTAACTGATGCATCGTCATGCTATTAGTGATATTAGATTGTCAGCGATGTCCTCAGACCCCGGTCATAGGCCATTGACCTATTAAAATTGAAAATGTCCTACTGTGTTCTCCCCTGTCAGGACAAAGGTCTGATTACATTTTTAACGCTGGCACACTTCGTCTTACTGATTTCTGCCAGAGCCAGCACGCTTTGTCAACACTGGCACGCTTCGTCTTATTGATTTCTGCAAGAGCCAGGACATTGTCCTATTGATTTCTCTTGTCTCAGGACAGTTTGTCCTATCACTTTTCGATCCTCAGTGCATCACTGATTGTGATCGAGTTTTCCACTTTTCTCTCTCTGATCTCTGTTAGAAGAAGAGAAAGTTTATTATTATTTAAAAAACAAAACATGTTCTCGCATGTAGGTTTGGTTCACTGGTTTTATAATGTTTATGTTTCAAAGATCTTTGGGTCTTCAGTTTTGCATTGACGACATTTTATTTTCATTGTACATTAATGGTTTCTTTTGTATTAAGTTGTGTAGGTTTTTGTTTTTGAAATTTTGTATGAGCTAAAACTTATTTGCTCGCGATTTTGGGGGGGAAATGTGATCTCGGTTAAAAAAAGGATTGTGTAGTATAGTTTGTTGAAATGAATTATTTATTTGAAAAGTAGGAACAGTCTGGTTTTGGTATGTTTTACATTGTTTTATTTCAAGCAAATGGAAGTTCAGTGCTTGTAATTTCATCTAATTTGTCACTCTCTTTGACTCTAATCTAACACTGGTTGTTACTGTTTTATCAATTTTCTGGCCGTGTTTGCAGCTTCCTTACCTTTCTTTGTCTTCAAGAAAACAGAAAAAGGTTTGCCCAAGCGCTCAAATTTGAATCTGGTATTTTTTTTAAAAACGTGGATTCAAATTCCAGTCTTTGGATAGAGCCGCCATTGTTAATGGGATCACTAACGGTAACCCTATCAGCCCGGCTCTCCCATTAAAGTGTCTTTGATTATACTAAATGCTGAAATTTATTTAGAACTATTATACTTCATCCAAGTCAAGATGGTTGCTCCTGTGATGTTGAGTTGTGATTTTATTATGGAGTGTTATCGTTATGTTCATTATTCATTGTATGAATTGTGCTACATTTGTAATTGTAGTCTCCAGTATCCCTGTACAAGTACCACTTTCATTGTGCAATATGTAAACTTTTGCTTACGAAAAATTAATTCATGAATTTATGGTTGGAAAAAAAGATTAAATAAAAATGTAATCCAATTCGACCTTGTCATGAATGTCTTTCTCTTTTTGTGTGTGCGCGCGTGCAAGTGTTAAATAACAATTTAATGCACTGAATAAATGAATTGAACTCGCCTTATTTGGGGAAAAAACGTGCAAAAGTTTAGCTATGAATTATGTAAAATGACAGTACAGTGGGACCTTCCTTATAAGACCCCTCCCTTATAAGACCTCCCATTATAAGACTCCCTCCCACATAAGACCTCCCATTATAAGACTCCCTCCCATATAAGACCTACTTTTCTGAGACATTGTCCTTTGTAAGTATTAAAATTACCTCCCTTATAAGACCCCTCCCTTATGAGACCTCCCATTATAAGACTCCCTCCCATATAAGACCTACTTTTCTGAGACATTGTCCTTCTTTGTAAGTATTAAAATTACCTCCCTTATAAGACCTCATTTTGGAGGATTTTTTAAGGTCTTATAAGGGAGGTCCCACTGTAATACTTTTTTAAAAGATCTTGGTTTCGTTCTGTCTTGCTGTCCCACTTTCTGGGCCCTTCACTGACATTGCTCAATGCCACTCATTTTGAGTAGCATAGGATCTTTTGTACAAATAGTTACCCCACCTTCTGGAAGTTCTGTACTTATAACTTCTAATCTGCCACTCTCTTCTTCTTCGATCGCTGTTTCCTGTCAATTATGAGTGCAGATGCATCATGCTGCCGTTATGCGCCTAAGAAATAGTTAGGCCCAGCATGTCCGACTTTGGCTAGAGGAAATATTTTTGAAAGCGTTTCTTGAAAAAAGGCAGGAGAATGGACCAACGAGGCAGAAAGATAGTAGATGACAGTAAGCAAAGGACCAAAGTCAGAGTCAAAGAGAGTGACAGATTAGAGGAAGTTACAAGCACAGAACTTCCAGAAGGTGGGGGAACTATTTATATAAAAAACTCCCGGTATTCCCACGGGGGGTTGCCACTCTCTTTGACTCTGCCTTTTCCCTTTTGCTTACTGTCATCTATCTTTCTGCCATACTGGTCCAATTCTCCTGCCTTTGTTCTAGGAACTCTTACAAAGAGTTTCTCCAGCCGAAGACAGACATACTGGGTGGCCAACTATCTCTTAGCTAGGCGCATAACATCAGCATGAAGCATCTGTGCTCATTTGACAGGAAACTGAGCAATCGACGAAGAAGAACGAAAGACCCCCAACTCACAGCCACACCCTGATTTGTCAGGTAATGGACCCCAAAATCATACACTGCACCGCTGCTGCAGAGTCACTTTAAAAAAAAAAAAAAAGAAGTTATTTCACTCGACTGAATGCATAGCTGCTCGGATGATCTGGTCTAGTTTGAATATAACCTTGATCTCACTGAAACCAAGCTGCTTTCTAGCACGAAGCCTAGATATGTATTGTGCGTGTGCGTGTGTGTGCAAGGGGGATGGGGGTGGTTGCATTTACACAGGTGCAACTTTTCCTGGTATACAAGGATTTCCTGTGTTTTTAAATTTTACCAGAAATTTTTTTCTTAAATTTGTGAAACAAGACCTTTGTGTGTCTACTGTATTTTTCAAACACTTTAAAATAAGCAAAATGTATAAATTGTGGGAGAAAAAGCAAACTAAAATACCTCAAATGCACATGTGATTGTGTACTCTTTTCTTATAGTCCATTTTTTTATGGCATGCAGCCATTGAAATCACAGCAGAGCATTCAACAAAATATTTCAAGATTCATCCCATTTTTAATCAGACTCGCAGAAAAAGATCAAGAAATTCAAACAAGAAAAAGCCCATTCAAACTCCAAAGATACAATATCAAAGTAAGTCCCGTGCTTGCAAATCATATAAAACATAAACATGATGTTATTACAAATGCAAAAATTAAAACTTGTATATATCAATAAAACACAAAAGAAATTCAAAAACAGAAAAAGCCCATTCAAACTCAAAAAATATCAAAGTAAGTCCCATGGTTACAATTCACATAAAACATAAAACCCATTCAAACTCAAAAAATATCAAAGTAAGTCCCATGGTTACAATTCACATAAAACATAAAACCCATTCAAACTCCAAAAATATCAAAGTAAGTCCCATGCTTACAATTCACATAAAACATAAAACCCATTCAAATTCCAAAAATATCAAAGTCCCATGCTTACAATTCACATAAAACATAAAACCCATTCAAACTCCAAAAATATCAAAGTAGGTCCCATGCTTACAATTCACATAAAACATAAAACCCATTCAAATTCCAAAAATATCAAAGTCCCATCCTTACAATTCACATAAAACATAAAACCATCCTCCAAAAATATCAAAGTTCCATCCTTACAATTCACATAAAACATGAAACCCATTCAACTCCAAAAATATCAAAGTCCAATGCATGCTTACAATTCACATAAAACATAAAACCCATTCAAACTCCCAAAATATGAAAGTAAGTCCCATGCTTACAAATCATATAAAACATAAACATGATGTTCATTAAAATTGGAAAATAAAAACTCGATTACATGCAAAAAAATGTATAAGTGTATATCAATAAAACACACTATTCTTGTAAATTGTTATCAATAAGTAACATAACATTAAAAAGTTAATAAAAATTATTTATTTAAACATGACGCGTGCTATTATCTTATACATGAAAAAAACATGAATTTTCTCTCCCCTGAATGAACGTTTTTCCATAGTAAACTAAAGTAAAATAAGGTCCACAATGCATTAACATTAACACCTTGACTGCCATATCGTACTGACTTGATGACATCACTGACGACGTCATCGCATGAAGAGGAATAACCGATATGCTGGTTTTTGCTCTAACACAGTCAAGAGAGTTATATCCCCAGACCATTTTGCCAGATTGGCTCTCTTAACTTATCAGTTGTTCTTTTCATGCCATGATTTGTACAATGATTTTTTCTTTAATTTTCTCTGGCAGTTCTTCTTCGATCGCTCCGACACTTTCCTGTCAATTATGAGCACAGATGCGTCATGCTGCCGTTATGCGCCTAACTAAAAAATAGGTAGGCCCTGCAAGTCCAACTTCGGCTGGAGGAAATGTTTTTGAAAGTTTTTGGGGGTTTTAAAGGCAGGAGAATGGACCGGTAAGGCAGCAAAGATAGTAGATGACAGTAAGCAAAGGGAAAAAGGCAGAGTCAAAGAGAGTGACAGATTAGAGGAAGTTACAAGCACAGAACTTCCAGAAGGTGAGGGAACTATTTATGCAAAAGACCCACGGGGGAGGGGGGGGGGGTTCTCTGGCAGTCAAGGGGTTACGGGTAAACTAAACAACAACAAAAAGTAAACTAATTAAAGCAAGACAGAAAATAATATACATGTATATAGTAACCACATGATAATGAAAAAAACAATACAGTTCACAATTGTTCTTTAACAAATAACGACCCCCCAAAAAAAATATATACATATAAAAACATAGTACCGTGGATAATTATCATATGTTATAATCAGAGGGAAAAACAGGGGGGGATAATCATTAGGTTGATGAATGGAAAACATTCGCATGGCAATGTTGTATGAATAATAACATTCACACAAACCAACAATACTGGTGTGATGTATCACGCTTAGATTGGGAACGGTTGAGACTGGGCACAAAAGGGGGAGGGGGGGGGGGATAATCATAGGTTGATGAATGGCAAGCATTCGCATGGCAATGTTGTATGAATAATAACATTCACACAAGCCAACAATACTGGTGTGATGTATCACGCTTAGATTGGGAACGGTTGAGACTGGGCACAAAAGGGGGAGGGGGGGTTTACCCAGACTTCAGGGACTATTGATTTTGTATTATAACCCTTCATTTTTTTTTCTAAGGAATTTTTCAAATGATTCGCACACACACACACACACATACGCACCCATGCATGCACACACACACAGACACACGGCACACGGCCAAATGTCTTTGCAAGCGCACACAGACACATGAACACACACACATACGCACCCACACGCACAAACACAGACAAATCTCTTTGCAAGCGCGCACAGACACATGAACACACACACATACGCACCCCCACACACGCACAAACACAGACACACGGCCAAATCTCTTTGCATGCGCGCATGGACACATGAACACACACACAAACCACACTGCTCACACACATAACTTTGCCTTGGCTTAAGGCTGTGTCAGACCAATTGACATAGCTAGCTAGAACACCAAGGCTACATCAAAATGATGTTATGCTACGCATAGTTATGCAGGGATTGTCTTTAGCCATGACAAGCTACTAGCATAACATCATGAATCCAAAATCCCCCGAAGACAGCTGTCCACGTGGCAGGGTAATCAAAAACGGTCGCACATGTAATGTTCTCATTCATAGCTGATGCACTTGTACCATAGTATTAAAGTGATTCTGCTGTTGGGATGATCGATCCCTGGAGTCTTTTAGCCAGGGTAAGCTAACAACAACAAACACACACAACATGCACACACATAAACACACACTACTTCTTGTTCTTCAATCGCTCAGACAGTACCCTGTCAATTATGAGCGCAGATGTGTCATGCTGCCGTTGTGCGCCTAAGATATAGTTAGGCCCGCTGCAAGTTCGACTTCGGCTGGAGGAAATCTTTTTGAAAATGTTTCGTGAAAAAAGGCAGGAGAATGGACCGGTAAGGCAGAAAGATAGTAGATGACAGTAAGCAAAGGGAAAAGGCAAAGTCAAAAAGAGTGATAGATGAGAGGAAGTTACAAGCACAGAACTTCCAGAAGGTGGGGGAACTATTATACAAAAGACCCCTCCGGTATCCCCCCGGGAGGATAAACACATACAATAATGCATACTTCATTACTATCCCTCACGTATGCTGGGACTTCAAACTCTGCATTTGTATGAAATGTCAAGATAAACGCTGTCTGATCGCTGAAAGGGCAAGGTATAGGCAAAATATACATTGAAACCAAAATATCACCAAAGTCTAAAAATTAATCTCGTTATGGTTTGGTATAGACGAAACAATGGCAAGTTAAAAAAAAAATTACATTATTACAAGCACCATGCAATTTACATCGATGAACAATTCAATATCTTAGCAAGCGTGATCACGTCACGCCACTTCTGAAGGAGCTCCATTGGCTCCCTGTGCAGTTCCGTCTTCAGTATAAGCTGGCTGTCCTATCCTTCCGTCACTTTGAACAGACCCATCCGCCTTACCTCTCCAGAGCTCTTCACACCTACACTCCTTCCCGCTCACTCAGGTCCTCAAACACAAAACTTCTGAAAGTTCCAAAAACAAATCTAAAATCATTTGGTGACCGCAGTTTCAGTTTCAGTGCCCCTGCTGTTTGGAATTCCCTCCCAGTCGATCTCCGCCATGAACCAACTATCTCTACTTTCAAAGCTAAACTCAAGACTCACTACTTTCAAAGCTCATTCGGTTTGTAAATGTTTCCTTCTTGATCTTGTACCTGGGTGAATGATTGGGTAATAATGTCTTGTGTGACTGCGGGTGTATCAGTGAATGGAAGCGCCTTGAGTGTAAAATAATCATAGAAAGGCGCTATAGAAATGCTATCAATTATTATTATGATTAAAGTATAGGGACACCAAGTAAAACCCATGGGCAGCAAACAAAAAGATCCATGGAAAAGTATGAGCCAACATGCGTTATATACCATGAGTGAAGGGACGCCTCAATCAAGATAATACACTGGCAATCTTGTACTGTAGACACCCCCCCGTCATGTTTACAACCCTCAATCTCAAAGTCTTGGTGTTTTTATTTTATTTTATAGTTTAATTAAAATAATCCTAGGCTGATCTTAACCCTATCTTTGACGCCTCAATCAAGGTGATACATTGGCAATCTTGTACTGTAGACACGCCCTGTCATGTTTACAACCCTCAATCTCAAAGTCTTGGTGTTTTTATTTTATTTTATAGTTTAATTAAAATAATCCTAGGCTGATCTTAACCCTATCTTTGACGCCTCAATCAAGGTGATACATTGGCAATCTTGTACTGTAGACACCCCCCCGTCATGTTTACAACCCTCAATCTGAAAGTCTTGGTGGGTTTTTTATATTATAGTTTAATTAAAACAATCCTAGGCTGATCTTAACCCTATCTTTGACGCCATAATCAAGATAATACATTGGCAATCTTGTACTGTAGACACCCCCCCGTCATGTTTACAACCCTCAAACTCAAAGTCTTGGTGGTTGTTTTTTTTAGTTTTATGAAAATAATCCTAGGCTGATCTTAACCCTATCTTTGAAGCCTCAACAGTTGACTGTTCTGTTTTCTAGTACTAGTAAAGTGTATGGAGAATGAAAAAAAAGAAAGAACTTATCTCATTTAAGACCCCTTTTGGGGGGGGGGGGGGACGGATGTTCTATCTTACTGCAAAAACCTCCACTATAAGACCCCACCAATTTAAGACCGATTTTTCCTGGCTTTTTGGAAGTCTTGAAATACAGGTTTGACTGTATTAATAAATAAAATTAATCGAATGAATAGATAAACGGATATGAATATAAGAAGGAACGAAAGAAAGAAACTGAAAAAGGTCTTTTTCTACCCGAGTGTCAAAATATTTTCAAAACAGCTAAAAAATAAAAATAAAATATATATTTTCACTCCAACAAACAAGAAAAGGAAATACTCATATGTTCAACCCGGTTGAGGGAGGGAACATTTTAAAAAAAAGGGGGAAAATGACTTCAAAGATTACTGAATAACAATTTTGTGGAGCATGTCTTTCCTCGTTCTCTTTTTAACATCTAACATGCTTGCACACTTACACTTCTTAGCAAGCTTGCACACTGATTAGCGTACGCACACGCACACACACAAATGATCTTGTGCAATTCAAAAACAAAAAACGGTTTTGTCTTAAAAGAAAGTTTCCATATGATCACTTAAAACTCTTCCGCTGCCAATGTCGCATTTTTGCACCACAATGATTCAACACCCATGTCAGTAAAAGGCATCAAATCAGGGCCTGTTATCGGAAGACTCTATTTTCTTAACTTTGGGAGGTAAGGATAGGCATAATGTTATACATACATCACAGAGGAATTCCTAATATTGCAGATTTTTTGTTCTTCTCTACCCAGTTAAGTTTAGTCGTATTTTTGGCTGAAAAATGTCTGGCGGCGAAAGGGTTTTAAAGGAAAATGCAGATATCAATATCACTGTATCATCACAATATATTAAAAATAAAAATGTTCTGATTATTGTATCGGCATAATATATGAAAATCTAGTATAATTATTGTATCGGAACAATATATAACAAAAACAAGTCTAATTACTGTATCTGCACAATCTATGAAAAACTGGTCTAATTACTGTATTGGAACAACATATGAAAAAAGTAGTCTATTTAAACATAAACCACATGAAACTAGGTAACTTGGCCGTTTCAAAACGACCTCTTTTGCGGCACAATGAGGCGCTTGTCACATATAACGAGGAAGAATACACGCCTTTTCTTTTTTGTGGCAAATAAATCAAATGTAAATTTTTTTGTGGCAAACGAATCGTGTGAAGACAAAAGTACAAATCCTTTCTTTTTGTGGCACATGAATCAAGTGAGAACAAATACACTTTTTTTTCATGGTAAATGAATATCGTCAGGTCAGCTATACAAATGTGGAGTCAAGTATAGGTAAAGGTGCAGATCAACACATCCCCTTCAATTTCTCGGCTCTCCCCGCATTGTCAGACTTGCCTTTCTTAGCAAAAATTAACTCACTCGGCACTGGCCAGTTGTTTCAAAAACAAACAACAACTGTTCAGGACGGGCAGTTTGAATAGGTTCGAAATCACACCACCACAAAAAAAGTTATGGGAAATTATGGACTGATATTTTCAGACTAACACCATGCACTAAACGATCGTAAAATATCAGATTCCATGCCTTCGTCGTTTGTCTCCTATTGATGAAACATGCAACACATAGAAAGAAGGAACATTTCACAATCCTAGCTTTGACCCCCCCCCCCCCCTCTACAACCAAAGGTGAAAGTAAACTCTGCAATGATTGGTTGATTTCAAGAGACGCAAGGTCAAAGCAAGCTGAAAGTAGGGTATGACGTTGAACTTGAAAGCTGGCTACACGCCATAAATCAAAACCTCTTGAAAACACTTACGAGCCGGATCGGGCTCATTCATCCTAAGCGGTTGTGTGAGCCATGAGCCGCATCTGGCTCATTCGTCCCGAGTGAGTTAAGCTGTATTTGATCAACATTTGGAGCTAATTATCTGCGTTGAATAATTACTCACAGTAATAATAAAGGCCAATATTTGATATGTAGAACAGCCGTGGCACCATTGTCACAGTCTTGGTTCATTGCTTTCTTTCCATTTTGCCTGTTATCTTCTATTATTATTCAATGTACATGTATGTTTTTAATTGTGTAAATGGATGAAAATTAACTCTCTCTTTACTATCATACGCTATAGCGTACCTGACGTACACAAGCATTCCATACTAGGCGGGTTTGCATCATTACATACAAAATATTTAAAAAATAATGCTTAACCGCACAGTTATGAAAATTTGCGGTATTGTTTATAATAATAAAAGCTAGCATATGTTATAATTCCAAAGTAATGTTTTTATTATTAGCAGAGTTTTAAAAAAGCATGACAAAGAAGACGAAGAGAGGGGTAGTGATTCGTTTTTATTCATTGCGGTACTAAAAATAGACGGAAAGTGATTTCGTTGGTTGAAAACTATTAAGGGACCGTAGAGGAACACTTCTATACCAGTTTGGGTTGCCAGGCTTCGCGGGGTTGTGAATTGTGAATGGTTTAAACGCTGTGTACGCTATAGCGTACGACAGTATTGAACGGTTGTAAAGGGAAGCAATCGGCCAGTAAAGAATGAATTAACGTTAAATATAGAAAATGATAGAAGTTAAACGATAGAAGTTAAAGTGCTTAATCTGCAGTAAGACTGAAAAAGCGGAAAGAACCGAGAAATGGAGATGGGTGTGTGGATATTTACCCAAGTATACATCTTCTTTGTGAGAGTCAAAATCAAATCTTAAGTGCAGATTCAGTGCGACATTGAACGTGCCTGCAGTAGATCTTTGATCTATAGCTGAGATCAGCAAGCAAACGGTCTGACTGGTCCCATCCAATTCAAGATCCATCCCAGCCCCCATGAAGGCTTGATAAAAGTTTTTTGTGGAATTGCTTCAAAATCATTTGTAAAGTTTGGGAAATCATTGAAAAGGAAAAAAATACACTACACCCACCCCACCCATTCCCCTTTGAACAAACTTTGACAAATTTCTTCTTCTTCTACGTTCCCAGGCCATATGGCCATAATGGGTAAGGTACGTAGGTGTCCGGTTTTCAGTTTTCACTGCGTACAGCCGACACATTCC
Organism: Phymorhynchus buccinoides; assembly: GCA_017654935.2. Classification (NCBI taxonomy): domain Eukaryota; kingdom Metazoa; phylum Mollusca; class Gastropoda; order Neogastropoda; family Raphitomidae; genus Phymorhynchus; species Phymorhynchus buccinoides. The sequence continues at coordinate 35,097,269 of CM065704.1, forward strand.
GATTTCAGAGGAGCTCAAAGAAGAAAATTATTTGGAAGATTTTTTTGAAAAAAGGCTGGAGAATGGGCCAATAAGTCAGAAAGATAGGGGAAGACGGGGTAAAAAGCGCATGGGCGGGTAAGAAGCCCACCCCAATTATCTCATGAAATGAAGCAAATTTCAGTCTCATTTTGCCCATGAGACGAGCGTTAATGTCTAGCATTCGTCTCATGGGCAAATTTGGCTGAAATTTTCTTTATTTCATGAGATAATTGGGGTGGGTTTCTTACCCGCCCATGCGCTTTTTACCCCGTCTTCCCCTAGTAGATTATACAAAGCAAAGGGAAAAGGCTGAGTCAAAGAGAGTGGCAGATCAGAGGAAGTTACAAGCACAGAACTTCCAGAAGGTGGGGGAACTATTTTTACGAAAGACCACCTGGTATCCCCACGGGGAGAGACTCGTAGAGGGGGCGGGGTTATCCAGCTCCCCGTATGGAGGCACGAGGCATCCACCCACTGCCCCAGATAAATTTTTTCAACCAGCATTTTAAGGAGTGTATAAAAACTAGTGAACGCAAGAAGCTTTCATAATCATTTCTTTTTTTTTTACTGGCTTGGATAAAATTAAAACTTTTGTCAGAAAATGTTTGGAAAAACCCAACAATTGAGTATCGGTTCATGAAATATAAACAACACATGAGTATTATTGATAAGTCATACACAGTGGAACCTCCCTTATAAGACCTTCAAAAATCACCCAAAACGAGGTCTTATAAGGGAGGGGTCTTATAGGGAGGTAATTTTAATACTTACAAAGAAGGGCAATGTCTCAGAGAAGTAGGTCTTATATGGGAGGTCTTATAAGAGAGGTTCCACTGTAGCCACAAGACTAAAACAACGTCAACGATACATGTTCATCTTTCACTCATCCAACATCTACAGTACAACAAAAGCAAACGCGCAGCATTAAGAAAAAGCCTTCGTCTTCCTTTCTTTTGCGCATCTATCAGATCATGAACGCTATACAGTAGGACCTCTCTTATAAGACCTCCCATTATACGACTCCCTCCCACATAAGACCTACTTCTCTGACACTGCCCTTCTTTTTAAGTATTAAAATTACCTCCCTTATAAGACCCCTCCCTGATAAGACCTCAGTTTGGATGATTTTTGGAGGTCTTATAAGGGAGGGTCCACTGTATTCTCTTCTCCAAATGTTTATAATTATGATATAATGTATTGTTTTTGCTGATGTTAGCATGGTACATGCATGTGTCAGGCATGAAAGTGGTTGAAGATCAAAAAAGAGGAAATTTTTTCGTCCGATGAACCCTTCCACCTGGATTTTCACCTGATGTCGGAAGTTTTGTTGAGCGGGGGGGGGGGGGGGGGGACGTTCCACAAAATTGCAGCACATACATCTTTCAGGCATCAAGCAAGTTTTATTCAGCGAGGAGGGGGTCCGAAAATTTGGTCGGCACAAATAGCCTTCCACACACATTTTCAGCTAACATCGCTACTTTTGTTGAGCGGGAGCTACTCATTTCGCCTTCCTTCGCACAATTGAAGCGAGTGAGCTAAAGCGACTTCCGGTTAACCAGTTTGAGAATCGCCAAATAGAGACTTGTAGATATAAGAATACGGCAAGATCGGTCCTTTACGCTGAATGTTTTTTTCCCCGCGGAATTCTTTCATGCCTGATGTGTGTGTGTGTGTGTGTGTGTGTGCGTTTGTTGATTTTTGATGTGTGCGGTGTGTTAATCTACAATAATCGCCGGCCAGGTATAACATTCAGCGTTAATCTTTATCTAATTTCCATCTTTACACTTGTCATTCTTCCTTATTTTTGTTAAACCTTAAACTTACTCCTGGCTTATATTAGTTATAATTCTTGTGAATATTCAATGTTCTGTGTGTTTGTTGAATTCTGTAAAATGAAAAAAAAAAGTTCAATAAAAAAAAAAGTTCAATAAAAAGTGCTATATAAATATCCGTTTATTATTATTAATGGCTTGACCACGCACCTCACACACTCTTTGTCTTTCAGTGAGTTTTGTGACAGCCTTATGCACTTAAGCCGGAATTCCATATGAATGATTTCAAAGGCGAAAATCAACGGCGATAATCGCCCGCGATTAAATTTTATCGCCATCAACAATACAGTCATTCTGTGCACCCATAGGCACGATAATCACAAGCAGTCAGTCGAAAATCGCTCGCGATTTTATTTTATCGCTTGATGAAGCGACAAATATTTTTGTCGCTGTCGAAAATAGTCTGAAAGTGGGCAGAGCTAAAACATCACTCCATTTCTTCTCAGCCAGCATGGCTTCAACAGCGTGGAGAAGCTTGTGTTAGTGGTGAAAAACGTTGCTTGCAGCTACGTAGGCGCGATCGGGATTTAGCCCATTGTTTGAACAGTGCCATCGAAAATCGCCGGCGATTTTAGCGTCAATTGAATTGCAAGCAGCTTTTTCCGTCGCTGTCGTAAAGTCGCGCGCGATTGAAGCCAGCGGAAATAGCGCATATGGAATTCCAGCTTTATAGGCCGAAAAATTACAGTATGCTAAAATTAACTTGTGTAGCTACATTTTAACGCTTTTCGCCGCCAAATGTCGCATGTACGCACCACAATTATTTAACACACATCTCACTAAAAGGCATCAAATCTGTTATCCAGACCCTATTTTCTTAATTTTTGGAGGTAAGTGTAGTCTTCACTTTGTACAAGTCACAGAGGAATCCCCAATGATGCAGACACATTTGTTTTCTCCACCCAGCTAAGTTTCATGGAAATTGTTGGTTGAAAAATAGCTGGCGGCGAAAGGGTTAACTCATTCAAGTCGTTCCAGCCATATATGTCCGGAATTAATAGATAGCTGTCAATTTGATGCATTTGCTTCAAGGGAAGTAAATCTGTGAGCACACCATACCTTGGTCACTTCTAAACTGACTTCACTCTCTTACACCACAATTTTGCCCCTGACTTTGCTTTTGTAGTGGTTCGTTGTGGGGATAGCAATCGGTGTAGAGTTTTTTTTATATAGTCTATATATAAAAAAAGTCTGATCTACCACTTACCTATGCCTAAACCTGAAGTAAAAACCCATAATCCTCTTTCATTTCTCTTTTTGTCTATGTCTGTTTTGTTTGTGTGCATGGCTGGAGTGATTTGTGAGTTTTTTTAATCATTCAAAATCGTTGCGATGTGAATGAGTTAACTCTTCTAGCACCAGGGGCAAATACATTTGCCAATGACGTTCCTCTATATTTTAACTCTTTTAGCACAGGGGCAAATACATTTGCCAATGACGTTCCTCTATATTTTAACTCTTTTAGCACCAAGGGCAAATACATTTGCCAATGACGTTCCTCTATATTTTAACTCTTTTAGCACAGGGGCAAATACATTTGCCAATGACGTTCCTCTATATTTTAACTCTTTTAGCACCAAGGGCAAATACATTTGCCAATGACGTTCCTCTATATTTTAACTCTTTTAGCACCAGGGGCAAATACATTTGCCAATGACGTTCCTCTATATTTTAACTCTTTTAGCACGAAGGGCAAATACATTTGCCAATGACGTTCCTCTATATTTTAGCACGAAGGGCAAATCATTTGCCAATGACGTTCCTCTATATTTTAACTCTTCTAACACCCCTCTATATTTTAACTCTTTTAGCTCCAAGGGCAAATACATTTGCCAATGACGTTCCTCTATATTTTAACTCTTCTGGCACGAAGGGCAAATACATTTGCCAATGACGTTCCTCTATATTTTAACTCTTTTAGCACGAAGGGCAAATACATTTGCCAATGATGTTCATCCATATTTTAACTCTATTAGCACCAAGGGCAAATACATTTGCTGCCAATGACGTTCTATATTTTAACTCTTCTAGCACAAGGGCAAATACATTTGCCAATGACGTTCCTCTATATTTTAACTCTTTTAGCACAGGGGCAAATACATTTGCCAATGACGTTCCTCTATATTTTAACTCTTCTAGCACGAAGGGCAAATACATTTGCCAATGACGTTCCTCTATATTTTAACTCTTTTAGCACCAAGGGCAAATACATTTGCTGCCAATGACGTTCTATATTTTAACTCTTCTAGCACGAAGGGCAAATACATTTGCCAATGACGTTCCTCTATATTTTAACTCTTCTGGCACGAAGGGCAAATACATTTGCTGCCAATGACATTCCTCTATATTTTAACTCTTTTAGCTCCAAGGGTAAATACATTTGCCAATGACGTTCCTCTATATTTTAACTCTTCTGGCACGAAGGGCAAATACATTTGCTGCCAATGACATTCCTCTATATTTTAACTCTTTTAGCTCCAAGGGCAAATACATTTGCCAATGACGTTCCTCTATATTTTAACTCTTTTAGCTCCAAGGGCAAATACATTTGCCAATGACGTTCCTCTATATTTTAACTCTTTTAGCTCCAAGGGCAAATACATTTGCCAATGACGTTCCTCTATATATTAACTCTTTTAGCTCCAAGGGCAAATACATTTGCCAATGACGTTCCTCTATATTTTAACTCTTCTGGCACGAAGGGCAAATACATTTGCCAACGACGTTCCTCTATATTTTAACTCTTTTAGCACGAAGGGCAAATACATTTGCCAATGATGTTCATCCATATTTTAACTCTATTAGCACCAAGGGCAAATACATTTGCTGCCAATGACGTTCTATATTTTAACTCTTCTAGCACAAGGGCAAATACATTTGCCAATGACGTTCCTCTATATTTTAACTCTTTTAGCACAGGGGCAAATACATTTGCCAATGACGTTCCTCTATATTTTAACTCTTCTAGAACGAAGGGCAAATACATTTACCAATGACGTTCCTCTATATTTTAACTCTTTTAGCACCAAGGGCAAATACATTTGCTGCCAATGACGTTCTATATTTTAACTCTTCTAGCACGAAGGGCAAATACATTTGCCAATGACGTTCCTCTATATTTTAACTCTTCTGGCACGAAGGGCAAATACATTTGCTGCCAATGACATTCCTCTATATTTTAACTCTTTTAGCTCCAAGGGCAAATACATTTGCCAATGACGTTCCTCTATATTTTAACTCTTTTAGCTCCAAGGGCAAATACATTTGCCAATGACGTTCCTCTATATTTTAACTCTTTTAGCTCCAAGGGCAAATACATTTGCCAATGACGTTCCTCTATATATTAACTCTTTTAGCTCCAAGGGCAAATACATTTGCCAATGACGTTCCTCTATATTTTAACTCTTCTGGCACGAAGGGCAAATACATTTGCCAACGACGTTCCTCTATATTTTAACTCTTTTAGCACGAAGGGCAAATACATTTGCCAATGATGTTCATCCATATTTTAACTCTATTAGCACCAAGGGCAAATACATTTGCTGCCAATGACGTTCTATATTTTAACTCTTCTAGCACAAGGGCAAATACATTTGCCAATGACGTTCCTCTATATTTTAACTCTTTTAGCACAAGGGCAAATACATTTGCCAATGACGTTCCTCTATATTTTAACTCTTCTAGCACGAAGGGCAAATACATTTACCAATGACGTTCCTCTATATTTTAACTCTTTTAGCACCAAGGGCAAATACATTTGCTGCCAATGACGTTCTATATTTTAACTCTTCTAGCACGAAGGGCAAATACATTTGCCAATGACGTTCCTCTATATTTTAACTCTTCTGGCACGAAGGGCAAATACATTTGCTGCCAATGACATTCCTCTATATTTTAACTCTTTTAGCTCCAAGGGCAAATACATTTGCCAATGACGTTCCTCTATATTTTAACTCTTTTAGCTCCAAGGGCAAATACATTTGCCAATGACGTTCCTCTATATTTTAACTCTTTTAGCTCCAAGGGCAAATACATTTGCCAATGACGTTCCTCTATATATTAACTCTTTTAGCTCCAAGGGCAAATACATTTACCAATGACGTTCCTCTATATTTTAACTCTTTTAGCTCCAAGGGCAAATACATTTGCCAATGACGTTCCTCTATATTTTAACTCTTTTAGCTCCAAGGGCAAATACATTTACCAATGACATTCATCCATATTTTAACTCTTTTAGCTCCAAGGGCAAATACATTTGCCAATGACGTTCCTCTATATTTTAACTCTTTTAGCTCCAAGGGCAAATACATTTGCCAATGACGTTCCTCTATATTTTAACTCTTCTAGCACGAAGGGCAAATACATTTACCAATGACGTTCCTCTATATTTTAACTCTTTAAGCTCCAAGGGCAAATACATTTGCCAATGACGTCCCTCTATACTCCACCAAAAATGGATGCAAATGGCCACCAAGCACAAGTCACTGGTTTTTTCTGTCAAAGCGACGCATGTGCACTTGGAACACAAATGGCTTCTCCCCTTTTGAACACAAATCCTTAGAATGCAAGGGAAGAAAACATCAGCACTAGAACAGTTCAAAAAGCATAATTACATATTTAAAAAAACCCACGTTTTTTATGGCATAATTGCGTAAGTTTTCTCCCACCCAAAACCATTCTAAAAGACGTAATTGAGTAGTTTGGAAGAAAAACGTTTTGAAGGCATATCAATTCTTACACACAGACACATCACACACCAAAACGCACAGACACAAACACACACACACACACAAGGCCATCCCAACTCTACTACTCTCACCCTCACACCCCCACCCTCCCCTGCAAATCCCCCCCCACCCACCATTACACAGATTCACTAACGTATCAACTCATCCTTCTCCTCCCCCTCCTCCCCTCTCTGAAACGCACACGACCCGTTTTTCACCACCACCACCTCCTCCCCCTCCCCACCATCCTTTTTCCCTTCCAGCTCCGTCAGGGGCACGGACTCCTCTTCCTCCTCCACCTTCTTCTTCTCCTCTCCTTCTGCTTCTAAGACAATGTCCTGGGGGTCCTGTTCGCGGGCCCAGGGCTGCACCTGAGGAAAGAAGATGGCAGAGTGGCTACATGGAGTCATTAATTAAATCAATCATGTACTCCTGATAACCAAAGTATCCATTTCTACATTCAAATACGGAAACCTCAAGCATCTAGAATCTATTTTTACCACATAAATGAAACTGAGAATACAACGACGAGTGACTGCCTTCTTTCTCTCTCTCTGTGCTCCTCTTTATCTCCACCTCTCCCCTTGACAACCCTCTCCCACCCCCGTCCACCTTGCGTCCACTGGTCAGTCGCGACATTAACCCAGAAGTTTCATAATAAATTGTTTTCATATTTCCATTTAACCCTTTCATCGCCAAAGTCGCATTTTAGCACCACAGTGATTTACCACCTATGTCACTAAAAGGCATCAAATTGGGGTCTATTATCCAAAAACCCTATTGTCTTAGTTTTGGGAAGTAAGGTTAGACCCTTATTTTGTATATGTCACAGAAGAATCCCCAATACTGCAGATGGATTTTGTTTTTTATCCAGGTAAATGTAATGGACATTTTTAGTTGAAATATGGCTGGCGGTGAAAGGGTTAAGGGTAGTGTATATAATGAGTGAGCATGCTTAAAGTGTTTATGTATTAATATGCTGATGAATAGCCTGTTTAGAATACTTCAGCAGAAGGAAACGACGCATGCTTGCTTTGCATCCAGAAAGGAACATGAACATGAGAAGAAAAAAAATGAAAAAACGCAGTGGGTTAAAATAATGGATGTTGTTTTGGAAGACATTTATTTGTGAAAATAAAAGATGAAAATGACCACACACACAGAAAAAAGAAAGAAAAAAAGAAAGATGGCAGAGCGGTTAACTCACTCGGGACGAATGAGCCGTATCCGGCTCATGGCTCGCACAACCGTTTAGGACGAATGGCCCCGGCTCCGGCTCATAAGAGTTTTCAAGCGGTTTTGATTTCTGGCGTGTAACCAGCTTTCCAGTGCGACGTCATAACATACTTTCAGTTTGCTTTGACCTTGCCTCTCTTGAAATCAACCAATCAATGCAGAGTTTACATGCAGGTTTGGTTGTAGAGGGGGGTCAAAGATCGGAAGATGAACTTTTCCTTCTTTCTATGTGTTAGCTGTTTTCATCAATAGGAGACAAACGACGAAGGTGTGGAATCTGATATTTTACGATCGTTTAGTGCATGGTGTTGCTAATCTTTTCTGAAAATATTGATGCCTAACTCTTCATAACTTATTTTGGGTGATTATTTTACGAACCTAGTCAAACGCCCAGTCCCCACAGAACAAGAGGAAATAATTCAGCCAGTCCCGAGTGAGTTAAGACATTCGCCCCCCACCCCCCCTGGGAATACCGGGTGTGTGGGGTGTGGTGTCCTTTCACACAAATAGTTCCCTCAGCTTCTGGAAGTTCTGTGCTTTTAACTTCCTCTAATGTGTCACTTTTACTTTTTACTCTGCCTTTTCTCTTTGCTTACTGTCATCTACTATCTGATATTCTGCCGAAGCAGTCCATTCTCCTGCCTTTTTTTTCAATACATTTTTACACTATTTCTTAGTTCGGCGCATAACAGCAGCATGACGCATCTGTGCTCATAGTTGACAGAAAACTGTCTGAGTGATCAATGAAGAAGAAGAAGAAGAAGACGTTCGCCTGCCAATTTCAATGTGTGAGTGATGACCCGGGTTCGAATCCCGGCCTCGTCCTTTCTTGATAGTTGGACGGGAAAAAACTGAACCACTCCACCGCAGTGACTCAGCAGCAGTGCAGTGTCTCCTCGGTTGGTTGCCTCCTGACAGCTGAACATAGGTTCGCTCCCTTTGGACTGCTGGTTTCAGATTCTGCGACTTGGAACTAACAGGGGTGTGGCTGCGAGTTGGGACTCTGAATGAGAGGCGTGGGAGCAATGCCACTGTATGGCCCAGAAGATGGGACAGCTAAAAAAAAAGAAGAAAAAAAGGCAAACTGAGCGTCGAGTCCTTCGGATGGGGACTTTAAAGCTAGTCTGACCTGTGCGCTTTACACACGTTAAGAATTCCACGGCAGTTGAAAGTCGATAAGAGCGGGGAGAAATCCTGCTGCCTGGTATGACCAAATCGATAGCTAGGTTTCCCAAGTCCACACACCGGACCTGTTTACCCCTATTTTGCAAATTTGTAATTTCTGAAACAAAAAATAGTAATTTTGAAAAGAAAATGCAATCCAACGCGTGGCCGATTATTTTTCTTCACAAAACCCAATTAACGAAAAAACCTATTTGTAATTACACAATTATATGCAAGCATTAGTGCACTGGGAGACCTTTAAAAACATTTTTTTTAAACCATGTATTTGCCTTTTCTTTGGTGTCTTTCCATCAGATTTTGGATCATTTGACCTTGAACTCTCACCACGCGGTCGCTTTGACGCCAACTTAAAACAGAATTAAAAGAAATTGATGCGCGTTGTATGCCAGGAACCGGAATGACTTTTCACTGCATTGCTTCAAAAGCATCGCTTGCCGACGCAACTGCAGTGATTGGTGGGGGTTTTTGGATTTTTTTGGATTTTTTCGTCACCGTAATAATCGTAATTTAACTTTTGTTTCGTAACAATTACGGCAAAATCGCAAAGGTAAACAGGTCTGACACACCCCCCCTCTCCCCCCCCCCCCCCCCCCCCCCCCCCCCCCCTCCTCCAACAAATTTTTTTCACACAGATACGTTTCTGTGAGTGTGACTAGAGGGGTGGGTGCCTGCTAGAACAGTCTATCTGTGTTCTTTATTCCTTTTGAGATAGACTGTGAGTGTCAGTGAGTGATTCTAGTCACACTCACAGAAGCGTATCTGTGTGAAATTTGGGCTGCTCTCGCAAAGAGAGCGCGTCAGTGGAACCTCCCTTATAAGACCCTGAGGAATTACTGAAAATAAGGTCTTAAGTGGGAGGGAGTTGTAATAGGGAGGTAATTTTAATGCTTACAAATAAGGGCAACGTCTCAGAAGTAGGGAGGGAGTCTTAAAAGACTTAGACTTAGACCTACCCCTCCCCCCCTGTGGGGATACCGAGGGGTCTTTTGCATAAATAGTTCCCCCACCTTCTGGAAGTTCTGTGTTTGTAACTTCCTCTAATCTGTCACTCTCTTTGACTCTGCCTTTTCCCTTTGCTTGCTGTCATCTACTATCTTTCTGCCTTTCAGGCCCATTCTCATGCATTTTTTCAAGAAACACTTTCAAAAACGATTTCCTCCTCCAGCCGAAGTCGGACATGCTGGGCCTAAATATTTCTTACTTAGGCGCATAACGGATCTGCGCTCATAATTGACGGCAAACTGTCTGAGCGATCGAAGAAGAAGAAGAAGAAGAAGCAGATACCTGGGAGCTGCCCATGAGAAGGAACACCAGCCAGCCCACCGTGAAGATGAGGGCTGCCAGGAAAAACACCCACCGCCACTCCTCCACAGTTTGCTGCAAGCAGAAAGAGAGAGAGAGAGAGAACACTGAACACTGAAATGTTTTAATGTACATTGGACATGGGCCACAATACATCACGAGGAAGGGGGGAATCAATACTATCAAACATAAGAGTTAAAGCTAATCGAAAGATCCAAATCTCGTTCACACTTCATTCGCATCAACATTATCAGTTTAAATATGAAATAACTTGTGCTGAGAGAGAGAGAGAGAGAGAGAGAGAGAGAGAGAGAGAGAGAGAGAGAGAGAGAGAGAGAGAAGAGAGAGAGAGAGAGAGAGAGAGAGAGAGAGGAGAGGAGGGAGTGAGAGGGAGAGAGAGGGAGGAGAGAGAGAGACAGAGAGAGAGAGAGAGAGAGAGAGAGAGAGAGAGAGAGAGAGAGAGAGAGGAGAGAGAGAGAGGGAGGGAGAGAGAGAGAGAGAGAGAGAGAGAGAGAGAGAGAGAGAGAGAGAGAGAGGGAGAGAGAGAGAGAGAGAGAGAAATAAATGTCACACAGTGAAGAAGAAAATGAAGTTGAGGGCTGCCAGGAAGAAAACCCATCTCCACTCCTCCTGAGTTTGCTGCATGGGGGGAGAGATAGAGAGAGAGACAGACAGAGAGAGAGAGAGAGAGAGAGAGAGAGAGAGAGAAGAGAGAGAGAGAGAGAGAGAGAGAGAGAGAGATAGAGATAGAGAGAGAGAGAGAGAGAGAGAGAGAGAGAGAGAGAGAGAGGAGAGAGAGAGAGAGACAGAGAGAGATAAATAAATGTCACACAGTGAAGAAGAAAATGAAGTTGAGGGCTGCCAGGAAGAAAACCCATCTCCACTCCTCCTGAGTTTGCTGCATGGGGGGAGAGATCACAAAACAAAAAAGGAAAACAAAATCAAAGCAAAGAATTCAATAAATAAGAAAGGCATGCAAAGCAAAGAAAACGAACACACATTATCATCAAAGCAGGCACATTATCAATATAAACAGACACATAATAAATTCAGCATTATTCATACATACTTAAGAAATGGGATGTGGAGGGACCGAAAATAAGTGAGTATCTAGGAACAAAACAAAACATGAAGTAAGAAAAATAAGAAGAATAGGAGGGGGAGGGGGAGTAAAGAAGAAAGGAATGAGAGGGGGGGGGGGGGTAGAGAAAGAAATGATAGAGCGAGACAGCAAAGACATAAACGGAAAGCTGAGGGAGAAGGAGTAAAGGAAGGAGAGAGAGATGGAAGGAGGACAAACACACAGAGAGAGAGAGAGAGAGAGAGAGAGAGAGAGAGAGAGAGAAGATAGGAGAGACAGACAGGTAGGCAGACAGACGAACAGACAAAAGAGTATGGATAAAGAGAATGAGAGAGAAAGAGGAAGGGTACATGTACAGAGAGAGAGAGAGATAGAGATACAGAGAGAGACAGAGACAGAGAGACAGAGACAGAGAGAGACAGAGAGACAGAGACAGAGAGAGAGAGAGAGAGAGAGAGAGAGACAGAGACAGAGAGAGATAAATAAATGTCACACAGTCAAGAGGAAAATGAAGATGAGGGCAGCCAGGAAGAAAACCCACTGCCACTGTGTGCGTGCGTGCGTGCGTGCGTGCGTGCGTGTGTGTGTTTGTGTGTGTGTGTAAGTAAGTAAGTAAAGCATGTATGTGTTTGTGAGAGAGAGAGACAGAAAGAAAGAGACACACACATTGTGCGTGATGAAGCCAATCACTAGGCGCCACAAACCCCAGGATGGTAGCCATAGTGTTGGAGATATCGTACAGCACCCGGTGTGTGTATGTGTGTGTAAGAGAGAGGGAGAGAGACAGAGAGAGAGAGAGACAGACAGAAAGAGAGAGAGAGAGAGAGAGAGAGAGAGAGAGAGAGAGACAGACAGAAAGAGAGAGAGAGACTCACATTGTGCGTCATGACCCCAATCACTATGGGCGCCACAAACCCTGGGATGGTGGCTATGGTGTTGGAGATACCGTACAGCACCCCGGCGTGGCGCGGGGACAGGTCGGAGAAGCTGATGTAGATGCCCGCCCCATACAGGTTGCCCGTCATGGACACACCCATGGTCAGCAGGGCCACCGCCACCGCCGAGTGGGAGCAGTCCAGGAACCCCACCCCGATCATGAACAGTGCGGGGACTACGGAGCCTGCAAGGCAAAACCAAACGTCCCTAAAAACCAGTCAACTGCTGAATCAGCAAGGCAAAACCAAACATCCCTGAAAACCAGTCAGCTGCCGAGCCTGCAAGGCAAAACCAAACATCCCTGAAAACCAGAGTTCGGAGCAGTCCAGAAACCCCACCCCGATGAGGAACAGTGTGGGGACTACGGAGCCTGCATAGCAAAACCAAACATCGCTGAAAACCAGTCAGCTGCTGAGTGGGAGCAGTCCAGAAACCCCACCCCGATCAGGAACAGTGCGGGAGGAGCCTGCATAGCAAAACCAAACATCGCTGAAAACCAGTCCAGAAACCCCACCCCGATCAGGAACAGTGCGGGGACTACGGAGCCTGCAAGGCAAAACCAAACGTCCATGAAAACCAGTCCAGAAACCCCACCCCGATTAGGAACAGTGCGGGGACTACGGACTGCAGGCTCGCAGCTGACTGTTTCAGATGTTTGGTTTGCCTTGCTGATTCAGCAGTTGACTGGTTTTTAGAGGACCGTTTGGTTTTGCCTTGCAGGCTCCTAGTCCCCGCACTGTTCATATCGGGGTGGGGTTCCTGGACTGCTCCCACTCGGCGGTGGCGGTGGCCCTGCTGACCATGGGCGTGTCCATGACGGGCAACCTGTACGGGGCGGGCATCTACATCAGCTTCTCCGACCTGTCCCCGCGCCACGCCGGGGTGCTGTACGGTATCTCCAACACCATAGCCACCATCCCAGGGTTTGTGGCGCCCATAGTGATTGGGGTCATGACGCACAATGTGAGTGTCTCTCTCTCCCTCTGTCTGTCTGATCTCTCGCTCTCATCATGTCTCTCTCTCTCTCTCTCTCTCTTCTGTCTGTCTCTCTCTCTCTCTCGGTCCCTATCCCTCTCTCTTACACACACATACACACACCGGGTGCTGTACGATATCTCCAACACTATGGCTACCATCCTGGGGTTTGTGGCGCCTAGTTAGTGATGCTTAATCAAGACACAATTTTTGTGTCTCTTTCTTTCTGTCTCTCTCTCTCACAAACACATACATGCTTTACTTACTTACTATTACACACACGCCAAACACCCGCACTCACGCACGGCACACACACACACCCGTCAACACAGTGGCAGTGGGTGTTCTTCCTGGCTGCCCTCATCTTCATTTTCCTCTTGACTGTGTGACATTTATTTATCGTCTCTCTGTCTCTTTCTCTGTCTCTACCTCTCTCTACCCCTCTCTCTCTCTCTGTCTCTCTTCTCTCTCTGTCTCTGTCTCTCTGTCTCTGTCCTCTCTCTCTGTAGTCTCTCTCTCTCTCTGTCTCTGTACATGTACCCTTCCTCTTTCTGTCTCTTTCTCTTTATCCATACTCTTTTGTCTGTTCGTCTGTCTGCCTACCTGTCTGTCTCTCTATCTTCTGTCTCTCTCTCTATCTTCTCTCTCTCTCTCATCTCATCTCCTCGTGTGTTTGTCCTCCTTCCATCTCTCTCTCCTTCCTTTACTCCTTCTCCCTCAGCTTTCCGTTTAGATCTTTGGTGTCTCGCTCTACTATTTCTTTCTGGCAGCCCCTCTCATTCCTTTCATCTTTACCCCCCCTCCCCCTCCTATTCTTCTTATCTTTCTTTTCTTACTTCATGTTTTGTTTTGTTCCTAGATACTCACTTATTTTCGGTCCTCCACATCCCATTTCTTAAGTATTATGGATAATGCTGAATTTATTATGTGTCTGTTTATATTTGGTAATGTGCCCTGGCTTGATGATAATGAGTTTTCGTTTTTTTCTTGCTTTGCATGCCTTTCTTATTTTATTGAATTCTTTGCTTTGATTTTTGTTTTCCTTTTTTTGTTTTGTGAGGACTTGATGAAAAAAGTATTCAACTTACTCTATTATCCTCAGAAAATAAAGTTATTTATTCATTCATGGCATTCTCTCTCTCTCTCTCATCTTCTCTCGTCTCTATCACTCTCTCGCCTCTCATCTTCTCTTTCTCTCTCTTCTCTCTCTCTATCTCTTTTTCGTGCTCTTTCTGTGTCTTTTCGTATGTATGTTTGTGTATTTTGTCTTCCGTCACTCGATCTCTCTCCTTTCCTGCTCTCTTTCTCTCTCTCTCTTTCCTCTCTCTCTTTCCTCTCTCTCTCTCTGTCACTTTCGCTCTCTCTCTCTCTCTATCGCTCCCCCCATTCAGCACACTCAGAAGGAGTGGAGATCGGTTTTCTTCCAAGCAGCCCTCAACTTCATTTTCTTCTTCACTGTGTGACATTTATTTCTCTCTCTCTCTCTCTCCATCTCTCTCTCTCCCTCTCTCTCTCTCTCTCTTCGTATCCCTCTCTCTCTCCTCCCTCCCTCCCTCTCTCTCTCTCCTCTCTCCTCTCTGTCTCTGTCTGTCTCTCCTCTCTCTCTCTCTCTCTCAGTCTCGCGCTCTCACCTCTCTCTCCCTCTCACTCCCTCCCTCCTCTCTCTCTCTCTCTCTCTCTCTCTCTTCTCTCTCTCTCTCCTTCTCTCTCATCTCTCTCTCCTCTCTCTCTCTCTCTCTCCTCTCTCAGCACAAGTTATTTCATATTTAAACTGATAATGTTGATGCGAATGAAGCGTGAATGAGATTTGGATCTTTCGATCAGCTTTGACTCTTAATATGTTTGATAGTATTGATTTCCCCCTTCCTCGTGATGCATTGTGGCCCATGTCCAATGTTAATTAAAACAGTTCAGTGTTCAGTGTCTCTCTCTCTCTCTCTCTCTCTTATCTGCTTGCAGCAAACTGTGGAGGAGTGGCGGTGGGTGTTTGTTCTCTGGCGCCCCTCATCTTCACGGTGGGCTGGCTTGGTGTTCCTTCTCATGGGCAATAAGAAGCTCCAGGGTATCATGCTTTTACTCTTCTTTCTTCTGTCTTCGATCGCATCAGACAGTTTGCGTCAATTATGAGCGCAGAATGCGCCATTATGCGCCTAACTAAGAAACAGTTAGGCCTAGCAAGTCCGACTTCGGCTGCTGGGGGAAATGTTTTTGAAAGTGTTTCTTTGAAAAAAAAGGCAGGAGGAGATTGGACCAGTAAGGCAGAAAGCTAGTAGATGACAGCAAGCAAAGGGAATAAGGCAGAGTCAAAGAGAGTTACATAAATATTAGAGGAAGTTACAAGCACAGAACTTATCCAGAAGGTGGGGGAACTATTTTATACAAAGAGGCCCCTCGGTATCCCCACAGGGGGGGAGGGGTAGGTCTAAGTCTAAGTCTTTTAAGACTCCCTCCCTACTTCTGAGACGTTGCCCTTATTTGTAAGCATTAAAATTACCTCCCTATATTACAGCTCCCTCCCACTTAAGACCTTATTTTCAGTAATTCCTCAGGGTCTTATAAGGGAGGTTCCACTGACGCGCTCTCTTTGCGAGAGCAGCCCAAATTTCACACAGATACGCTTCTGTGAGTGTGACTAGAATCACTCACTGACACTCACCGAAGTCTATCTCAAAAGGAATAAAGAACACAGATAGGATGTTCTAGCAGGCACCCACCCCTCTCGTACACTCACAGCAAACGTATCGTGTGAAAAAAAATTGTTGGAGGAGGGGGGGGGGAGAGGGGGGGGGGGAGAGGGGGGGTGTGTCAGACCTGTTTACCTTGGATTGCCGTAATTGTTACAGAAACCAAAAGTTAAATGAGATTATTACGGTGACGAAAAAATCCAAAAAAATCCAACAAAAACCCCCACCAATCACTGCAGGTGCGTCGGCAAGCAGATGCTTTTGAAGCAATGCAGTGAAAAGTCATTCCGGTTCCTGGCATACAACGCCGCACAATTCTTTTAATTCTGTTTTAAGTGGCGTCAAAGAGAAACGCGATGGTGAGAGTTCAAGGTCAAATGATTCCAAAATCTAATGGGATGCACCAAAGAAAAGGCAAATACATGGTGTTAAAAAAACGTTTTTAAGGTCTCCCAGTGCCAGTAATGCTTGATATAATTGTGTAATTAATCAAATAGGTTTTTTCGTTAATTGGGTGTGTGAAGAAAAAATAATCGGCCACGCGTTGGATTGCATTTTTTCTTTTCAAAATTACTATTTTGGTTCAGAAATTACCAAATTTGCAAAATAGGGGTTGAAAACAGGTCCGGTTTGTGTGGATTGGGAAAACCTAGCTATCGATTTGGTCATACCAGGCAGCAGGATTTTCTCCACGCCTTATCGACTTTCAACTGCCGTGAATTCTTAAGGTGTGTAAAGCGCACAGGTCAGACTAGCTTGAAAGTCCCCATCCGAAGGACTCGACGCTAGTTTGCCTTTTTTTCTCTTTTTTTTTAGCTGTCCCATCTTCTGGGCCATTACAGTAGGCATTGCGTCCCACGCCTCTCATTCAGAGTCCAACTATTGCAGCCACACCCCTGTAGTTCCAAGTCGCAGAATCTGAAAAACCAGAGTCCAAAAGGGAGCGATACCTATGTTCAGCTTTCAGGAGGAACAACCGAGGAGACACTGCACTGCTGATGAGCACTGCGGTGGAGTGGTTCAGGTTTTTTTCCCGTCCAACTATCAAGAAAGGACCGAGGCGGGATTCGAACCCGGGTCATCACTCACACATTGAAATTGGCAAGGGGCGAACGTCTTCGTCTTATTCTTCTTCATGATCACTCAGACAGTTTCTGTCAACTATGAGCACAGAGCGTTCATGCTGCTTGTAGGCGCCGATACTAGAAATAGGTAAAAACGTATTGAAAAAAAAGCAGGAGAATGGACTGCTTCTGGCAGAATATCAGATAGTAGATGGACAGTAAGCAAAGAGAAAAGGCAGAGTAAAAAGTAACAAGTGACACATTAGAGGAAGTAAAAGCACAGAACTTCCAGAATCTGAGGGAACATTTGTTGTGAAGGACACCACACCCCACACACCCGGTATCCAACGGGGGGGGGGGGGGCGAATGTCTTAACTCACTCGGGACTGGCTGAAGTATTTCTCTTGTTCTGTGGCGGACTGGGCGTCTTGACTAGGTTCGTAAAATAATCACCCAAAATAAGTTATGAAGAGTTAGGCATCAATATTTTCAGAAAAGTTAGCAACACCATGCACTAAATGATCTGTAAAAATATCAGATTCCACACCTTCGCGTTATGTATCCTAATTGATGAAAACAGCTAACACATAGAAAGAAGGAAAAGTTTCATCTTCCGATCTTGACCCCCTCTACAAACCAAACCGAATGTAAAACTCTGCATGATGGTTGCATTTAAGAGAGGGCAAGGTCAAGCAACTGAAAGTATTTTTGACGTCGCAATGGAAAAGCTGGTTACACGCCAGAAATCAAAAACACGCTTTGAAAACTCTATGAGCCGGAGCCGGGGCCTGCGTCCTAAACGGTTGTGCGAGCCCTGAGCCGGATACGCTCATTCGTCCCGAGTGAGTTAACCCGCCTGCCATCTTTCTTTTTTTCTTTCTTTTTTTCTGTGTGTGTGGTCCATTTCATTCTTTTATTTTCACAAATAAATTCTTCCAAAAACAAATCCATTATTTTGTAACCCACTAGCGTTTGTCATTTTTTTTCTTCTCATGTTCATGTTTCCTTTCGGATGCAAAGCAAGCATCTTGCGTCGTTCCTTCTGCGAAGTATTCTAAACAGGCATTTCATCATCATATTAATACAATAAACACTTTAAGCATGCCTCACTCCATGATATACACTACACTTAACCATTTCACCGCCAGCCATATTTCAAACTAAAAATGTCCAGTACATTTACCTGGATAAAAAACAAAATCCATCTGCAGTTGGGGATCTTCTGTGACCATATACAAAATAAGGGTCTAACCTTACTTCCCAAAAACTAAGGACAATAGGGTTTTTGGATAATAGACCCCAATTTGATGCCTTTAGTGACATAGGTGGTAAAAGCACTGTGGTGAAAAATGCGGACTTATGGCGATGAAAGGGTTAAATGGAAAATATGAAAACAATTTATTATGAAACTTCTGGGTTAATGTCGCGATGACCAGTGGACGCAAGGTGGACGGGGGGGGAGAGGGTTGTCAAGGCGAGAGGTGGAGAGAAAAGAGGAGCACAGAGAGAGAGAAAGAAGGCAGTCACTTCGTAGTGGTATTTCCCATGTTTTTCATTTATGTGGTAAAAAATAGATTCTAGATGCTTGAGGTTTCCGTATTGAATGTAGAAATGGATACTTTGGTTATCAGGAGTACATGATTGATTTAATTAATGACTCCATGTATCACTCTGCCATCTTCTTTCCTCAGGTGCAGCCCTGGGCCCGCGAACAGGACCCCAGGACATGTCTTAGAGCAGAAGGAAGGAAGAAGAAGAAGGTGAAGGAGGAAGAGGAAGTCCGTGCCATGACGGAGATGGAAGGGAAAAAGGATGGTGGGGAGGGGAGGAGTGGTGGTGGGAAAAAAACGGGTCGTGTGCGTGTCAGAGAGGGAGGAGGGCGAGGAGAAGATGGTTGATACGTTAGTGAATCTGTGTTAATGGTGGGTGGGGGGGATTTCAGGGGAGGGTGGGGTGCACGGTTGGTGAGGGTTTTGAGAGTAGTAGAGTTGGGATGGCCTTGTGTGTGTGTGTGTGTTTGTGTCTGTGCGTTTTGGTGTCGTGTGATGTGTCTGTGTGTAAGAATTGATATGCCTTCAAAACGTTTTTCTTCCAAAAAAAACTACTCAATTACGTCTTTTAAGAATGGTTTTTGGGTGGGAGAAAACTTACGCAATTATGCCATAAAAAAAAGTGGGTTTGTTTTTAAATTGTAATATGCTTTGACTGTCTAGTGCTGAGTTTTCTTCCCTGCATTCTAAGGATGTGTCAAAAGGGGAGAAGCCATTTGTGTTCCAAGTGCACAATGCGTCGCTTTGACAGAAAAAACCAGTGACTTTTGCTGGTCGGCCATTTGCATCCATTTGTGGTGGAGTATGAGGGACGTCATGGCAAATGTATTGCCCTGGAGATAAAGAGTAAAATATAGAGGAACGTCATGGTAAATGTATTTGCCCTTCGTGTAGAAGAGTTAAAATACTAGAGAGAACGTCCATTTGGCAAAATGTATTTGCCCTTTGAGCTAAAGAGTAAAAATATAGAGACCGTCATTGCAAAGTATGCCCTTGGAGCTAAAAGAGTAAAATATGGAATGAATGTCATTGGTAATGTATTTGCCCTGGAGCTAAAAGAGTTAAAATGGTAGGCACGTCAATTGGAACTGATATGCCCTGGAGCTAAAAGAGTTTAAAATATAGAGGAACGATTGTTGGTAAATGTATTGCCATTGGAGCTAAAAGAGTAATATATAGAGGAACGTCATTGGCAATGTATTGCCCTTGGAGCTAAACAGAGGTAAAATATAGGGGAAGTCATTGGCAAATGTATTTGCCCTGGAGCAAAAGGAAGTTAAAATTATAGAGGAACGTCATTGGCAATGTATTGCCCCTTGCAGCTAAAAGAGTTAAAAATATAGAGCATTCA
>CM065704.1:35117712-35137712 GCA_017654935.2 Phymorhynchus buccinoides
ATGATGGTGAAGACGATCACGATGATAACCACCTTTCTTTTCTCTGCACTCTGACTGACGGATGACGAGAAGAGTGTGCAGGCCCTCAGCCACACTGTGGTGCAGGTAATGATGATGGTGATGGTGATGACGATAATGATGATGACGACGATCACGATGATAAACCACCTTTCTTTTCTCTGCACTCTGACTGACTGACAACGAGAAGAGTGTGCAGGCCCTCAGCCACACTGTGGTGAAGGTAATGATGATGGTGATGAATGCTGGTGATGATGATGGTGAAGACGATCCACGATTGATAACCACCTTTCTTTTCTCTGCGCTCTGACTGACGGAGGACGAGAAGAGTGTGCAAGGCCTCAGCACACACTGTGGTGCAGGTAATGGTGATGGTGATGATGGTGAAGCGGATCACGATGATAACCACCTTTCTTTTCTCTGCACTCTGACTGACGGAGGACGAGAAGAGTGTGCAGGCCCTCAGCCACACTGTGGTGCAGGTAATGATGATGGTGAAGGTGATGATGATGCAAGACGATTCACGATGATAACCACCTTTCTTTTCTCTGCACTCTGACTGACGGACGATGAGAAGAGTGTATGCAGGCCCCTCAGCCACACTGTGGTGCAGGACAGACAGACAGACAGACAGGACAATGGAGTCAAAACAGTTATTAAGTTTCTTTTTATGACATTACTGTTGCATTCGTGGTGCTAAAATATAGAGGAGTTATGTAGGAGAATAAAACAAGGACTGCCTAATCTGAAGACTAGGCACTCTGCCTAGTCTACAGACTAGGCCGCCTATTCTACAGATTAGGCTGCCTAGTCTGTAAATTAAGCACGTCTGAAAAAGTAGTTTACAAAATAGGCAGTCCGAGTGCCTAGTTCACAAACAAGGCAAAAGTAGTTGCCTAATCTACAGACTAGGCAATTCTGCGAGTTAGGCACAACATATATATATTGTGCAGATAAATTATAATAATACAATATAAAGCTTCAGTTTACATTCAGATAGATATACATGTCTTTCCACGAAAATTTGTAAGCTTTTTAAAAAATGATGTTATAATCATTCCATGGATTGAAAAAGAAGGCATTGCCGTTCGAAATGATTCACTCCATTTTAATATTTGGTGTTTTGTTTGTTTTTATTTCATTAACAAATTTATGCTTGTTATTTCTGCTACCCTTTTCCCACAGAAGTTAATCTAGAGTTTTAATTAATGTCACTGCATTGTTTGTGTCGACACAGATCATTCTTATTCTTGTTAATTTATTCTACCCCTTTTTTTTCCACAGTTAGAAGTTAATAATAATATAGAGTTTTTATGTCACTTTGCACTGTTTGTGTCGACACAGATCATTCTGGAGCATTGTCGCAAAGGAACACAAGAAGAAGGACAGATGCTTTTTGAGGAGCACCGCGACCGCTTAGATAAGGTATGCGTTTATGATTATATACATATATATATCAGTGATGTCCTGAGGCCATAGGCCATAGGCCATTGACCTATTAAAATTTAAAATGTCTTATTGTGTCCTCCCCTGTCAGGACAAATGTCCGATTAAATTTCCAACACTGGAATACTGTGTCTTATTGATTTCTGCAAGAGCCAGGACATTGTCCTATTGATTTATATCGTCTAAGGACAGTTTGTCCCATCACTTTTCGATCCTCAGTGGCATCACTAATATATATAACTGACACATGCAGGTGTGTGCAAAAACACACTGAAACACAAACATGCGCACACCATACACACGTTTGCTTGCGTGCATGCAGTGGAGGCATGCATGTGCACATACATGTGCGTTCATTCATGAACATAAGTTAAACTCACTCTCAAGAGACAAATTAACCCTATCGGGCTCATGCCAGTCATGGCCTGCACAACCATTTAACCCTTTCAACTCCAGCCATCTTTCAGCCAAAAAGAGATTCCACTAAATTTATCTGGGTAGAGAACAAAATCCATCTGACGTATTGGGGATTCTTTTGTGACTATATATCAAATTAGGTCTATCCTTACTTCCCAATACTAAGACAATAGGGTCTTTGTATGATAGACCCCAATTTGCTGCCATTTAGTGACATAGGCGTTAAATCACTGTGGTGCTAAAACGCGAATTTGGCGGTGAAAGGGCTTAAAGCGAATGGCCTCTATCTAGCTCATGAGAGTTTGTAAGAGGTTTTGATTTCTGGCGTGTAACCAACTTTCCAGAATGACATAATCTATTTTTAGATTTGTGTGACCTTGCCTCTCTTGTTGAAAACAACCTATCATCGGGGACTTGACTTCACGCGTTTGGTTTAGATCATCAGTAGTTAGGGGGTGAAAGGTTGGGCTGTGAAAACAGGGCTGCCTACCGTCTCTCCTGAGGGGTATTTGTCCCTGGAAACGGTTAAAAGGGGCACCTGTCCCTGGAATCCACTTTTCTGTCTGGTCGTCCCTGGAAACTGAGTCAGAATCAAAATTTTGTAGAGGAGTCACTTGTCTTGGAAACAGCAGAATCAAAATTGTGTAGAGGGAATCACTTGTCTAATGTTAACTGACCTTACTTCTGAAACACATCGGACACCCAAACCAACAGACAATTTGAATTTTTCTTAACAGACATGCTACACGTAGTTACTGACCACCAAAGGATCTTGAATATAGAAGTAAGTTGGCACTCAAGCAACAAAAATAGTTACTATCCCAAATATCCAGTTGCAGAAATTTGCTAAATCAAGAAATAAATTTCATGACGCCTGACATTGCGATGTTTGTCCCTGGAAAATAAGTCTCTGTCCCTGGTTTTTAAGCAGTTTGTCCCTGGAAACGCAACAGGCGGTAGGCAGCCCTGTACAAAAAATCATTCAATTTATCTGTAAGCTGTTTCCGTCAATAAGAGACAAATGACGAAGGTAACGGAATATGGTGTTTTACGATCAAGGAAGAGAGATGTTGTGCAGACAACGTACAGACGCCCACACTGTCAACCACACAACAAGAGTGTAAAGTGACATTATTTTTATGAAATTTAGACAACACGAGTCAGCTGTTGATATGTTGTGCATCCTTATCGGGGGGGAGGGGGGGAGGGGGAGGGTGGGTGGAATCTAGTGGACAATCATGCCGCTTTTTTCAATTTTTGACCAGCTACCGTATTTTTCGGACTACAAGGTGCACCTGATTATAAATGTAACACAAAATTCAGATATTGTTGCTTATATTTTCTTACCATATTATGTCATATTATAAGGCGCAGGGGTCTCAGTCTGGGGGAAAAAAGTATCGCCTTATATAGTCCGTAAAATACAGTAGTTACAGTTACCATACCATCTGTATATGGCAGGACACCGCTCGTTCGGTGCACACCTTGCTGAACGCCAAAGGGAAGACGCACCACCCGACTGCGCAAAGAGTTCAGCCTGCAGAAATACCTGTCGGTCATGATCGAGTTTCTGGAAATGGCCCACGACAGCTTTGATAAACCTATCATCATGAAGGTAATGTGTGTGTCTGTGTGTGTGAGAGAGACATTCTGTCATGACCGAGTTTCTGGAAATGGCTTATGACAGCTTTGATAAACCAGTCATCATGAAGGTAATGTGTGTGTGTGTGTGTGTGTGTGTGTGTGAGACATTCTGTCATGACCGAGTTTCTGGAAATGGCTCATGACAGCTTTGATAAACAGTCATCATGAAGGTAATGTGTGTGTGTGTGTGTGAGAGAGAGACATTCTGCTCATGACGCGAGTTTCTGGAAATGGCTTATGACAGCTTGATAAACCAGTTCATCATGAAGGTAATGTGTGTGTGTGTGTGTCTGTGTGTGTGAGTGAGGATGAGACATTCTGTCATGACCGAGTTTCTGGAAATGGCTCATGATAGCTTTGATAAATCAGTCATCATGAAGGTAATGTGTGTGTCTGTGTGTGAGACATTCTATCATGACCACGTTTCTGGAAATGGCTCATGACAGCTTTGATAAACCAGTCATCATGAAGGTAATGTGTGTGCGTGTGTGTGTGAGAGAGAGACATTCTGTCATGACCGAGTTTCTGGAAATGGCTTATGACAGCTTTGATAAACCAGTCATTCATGAAGGGTAATGTGTGTGTGTGTGTGTGTGTGTGTGTGAGAGAGTAGACATTCTGTCATGACCGAGTTTCTGGAAATGGCTTATGACAGCTTTGATAAACCAGTCATCATGAAGGTAATATTTGTGTGTGTGTGTGGTGTCTGTGTGTGTGACGAGAGTAGAGACATTCTGTCATGACTTAGTTTCTGGAAATGGCTCATGACAGCTTTGATAAACCAGTCATCATGAAGTAATGTGTGTGTGTCTGTGTGTGAGAGAGGAGAGACATTCTGTCATGACTGAGTTTCTGGAAATGGCTCATGACAGCTTTGTATAAACCAGTCATCATGAAGGTACATGTGTGTGTGTGTGTGAGACATTCTGTCATGACCGAGTTTCTGGATAATGGACAGCTTAGATAAATCAGTCATCATGAAGGTAATGTGTGTGTGAGTGTGAGACAGACATTTTGCTGTGACTGAGTTTCTGAAAACGGCTTACCAGAGCCAAAGCTACAGAAGACAGTTACAGTGGAACCCCCCTATTAACACTATCCCGACGGCAGCAGCGTCTGCGCTACACTTCCCGTGTGACGGATAGCAGAGCTAGCATCACTTCCCTGTCCACGGGCCTATTTTTGGCACTTTGTCTGATTTTGGGTGGTTACGGTCGGTCACTAAACAAACACTAACAATGAAGTGTTTGGTATCAAAAGAAAGAACAAAGCCAGTACTTATGGGATATGGTAAAATTTATTCAATTCCTGATATCATGCAGTCATGCTTTTGTCTTAAAGTAACCAAGGTTATGATGTTACATTTCATTCTGCTCTGTACAACAACAAAATATGGAGTAAAATGGGAAATAAAGCTTCAATCTTACCTTCAAATCATCCAAGAATGATTATATAATCCATTTAAGAGGAAACACGTACACACAACACAGACATTTTTTTCCCGAGGCAAAAGGTCAGGAAATCCCGTTTCCAGGTTACGCATTCCAGAGCCAAATTCCAGCACGTAGACAGCTTACAAGCAGTCAAAGTAGTAAAAGCAACCTTGCTAAACCGTCCCTATAACTTACTACACAGGTTGCTTCCCTTGGACTGACCTCGTAGAAGACTGAGAATGTTTCGAAGTTGAAGGCACAGTTAACTGTGCCTCCGTCCACGGAGGCAGAATTCACGGGCACAGTTAACTGTGCCTCAGTCGTGGGGGAATAGAAACGTGAGGCACGATACAGTGTGCCTCAGTCTAGAAAAGGTTAAGACCTTCCCTAATAAGACTCTCCTTATTAACTTACTCAGGACGAATGAGCCGGCTCCGGCTCATAGCCTGCACAACTGTTTAGGACGAATGAGCCGGCTCCGGCTCATAGCCTGCACAACCGTTTAGGACGAATGAGCCGGCTCCGGCTCATGAGAGTTTTCAAGAGGTTTTGATTTCTGGGGTGTAACCAGCTTTGCCGCTGGTAAGCGCGAGGGTCTTGTAACCTACTTTCCCAGGTTTGCTTTGACCTTTGCCTCTCTTGAAATCAACCAATCATTGAAGGTTTTACTGTCATGTTTGGCTGTAGGGGGGTGTGTGTGTGTGTGTTAAAAAAAGAATAGGATTGTGAAATTTTCCTTCTTTCTATGTTGGTCTTGTTAATCTTTTTCCGAAAAGGTCAATGTCTAACTCCTCATAACTTATTTTTGGTGATTGTTGTACGAACCTAGGCAAATGCCCAGTCCCCACAGAACAAAGGGAAATAAATCTGCCAGTCCCGAGTGTGTTAAGACTCCCTCGAAGATGTGACCCCAAAAATGTTCAACGATTTTCCCCCCTTCATTTCCAAACTACTGAGTGTCCCACCTCCCTTTTAAGGGAAGTAAATCTGTGTGCACACATTACCTTGGTCACTTCTAAACCCGCTTCAATCTCTTAGACCACAATTTTGCCTCTTGCCTTGTGCTTTTGTGGGGGTAGCCTAATCGGTATAGGGAGTTTTTCTGTATAAAGTCTGTATTTAAAAAGGTCTGATCTACCATTTCCCTGTCTAAAACCCTGAAGTAAAAACCCGTAATCTTCCTTCATTTCTCCTTTTGTTTATGCATGTTTTGTATGGCTGGAGTGATTTGTGAGTTTTTTTTGTATAACAAATCAAAAAAGTTGCGATGCGAATGAGTTAAATCCCCTCTCTATTAAGTCCTTTTTAGGGGGGGGGCTGATTTTCCGAGGTCTTAATAGGGAGCCTTCACTGTATTATGAAGGCAACGTGTGTGTGTTTGTGTGGATGTGAGTGTGGGTGTGTTTTAAAAAAAGAAAAGAAAAAAAAAAGAAGAAAGATTATGTCTGTGAAGTAACCATCACCTATTTTGCTTTTAGTACGTTTTTCTCATGTTTGAACATAAAAAAGGTGGGAGATTTGTTTGTTGTCATACCCTGGCTAAAAGGACCTCCAGGGATCATCCCAACAGTCGAAGCACCTTGAGCACTATGGTACAAATACACCAGGTAGGGATGAGAACATTACGTTTTTGATTACCACGCCACAAGGGCAGCCACAATCCGTTAGGAGGATTTTTGGACAATGACTGATGATATGCTAGGAGCTTGTCATGGCTAAAGACAATCCCCCACATAACTATGCAGAGCATAATAACATTTTGACGTAGCCTTGGTGTTCTAGCCTACGTCAATTGGTCTGAACACAGCCTTAAGCCAAGGCGACGGATGGCGAGCTTTAACTCCCTTCAAGTCGTTTCGGAATTAATAGATGTCAATTTGATGCATTTCCTTCAAAAGAAGTAAATCTGTGCACACCATACATTCGTCACTTCTAACACTCGCTTCGCTCCCTTAGACCACAATTTTGCCTCTGACTTTACTTCTGTAGTGGTTTGTTGTGGGGTAACCAATCGGTGTAGTTTTTCTATTATAAAGTCTATATATAATTTAAAAAAGTCTGATTCTACCACTTCCCTATGTCTTAAACCTGAAGTAAAAAACCACCATAATCATAATCTTTCTTTCTCCTTTCTCCTTTTGTTTATGTATGTTTGTTTGTGTGTATGGCTGGGAGTGATGTGTGAGTTTTTTAAACATAATTCAAAATCGTTGCGATGCAAATGAGTTAATAGCAGGCATTAGAATTGTCAGAGGATCAGATGATTTCAAAGGATTTAAGAATTTCTGACAGAAGATTGGATTCTACTGTCAGAGGTTTTGCCTTTTCATTGAGTGTTATCTTTTCTGATAAATACCATTTTAAAGTGATTTCTCACTATATAAAGCCTTTTTGGTGGTGTTGGGAACTGATTTCAGTGTTGTCCCTCTACAGTCTGGGGCCGTGGTGGCCCTTTGACCGCGGTTTGCAGAGGATTGGACTTCAGACTACAGTGGAATCCGCTTAATCGGCCACTTTTGGGACCAGGAAAAATATGGCCGATAAAGCGAATCGGCCGATAAAACGAACATCGATATACTGTATGACGCAATTATGCAAGTCAAAAGCAATGACGTCAAAATTAAATGTTGCAGTTCAAATTCAAATTCTTTCCCTTTTTGTGATGTGTGTGTGTGTGTGTGTGTGTTTATTAATCCTACAACTTGACAGAAGCACGAGTAAAAGACAATGATTTTGTTTTGTGCGGGCCGTTCTGCAAATGGTGCGGGACTTGGCCCGCTCCCCTGTGCCGATTATCGCGGGAAGGAACCAAATTTTGGGGGATTTTACTGTGACGTAAGTGTCCCGCGCGACCCACTTTCTCCTCCCGTTTCTCATCTACACCCCCCCCCCCCCCTTCTCACCCTCTCTCCTTTTCATTTCTCAACCAACCGCCACGTTAATTGCCATCCACCATCAAAGAGAACGCCGATTAAGGAAATCCTGGTCGGCACGTACCACCTACCGAGGTTATCTCCCTTCACCCCCCCCCCCCCCCACTCTTATCTACCCTCCTCATCACGAGACAGTGACAACCACGGTCAATACCCTTTGAAGACGGTTTTGCCTTTCCAATCACAAAGGTTTGTAATGGGCGAATGTCACAAGGACATCGTGATAACTGCTGTAATAAGCGTGTGATTGTTCTGTAAGGCTATTTTGAAAAAAGTCACACATGTGCTGACATTTGTGGACCAGTGAATAGGCCCCAATAGCAGGAGTTTCATTGTTTAAAAGTGAAGGCTATAATTGGAGTGTGAGAAAAAGTTTTCACACAAAATGTTCTGATGAAATTAGGAGCAACACCTCTCCCATTGAAAAGCCCAACTAGTAAGTCTTATTGATTTCTATGTGATTGAGATTTGTTGTTTGTGTGATTGATATTTTTTGGTACCAGATCCTATTTCAATCCTACTAACCCTTTTAGATATTTTTATTGAAAATCAGTGGTAAACATTAAGTTCTATTTATGTGCACTATTATTTGTGTCAAGGTGTTTTTAAACAACAACCTTTTGAATGTACACATTTCGATTTTAATTTCTTTAAACCCAAACTGACTTCTTTAAAAATGGCTGCTACTACGGGTTGCAATCTTGCTGATTATGATAGACATTCACACGCCACGTGTTGGATGGAGAGTGACATACAGACTTGATCACCATTTTACAGTGATTACACATCACAGTTTCGTTACACACACAATGCAACGCACACGCATTCAAAGGCACAAAACACACACACACAACACCACATACAACGGAACACCCACACACAGCCAGACACGGGACACACACACAATCCCTGCCGACTGAAGCCTGTTTTCCTTTTCTTTAAGCCATAGAGATCTTTATTAAGCATCCCTGAGTGGGAGGAAGTGGGATTATCAGGAGGTATTTTGTTGGGAGCAGTTTCGAGCATAGGCTCTTCGTCATACTGCTGGATCCTATTGGTAAATCCTGCACCAAGGGTGGGAGGAAGAAGGGATCCTAGGAGGTAATTTGTTGAGTAACAGCCTCGTCAGACTGCTGGATCCTCCCGCCAACACACCGGAACGACCTAGGAGGTAATTTGTTGAGAACAGTTTCGAGCATAGCTCAACCCAAGAAAGCTGGATCCTATTGGTAAACTTGAAAACAGCTAAGTCAAGGAGAAAAGAAGACATCAACATTATTTCCTACAGTGACACCTCCCTTATAAGCTCTTCAAAAATCTGCATGGGGCGATTGGTCTTATAAAGACCTGAAATGTCTTGTCCTAATCCTCCTTGTTGAGTAACAGTTTCGAGCATAGCTCTTCGTCAGACTTTTGTTTGGTGTGTTGGCAGCCTGTCTTCACTGACTAGTATTGTTCAATGGATAACTTATGCAGGAATTAAGTGACAAAGAAAAAAATGTCTCAGACTCCCTCCCACATAAGACATACTTCTCTGAACATTGTTCTTTGGTAAGACTTATGAAAGAAGGGAGTCTTGTAATAGGTTTATGTGGGAGGGAGTCTTATAATGGGGGTCTTATAAGGGAGGTTCCACAGTATTTTTTTCTTTCCAATCACACTTAATTCCTGATATGTGTTGATCCATTGATTCCTCCCCTGAACAATACTCAGTCAGTGAAGACAGGCTGCCAACACACCACTGCAAATTCAGTCTGACGAAGAGCTATGCTCGAAACTTGTCACTCAACAATTTACCTCCTAGGACCCTTCTTCCTCCCACCCAGGTCAGGATTTACCAATAGGATCCAGCAGTCTGACAAAGAGCTATGCTGGAAACTGTCACCCAGCAATTTACCTCCTAGGACCCTTCTTCCTCCCACCCAGGTCAGGATTTACCAATAGGATCCAGCAGTATGACGAAGAGCTATGCTCGAAACTGTCACCCAACAAACTACCTCCTAGGACCCTTCTTCCTCCCACCCAGGTCAGGATTTACCAATAGGATCCAGCAGTCTGACGAAGAGCTATGCTCGAAACTGTTACTCAACAAAATACCTCCTAGGACCCTTCTTCCTCCCACCCAGGTCAGGATTTACCAATAGGATCCAGCAGTATGACGAAGAGCTATGCTCGAAACTGTTACTCAACAAAATACCTCCTATGATCCTTCTTCCTCCCACTCAGGTCAGTGCTTAATAAAATAATTATTTTAAAAGAAAATATTAAGAAAACAGAAATGCGAGAGAACAGTGTGTGTGTGTGTGTGTGTGTGTCTGTGTGTGTGTGAGTGTGTCTGTTGTATGTGTGTGTGTGTGTGTTGTGTGTGTGTGTGTTGTGTGTGTATGCGTGTGCGTTGCATTGTGTGTGTATGTGTGTGTGTGTGTACTGTGTGTGCGCGTATGCATGTGTTGTGTGTGTGTGTGCGTGTGCGTGTGTGTGTCTGTCTATCATTATATTTGCACAAGTCGTAGTAGCAGCCATTTTTAAAGAAGTCAGTTTGTTTTTTAAAGAAATTAAAATCGAAATGTGTACATTCAAAAGGTGTTGTTTAGTGAGTCCTTGAACAAATTACACAAATCTTAAGTGTTTAACCAGTGATGTACAGAGGATCGAAAAGTGATAGGACAAACTGTCCTGAGATAAGAGGTATCAATAGGACAATGTCCTGGCTCTTGCAGAAATCAATAAGACAAAGCTTGTCCGTGTTTAAAATTTAATCAGACATTTGCCCTGAGATGGGAGAACACAACAGGACACCTTAAATGTTAATAGGTCAATGTCCTATGACCGGGGCCTCGGGGCATCACTGGTTTAACAAACAAATGAACGGATTAAAACAAAATTGAAGGTTCTCACCTTGCTCCCTTGTAGCCCGAGCCCTTTGTAAGGTAAACCTTTGCCAGCTGGAAACATAACAACACGTTATGATCATGAAACGTGTCTTTAACACCTCCCTATTACAGGCATCATAATACAGTGGAATCCGTTTAATTGGCCATCGGATAATCGTCCAAAGCCGCTTAATCGGCCAATTTCCTCTGGAACGGAATTTTTTCTTCTTAAGCATGTGTTATTTTGTTCGTTTTTACGGCCAAAGCTGAAATCTTCAATTTCGCTTTATTGGCCACTTTTTCTCTCTAATTTTTCCTCTTTACCCCTTTTTGAGAGGGAGACAAACTGACAACACGCTTTTGACGTTTACATGGTTGAGTGTGAAGTTGGAAGGTGAGCTGTTGTCAATTGAAAGACCCTGCATGGCGTTAAAATCACTCAAGAAAACAAAATCATTGTCTTTTACTCGTGCTTCTGTCAAGTTGTAGGATTAATAAACACACACACACACACACACATCACAAAAAGGGAAAGAATTTGAATTTGAACTGCAACATTTAATTTTGACGTCATTGCTTTTGACTTGCATAATTTCGTCATACAGTATCTCGATGTTCGTTTTATCGCCCGATTCGCTTTATCAGCCATATTTTTCCTGGTCCCAAAAGTGGCCGATTAAGCGGATTCCACTGTAGTCTGAAGTCCAATCCTCTGCAAACCGCGGTAAAAGGGCCATCAAGGCCCTAGACTGAAGAGGGACAACATTGAAATGAGTTTCCAACACCACCAAAAAGGCTTAATGCGGTGAAAAATCACTTTAAAATGAGATTTAACAGAAAAGATAACACTCAATGAAAAGGCAAAACTTCTGATGAGAAGCCAATCCTCTGTCAGAAATTCTTAATCCTCTGAAATCCTCTGACAATTCTAATGCCTGCTATTAACTCATTTGCATCGCAACGATTTTGAATTTTTAAAAAAACTCACAAATCACTCCAGCCATACACACAAACAAAACATACAAAAGGAGAAATCAAGGAAGATTACGGGTTTTTACTTCAGGTTTAAACATAGGGAAGTGGTGGATCAGACTTTTTTATATAGAGACTTTATAATAGAAAAACTACACCGATTGGTTACCCCACAACAAACCACTACAAAAGCAGAGGCAAAATTGTGGTCTAAGGGAGCGAAGCGAGTTTAGAAGTGACGAATGTATGGTGTGCACAGATTTACTTCTCTTGAAGCAAATGCATCAAATTGACAGCTATATGTCCGGAACGACTTGAAGGAGTTAAAGCTCGCCATCTCGCCTTGGCTTAAGGCTGTGTCAGACCAATTGACATAGGCTAGAACACCAAGGCTACGTCAAAATGTTATGCTCTGCATAGTTATGTGGGGGGTTGTCTTTAGCCATGACAAGCTCCTAACATAACATCGTCAGTGTCCAAAATCCTCCTAACGGATTGTGGCTGCCCTTGTGGCGGGGTAATCAAAAACGTAATGTTCTCATCCCTACCTGGTGTATTTGTACCATAGTGCTCAAGTGCTTCGGCTGTTGGGATGATCCCTGGAGTCTTTTAGCCAGGGTATGACAACAACAAATCTCCCACCTTTTTTATGTTCAAACATGAGAAAAACGTACTAAAAGCAAAATAGGTGATGGTTACTTCACAGACATAATCTTTCTTCTTTTTTTTTTTCTTTTCTTTTTTTAAAACACACCCACACTCACATCCACACAAACACACACACGTTGCCTTCATAATACAGTGAAGGCTCCCTATTAAGACCTCGGAAAATCAGCCCCCCCCCTAAAAAGGACTTAATAGAGAGGGGATTTAACTCATTCGCATTGCAACGATTTTGATTTATTAAAAAAAAACTCACAAATCACTCCAGCCATACACACAAACAAAATGCATAAACAAAAGGAGAAATGAAGGAAGATTACGGGTTTTTACTTCAGGTTTAGACAGGGGAAATGGTAGATCAGACCTTTTTACATACAGACTTTATACAGAAAAACTCCCTATACCGATTGGCTACCCCACAAAAGCAAAGGCAAGAGGCAAAATTGTGGTCTAAGGGAGCGAAGCGGGTTTAGAAGTGACCAAGGTAATGTGTGCACACAGATTTACTTCCCTTAAAAGGGAGGTGGGACACTCAGTAGTTTGGAAATGAAGGGGGGAAAATCGTTGAACATTTTTGGGGTCACATCTTCGAGGGAGTCTTAACACACTCGGGACTGGCAGATTTATTTCCCTTTGTTCTGTGGGGACTGGGCATTTGCCTAGGTTCGTACAACAATCACCAAAAATAAGTTATGAGGAGTTAGACATTGACCTTTTCGGAAAAAGATTAACAAGACCAACATAGAAAGAAGGAAAATTTCACATTCCAATTTTTTAACACACACACACACACCCCCCTACAGCCAAACATGACAGTAAAACCTTCAATGATTGGTTGATTTCAAGAGAGGCAAGGTCAAAGCAAACCGACAGTAGGCTACGACCTCGCGCTTCATAGCTGGTTACACCCCAGAAATCAAAACCTCTTGAAAACTCTCATGAGCCGGAGCCGGCTCATTCGTCCTAAACGGTTGTGCAGGCTATGAGCCGGAGCCGGCTCATTCGTCCTAAACAGTTGTGCAGGCCATGAGCCGGATCCGGCTCATTCGTCCTGAGTAAGTTAATAAGGAGAGTCTTATTAGGGAAGGTCTTAACCTTTTCTAGACTGAGGCACACTGTATCGTGCCTCACGTTTCTATTCCCCCACGACTGAGGCACAGTTAACTGTGCCCGTGAATTCTGCCTCCGTGGACGGAGGCACAGTTAACTGTGCCTTCAACTTCGAAAAATTCTCAGTCTTCTACGAGTTCAGTCTAAGGGAAGCAACCTGTGTAGTAAGTTATAGGGACGGTTT
This sequence comes from Phymorhynchus buccinoides, assembly GCA_017654935.2. NCBI lineage: Eukaryota > Metazoa > Mollusca > Gastropoda > Neogastropoda > Raphitomidae > Phymorhynchus > Phymorhynchus buccinoides. The sequence continues at coordinate 35,131,406 of CM065704.1, forward strand.
AGCAAGGTTGCTTTTACTACTTTGACTGCTTGTAAGCTGTCTACGTGCTGGAATGTGGCTCTGGAATGCGTGACCTGGAAACGGGATTTCCTGACCTTTTGCCTCGGGAAAAAAATGTCTGTGTTGTGTGTACGTGTTTCCTCTTAAATGGATTATATAATCATTCATTCTTGGATGATTTGAAGGTAAGATTGAAGCTTTATTTCCCATTTTACTCCATATTTTGTTGTTGTACAGAGCAGAATGAAATGTAACATCATAACCTTGGTTACTTTAAGACAAAAGCATGACTGCATATCAGGAATTGAATAAATTTTACCATATCCCATAAGTACTGGCTTTGTTCTTTCTTTTGATACCAAACACTTCATTGTTAGTGTTTGTTTAGTGACCGTAACAAAAATCAGAAAAGTGCCAAAATAGGCCGTGGACAGGGAAGTGATGCTAGCTCTGCTATCCGTCACACGGGAAGTGTAGCGCAGACGCTGCTGCCGTCGGGATAGTGTTAATAGGGGGGTTCCACTGTAACTGTCTTCTGTAGCTTTGGCTCTGGTAAGCCGTTTTCAGAAACTCAGTCACAGCAAAATGTCTGTCTCACACTCACACACACATTACCTTCATGATGACTGATTTATCTAAGCTGTCCCAGAAACTCGGTCATGACAGAATGTCTCACACACACACACACATTACCTTCATGATGACTGGTTTATCAAAGCTGTCATGAGCCATTTCCAGAAACTCAGTCATGACAGAATGTCTCTCTCTCTCACACACAGACACACAGACATTACCTTCATGATGACTGGTTTATCAAAGCTGTCATGAGCCATTTCCAGAAACTCAGTCATGACAGAATGTCTCACTCTCACACACACAGACACACACACACACACAAATATTACCTTCATGATGACTGGTTTATCAAAGCTGTCATAAGCCATTTCCAGAAACTCGGTCATGACAGAATGTCTCTCTCTCACACACACACACACACACACACACACACATTACCTTCATGATGACTGGTTTATCAAAGCTGTCATAAGCCATTTCCAGAAACTCGGTCATGACAGAATGTCTCTCTCTCACACACACACACACACATTTACCTTCATGATGACTGGTTTATCAAAGCTGTCATGAGCCATTTCCAGAAACGTGGTCATGATAGAATGTCTCACACACAGACACACACATTACCTTCATGATGACTGATTTATCAAAGCTATCATGAGCCATTTCCAGAAACTCGGTCATGACAGAATGTCTCACTCTCACACACACAGACACACACACACACACATTACCTTCATGATGACTGGTTTATCAAAGCTGTCATAAGCCATTTCCAGAAACTCGGTCATGACAGAATGTCTCTCTCTCACACACACACACACACATTTACCTTCATGATGACTGGTTTATCAAAGCTGTCATGAGCCATTTCCAGAAACTCGGTCATGACAGAATGTCTCACACACACACACACACACACACACACACACACATTACCTTCATGATGACTGGTTTATCAAAGCTGTCATAAGCCATTTCCAGAAACTCGGTCATGACAGAATGTCTCTCTCACACACACAGACACACACATTACCTTCATGATGACTGGTTTATCAAAGCTGTCGTGGGCCATTTCCAGAAACTCGATCATGACCGACAGGTATTTCTGCAGGCTGAACTCTTTGCGCAGTCGGTGGTGCGTCTTCCCTTTGGCGTTCAGCAAGGTGTGCACCGAACGAGCGGTGTCCTGCCATATACAGATGGTATGGTAACTGTAACTACTGTATTTTACGGACTATAAGGCGATACTTTTTTCCCCCAGACTGAGACCCCTGCGCCTTATAATATGACATAATATGGTAAGAAAATAAGCAACAATATCTGAATTTTGTGTTACATTTATAATCAGGTGCACCTTGTAGTCCGAAAAATACGGTAGCTGGTCAAAAATTGAAAAAAGCGGCATGATTGTCCACTAGATTCCACCACCCCCTCCCCCCCGATAAGGATGCACAACATATCAACAGCTGACTCGTGTTGTCTAAATTTCATAAAATAATGTCACTTTACACTCTTGTTGTGTGGTTGACAGTGTGGGCGTCTGTACGTTGTCTGCACAACATCTCTCTTCCTTGATCGTAAAACACCATATTCCGTACCTTCGTCATTTGTCTCTTATTGACGGAAACAGCTTACAGATAAATTGAATGATTTTTTGTACAGGGCTGCCTACCGCCTGTTGCGGTTTCCAGGGACAAACTGCTTAAAAACCAGGGACAGAGACTTATTTCCAGGGACAAACATCGCAATGTCAGGCGTCATGAAATTTATTTCTTGATTTAGCAAATTTCTGCAACTGGATATTTGGGATAGTAACTATTTTTGTTGCTTGAGTGCCAACTTACTTCTATATTCAAGATCCTTTGGTGTTCAGTAACTTACGTGTAGCATGTCTGTTAAGAAAAATTCAAATTGTCTGTTGGTTTGGGTGTCCATGTGTTCAGAAGTAAGGTCAGTTAACATTAGACAAGTGATTCCTCTACACAATTTTGATTCTGCTGTTTCCAAGACAAGTGATTCCTCTACAAAATTTTGATTCTGATCAGTTTCCAGGGACGCTCAACAGAAAAGTGGATTCCAGGGACAGGGTGCCCCTTTTAACCGTTTCCAGGGACAAATACCCCTCAGGAGAGACGGTAGGCAGCCCTGTTTTCACAGCCCAACCTTTCACCCCCTAACTACTGATGATCTAAACCAAACGCGTGAAGTCAAGTCCCCGATGATAGGTTGTTTTCAACAAGAGAGGCAAGGTCACACAAATCTAAAAATAGATTATGTCATTCTGGAAAGTTGGTTACACGCCAGAAATCAAAACCTCTTACAAACTCTCATGAGCTAGATAGAGGCCATTCGCTTTAACCCTTTCACCGCCAAAGTCGCGTTTTAGCACCACAGTGATTTAACGCCTATGTCACTAAAAGGCATCAAATTGGGGTCTATCATACAAAGACCCTATTGTCTTAGTTTTGGGAAGTAAGGATAGACCTAATTTTATATATGCCACAGAAGAATCCCCAATACGGCAGATGGATTTTGTTCTCTACCCAGGTAAAAAGTTGATGGAATCTTTTTGGCTGAAATATGGCTGGTGGTGAAAGGGTTAAATGGTTGTGCAGGCCATGACTGGCATGAGCCCGATAGGGTTAATTTGTCTCTTGAGAGTGAGTTTAACTTATGTTCATGAATGAACGCACATGTATGTGCACATGCATGCCTCCACTGCATGCACGCAAGCAAACGTGTGTATGGTGTGCGCATGTTTGTGTTTCAGTGTGTTTTTGCACACACCTGCATGTGTCAGTTATATATATTAGTGATGCACTGAGGATCGAATAGTGATAGGACAAACTGTCCTGAGACGAGATAAATCAACAGGACAATGTCCTGGCTCTTGCAGAAATCAATAAGACAAAGTGTGCCAGTGTTAAAATGTAATCAGACATTTGTCCTGACAGGGGAGAACACAATAGGACATTTTAAATTTTAATAGGTCAATGGCCTATGGCCTATGGCCTCAGGACATCACTGATATATATATGTATATAATCATAAACGCATACCTTATCTAAGCGGTCGCGGTGCTCCTCAAAAAGCATCTGTCCTTCTTCTTGTGTTCCTTTGCGACAATGCTCCAGAATGATCTGTGTCGACACAAACAGTGCAAAGTGACATAAAAACTCTATATTATTATTAACTTGTAACTGTGGAAAAAAAAGGGGTAGAATAAATTAACAAGAATAAGAATGATCTGTGTCGACACAAACAATGCAGTGACATTAATTAAAACTCTAGATTAACTTCTGTGGGAAAAGGGTAGCAGAAATAACAAGCATAAATTTGTTAATGAAATAAAAACAAACAAAACACCAAATATTAAAATGGAGTGAATCATTTCGAACGGCAATGCCTTCTTTTTCAATCCATGGAATGATTATAACATCATTTTTTAAAAAGCTTACAAATTTTCGTGGAAAGACATGTATATCTATCTGAATGTAAACTGAAGCTTTATATTGTATTATTATAATTTATATGCACAATATATATATGTCGTGCCTAACTCGCAGAATTGCCTAGTCTGTAGATTAGGCAACTACTTTGCCTAGTTTGTGAACTAGGCACTCGGACTGCCTAACTTGTAAACTAACTTTTCAGACGTGCTTAATCTACAGACTAGGCAGCCTAATCTGTAGAATAGGCAGCCTAGTCTGTTGACTAGGCAGAGTGCATAGTCTACAGATTAGGTAGTCCTTGTTTTAATCTCCTACATAACTCCTCTATATTTTAACACCAAGAATGCAACAGTAATGTCATAAAAAGAAACTTAATAACTGTTTTGACTCCATTGTCTGTCTGTCTGTCTGTCTGTCTGCACCACAGTGTGGCTGAGGGCCTGCACACTCTTCTCATCGTCCGTCAGTCAGAGTGCAGAGAAAAGAAAGGTGGTTATCATCGTGATCGTCTTCACCATCATCACCATCACCATCATCATTACCTGCACCACAGTGTGGCTGAGGGCCTGCACACTCTTCTCGTCCTCCGTCAGTCAGAGTGCAGAGAAAAGAAAGGTGGTTATCATCGTGATCGTCTTCACCATCACCACCATCATCATTACCTGCACCACAGTGTGGCTGAGGGCCTGCACACTCTTCTCGTCCTCCGTCAGTCAGAGTGCAGAGAAAAGAAAGGTGGTTATCATCGTGATCGTCTTCACCATCATCATCATCACCATCATCATCACCATCATCATTACCTGCACCACAGTGTGGCTGAGGGCCTGCACACTCTTCTCGTCCTCCGTCAGTCAGAGTGCAGAGAAAAGAAAGGTGGTTATCATCGTGATCGTCTTCACCATCATCATCACCTTCACCATCATCATTACCTGCACCACAGTGTGGCTGAGGGCCTGCACACTCTTCTCGTCCTCCGTCAGTCAGAGTGCAGAGAAAAGAAAGGTGGTTATCATCGTGATCGTCTTCACCATCATCATCACCATCACCATCATCATTACCTGCACCACAGTGTGGCTGAGGGCCTGCACACTCTTCTCGTCCTCCGTCAGTCAGAGTGCAGAGAAAAGAAAGGTGGTTATCATCGTGATCCTCTTCACCATCATCACCATCATCATTACCTGCACCACAGTGTGGCTGAGGGCCTGCACACTCTTCTCGTCATCCGTCAGTCAGAGTGCAGAGAAAAGAAAGGTGGTTATCATCGTGATCGTCTTCACCATCATCATCATCATCACCATCACCACCATCATCATTACCTGCACCACAGTGTGGCTGAGGGCCTGCACACTCTTCTCGTCCTCCGTCAGTCAGAGTGCAGAGAAAAGAAAGGTGGTTATCATCGTGATCGTCTTCACCATCATCATCGTCATCACCATCACCATCATCATTACCTGCACCACAGTGTGGCTGAGGGCCTGCACACTCTTCTCGTCCTCCGTCACGCCGCAGAGTGAGGAGAGGTCCATAACCATGCGCAAGGTGTTTCGGAAATCAATCTCGTGTGCATCTTTGCCAACCGTTTCCCCTCCCCCTCCTCCTCCCCCTCTTCCTCCCCCTCTTCCACCCGCAGTGAGGTTCCCCTTGAGCCACAGCAGGTTGCTGGTGAGCATGAGGAACACGACTTCTTTGCATACCAGCCCTGTGTCGTTCCGATGTGCCTGTGTCTGTACAAATTCTGAAACAAAACGGAAAGATTTTCCCATATGACGATCATGAATACAAAAACACCAACTTTGGTGAGCATGATGAGAAGCACAACTTCTTTGTATCGCAGGCCTGTGTCGTTCCGATGCGCCTGTGTCTGTACAAATTCTGAAACAAAACGGAAAGATTTTCCCATATGATGATAATGAATACAAAAACACCAACTTCGGGAACACGTCTTCTTTGCGTCACAGCCCTGTGTCATTCCCACATACCAGCCTCTGTATCACTTCTGAAAGAAAACAGAAAGATTTTCCCTTATGACGATCCTGAATACAAAAACATCAACTTTGGTGAGCATGATGAGGAACAAATGTTTTGCACTTAGCACCTTTAATAACTTCAAAACTTTGTCTAATGTATTGATTAAGGACTGATAAAAGGGAGGCAAATCTTCCAAACAATGTGGCATAATATTTGAAAAACAGTAATCTTTAAGTTTCAGTCATTTTAAACCCCAAAAGATATGCCCCCCAAAACCACCCAACTTAAGGATTTGTCATTAAAAAAAA
>CM065704.1:35142712-35145212 GCA_017654935.2 Phymorhynchus buccinoides
CTTTCTCACCGTGCAAAACCTAATTGCAAACACGCGCAACGATTATAAAATCATTACCATAAGTCAGCGAGTCAAAATCTGTTTCTGTTGTTTCTGGGTGTTTAAGTTTGTCCCAACTCTCCTCCGCCAAGAACTGAAGCATCCAGTTCTCACACACTTTCTTTACTTCTTCCCGCGCCATTTTGAATTGACTGGAGTTACGCATCCTGAATGATTGTTGTGGTGAGCCAGCTTCACAGAATAGATCCCCAGTCAAAATGTCCCCAGGGGGTATTATTTTGTTGCTGTTACCAAAAAGGCTGAATATGCAGGTCAGGTCAAGTATTTTAGGACAACTAGGCCTCGCGGCCTCTTCAGTGTCCTTTCAATTTTGTTGGAATATATACATGGCTGAGACAGTTGGCATAAGCAAACCACTTTTTTTTAATGACAAAAGTCAAATTCACTGAGAGTTTAAAAGTGTCTCGTGCCCTATAAATAGCCCTATATCTACCTACCTACCTTACTAATCGTACTCATATTGATTTTTTAACATTGAAGGATAATTATCAAGTGGTTTTTTTATAAATTGCGCATTTTAATTAATTCTATGAAAGCTTAATGTGTGCAGGAAGGTTATTCTAAAACCTTTTTTCTCTGTTAGAGAATTTTAAGAAAATTATAATATTAGTTCTACTGTACTGTGTTGATATTTTTAATTCATTGTTACGGGTTTTTGCATCGTTGGTTAAATGGAACAAAGTTATTTATTTATTTATTTAAATTTATACTCATTTATGAATGTTCTCTGTGGGGGGGGGTTTCCTATTATTATGATGCATTTTCATGATGTTTGTATTTTTGTTGGAGGGCAGGATGAAAAAAAGCCTTGTTAGCTTATTCTTTAACCCTCAATAAAGATCATTTTGACTTGACTTGACACTGACACACACACACACACACACACACACACACACACACACACACACACACATGTGACACACACACACATGTGACACACACACACATGTGACACACACACACACACACACACACACACACACACACACACACACACACACACACACACACACACACACACACAAAAGAGCCGATTATAGTAGTTACAATGATTGTCCCAGATGAGTCAGTATTGACCGGGAGGGCGCTAAACTTAAACTATCATCTGACTATTAAGGCAAAAGACTTTCCAAAGTCTGGTTGGGTGTTGTCCCTTTATGTTAAACAATGAGTTGACAAACGAAAACGGCTTGGGTCCTTTGTCTGGAAGATTGGAATGATGGAAGATTAAGATTAAGATTAAAATTATAGCCCTGTGGACAACTAAGGCCGATGTCATGAGGGCTGTCACCACGTTGACTTCGTCTGGAAATTTAGATGTCTTTCATGACCATCTGCGTTGTTGTGTGCGTGGACTCCTACAGCTCGTGGGTCAGATTTCCACCTGACTACCCTTGTAGACATCCATGTACTAGTCCTACCACCGAGAGGCTGGGCGCTTTGCATGGAATCCAACAACACGTGGGTCAGATTTCCACCCGACTACCCTTGTAGGGGCCTAGAGGCTGGCCATTTCACTTACGGGGCAGCCACACACATACGACTCGTATCTGAATGCGATGCGATTTTGACGATGTGAGTTTTGAATCATCACGTGAAATACTTCCGTCTAAAAACAATTCTACTATTTTCGCTCCGTCTGACTAAACTCAAGTAGACCATGGACCCTACGTCCATGAGTAGAGCCAATACACGGATTTCACGTGATTCAGGACTCGTATCATTAAAATCGCATCGCATTCAGATACGGGTCGTATGTGTGTTGCTGCTTGCCAGTCCGTGGCAAAAGCAAAATTACCCCCTTGGTACCAAAATGGGCGGTAATTTATCTGAATCAGCAAATTACTTCATGCCTACGTACGAAGCCAACTACCATGAACTGCCGACTGAGTTGGTCTTGTCTTGTCGTCAACTGAGCATTATAAAAATGGAACGCCCTCTAAATACCACCCCCAAAAAAAATATTTAAAAAAGCATACATCAGTAGGGGAAGACGGGGTAAAAAGCGCATGGGCGGGTAAGAAGCCCACCCCAATTATCTCATGAAATAAAGAAAATTTCAGTCAAATTTGCCCATGAGACGAATGCTAGACATTAACGCTCGTCTCATGGGCAAAATGAGACTGAAATTTGCTTCATTTCATGAGATAATTGGGGTGGGCTTCTTACCCGCCCATGCGCTTTTTACCCCGTCTTCCCCTATCATTAAAAATTCGGAACTTTCCTGGAGTTGCACTACCTCCGGGCATTGCCTCCAGGATCGTCCCCACCGTGCCATCTGCCACGTTCAGAACCACTGTCTCATCCGTCATCGCATCGTCAGTCTATGATCCCGGGAAGACCTCACCGGCGTCTCCAGGAATATCGTCCATAAGAGGCAACGCCTAATTGGACGCTAAACTCACCTTCATTCATAAGCCCGGAGAAACTGTCCAAATTG
>CM065704.1:35152712-35157712 GCA_017654935.2 Phymorhynchus buccinoides
TGAGGTATGGGGGTGACCTATTTTGCATTCTTATTATTTTGTTGCAGTTTGTTGAAAATGATGATGCATGCTGTTTATTGGTGTTGTTTGTGTTAAAGAAATAAAATTTATAACATTCTAGTGGTTTCTGCTTTTTGGTTGTTGAAAAATAAGCTTTTAGTAACAAAATGCACACAAAACAACATGGCGGATTTGTGACATGAAGCTGCATACTGTAAACTAATTGTTCTGGTGACTATTAAGATTGTTTTATTAAAATAAAAACAACTGCAAACTCATGTATGATTACCATGCTACATTTCAACTGAAAAACATTTTACTTAATACTTGATTTTGATCAAATAGATGGTATTTAAAATATCTGTGACGGTTGTGACGCTGGTTTCCACTTATAGCTCTGATGTTTAACGACCCATGCATAAACTATTTCACATTCCTTGAAATGCTTTTAAGCATACACCAATGAAAGAAAACAAACTGCAACATTTGGACACATTAATTTAGAAGTGCTGCTGTTCCTATCTTCTTTATAATTATTTATGCCAGAAGACTCATCATGGTTTCCACTTTACACTGTCACAACCCAACGACAGAAACTTCTGATAATTCTGAGACCTACCTCTTACCCACCAAGATTTGGATGCAGGGCACTTGGCCTTGACCTAAAGCATCTCTGGCATGCAGCTTTTCCCGCTAGAAGCACACAGTGATGCCATTCCAGACTGGCATACTTTGGTTTCCACCCTTTTCCTTGATGTCACAACCGTCACAGTTGCTGATGGCTGTATGACTCAATGTCGATGAGACCTTTTATTTATAATTTTGTTGTTGTTTGATTGCACACAGTGTGCTTAAAATTAATTTTACCTCATAAGTGATGCTTAAATTAATGTAAAACAGTGTTTTTTACTGATTTTGTTTGGCATATTTCTGATGTCCCTTTAGGTTCCATGTCGCAACCATCACCAACCTAAAACAGAACTAATAAAAGTGTTACATATATGTGCTAAGAGGCTTCAAATGTTATAAATTTGTGTTAATTGCAGTGTTCTCTTGCAGTTCTTTTGCTTTTTACTAATTTTTGCCATATTTACAGTTGTCTATATTCAGTTTTAAAATGTTGGATTCCACGTCACAACCGTAACGGTTTCCATGTCACAACTGTCACTAACCTTAAACAGAACTAATACAAAAGTTACATATACTTGTTAAGAGGATTCAATTGTTAAATGTTATGTTAACTGCATTGTCCAATTGCCATTTCTTTTGCTTTTGACTCATTTTCCCATCCTTGCAGTTATATTTATTAAATTCAGTTTTAAAATATTGGATTCAAAAAAATGAGCTAAAAATGTACTTTGTCAGTGATTGTCATACTTCTAATTGTTGGGTTTGTTTTATAAATGCATATAAAGACATTTTAGAGTGTTTTTTGTTTGGTATTCTATCTGAAAAGACTTCTTTAAACTACTTTTGGATTCCATGTCACAACCGTCACATGGCTACAAATAGAATTTTTATTCATCACATACAAGAAAACAAATTGATCAGTCATAATTTTTTTCAACAGAATAAGGTTTGTGCTAACGTACTCTAATGTGTGACAAAAAGGAATACATTTCCAATAACATTTATTTTTCAAGGTCTATGTCACAAAAACAGCACATGTTTCTGAGAATGACCTATATATATATACCGGTAAAATACCGATTGTGAAAGGAGAATACCGGAAGCAAAATAGAGCTGTCAGTCCTCGGGACCGATGAAGTTCTGCTGGCACCAGTAATATATTTCTGACAACGACAAAAAAAGCAACTGCAGCTGCTAGCTGCTCGCTTTCCATGCAGTGGCTTCAGTGAACGCAGTCAGTAACATAGGCCTAGTACAGTGGAACCTCCCTTATAAGACCTCCCATTATAAGAATCCTTCCCATATAAGACCTACTTCTCTGAGACATTGCCCTTCTTTGTAAGTACAGTGGTACCTCCCTTATAAGACCTTAAAAAATCATCCAAAATGAGGTCTTATAAGGGCGGGGTCTTATAAGAGAGGTAATTTTAATACTTACAAAGAAGGGCAATGTCTCAGAGAAGTAGGTCTTATATGGGAGGGAGTTTTATAATGGGAGGTCTTATAAGGGAGGTTCCACTGTATTGAAATTACCTCTCTTATAAGACCCCTCCCGTATAAGACCTAATTTTGGATGATGTTTGGTCTTAGGGAGGTTCCACTGTACAGGCTACTTCTGTCATTAAATTCATTCAAAAATATCATAGACAAGTTTTTCCAAAACAAAATGTATTCAGTTAATATACAGATTTAAAGGAATAAAACACAGATGCCTTAGTAGTCATCAGTGAATGAAGCCAAACCAAATAAAAATCAAAAACATATTTAGAGGGCAAAAGGCTAAACAAAATAGCCTATAGTGCCATTTATGCTATGCTATGCTATGCTATGCTATGCGTGGAACTGAAAGTGAAAGCCGCTTACCCAGCCACGATCAACGTGATGATTTCACTGTGTTGAAGGGTGGTTATGGTGATGTTGACAGGTTTGCTGTGTCCTGTCATCTTGTTTTGAGCTTGTCACACAGACTGACAGACAGAGAGAGAGAGAGAGAGAGAAGAGTGTTGACCAATCAAGTGTTGACAAATGAGATATATGCATAGCATTTCGAATCTGATGCAGGGCTCCCCATTTTGTTTGACCATAGAGGGTATTTCCACCACCAGGAAGCAGCTATAGAGGGTCTCTTCACCCCCAGGGTGAACTTATAGAGGGTGAAAAATCAAAACAAAATAAGCATAAAGACATGTGGGTACTGTCAAAAAAATGTAAAGTATTGTATGCACAGGCAGTATGAAGCATTACATGCCTGGCATTTCCGACACAAATGTTACCAACACAGTCACACACAGCCACACTCACACACATCATTCACGAATCAAGAACTTTAATCATTTGCCCTCTTTTGAGGCATTGAGGATGAAACAACAAAATTATACAATTTCAAGCAAGGCATGACAATTTATGTTGAACATTCAATAGCGCGCACACGCGCGCGCACACACACACACACACACACACACTCACACTCACACTCACACTCACACACACACACACACACACACACACACACACACACACACACACACACACACACACACACACACACACACACACACACACACACACACACACACACACACAACAGAAGTCAAACGAGTCATTGTTGCTTTCTCAGATGTAAAATCTATAGGTCATATGACCTGTTGCTTGCTAAAACAATAGGTCAAAATCAAAGGTTTATGAGTCAATGACCTATGACCAGCCCTAAGAATGAACCCTGTGTGTGTGTGTGTGTGTGTGTGCAGCTGGTATACGTGTGTGTGTGTGCAGTGTGAAATGTTTTTCTTTTAAAAGCTCTTGTCAATGTCAGCCTTATCTGAATGGCGCTCTCTCTCTCTCTTTCTTTCTCTCTCTCTCTCTCTCTTTCTCTCTCTCTCTCTCTCTCTCTCTCTCTCTCTCTCTCTCTACCCCCCCTACCCCCCATTCGCTCACATAACCCCCGTCCCGTCTTCCATAAATAGACAGGACAAGCATTGGGTTAGAAGAAAAAGAAACCTCCATCACTTGAAACACTTCAGAGGCATTAGCACAAGGTGAAGGTCAGGTCATGATAGTACTTGATCATTCTAGACTGATTACAAGTTCAATGACCCCTCACCCTATGTTAGTGCACAATTCCTCAGATCACTAATTTGTAAAGTGACAAAATAGTCAACGCAGTCACCCAAAGGAAGGAAGGAAGAAAGAAAGGAAGGAAGTTGAAGGCTCCATTGGACTTAGAGAGTAGAGGGGTGGAAGAGGAAGGGTCTTTATCTTCTAACCTAAACAGACAGCAGTGGTACCAGACTCAGGTAAACTTTGGGCTGACATGCCTACTTGGTCTCATGGGTCTGCAGTAGACCGGCTTTTCCCGCTGGGTGAAATGGGAGACGGGCTGGATGGAAGTTCAGTTTAACGTCGCCTATCGGCTTTCGCCATGTAGGATGAGCTGAACAAACCAACCATGGTACAAACAAAAATTTATGTTCCTGAATCACTGTCCTAGCCAAAAGGCAGAGAAGCGATCAGGATTTTTAATTAGAGATGGGCTCACGCACTCGGCAGATTTATAGTGCGTCTCGTAACCTTCGAGTAGTAATTATAGTGCGTCATTTCACCCCTAGTACGAAGTTTTAATGCGTCTGTCACGCACATTTGACACACAGAATGGGGAGCCCTGTGATGTTTTTAACATGTAGGCCTACTATATATAGCAAATGCGATTTTGGCTTTTAAGAGAGAGAGAGGGGGGGGGGGGGGGAATGGATTAATGGCCCATGTCATGAGTTGACATTTTCATAAATTGATCAGTTTGCCTGTCGATTATAACAGTGTTTTGGTAAAGGTCAAGATGTGCCACCCCCCCTACCTATCTCGGTTAATTGTATTTTTCCGTTATTGCCTTTCTTACCATACATAAAGCTGTATTTTAGGAACATTTTTAGCTAATAACCTTTTTGGAATACTAACCCTAACCCTAGCCCTAACCCTAACCCTACCCCCCCACCGTATAAGACGGAAAAACGCAACGAACCACAACTGTGACAAATCGCGGTGTACTGCAGTACATAGTGGGGGGTAGGGTTAGGTTTAGGGCTAGGGTTAGGGTTAGGGTTAGTATTCCAAAAAGGTAATTAGCTAAAAATGTTCCTAAAATACAGCTTTATGCATGGTAAGAAAGGCAAAAACGGAAAAATACAATTAACCGAGAAATGCATGGGGGGTGGCACATCTTTACCTTTACCAGTGTTTTTTGTGTGTGAATGTCAGCTAAGAATACAGCTGTATGACAAAGTTATTTCTTTGCTGTTTGACTTTTAGTTGTTGTTTTTCTGACTGGCTTTGTTTGAACTCTTCCTTTTATCAATTATAAGACCACAATCTAGTAT
>CM065704.1:35162712-35167712 GCA_017654935.2 Phymorhynchus buccinoides
GTGTTGTGTTTCTAGTGTGTTGGTTGGTTGGTTGGCTTCCCCTGGCTAAAAGACTCCGGGGATCATCCCAACAGCGGGAAGCACTTGAACACTAAGGTACAAATGCATCAGCTATGGATGAGAACATTACGTGTGTGACCGTTTTTGATTACCCCACCACGTGGGCAGCCACATTCCGTCTTCGGGGGAATTTTCTAGTGTGTAAAGGGCCAGCCACACCACATACAATGCGATGCGATTGCAATGCGATTTGACAGAGCTTAATCTAGAGCGCAATTGGTAAAATCCCCCAAAAGTTTGTTCCTTTCCGTGATAATCGGCGCGGGGAGCGGGCCGAGTCCCGCACATTTGCAGAACGGCCCGCAGTTTTTACCGATCGATGCGGGAAGACCTTCGTCGTCTGCTAACCCCGTCGTCTGGACAAACTGAAAGTATCGAGCAGGAGTGAAGGATTTCTTGACATTTCATTGGTTCTTGACAAAATGTTAGTGTTAATCAACCAATCGCGTTCTTCTCGTTCTACCGACAGGAAGTTGCGAGAGTTTCGGCCGCCATCTTGAATGTTCTTCAAAATGAAGCGGGCAGGGACCCTGTTTGATTTTGATTTTCGCGGAGGCAAAGTGAAAAAATAAAATCCTGTTCCAAGCGAGTGTGAAGACCTCGAAGAAAAGGCTTCTACATCTAAAACGTCGGAAAAGAATAACAACAGTGGCAGTGCAAAGGAACATCGGTTCCAAAATGACTGGTTGAAAAAGTGGCCGTGGCTGACGAAGATTGAGACAGGCATGCAATGTACATTGTGTTTGAAGTTTGTGATGTGGGGTTGAATAGGGGGGAGTGCCCCCCCCCCTTTTTTGATATGAGGGGGGGACTGCCCCCCTTTTTCTCAGAAATCCTAGATTAAGCTCTGTTTGACATTCGTGAGGCATGATCCGTGTCAAATTGAACTGTCTAAGTGAATCTGATGAGATCCTACTACCATGGCTTCGAGTCAAACCGGATTATCTTTAGATAGTCCATTGACGTATTATTGGATTTATTACAAAAACTAACTTGTATCAAACAATGACTGCAGAAATATAAAAACACAGGGGTTTTGCTGTTTATATTTCAGCAGTCTTTTTTTTATGCAAGTTATTAGTTTTTGTAAAAAGTTCAATAATATGTTAATGGATTATCTAAAGATAGTCCGTTTTGACTCCAAGCCATCGAATTATTTTTATGATTAGTTTTATTCACTAGTATTTGTAGTCCCCCCCCCGTACACGAATCTGTTGGAAGTATCCATGTTTTTGTATCAGACATTTTATTTTATTCATTTCATAACATATACTTGTAGCGGTGCCATAGCCGATGAGGTTTAACCGAGGTGTGGTTACCGCTACACCTATCTGTATTAATTAAAAAATCGGGACTTTACTGGTTTCGTACTGCCTCCGGGCATTGCCTCCAGTATTGTTCCCACCATATTTGTATTTACAAATGTCCCATATGTGTCTGATTCAGACCAAGAGGACGTAAAACACCATTTTCGTTGTATTTGATTCATGAATCGGGGTCGACATAAGCATAGTGAACGAAAATACTAGAATTATTTTTTAATTTTTAGACGGAAGTATATTTCACGTGATTCATGACTCAGACATCATCACAATCAGATCGCAATCGCATCGCGTCATATGTAGTGTGGCTGGACCTTAAAGACCCACCAGATCACGTGTCAAAATCACGGGTTTCACGTATTTTCCCTCTTATAACTGGAACTAAATCTTGTTTTGACCAAGCCTGACTCCCATATAAATGGCCCCAAATTGAAACCAACACATCAGTTTAAAGAGCAGCCTCAATTTCGAGTTGGGGACATTTGGATGTGGGTCACAGCTACCTAGAAAAAAACAAGGGACTTAATCGTGGCGCGTCACTGGGTCTTGAACTGTTATGGTGGTTCACGTTTTGGTGGGATTGTGTCTGGTAAGTTGGTGTGTGCATTAGTGTGTTTATTTGTCCAATTAAACTTCTTCTTCTCCTTCTTCTTCTTCTTTTTCTCCGATCGCTCAAACAGTTTCCTGTCAATTATGAGCGCAGATGCGTCATGCTTCCATTATGCGCCTAACTAAGAAATAGGCCCAGCAAGTCTGACTTCGGCTAGAGGAAATCTTGTTGAAAGTGTTTCTTGAAAAAAAGGCAGGAGAATGGACCGGTAAGGAAGCAAGATAGTAGATGACAGTAAGCAAAGGGAAAAGGCAGAGTCAGAGAGAGCAACAGATTAGAGGAAGCTACAAGCACAGAACTTCCAGAAGGTGGGGGAACTATTTATACAAAAGACCCCACGGTATCCCCACGGGGGGAGTCCAATTAGAAATTTGCTTGAGGTTGGTGATGATCCTAAAATTCAGTATAACTAAGCAGACGATTTTTTTTAACCTTTTGCTGCTACGCATGGCCACCATATCTCTTGACAGTTTTTTTAACCTTTTGCCCACGCAGGGCACCATATCTCCTGACAATTTTTTTAACCTTTTGCCCCGTGCAGGGCACCATATAATATCTTCTGACAATTTTGTTAACCTTTGGCCCACACAGGGCACCATATAATATCTCCTGACAATTTTGTTAACCTTTTGCCCCACGCAGGGCACCATATCTCCTGACACTTTTGTTTTAACCTTTTGCTGCCACGCAGACAATTTTTAAAAAACGAAATTGAACAAAGGGTGAATACTCTCTTTCTAATTAACTCCCCTCCACCAAAGTTGATTCCGATACCAATCACCTAGCAGTGCGTGGGTCAGAACCAAAGTGAGACAAACAACGCATCATTCTCATGAGAATGCTATGTGATGGGTATCGTAATCAACTTTGGTACAGGGGAGCTAATTAGAAAGAGAGTATTCACCCTTTGTTCAATTTCGTTGTCTCCTCTCTTGGCCTCACTATTTCATTCTTTGAAATTTTGTTTAACCTTTTGCCCCACGCAGGGCCACCATATCTCCTGGCAATTTTTTTTAACCTTTTGCTCCACACAGGGCACCATATCTCATGACAAATTATTTAACCTTTTGCCCCACGCAGGGCACCATATCTCCAGCGATGCACGCGATGTGGGCTCAGTGGGCGCCTCCCCTGGAGAGCAGCATGCTGCGCAGTTTCTGCTTCGCCGGCTGCCAGATGGGCTACGTGCTCACCTTTCCCTTCACCGCCCTGCTCTGCGAATACGGCTTCGACCAGGGCTGGCCCAGCGTCTTCTACGTCATGGGTGAGGGGACTGACTGTAGATACTACAGTGGAACCTCCCTTATAAGACCTTAAAAGACCTTAACAAATCATCCAAAATGAGGTCTTATATGGGAGGGGTCTTATAAGAGAGGTAGTACACCACGTTAAGTCCTACCACGTAATGTGATAAATGAATACAATTACATGGTTGAAACATTCCAAGCCTTAGGTTAATGCACTATTTTGAAAATTCGGTAAAGGTAAAGATGTGCCACCCCCCCCCTCTGCATTTCTCGGTTAATTTTATTTTTTGTTTTTGCCTTTCTTACCATACATAAAGCTGTGTTTTAGGAACATTTTCAGCTAATTCTCTTTTTGGAATACTAACCCTAACCCTAACCCTAGCCCTAAACCTAACCCTACCCCCCACTATGTACTGCAGTACACCACGATTTGTCACAGTTGTGGTTCGTTGTGTTTTTCCGTCTTATAGGGTGGGGGGGGGGGGGGGTAGGGTTAGGGATAGGGTTAATATTCCAAAAAGGTTATTAGCTAAAAAGGTTCCTAAAATGCAGCTTTATGTATGGTAAGAAAGGCAGAAAACAGAAAAATACAATTAACCGAGAAATGTAGGGGGGGGAGGGCACATCTTGACCTTTACCGAAAATTCTGTTGATGTGATTTAAAAACAGATAAAACTTACTTGTAAGGTACACACATACCAAGTCAACTTAAAGGTTTAATTTTTTTAACCTGGATCCGATAAGTAGAGTGGCTCAACGTTTCCAGCACTGTGTGAAATTATGAGCTATAGGGTACAATGATGGAGATGCCATGTCGTGAATCGTACTGTTTATTTTTTGGTTGTTTTCAGGTTTTTGGACGTTGTTAAGAATCATTGATGTGTGTTTTGTTATACACTAGCGCAACGCCGAGTACCAGTAACGCCTAGTAACGGTAATGGCAAGTACTGGTAATGCTGAGTACAGCAAATTTGAAGCGATTTGGTTAAGAAACGGTGGAGTTATAAGGCCCCGTTTCCTATTGACGCTGCTCTGAGAGTGATGCGCTCTCCCTAGTAACGGTAACGTCTAGTAACGGTAACGCCAAGTACTGGTAACGCTGAGTACAGCAAATTTGAAACGATTGGGATAAGAGAAGGCGGAGTTATAAGGCCCCGTTTCGCGTTGGTGCTGCTCTGAGAGTGATGCGCTCTCCCTAGTAACGGTAACGCCAAGTACTGGTAACGCTGAGTACAGCAAATTTGAAGCGATTTCGCTAAAAAACGGCAGAGTTATAAGGCCCCATTTCCCGTTGGCGCTGCTCTGAGAGTGACGCGCTCTCCCGATTTTGTTCAAATTTGCTGCCAGGCTTTGCCCTGGTGACAGCAAGCCTGACAGCAAATTTGACGCGATTCGGTTGAAAACCGGCGGAGTTATAAGGCCCATTTTGCATCATACTGCTGTTATGCGCCTAAGTAATCGATTCGCTTCCGGGTTGGTACATCGATAGTCACCGTCCCCGGTCATATATCTGCCAAATTTGAAGCCAATCGGTCCAGAAATACTGGAGATACGGGCGCCGAGAGGCCGGCGGATGCGCGTTTCACGCATTTGCAAAACCGCGCAAATGACACGGCCGCCTCGGTTGCCGTTGCCATCGCCCCGTTAGGGCTCACAGCAAATTTGAAGCGATTCGGTCGAAAAACGGCGGAGTTATAAGGCCCGTTTCGTGTTTCAGATACACACACACACACACGGACACTTGGCTTTTTACTATATGAT
>CM065704.1:35175212-35320212 GCA_017654935.2 Phymorhynchus buccinoides
AGCTATCTGTATTAATTTTAAAAATCGGGACTTTACTGGTTTCGTAATGCCTCCGGGCATTGCCTCCAGTATTGTTCCAACCATATTTGTATTTACAAATGTCCCATATGTGTCTGATTCAGACCAAGAGGACGTAAAACTCCATTTTCGCCTCGCCTCGATTTGAAGTGCGACAATTTTGGACCGACCGACCGACAGACAGACAGACAGACCGACCGACAGACAGACAGACCGACCGACCGACAAAGTGAGTTATAGGTTTGTGGCTTGAGCCACAAACAAAAAGCGCCCCCTTTCCATGATTCACTGGTTTGTGTGTGGCAGAAGTGTCACCGCAACACACCCTGGTTGAATACCCTATCATATCCCCCTGTGTGAATAAACCTGCTGTATTTTCCAGCTCTAATTCGCCTTGGTTTAAGCTGTGTCAGACCGCAGAGGGTCCCTAGTAGGGGTCCAGGAGGTAACGCTGAAGCTTTTGTTTTGCAATTGAAGCCCTAAAACAGTATTAGAATGGTTTAATTTAGTGGGGGTGGGTGGGTGGGGGGGGGGGTGTTCAGTGAGCAGACTTTTTTTGTGCAGAAAAGCAACGTCATTCCGGCGGAAATTTGCTGTTTGGCGGACAATTCCTGTCCCTGTATGTATAGTTATGCGGGGATTGTCTTTAGCCATAACAAGCTCCTAGCATAACATCATCAGTCTCCAAAATACTCTGAAGATGGAGTGTGGCTGCTCACGTGGCGGGGTAATCAAAAACTGGTCACACACGTCATCCGTAGCTGATGCACTTGTACCATAGAGGTCAGGTAAGCGTTCACAGGACGTGTACGGGCTTTAAAGTGGGACTTTCTTTTGCTTTGGTTGGTGGTTGGTAACTGGGGTTTAACGTCCTCTCGACCCGGACGGGTTTTCCAGGCTTCAGGATCCCTATCACCTGTGCCTCTTTCCATGGTTGAGGCACTTCTCCCTCCTCCCAACATCTAGCGAAATAATGCAGTAAACATTTTGCAAAAAGATGGGGGCAATGTTCTTAATATTTGATAGGAGATAGGATCATCTCCTGTGGCTTTACTTACTTTTTTATTTGGTTAAGGGCAGCAGCAAGCTCGGCCATTTTAAGGGGAGCGTTGATAAAGTGGGAGTTGTTGTCAGATTTATTTGGAGTAGTGGTAGATTGTCGTTTGTTTTGTTCTTCTGTAGATAAGTGACTGGTTTGCTTTAGCGAAAGTTTCTGCAAGTAGATCAGCACTTTCTAAATTGGATGTTGTTAATGAATCTTGATTATAAAGTCTGGGCTCCCACACTGTATTTTTAGATTGTAAGGGTGCTTGGGATTCTGCTCCTGCCGTTTATTTTTTTCTTGGGGGAGGGGGAGGTAATTTCCGGTGCAGTATCCTGAAAGACGTTGTCTGTGTTTGTGTTTTTTCCTGGTGGATTTTGATTGATTGGAGGGGGCTTATGTTGGTGATTTTGTGTGTTTCTCACTGCGTTGGCGTAGGAGTTGTTTGGTGGTTTGTATGATGACTCCAGCCGCCATGATGGGTCTAGCAATGGGGAGGTGGGAGAGGGTACTATTTGTTCTTTTCGTTCTTTTTCTTTGTCCAGGGCCGACTTGGCCCGGCGTATGGCTTCGGCATACGGTATAATGATTTCGGCGCGGATCTTATTTGCTTTCAGACGGAGTTAATATTGTTGACAGCCGTTGTAGGCTGCTGAATGTGGGGCCCCACGGTTCACGCACTTGGCCATGGGGGCCACGCAGTCTTTGGCTGCATGGCCGGGCCCGGCGCACTTGGTGCAAGTTTGTTTCTTTGCACGGCATTGATCATTATGGTGGCCAAAGCACGCACATTTCTTGCACCGCCTGACGGGGGCCACAAAAGGTTGGACTATGTATTCGGCGGCGAAAATTTGTACGGTTTTTGGAAGGGTTGGTTTATTGAAAACAATTTTGACGGCCTTGGACACGGTTCCGTTGCGATTGTTGAGGCGGAGGATGGATTTTGCGGACTCGATGTGGGGGAGAATGTCAAGGACATCCTCCTCGAGGGGGATAGGTCTTATGACCCCCTCGGTGGTAGCGGTTGGTATTGTGCATTTGATGGGAATGCCTGCTATCTCATGTGAACGGGAAAGACGTGCTTGTTGCTCTGCTGACTGGCACCCGACCAGCCAGCGGTTGTTAGCCAGGGGCCTCTGGCTCACGATGACTCCGATGGTGTTGCGCCACATTTTCATTGTGGAAACCGGGCCAATGCCACCCAGGGTGGCTGGCCCGGTGCCAAGGTCTTGAACTATGACGGGGTGTTTCACGAAAGTGGGTTGTGTTTGGTTGCGCTTGTAGTTGTTGTTCTGTCTTGTGCGCATACGCGCTTGTTGTGACTGGTCTGATGAGTATCTTTGGGTGTCCCCGGCCGGGGACGACCTATTGTTTGAGTCTAGGTCTGGGTTTGTTTGATTTTGGAAATCCGTGTTTTGATTGTCAGTGTCGGTGTTTTTTGAGGCCGGAGGGGGGGGGCTCCGTGGAGTCCTCCCCCTCTCGCTCATCCTTGTCTTCGTTGGTGGTAGGAACCGTGAGGAGGGTTGAGCTAGAGCTCTCGCCCTCCATGCAATTTAAGTCTTCTTTCGTCTTTTTGGTGTTAGGAGGGGTCATTTGATCGAGAGGGCTGAGTGGAGACTCAGCCACTACTCTAGACCGTTTGCGAGTGGGCGTATCTTGGACGGCCCTGTTGACTGCTTCGCCCATGGGGGTGACGTAAACAGCATTTTCTGTGAGGGGACTCGTGTCTGAGTCCTCTGAACTCACCCACTGAGGTGAGTCAGTGGAAATTGCGATTTGTGCTGGTTTGCTTAAATTGTGGACTTTTCGGCCTAGTGCAGAGAAGACACCATTCTTTTATTAGAAATGTCTTCCTGTTGGGGTTGATCCACAAGATAGTGTTTGTTAGCAGATATACATACTGACGAGAATTACATGATTCGAAAGAGATCTCTCTATGTACCATGCTCATACACTATCTGTCCCCCATTGGGACAAAAAGTAAACCGGCACAATCTTCTACTTTTACTTTTATTTTATTTTTTTCACAGTTTGTGGTGTTTGTGGTTTCTTTGATCTAATATTATCTCCACTGAGGTGAGTTATGAGTTTCGTTTTCCTCTAGAGTTGTGTCCCCCTCCCTCCCCGGCCCTGTTTTGTTCTCACTCATTATAACCAGCAGTATTCACACCCCGAGTGACATCAGAGATAGTTTAGGGGAGATAGCCAACTTGAAGGTAGGGTGATGACGACCCTAAAGAGTTATCTTTCCGTACAGGTTGGAACAATGGTGGCCCCCATCGAAATTTGATTCTGAATCGAAGCGACTGTTCCAACCACATGTTGGAATGCAAGGTTCAAACTATTTAAGCAAGATTAAAAAAAAGGTAAAGAAGCTGGAAATCGAGCATAGAAGCCTATAAAACATTGACGAACAGTCTTAGATCAACTGCTTAGGCTACATCTGACATACGATATCATGTTGAAACTCAAACGAGGAATCTTCTTCTCTTCAGGGCGAATCCTTGTTCTTTTGGTAATATTCACATTTCCCCCGTCAAGAACAATGATATGATGACTAAAAAAACAATGGGCTATGTTCTTTTCTGCTACAAATTATCGTTCTTGGCGGGAAGAAATGTGATTATTACCCACTTGATCAAGTTGATGTAGATCTAATTACAGATCTGTCATGACTCGTGAAAAGACAACTCTTTGAGGCTGTTTCGCATTGAAATTTGAACACTTGAGTTGCCCTCCTTACTTACAGGTTCATACCTGCAGGGAAAGATAACCAGGGAGGTTGGCCTCACTTCTCTAATAGGGAAAAGAGTTAAGTTCCCCCTCTCTATATATAAGCTCTCTGGTGACATTCAAAGACTGTACACATCTAGCAAGAAACAAAACACATGGGAAAAAACAAAAATGGGAGGGGGAAAAAATGTTTCTTAGAAAATGTACAGAAATAATGACTAAAAGTGCCGTCCAGGCCGAGAGAGACAACGCGAAAAAAATTAGTATTATAAATCGACCCGAGACGGAGCTTCGGGACTCGAGAGGCTCGAGAATTACAATAGCTTAACTTTTTGATAGGAGAAAATGGTCCCGGAGAAGGTGGCTGTTGTAGGGGTGAAGTGGTGGTTGCGTTGTCTTCTCGGTCTTGTTGTAGAGGGATGGCTCTTTTGACTTGAGTTGATAGGAGTAGTAAATCGCTGCCCCTTTCTTTCTTTCTTCAAGCTTGTGTAGTGAGCAGGCCTCGTGGCGTGACTGCGTCGATTTCTCGTTTGACTGCTTTCTCTCTTCCTTTCTTTGCTGCGCAGCTCTGTAGGCTAGTGTGATCCGCTGGCTTTGGCGGTTAGTTCTTGGCATGCAAGAAGAGGAAAGGGCCTGAGGGTGGAGCCCCGTGTTGACCTTCTCTTTCTTTCTGTTTGCCTTTGTAGCGACGTTTAGTGGGAGTAGCCTGGTGGTGGGCTGTTGCTCCCTTTCTTTCTTTTTTCTCTCTCGTAGATGGTGGAAGAGTGAGACGCTTGCTTGCTGCTTTGTCTCTTCCCTCCTTCTCGCTGCTATAGTAGTAGCTAGCTAGCCTCCGGATTGGTAGGCGAAGATTTCTTTCCTTTTCCTGCTTGACTGGTTTTCTCTGCTGCGCTGAGCTTCTCTATGCACCCTCTCGCCTCGGCGGTTGAATTGTGAGTCTCGACTTTCTTTTGCGAGGTGTGTATCGCCTTATAAACGAGGGCACCTTTTGCTGTCATTTTTTTTCAGGTTTTTCTTGAAAACTGCCCTATGCGCCTTATACACAGCAGCGCCTAATGATCCGAAAAATACGGTAGTTTGTGCATTTTCACCTCCATTTCCTTCAATGTTCGTTGGTTTGTGTGTGACAGAAGTGTCGGCGCCGCACGCCCTGGCTGAAGATCCTGAGTTCCCCCCCGGTGTGGGCATTGTTCATCTCGCACACCTGCTTCAATTGGGGGGAGTACACCTTCCTCACGAACATCCCAACCTACCTCAAGGAGGTGCTCAAGTTCAACATCAAGGCCGTGAGTGATTGACATTTTTATAAAGATTTTTCCCTCCTCCGAAAAACTGGCTGCAACATCACTGGAACATACAACAAAGAAACAACTACACGACAAGTGTAAAGTGACGTTATTTTATTCACAAGAGACAAAGCAAAACTGCTGGATATTTCGGCGAATGCGCCTTTATCAACATAGACAAACAAGAAAACCAGCAAATATAGCAAAAGGAGCAAAAAGCAGGCAACAAAATGAGCAAAAAACAACAAGATCAAAAATAAAAACAATGCTTCCCCTCTACGGTCCAATGTGTAAAATGGACTGGGTTTTTTACGCATTGGACTGTAGAGGGGAAGTATTGTTTTTTTATTTTGATCTTGTTGGTTTTTTGCTCCTCCTGTTGCCTGCTTTTTGCTCTTTTTGTTGCCTGCTTTTTGCTCCTTTTGCTATATTTTGCTGTTTTCTTGTTTGTCTATGTTGATAAAGGCGCATTCGCCTTTATCGCAAAAAGCAGGCAACAAAAGGAGGAAAAAACAACAAGATCAAAATATAAAAACAATACTTCCCCTCTACAGTCCAATGTGTAAAATGGACTGGGTTTTTTACGCATTGGACTGTAGAGGGGAACAGTCCATTTTACACATTGAACTGTAGAGGGGAAGTATTGTTTTTTTATTTTGATCTTCTTGGTGTTTTTGCTCCTTTTGTTGCCTGCTTTTTGCTCCTTTTGCTATATTTGCTGTTTTCTTGTTTGTCTATGTTGATAAAGGCTATATTTACTGTTTGCTGTTTTCTTGTTTGTCTATGTTGATAAAGGCTATATTTGCTGTTTGCTGTTTTCTTGTTTGTCTATGTTGATAAAGGCTATATTTACTGTTTGCTGTTTTCTTGTTTGTCTATGTTGATAAAGGCTATATTTGCTGTTTGCTGTTTTCTTGTTTGTCTATGTTGATAAAGGCTATATTTGCTGTTTGCTGTTTTCTTGTTTGTCTGTGTTGATAAAGGCTGTATTTGCTGTTTGCTGTTTAATTGTTTGTCTATGTTGATAAAGGCGCAATCGCCGAAATATCCAGTAGTTTTGTTTTTGTCTCTTGTGAATAAAATAACGTCACTTTACACTTGTCGTGTTGTTGTTTGTTTGGTTTTTTCCTCCGAAGTCGGAGTGTGGCTGCCCACGTGGTGGGGTAATCAAAAATGGTCACCCACGTAATGTTCTTATCCCTTGCTTGGTGCATTTGAGCCATAGTGTTCAAGTGCTTCGGCTGTTGGGATGATCCCTGGAGTCTTTTAGCCAGGGTAAGACAACAACAACAAGATAAGGATTTTTATCTACATGTACCATGAATGAAAAATATTGTTTTACGTCCTATCGGTCTGGAACAGACACATATGGGACATTTGTAGATACAAAGATGGTGGGAACAATACTGGAGGCAATACCCGGAGGCAGTGCAACACCAGTAAAGTCCCGATTATTTTTATTTTTATTTTTTTACCATATATCTACCATATTTTGCCTGTTGTTTTTATACTTCCAGTTCTGTAAGAACAGGAGTACATTGCAATGAGAACGAGGGTTGTGCGTTTTCTCTGTCTGTCCGTACGTGTGTATCACTATGTATATGTGTTAGCTGTATGTGTGTATGTGCGAATGTGACCAAAATGTGTTCCAGCTCATAGCGCCTAAGCCGCTGAACTGATCGTAGCGAGACTTGGTACAAGGGTTCTTTACACCTTACAGTTGTGTGCGGTGTCGGATTCACAGAATGACAAGCCAAATCAGCGTAATCCCTGTGAGGAAAGTTTGAATATTAAAGGACACTGACATGGAGGCTCCTTCTTGCGGGATGTCCAGAATTGCAGGATTTTTAAATTGCCTAGAGCCAGCATCGCTGGATTATGAGAATTTGAGAAGCAACGATTTTCTTACACACGCACGCACGCACGCACACACACACACATACATACATACACACACACACACAACACAACACAACACAACACAACACAACACAACAACACAACACAACACACACAACACAACACAACACAACACAACACAACACAACACAACACACAACACAACACACACAACACACACACACACACACACACACACGACATACACAACACAACACAACACAACACAACAAACACACACACACACACACACACACACACACACACACACACACACACACACACACACACACACCACAACACAACACAACACAACACAACACAACACAACACAACACAACACAACACAACACAACACAACACAACACAACACACACACACAACACAACACAACACAACACAACACAACACACACACACACACACACATGACACACACACACACACACACACACACACACACACACACACACACACACACACACACACACACACACACACTTGTACAATAAAAAGGGCCTATATAAGCATTTGCTATAGTCAAAGGAATGTAGCACTTGTACCAGTCTAGAGGGGTGAAAAAAGAGCAGTAAATGTGTGTGCGCTGCTCCTGCACTCCGCCAGGGCCGCCCCCTTGCAGGATTTTTGAAATTTCCCAGGAGCACCCTTGCACTGATTATTTAAAAAATAATGGATGAATTTAAACCCAAACAGGTATACTGAACAGGTATCACCTAACATTTTTTTTCTCTGGCTCAACAAAAAAAGTATCGCTCTGTAACAAAAATAAGGATACATTTTCATTATTATTTATATTATTATTTTAATTTTATTTTTATTAATTCATATTAATGTCATCGTTGTGATAATCGTTTACATTGGTGATTGATAGTAATGGCTCCTTGAGTACATGCTTACAATGATAGTAGTGTTAATTATAGTAAGAGTAGTGGTGATGCAAAAGTACAAAGTAGTGATACAATTGTACAAGAAAATGAGCAAACGAAACCCCATATACAGTATAATAACGCGCACAAACACCCCAAACAAATCGTTGGGTGAACATTTTTTTTCAAAAAAAAAGAAATAATTTCTCAGTACAGTGGAACCTCCCTTATAAGACCTTAACCCTTTCACCGCCAATGTCGCATTTATGCACCACAACGGTTTAACACCCATGTCACTGAAAGGCATCAAATTAGGGCCTGTTATTCAAAGACCCTATTTTCTTAATTTTGGGAGGTAAGGATAGGCCTAGTGTTATACATGTTACAGAGGAATTCCCAATATTGCAGAATTTCGTTTTCTCCTCCCAGTTAAGCTTAACCCTTTCACCGCCAATGTCGCATTTTAGCACCACAATGGTTTAACACCCATGTCACTAAAAGGCATCAAATCAGGACCTGTTATCCAAAGACCCTGTTTTCTTCATTTTGGGAGGTAAGGGTAGGCCTAATGTTATATATGTGACAGAAGAGTTCGCAATATTGCAGATATTTTATTTTCTCTACCCAATTAAGTTTAATGGTATTTTTTGGCTGAAAAATGGCTGGCGGCGAAAGGGTTAAAAAATAATCCAAAATGAGGTCTTATAAGGGAGGGAATTTTAACACTTACAAAGAAGGGCAATGTCTCAGAGAAGTAGGTCTTATATGGGAGGGAGTCTGATAATGGGAGGTCTTATAAGGGAGATCCCACTGTATCACCGTACCGATACAGGAATTTCTTAACACACACAACAACAACAAAACCAACCCAATGACCTTACAATACATTTTTTTTAACTCCCTTGACAAAGGAGATACTTTGAAGTTAATCTTTACCTTGTTGAGTGGAGGTTTAATCTTTTTATACAAAATTAATTTTTAATTGAACAATTTTTTTGTCATTATGCAAATTACATGACAGGAAGACAAAGCAAAACATACATACTCGCATTGATGTACTAAATAGCAGAAGTGAAGAAATAAATAAATAAGTCAGTAAATAGGGATCATAATGGCAATGGGAGGTTTAATCTTTACCTTGAACTTGGAGTACAGTTCATATGGCTCTGCCGTCTTGTTGAGTGTCGTTTTCTCGTTTCCAGAACGGAGTGCTGTCGGCCTTGCCCTACGTTGGGTTCTGGTTCATGATCAACCTGTCGGGGCAGGTGGCTGACGTGTTACGCAGGAAACAGGTCATGAACACGTGGAAGACCAGGAACACCTTCAACTTTCTGGGTATAGTTATACACTGGAGAGAGAGAGAGAGAGTGAGAGAGAGAGAGAGAGACCCAGAGAGAGAGAGAGAAGGAGAGATAGAGAGAGGGGTGGCTGACGTGTTATGCAGGGAACGGGTCATGAATACCTGGAAGACCAGGAACGCCTTCAACTTTCTGGGTATAGTTATACACTGGAGAGAGAGAGAGAGAGAGAGAGAGCAGTGTTTCCCATAGGGGTGAAATGTGAGAGTCCCAGGGACTCCCTGTGCAAAATTTTAAGAGTCCTTTTCATATTTGTAAGAGTCCCCTAAGTATATAATAAAAAATGCTTTAACAAAAGCAAATACATACTAAACACACATGCTACATGCACAGTAAACACACAGGCAAACACATGTGCATAACCCCTGGAAATGGAATAGGCTGACTACAGAGAGAGAGAGAGAGTGGGGGGGGGGGGGAGACAAACAGATCGAGATATGGACAGAGAGACAGGCAGACAGACACACAAGCGTACACACACACTTGCATATGCAGTAGCTTATGTTTTTGAGATGATGCCATTCACATCTCTAAAAGAACGGCTTGATGCTGCTGCTTTTTCCTCTGTTGAACTTGCAAAAACCGTTCAGATTTGGTCAACGAAGAAATCAGACCTAAAACTTGAAGCGCTTCACTCTCGCGAACAAGCATTCATATGTAAACAAAGATCGTTTTGGAATGACCGGACATGTGTGCTTTAGAAAGGAAATACCCGGATGGTCAGAAACAAGACTGACAACCAGGAAAACCAAAGCAAACAGACTGACCGCTGTGGCACGAAGCGAAAATCGGGTTCGGAGTTTTGATATGGAAAAGTTGGGGTGGCTTGACCTAATTCCAACGATTCTACAAGTTGCAGACGATGTCTGAGCGAGTCCGAAACTAGCAAACATATTCTTCTGCCCCTTTCCTACTCGTGGCTTCTTTTGGGGAGGCATGGCTGGTTTTAAACACGAATTGTTGTCAAAAGGCCGAGAACGATCTTGTTTAGCACTAGAAGACTAGGTCACGCTGGAACTTTATTTGGTCTTCAAAAAGTTGGATCGGAAAAGCTTTACCGAATGTGCAATGCCGCCATTTCTTCGTTTCGGCGTTCGTTTCGCCAGATACAACTTTTTAGTTCTGATTATGGTCCGAGGCTGCGGAATAACTAAGTTTAGCAGACGACAGAATCCGTGAAGTAGTTGACTGCTTTGACGAAAAATCAATCGGTCAGATGACCGCCTGCCTGCTAAAACTATCGGTCAAAATCGAAGAATGAACCCTGCTGTCTCGGTCTGTTGAAAAAAGTGTGCGTCCCATGGGACGCCCAGAGCTGAAATCAAAGAGTCCCTCTGTGATTTTTGTGCTTCAGGGACGCACATATGTGCGTTATGGGAAACACTGAGAGAGAGAGAGAGAGAGAGAGAAGGAGAGAGAGAGAGAGGGGTGGTTGACGTGTTACGCAGGAAACAGGTCATGAACACATGGAAGACCAGGAACGCCTTCAACTTTCTGGGTATAGTTATACACTGGGAGAGAGAGAGAGAGAGAGAGAGAGAGAGAGAGAGAGAGAGAGAGAGAGAGAGAGAGAGAGAGAGAGAGAGAGAGAGAGAGAGAGAGAGAGAGAGTATGAATGTTTTGATAAACAGGGTAGCTTTTTTTTTTTTTTTTTACACCATTGCACTCAAGCAAATAAATGACCATTAATGAAGAAAATGATGAACAGAAAAAACAACAACACAAAACTGGCAACAATAGTGACAAAAATATAGAAAGTAATATAATACAACAAGGCAAAAATGGACACACAACAGCAATTCAAGATTAAAGAAACACCCCCCCTCCCCCCCCCCCCCCCCAAACAAAAAAAAAACCCACCACTTCCCAGTCTCTCACCCCCCCCCCCCCCCCCCCTCCCTCGGACTCACACCCACATACCCCCCCCCCCACTCCCACAAACCTATGCACACACACACACACATACATGCATACAAGAGAGAGAGAGTGAGAAGGAGGGATAGAGAGAGGGGTGGCTGACATGTTACAGAGGAAACGGGTCATGAACACGTGGAAGACCAGGAACGCCTTCAACTTTCTGGGTATAGTTTACACTGGGGAGAGAGAGAGAGAGAGAGAGAAGGAGGGATAGAGAGAGGGGTGGCTGAGACAGAGGAAACGATGAACACGTGGAAGACCAGGAACGCCTTCAGGGTAGTTATACACTGGAGAGAGAGAGAGAGAGAAGAGAGAGAGAGAGTTTAACCCTTTCGCCGCCAATGTCGCATTGATGCACCACAGTGGTTTAACACCCATGTCACTAAAACTGTAAAAGGCATCATTCAGGGCCTGTTATTTGAAGATCCTATTTTTTTAATTTTGGGAGGTAATGATAGGCCTAATGTTATACATAGAGGAATTCCCAATATTGCAGATTAAAAAAAATTCTGTATCCGGCTAAGTTTAATGGTATTTTTTTTGGCTGAAAAATGGTTGGCGGCGAAAGGGTTAATGTTTGTGTGTGTGTTTTGAACACTTATTTAGATATTGATATATGTATGATACATGACATACCTTTGTCAATGTTGGTGTCACCCATTCCAGTCAGCCACAGTGGCCTACTCTTACCAAAGTCAGGGTGAGATGCATAGAATGGTAGACGTGTATTGTTAGTTGACTGGCAATAGCTTTCACGGGAGTGTTCCCAGGTCATACGGCCATAATGGGTAAGGTACTTATGTGTCCCTTTTTTTCAGTTTTCACTTGTCTCCCCCCTGCATACAGCAGACACATTCCGGTTTCGGAGGAGCTCAAAGGAGAACATTATTTGGAAGACTTTTTGGAAAAAAGGCAGGAGAATGGGCCAATATGTCAGAGAGATAGTAGATGACAGAAAGCAAAGGGAAAAGGTGGAATCAAATAGACTGACAGATTAGAGGAAGCTACAAGCACAGAACTTCCAGAAGGTGGGGGGGAATTATTTGTAGAAAGACCATGAGCATACCCACAAGGAGGTAGGTAAGGATACAAGGTAGAGTATAACAATTGTGTCCTGTGTGCAGGCTCCGTTGTGCCCTCGCTGTTCCTGATCGGGGTGGGGTTTCTGGACTGGTTTTCATGGACGTTTGGTTTTGCCTTGCAGGCTCCGTAGTCCCCTCACTGTTCCTAATCGGGGTGGGGTTTCTGGACTGGTTTTCAGGGATGTTTGGTTTTGCCTTGCAGGCTCCGTAGTCCTCGCACTGTTCTAATCGGGGTGGGGTTTCTGGACTGGTTTTCAGCGATGTTTGGTTTTGCCTTGCAGGCTCCGTAGTCCTCGCACTGTTCTAATCGGGGTGGGGTTTCTGGACTTCCGTTGTGCCCGCACTGTTCCTGATCTGTTTTCAGCGATGTTTGGTTTTGCCTTGCAGGCTCCGTAGTCCTCCGTCGCACTGTTCTAATCGGGGTGGGTTTTGTTTCTGGACTGCTCACTACTCTGGTTTTCAGGGAAGTTTGGTTTTGCCTTGCAGGCTCCGTAGTCCCCGCACTGTTCCTGGTTTTGAACTCTAGTTTTCAGGGATGTTTGGTTTTGCCTTGCAGGCTCCGTTGTGCCCTCGTTTCAGCGATGTTTGGTTTTGCCTTGCAGGCTCCGTAGTCCCCGCACTGTTCCTGATCGGGGTGGGGTTTCCTGGCTCACTGGTTTTCAGGGATGTTTGGTTTTGCCTTGCAGGCTCCGTAGTGCCCCGCACTGTTCCTGATCGGGGTGGGGTTTCTGGACTGCTCCCACTCAGCCTTGCAGGCTGACTGGTTTTGACAGCGGGATGTTTGGTTTTGCCTTGCAGGCTCCGTAGTCCCCACACTGTTCCTCCTGATCGGGGTGGGGTTTCTGGACTGCTCCGAACTCTGGTTTTCAGGGATGTTTGGTTTTGCCTTGCAGGCTCCGGCAGCTGTTCCTGATCGGGGTGGGGTTTCTCAGGTTTTCAGATGTTTGGTTTTGCCTTGCAGGGGCTCCGTGTCTGTTCCTGATCGGGGTGGGGTTTCAGCAGGATGTTTGACGGGGTGGGGTTTCTGGACTGGTTTTCATGGACGTTAGGGACGTTTGGTTTTGCCTTGCGGGCTCCGTAGTCCCCGCACTGTTCCTGATCGGGGTGGGGTTTCAGGCTCGGCAGTTGACTGGTTTTCTGGACTGGTTTTCAGGGATGTGGTTTTGCCTTGCGGGCTCCGTTGTGCCCTCGCTGTTCCTGATCGGGGTGGGGTTTCCGGGATTGCCTTGCTGATTCAGCAGGTTTTCAGGGATGTTTGGTTTTGCCTGGTTTTCAGGGATGTTTGGTTTTGCCTTGCAGGCTCCGTAGTCCCCGCACTGTTCATGATCGGGGTGGGGTTCCTGGACTGCTCCCACTCGGCGGTGGCGGTGGCCCTGCTGACCATGGGCGTGTCCATGACGGGCAACCTGTACGGGGCGGGCATCTACATCAGCTTCTCCGACCTGTCCCCGCGCCACGCCGGGGTGCTGTACGGTATCTCCAACACCATAGCCACCATCCCAGGGTTTGTGGCGCCCATAGTGATTGGGGTCATGACGCACAATGTGAGTGTCTCTCTCTCCCTCTCTGTCTGTCTCTCTCTCTCTGTTTCTCTCTCTCTCTCTCTCTCTTTCTGTCTGTCTCTCTCTCTCTCTGTCTCTCTCCCTCTCTCTTACACACACATACACACACCGGGTGCTGTACGATATCTCCAACACTATGGCTACCATCCTGGGGTTTGTGGCGCCTAGTGATTGGCTTCATCACGCACAATGTGTGTGTCTCTTTCTTTCTGTCTCTCTCTCTCACAAACACATACATGCTTTACTTACTTACTTACACACACACACAACACGCACACGCACACACACACACACACACACACACAGTGCAGTGGGTGTTCTTCCTGGCTGCCCTCATCTT
This sequence comes from Phymorhynchus buccinoides, assembly GCA_017654935.2. Classification (NCBI taxonomy): domain Eukaryota; kingdom Metazoa; phylum Mollusca; class Gastropoda; order Neogastropoda; family Raphitomidae; genus Phymorhynchus; species Phymorhynchus buccinoides. The sequence continues at coordinate 35,189,336 of CM065704.1, forward strand.
CATTTTCCTCTTGACTGTGTGACATTTATTTATCTCTCTCTGTCTCTCTCTCTCTCTGTCTCTCTCTCTCTCTCTCTCTGTCTCTCTCTCTCTCTCTCTGTCTCTGTCTCTCTCTCTGTCTCTCTCTCTCTCTCTGTCTCTCTCTCTCTCTCTGTCTCTCTCTCTATCTCTCCCCCCATGCAGCAAACTCAGGAGGAGTGGAGATGGGTTTTCTTCCTGGCAGCCCTCAACTTCATTTTCTTCTTCACTGTGTGACATTTATTTCTCTCTCTCTCTCTCTCTCCCCCTCTCTCTATCTCTCTCTCCCCCTCTCTCTCTCTCTCTCTCTCTCACTCTCTCTCTCTCTCTATCTCTCCCACAATGCAGCAAACTCAAGGAGGAGTGAGATCTCTCTCTCTCACTCTTCTCTCTCTCTCTCTCTCTCCCTCTCTCTCTCTCTCCCTCCCTCCCTCCCCTCTCCCTCTCTCTCTCTCTCCTCCCTCCCTCCCTCCCTCCCTCCCTCTCTCTCTCTCTCTCTCTCTCTCTCTCTCTTCTCTCTCTCTCTCTCTCTCTCTCTCTCTCAGCACAAGTTATTTCATATTTAAACTGATAATGTTGATGCGAATGAAGTGTGAACGAGATTTGGATCTTTCGATTAGCTTTAACTCTTATGTTTGATAGTATTGATTCCCCCCTTCCTCGTGATGTATTGTGGCCCATGTCCAATGTACATTAAAACATTCAGTGTTCAGTGTTCAGTGTTCTCTCTCTCTCTCTCTTTCTGCTTGCAGCAAACTGTGGAGGAGTGGCGGTGGGTGTTTTTCCTGGCAGCCCTCATCTTCACGGTGGGCTGGCTGGTGTTCCTTCTCATGGGCAGCTCCCAGGTATCTGCTTCTTCTTCTTCTTCTTCTTCTTCGATCGCTCAGACAGTTTCCTGTCAATTATGAGCGCAGATCCGTTTATGCGCCTAAGTAAGAAATATTTAGGCCCAGCATGTCCGACTTCGGCTGGAGGAGGAAATCGTTTTTGAAAGTGTTTCTTGAAAAAAAAAAGGCAGGAGAATGGACCTGAAAGGCAGAAAGATAGTAGATGACAGCAAGCAAAGGGAAAAAGGCAGAGTCAAAGAGAGTGACACAGATTAGAGGAAGTTACAAACACAGAACTTCCAGAAGGTGGGGGAACTATTTATGCAAAAAGGACCCCTCGGTATCCCCACAGGGGGGGAGGGGTAGGTCTAAGTCTAAGTCTTTTAAGACTCCCTCCCTACTTCTGAGACGTTGCCCTTATTTGTAAGCATTAAAATTACCTCCCTATTACAACTCCCTCCCACTTAAGACCTTATTTTGGATAATTTTTCAGGGTCTTATAAGGGAGGTTCCACTGACGCGCTCTCTAGGCGAGAGCAGCCCAAATTTCACACAGATACGCTTCTGTGAGTGTGACTAGAATCACTCACTGACACTCACAGTCTATCTCAAAAGGAATAAAGAACACAGATAGACTGTTCTAGCAGGCACCCACCCCTCTAGTCACACTCACAGAAACGTATCTGTGTGAAAAAAATTTTGTTGGGAGGAGGGGGGGGGAGAGGGGGGGGAGAGGGGGGGGGGGAGAGGGGGGGGGGGGGGTCAGACCTGTTTACCTTTGCGATTTTGCCGTAATTGTTACGAAACAAAAGTCAAATTACGATAATTACAGTGACGAAAAAATCCAAAAAAATCCAAAACCCCCCACCAATCACTGCAGTTGCGTCGGCAAGCGATGCTTTTGAAGCAATGCAGTGAAAAGTCATTCCGGTTCCTGGCATACAACGCGCATCAATTTCTTTTAATTCTGTTTTAAGATGGCGTCAAAGCGACCGCGTGGTGAGAGTTCAAGGTCAAATGATCCAAAATCTGATGGAAAGACACCAAAGAAAAGGCAAATACATGGTTTAAAAAACGTTTTTAAAGGTCTCCCAGTGCAGTAATGCTTGCATATAATTGTGTAATTACAAATAGGTTTTTTCGTTAATTGGGTTTTGTGAAGAAAAATAATCGGCCACGCGTTGGATTGCATTTTCTTTTCAAAATTACTATTTTTTGTTTCAGAAATTACAAATTTGCAAAATAGGGGTAAACAGGTCTGGTGTGTGGACTTGGGAAACCTAGCTATCGATTTGGTCATACCAGGCAGCAGGATTTCTCCCCGCTCTTATCGACTTTCAACTGCCGTGGAATTCTTAACGTGTGTAAAGCGCACAGGTCAGACTAGCTTTAAAGTCCCCATCCGAAGGACTCGACGCTCAGTTTGCCCCATTTTTTTTTTTTTTTTTTTTTTTTGCTGTCCCATCTTCTGGGCCATACAGTGGCATTGCTCCCACGCCTCTCATTCAGAGTCCCAACTCGCAGCCACACCCCTGTTAGTTCCAAGTCGCAGAATCTGAAACCAGCAGTCCAAAGGGAGCGAACCTATGTTCAGCTGTCAGGAGGCAACCAACCGAGGAGACACTGCACTGCTGCTGAGTCACTGCGGTGGAGTGGTTCAGTTTTTTCCCGTCCAACTATCAAGAAAGGACGAGGCCGGGATTCGAAACCCGGGTCACTCACTCACACATTGAAATTGGCAGGCGAACATTTCTTCTTCTTCTTCTTTTTTGATCACTCAGACAGTTTCTTGTCAACTATGAGCCACAGATGCGTCATGCTGCTGTTATGCGCCGAACTAAGAAATAGTGTAAAAATGTATTGGAAAAAAAAAGGCAGGAGAATGGACTGCTTCGGCAGAATATCAGATAGTAGATGACAGTAAGCAAAAAGAAAAGGCAGAGTAAAAAGTAAAAGTGATAGATTAGAGGAAGTTAAAAGCACAGAACATCCAGAAGATGAGGGAACTATTTATGTTTGAAAGGACAAACACACCCCACACACCCGGTATTCCCAGGGGGGGTGGGGGGCGAATGTCTTAACTCACTCGGGACTGGCTGAATTATTTCCCCTTGTTCTGTGGACTGGACTGGGCATTTGACTAGGTTCGTAAAATAATCACCAAAACCAAGTTATGAAGAGTTAGGCATCAATATTTTCAGAAAATATTAGCAACACCATGCACTAAACGATCGTAAAATATCAGATTCCATAACTTCGTTGTTTGTCTCCTATTGATGAAAACAGCTAACACATAGAAAGAAGGAAAATTTCACATTCCGATCTTTGACCCCCCTCTACAACCAAACCTGAATGTAAACTCTGCAATGATTGGTTGATTTCAAGAGAGGCAAGGTCAAAGCAAACTGAAAGTAGGTTATGACGTCGCACTGGAAAGCTGGTTACACGCCAGAAATCAAAACCTCTTGAAAACTCTTATGAGCCGGAGCCGGGGCCATTCGTCCTAAACGGTTGTGCGAGCCATGAGCCGGATCCGGCTCATTCGTCCCGAGTGAGTTAACCGCTCTGCCATCTTTTTTTTTCTTTCTTTTTTTTCTGTGTGTGTGTGGTCATTTTCATCTTTTATTTTCACAAATAAATGTCTTCCAAAACAACATCCATTATTTTAACCCACTGCTTTTTTTCTTCTTTTTTTCTCATGTTCATGTTCCTTTCTGGGTGCAAAGCAAGCATGCATCGTTTCCTTCTGCTGAAGTATTCTAAACAGGCTATTCATCAGCATATTAATACATAAACACTTTAAGCATGCTCACTCATTATATACACTACCCTTAAAGGGAAATATGAAAACAATTTATTATTAAACTTCTGGGTTAATGTCGCAACTGACCAGTGGACGCAAGGTGGACGGGGGTGGGAGAGGGTTGTCAAGGGGAGAGGTGGAGATAAAGAGGAGCACAGAGAGAGAGAAAGAAGGCAGTCACTCGTCGTTGTATTCTCAGTTTCATTTATGTGGTAAAAATAGATTCTAGATGCTTGAGGTTTCCGTATTTGAATGTAGAAATGGATACTTTGGTTATCAGGAGTACATGATTGATTTAATTAATGACTCCATGTAGCCACTCTGCCATCTTCTTTCCTCAGGTGCAGCCCTGGGCCCGCGAACAGGACCCCCAGGACATTGTCTTAGAAGCAGAAGGAGAGGAGAAGAAGAAGGTGGAGGAGGAGAAGAAGAAGAGGAGTCCGTGCCCCTGACGGAGCTGGAAGGGAAAAAGGATGGTGGGGAGGGGGAGGAGGTGGTGGTGGTGAAAAACGGGTCGTGTGCGTTTCAGAGAGGGGAGGAGGGGGAGGAGAAGGATGAGTTGATACGTTAGTGAATCTGGGTGTAATGGGTGGGGGGGGGTGGGGATTTGCAGGGGAGGGTGGGGGTGTGAGGGTGAGAGTAGTAGAGTTGGGATGGCCTTGTGTGTGTGTGTGTGTTTGTGTCTGTGCGTTTTGGTGTGTGATGTGTCTGTGTGTAAGAATTGATATGCCTTCAAAACGTTTTTCTTCCAAACTACTCAATTACGTCTTTTAGAATGGTTTTGGGTGGGACAAAACTTACGCAATTATGCCATAAAAAACGTGTTTTTTTTAAAATATGTAATTATGCTTTTTGAACTGTTCTAGTGCTGATGTTTTCTTCCCTTGCATTCTAAGGATTTGTGTTCAAAAGGGGAGAAGCCATTTGTGTTCCAAGTGCACATGCGTCGCTTTGACAGAAAAAAACAGTGACTTGTGCTTGGTGGCCATTTGCATCCACTTGTAGCACCTTATTTTCAGTAATTCCTCTAGGGGTCTTATAAGGGCATGGTTCCATATGTGATCCGGGCACGTCTTCTATGCTTCCGCAGTAGCAGCCAAATTTCACACAGAATAGGTTCGTCAGAGTCTGGTCTTTGTGACACACAGAATCATATTTTACACTGACACTCACAGTTCTATCTCAACAAGGATCAATAGACACAAGCCACTAAGAACACAGATAGACTGTTCTAGTCGGCCACACCCACCCCTCTATGTTCACACTCAACAGAAGAACAACGTATCTCGTGTGAAAATAAAGTCACATTGTTTTTGTAGGAGAGGGGAGGGGGGGATTTGATTGGGGCGGTGCTTTCCTCGTCCGGGGGGCTGTGATTCTTCGTACGTGTGTCCACCCGACGCGGGTGTTTTTTCTGTGTTGTGTTGTACGACTGACCCTGTTTTAATTCCTTTTGTTGACGTTATTTCTGCCTGTAATTGGTCCCGAAACAAAAGTTAAAATTACGATTATGACGGTGACGGAAAAAAATCCCAAATCTAAAAATTCCAAAAAATAACACACCACCAATCACCTTGCAGTCCATTGCACGTACGGACATAGCGCATGTCTTCTTTTTGATACCCGGCCCAATATGCTTGCAGTGAAAGTCATTCCGGTTGTTCTATGGCATACTAACGCGCATCAATTTCCGTTTATTATGCTGTTTTAAAGTTGTTGCTTCAAAGGCTACCGCGTGGGTGGGATGAGAGTTCCAAGGTCAAATTGATGCATAAAATCACCTGACTGTCTGGGATGACCAACCAAGAACGAAAAGGCAAAATACAGCGTTCTGAAATAATAAAACGTTTAAAGGTGCATGCGCTCACAGTGCAGTAATGCTATGCAATAATGTGTAATTACAAATAGTGGTTTTCTCCGTGAAATTGGGTTTGTGAAGAAAAAATACATTCGGCCACTGCGTTCCTGTTTTGCGTATTGCATTCGCTCTTTTCAAAATTACTATTTTTTGTTTCAGAAAGTACAAATTTGCAAAATAAGGGTAAACAGGTCGGTGTGTGACTTGGGAAACCTCTATCGATTTGGCATACCACGGCAGCAGGATTTCTCCCCTCTCTTATCGACTTTCATCTGCCATGGAATTATTACGTGTGTAAAGCGCACAGGTCAGACTAGCTTAAAGTCCCCATCCGAAGGACCCGACGCTCAGTTTGCCTTTTTTTTTTTTTTTTTTTTTTTTTTGTGCTGTCCCATCTTCTGGGCCATACAGGTGGCATTGCTCCCACGCCTTCTCATTCCGAGTCCCAACTCGCAGCCACACCCCGGTTTGTTCAAGTCGCAGAATCTGAGACCAGCAGTCCAAGGGGAGCGAACCTATGTTCAGCTGTCAGGAGGCAACCAACCGAGGAGACACTGCACTGCTGCTGAGTCACTGCGGTGGAGTGGTTCAGTTTTTTCCCGTCCAACTATCAAGAAAGGAAACGAGGCCGGGATTCGAAACCCGGGTCATCACTCACACATTGAAATTGGCAGGCGAACATCTTCTTCTTCTTCTTCTTTGATCACTCAGACAGTTTTTCTGTCAATATATGAGCACAGATGCGTCATGCTGCTGTTATGCGCCGAACTAAGAAATAGTGTAAAAATGTATTGAAAAAAAAGGCAGGAGAATGGACTGCTTCGGCAGAATATCAGATAGTAGATGACAGTAAGCAAAAAGAAAAGGCAGAGTCAAAGAGAGTGAGTGACAGATTAGAGGAAGTTAAAAGCACAGAACTTCCAGAAGCTGAGGGAACTATTTGTGTGAAAGGACACCACACCCCACACACCCGGTATTCCCAGGGGGGGTGGGGGGCGAATGTCTTAACTCACTCGGGACTGGCTGAATTATTTCCTCTTGTTTTGTGGGGACTGGGCATTTGACTAGGTTCGTAAAACAATCACCAAAACCAAGTTATGAAGAGTTAGGCATCAATATTTTCAGAAAAGATTAGCAACACCATGCACTAAACGATCGTAAAATATCAGATTCCATACCTTCGTTGTTTGTCTCCTATTGATGAAAACAGCTAACACATAGAAAGAAGGAAAAGTTCACCTTCCGATCTTTGACCCCCCCCCCTCTACAACCAAACCTGCATGTAAACTCTGCAATGATTGGTTGATTTCAAGAGAGGCAAGGTCGAAGCAAACTGAAAGTAGGTTATGACATCGCACTGGAAAGCTGGTTACACGCCAGAAATCAAAACCTCTTGAAAACTCTTATGAGCCGGAGCCGGGCCATTCGTCCTAAACGGTTGTGCGAGCCATGAGCCGGATCCGGCTCATTCGTCCCGAGTGAGTTAACCGCTCTGCCATCTTTTTTTTTCTTCTTTTTTTTTCTGTGTGTGTGTGGTCATTTTCATCTTTTATTTTCACAAATAAATGTCTTCCAAAACAACATCCATTATTTTAACCCACTGCTTTTTTTCTTCTTTTTTTCTCATGTTCATGTTCCTTTCTGGGTGCAAAGCAAGCATGCATCGTTTCCTTCTGCTGAAGTATTCTAAACAGGCTATTCATCAGCATATTAATACATAAACACTTTAAGCATGCTCACTCATTATATACACTACCCTTAAAGGGAAATATGAAAACAATTTATTATTAAACTTCTGGGTTAATGTCGCAACTGACCAGTGGACGCAAGGTGGACGGGGGTGGGAGAGGGTTGTCAAGGGGAGAGGTGGAGATAAAGAGGAGCACAGAGAGAGAGAAAGAAGGCAGTCACTCGTCGTTGTATTCTCAGTTTCATTTATGTGGTAAAAATAGATTCTAGATGCTTGAGGTTTCCGTATTTGAATGTAGAAATGGATACTTTGGTTATCAGGAGTACATGATTGATTTAATTAATGACTCCATGTAGCCACTCTGCCATCTTCCTTCCTCAGGTGCAGCCCTGGGCCCGCGAACAGGACCCCCAGGACATTGTCTTAGAAGCAGAAGGAGAGGAGAAGAAGAAGGTGGAGGAGGAGAAGAGGAAGAGGAGTCCGTGCCCCTGACGGAGCTGGAAGGGAAAAAGGATGGTGGGGAGGGGGAGGAGGTGGTGGTGGTGAAAAACGGGTCGTGTGCGTTTCAGAGAGGGGAGGAGGGGGAGGAGAAGGATGAGTTGATACGTTAGTGAATGATCTGTGTAATGGTGGGTGGGGGGGGGATTTGCAGGGGAGGGTGGGGGTGTGAGGGTGAGAGTAGTAGAGTTGGGATGGCCTTGTGTGTGTGTGTGTGTTTGTGTCTGTGCGTTTTGGTGTGTGATGTGTCTGTGTGTAAGAATTGATATGCCTTCAAAACGTTTTTCTTCCAAACTACTCAATTACGTCTTTTAGAATGGTTTTGGGTGGGACAAAACTTACGCAATTATGCCATAAAAAACGTGTTTTTTTTAAAATATGTAATTATGCTTTTTGAACTGTTCTAGTGCTGATGTTTTCTTCCCTTGCATTCTAAGGATTTGTGTTCAAAAGGGGAGAAGCCATTTGTGTTCCAAGTGCACATGCGTCGCTTTGACAGAAAAAAACAGTGACTTGTGCTTGGTGGCCATTTGCATCCATTTTTGGTGGAGTATAGAGGGACGTCATTGGCAAATGTATTTGCCCTTGGAGCTAAAAGAGTTAAAATATAGAGGAACGTCATTGGTAAATGTATTTGCCCTTCGTGCTAGAAGAGTTAAAATATAGAGGAACGTCATTGGCAAATGTATTTGCCCTTGGAGCTAAAAGAGTTAAAATATAGAGGAACGTCATTGGCAAATGTATTTGCCCTTGGAGCTAAAAGAGTTAAAATATAGAGGAACGTTATTGGCAAATGTATTTGCCCTTGGAGCTAAAAGAGTTAAAATATAGAAACGTCATTGGTAAATGTATTTGCCCTTGGAGCTAAAAGAGTTAAAATATGGATGAACGTCATTGGCAAATGTATTTGCCCTTCGTGCTAGAAGAGTTACCATATAGAGGAACGTCATTGTCAAATGTATTTGCCCCTGTGCTAGAAGAGTTAAAATATAGAACGTCATTGGCAAAATGTATTTGCCCTTGGTGCTAAAAGAGTTAAAATATGGAGGAACGTCATTGGCAAATGTATTTGCCCTTCGTGCTAGAAGAGTTAAAATATAGAGGAACGTCATTGGCAAATGTATTTGCCCTTGGAGCTAAAAGAGTTAAAATATAGAGGAACGTCATTGGCAAATGTATTTGCCCTTGGAGCTAGAAGAGTTAGATGTATTTGCCCTTGGTGCTAATAGAGTTAAAATATTGGAAATGAATTTGCCCTTGGTGCTAAAAGAGTTAAAATATAGAGGAACGTCATTGGCAAATGTATTTGCCCTTGGAGCTAAAAGAGTTAAAATATAGAGGAACGTCATTGGCAAATGTATTTGCCCTTGGAGCTAAAAGAGTTAAAATATAGAGGAACGTCATTGGCAAATGTATTTGCCCTTGGTGCTAAAAGAGTTAAAATATAGAGGAACGTCATTGGCAAATGTATTTGCCCTTCGTGCTAAAAGAGTTAGAGTTAAAATATAGAGGAACGTCATTGGCAAATGTATTTGCCCTTCGTGCTAGAAGAGTTACCATATAGAGGAACGTCATTGTCAAATGTATTTGCCCCTGTGCTAGAAGAGTTAAAATATAGAACGTCATTGGCAGCAAATGTATTTGCCCTTGGTGCTAATAGAGTTAAAATATGGATGAACGTCATTGGCAAATGTATTTGCCCTTCGTGCTAAAAGAGTTAAAATATAGAAACGTCATTGAACGTCATTGGCAAATGTATTTGCCCTTGTGCTAAAAGAGTTAAAATATAGAGGAACGTCATTGGCAAATGTATTTGCCCTTGGTGCTAAAAGAGTTAAAATATGGATGAACGTCATTGGCAAATGTATTTGCCCTTGGAGCTGTGCTAGAAATGTATTTGCCCTTGGAGCTAAAAGAGTTAAAATATAGAGGAACGTCATTGGCAAATGTATTTGCCCTTGGAGCTAAAAGAGTTAAAATATAGAGGAACGTCATTGGCAAATGTATTTGCCCTTGGAGCTAAAAGAGTTAAAATATAGAGGAACGTCATTGGTAAATGTATTTGCCCTTCGTGCTAAAAGAGTTAAAATATAGAGGAACGTCATTGGCAAATGTATTTGCCCTTCGTGCTAGAAGATTACGAGGAACGTCATTGGCAAATGTATTTGCCCTTCGTGCTAGAAGAGTTAAAATATAGAGGAACGTCATTGGCAAATGTATTTGCCCTTGTGCTAAAAGAGTAAAATATAGATCATTGGCACAAATGTATTTGCCCTTGGTGCTAAAAGAGTTAAAATATAGACGTTTGGCAAATGTATTTGCCCTTCGTGCTAGAGTTAAAATATAGAGGAACGTCATTGGCAAATGTATTTGCCCCTAAAAGAGTTAAAATATAGAGGAACGTCATTGGCAAATGTATTTGCCCACTAAAGAGTTAAAATATTCAACTATTGCAAAATTTGCAAAGAGTCAAAAAATTCGGGCAAAATTGTGTATACACACAACAAAACAGAGTGAAATGAAAGAAGATTACGGGTTTTTACTTCAGAAAGACATATAGACCAGACTTTTATTTTTATATAGACTTTATATAGAAAAACTCTTGGTTTCCCTTGAAGCAAATACAAAAGCAAAGTCAAAAATTGTGGTCTAAGGGAGCTAAGCTATTTATTCCGGCACACAGATATATGGCTGGAACGACTTGAATGAAACTTGACCCTTTAATGTCGCCAGCTAATTTTTCCCTTTTGTCAATTTTTCAACCAACAATTTCCATGAAACTTACCTGGGTAGAGAGAAAACAAATGTGTCTGCATCATTGGGGATTCCTCTGTGACTTGTAAAAAGTGAAGACTATACTTACCTCCAAAAATTATCGCCGTCCATTTTCGCCTTTGAAATCGCGTGTATGGAATTCCGGCTCAAGTGCATAAGGCTGTCACAAAACTCACTGAAAGACAAAGAGTGTGTGAGGTGCGTGGTCAAGCCATTAATAATAATAAACGGATATTTATATAGCGCTTTTTATCGAGCACAAAGCGCTTTAAAATCAGCATTGAAACACTCACACACGCACGCACACGCACAGCAGACACACACGCAAAACAGAAACACACGCCACGTACGTGCACGCACGAGAGTGAACGCGTTCTTGCACACAGACATACACACACATATTTCATCAAACACACAGAAAACACATTCTCACTGAAACGCACACAAACTTAACCAAACATACACTTGTACAAACATGCACACACACACACACACACACACACACACACAAAAAAAAATATCATTACCCAATGAACAGTCATACAAATCAAAACAGAAGCATGAAATAAGAACTGGATAATATAATCTTTTAAAAATCAACAAAATGTAAAATGAACAAAGCAAACAAAATGTGCGCTTAAAATAAAAGTAATATGATGAAATAAAGAAAGGAAAGTGATTATTCTAACTTAGGTAATAATTGAACAAAACAAAATTTATTTAAAGAAACAGATTCACTTCACCACACACTCACACACACAACCTTACACCATCCTGGTCTACCGTGCACTGAAATATCGGCCAATGTTAAGATCAGCTCCCTCTGCTGTTCCAGGGTGAAGTTGGCCAATCAGCTTAACGGAAAAGGTAAATCGGAGGGAGCTGATTGGCCAACTTCACCCTGGAACAGCGGAGGGAGCTGATCTTAACATTGGCCGAAATATCAGTCAACTTTTCCCGCCAAAAAGACTAGACGCCCGCATGCAAGCCACAAACAAGCAGCCAAGTCTCAATCAGTCACACGCACGCACATAACTATAATCTCACATCTACTCCTCGGAATAAAACAAAGTCACGCAGCAGGGAGACCTGTGAAAACCAAAAATCGCACACATGCCTTACCCATTGTGGCCATATGGCCTGGGTATGCAGAAGAAGAAATGGATATGTTTTCAGCATTATTGAGCTTTTTAAAAAATTTGTATGTTTCTTTGCTCATGCAAACAACAAATGCCTCAGATGTAAGGGTACACATTTTGTGTGTAGAAAACCAGGGTTGCAAAAGCAGAACTCATCCTTATAAATGCAAAATTATTATTATTATTTTTATTGAACATTTTTTTTTTTTTTTTTTTTCATTTTACAGAATTCAACACACAGAACATTGAATATTCACAAGCATTATAACTAATATAAGCCAGGAATAAGTTTAAGGTTTAACAAAAATAAGGAAGAATGACAAGTGTAAAGATGGAAATTAGATAAAGATTAACGCTGAATGTTATACCTGGCCGGTGATTATTGTAGATTAACACACCGCACACATCAAAAATCAACAAACGCACACACACACACACACACACACATCAGGCATGAAAGAATTCCGCGGGGAAAAAAACATTCAGCGTAAAGGACCGATCTTGCCGTATTCTTATATCTACAAGTCTGTATTTGGCGATTCTCAAACTGGTTAACCGGAAGTCGCTTTAGCTCACTCGCTTCAATTGTGCGAAGGAAGGCGAAATGAGTAGCTCCCGCTCAACAAAATGTTAGCTGAAAATGTGTGTGGAAGGCTATTTGTGCCGACCAAATTTTCGGACCCCCTCCTCGCTGAATAAAACTTGCTTGATGCCTGAAAGATGTATGTGCTGCAATTTTGTGGAACGTCCCCCCCCCCCCCCCCCCCCCCCGCTCAACAAAACTTCCGACATCAGGTGAAAATCCAGGTGGAAGGGTTCATCGGACGAAAAAATTTCCTCTTTTTTGATCTTCAACCACTTTCATGCCTGACACATGCATGTACCATGCTAACATCAGCAAAAACAATACATTATATCATAATTATAAACATTTGGAGAAGAGAATACAGTGGACCCTCCCTTATAAGACCTCCAAAAATCATCCAAACTGAGGTCTTATAAGGGAGGGGTCTTATAAGGGATGTAATTTTAATACTTAAAAAGAAGGGCAGTGTCAGAGAAGTAGGTCTTATGTGGGAGGGAGTCGTATAATGGGATGTCTTGTAAGGGAGCTTCTACTGTATAGCGTTCATGATCTGATAGATGCGCAAATGAAAGGAAAGGAAGACGAAGGCTCTTTTTCTTAATGCTGCGCGTTTGCTTTTCTTGTACTGAAGATGTTGGATGAGTGAAAGATGAACATGTATCGTTGACGTTGTTTTAGTCTTGTTGCTACAGTGGAACCTCTCTTATAAGACCCCCTCCCATATAAGACCTACTTCTCTGAGACATTGCCCTTCTTTGTAAGTATTAAAATTACCTCCCTTAAGACCCCTCTCTATTAAGACCTCATTTTGGGTGATTTTTGAAGGTCTTATAAGGGAGGTTCCACTGTGTATGACTTATCAATAATATTCATGTGTTGTTTATATTTGATGAACCGATACTCAATTGTTGGGTTTTTCCAAACATTTTCTGACAAAAGTTTTAATTTTATCCAAGCCAGTAAAAAAAAAAGAAATGATTATGAAAGCTTCTTGCGTTCACTAGTTTTTATACACTCCTTAACAGTCCTTAAAATGCTGCTTGAAGAAATTTGTCTGGGGCAGTGGGTGGATGCCTCGTGCCTCCATACGGGGAGCTGGATAACCCCGCCCTCTCCACGAGTCTCTCCCCGAGGGGATACCAGGTGGTCTTTCGTAAAAATAGTTCCCCCACCTTCTGGAAGTTCTGTGCTTGTAACTTCCTCTAATCTGCCACTCTCTTTGACTCCGCCTTTTCCCTTTGCTTTGTATAATCTACTAGGGGAAGACGGGGTAAAAAGCGCATGGGCGGGTAAGAAACCCACCCCAATTATCTCATGAAATAAAGAAAATTTCAGCCAAATTTGCCCATGAGACGAATGCTAGACATTAACGCTCGTCTCATGGGCAAAATGAGACTGAAATTTGCTTCATTTCATGAGATAATTGGGGTGGGCTTCTTACTCGCCCATGTGCTTTTTACCCCGTCTTCCCCTATCTTTCTGACTTATTGGCCCATTCTCCAGCCTTTTTTCAAAAAAATCTTCCAAATAATTTTCTTCTTTGAGCTCTGAAATCGGAATGTGTCGGCTGTACGCAGTGAAAACTGAAAACCGGACACCTACGTACCTTACCCATTATGGCCATATGGCCTGGGAACGTAGAAGAAGAAGAAATTTGTCAAAGTTTGTTCAAAGGGGAATGGGTGGGGTGGGTGTAGTGTATTTTTTTCCTTTTCAATGATTTCCCAAACTTTACAAATGATTTTGAAGCAATTCCACAAAAACCTTTTATCAAGCCTTCATGGGGGCTGGGATGGATCTTGAATTGGATGGGACCAGTCAGACCGTTTGCATGCTGATCTCAGCTATAGATCAAAGATCTACTGCAGGCACGTTCAATGTCACACTGAATCTGCACTTAAGATTTGATTTTGACTCTCACAAAGAAGATGTATACCCATCTCCATTTCTCGGTTCTTTCCGCTTTTTCAGTCTTACTGCAGATTAAGCACTTTAACTTCTATCGTTTAACTTATATCATTTTCTATATTTAGCGTTAATTCATTCTTTACTGGCCGATTGCTTCCCTTTACAACCGTTCAATACTGTCGTACGCTATAGCGTACACAGCGTTTAAACCATTCACAATTCACAACCCCGCGAAGCCTGGCAACCCAAACTGGTATAGAAGTGTTCCTCTACGGTCCCTTAATAGTTTTCAACCAATGAAATCACTTTCCGTCTATTTTTAGTACCGCAATGAATGAAAACGAATCACTACCCCTCTCTTCGTCTTCTTTGTCATGCTTTTTTAAAACTCTGCTAATAATAAAAACATTACTTTGGAATTATAACATATGCTAGCTTTTATTATTATAAACAATACCGCAAATTTTCATAACTGTGCGGTTAAGCATTATGTTTTAAATATTTTGTATGTAATGATGCAAACCCGCCTAGTATGGAATGCTTGTGTACGTCAGGTACGCTATAGCGTATGATAGTAAAGAGAGAGTTAATTTTCATCCATTTACACAATTAAAAACATACATGTACATTGAATAATAATAGAAGATAACAGGCAAAATGGAAAGAAAGCAATGAACCAAGACTGTGACAATGGTGCCACGGCTGTTCTACATATCAAATATTGGCCTTTATTATTACTGTGAGTAATTATTCAACGCAGATAATTAGCTCCAAATGTTGATCAAATACAGCTTAACTCACTCGGGACGAATGAGCCAGATGCGGCTCATGGCTCACACAACCGCTTAGGATGAATGAGCCCGATCCGGCTCGTAAGTGTTTTCAAGAGGTTTTGATTTATGGCGTGTAACCAGCTTTCAAGTTCAACGTCATACCCTACTTTCAGCTTGCTTTGACCTTGCGTCTCTTGAAATCAACCAATCATTGCAGAGTTTACTTTCACCTTTGGTTGTAGAGGGGGGGGGGGGTCAAAGCTAGGATTGTGAAATGTTCCTTCTTTCTATGTGTTGCATGTTTTCGTCAATAGGAGACAAACGACGAAGGTATGGAATCTGATATTTTACGATCGTTTAGTGCATGGTGTTAGTCTGAAAATATCAGTCCATAATTTCCCATAACTTTTTTTGTGGTGGTGTGATTTCGAACCTATTCAAACTGCCCGTCCTGAACAGTTGTTGTTTGTTTTTGAAACAACTGGCCAGTGCCGAGTGAGTTAATTTTTGCTAAGAAAGGCAAGTCTGACAATGCGGGGAGAGCCGAGAAATTGAAGGGGATGTGTTGATCTGCACCTTTACCTATACTTGACTCCACATTTGTATAGCTGACCTGACGATATTCATTTACCATGAAAAAAAAGTGTATTTGTTCTCACTTGATTCATGTGCCACAAAAAGAAAGGATTTGTACTTTTGTCTTCACACGATTCGTTTGCCACAAAAAAATTTACATTTGATTTATTTGCCACAAAAAAGAAAAGGCGTGTATTCTTCCTCGTTATATGTGACAAGCGCCTCATTGTGCCGCAAAAGAGGTCGTTTTGAAACGGCCAAGTTACCTAGTTTCATGTGGTTTATGTTTAAATAGACTACTTTTTTCATATGTTGTTCCAATACAGTAATTAGACCAGTTTTTCATAGATTGTGCAGATACAGTAATTAGACTTGTTTTTGTTATATATTGTTCCGATACAATAATTATACTAGATTTTCATATATTATGCCGATACAATAATCAGAACATTTTTATTTTTAATATATTGTGATGATACAGTGATATTGATATCTGCATTTTCCTTTAAAACCCTTTCGCCGCCAGACATTTTTCAGCCAAAAATACCATTAAACTTAACTGGGTAGAGAAAAAAAAAAAAATCTGCAATATTAGGAATTCCTCTGTGATGTATGTATAACATTAGGCCTATCCTTACCTCCCAAAGTTAAGAAAATAGGGTCTTCCGATAACAGGCCCTGATTTGATGCCTTTTACTGACATGGGTGTTGAATCATTGTGGTGCAAAAATGCGACATTGGCAGCGGAAGAGTTTTAAGTGATCATATGGAAACTTTCTTTTAAGACAAAACCGTTTTTTGTTTTTGAATTGCACAAGATCATTTGTGTGTGTGCGTGTGCGTACGCTAATCAGTGTGCAAGCTTGCTAAGAAGCGTAAGTGTGCAAGCATGTTAGATGTTAAAAAGAGAACGAGGAAAGACATGCTCCACAAAATTGTTATTCAGTAATCTTTGAAGTCATTTTCCCCCTTTTTTTTAAAATGTTCCCTCCCTCAACCGGGTTGAACATATGAGTATTTCCTTTTCTTGTTTGTTGGAGTGAAAATATATATTTTATTTTTATTTTTTAGCTGTTTTGAAAATATTTTGACACTCGGGTAGAAAAAGACCTTTTTCAGTTTCTTTCTTTCGTTCCTTCTTATATTCATATCCGTTTATCTATTCATTCGATTAATTTTATTTATTAATACAGTCAAACCTGTATTTCAAGACTTCCAAAAAGCCAGGAAAAATCGGTCTTAAATTGGTGGGGTCTTATAGTGGAGGTTTTTGCAGTAAGATAGAACATCCGTCCCCCCCCCCCCCCAAAAGGGGTCTTAAATGAGATAAGTTCTTTCTTTTTTTTCATTCTCCATACACTTTACTAGTACTAGAAAACAGAACAGTCAACTGTTGAGGCTTCAAAGATAGGGTTAAGATCAGCCTAGGATTATTTTCATAAAACTAAAAAAAACAACCACCAAGACTTTGAGTTTGAGGGTTGTAAACATGACGGGGGGGTGTCTACAGTACAAGATTGCCAATGTATTATCTTGATTATGGCGTCAAAGATAGGGTTAAGATCAGCCTAGGATTGTTTTAATTAAACTATAATATAAAAAACCCACCAAGACTTTCAGATTGAGGGTTGTAAACATGACGGGGGTGTCTACAGTACAAGATTGCCAATGTATCACCTTGATTGAGGCGTCAAAGATAGGGTTAAGATCAGCCTAGGATTATTTTAATTAAACTATAAAATAAAATAAAAACACCAAGACTTTGAGATTGAGGGTTGTAAACATGACAGGGCGTGTCTACAGTACAAGATTGCCAATGTATCACCTTGATTGAGGCGTCAAAGATAGGGTTAAGATCAGCCTAGGATTATTTTAATTAAACTATAAAATAAAATAAAAACACCAAGACTTTGAGATTGAGGGTTGTAAACATGACGGGGGGTGTCTACAGTACAAGATTGCCAGTGTATTATCTTGATTGAGGCGTCCCTTCACTCATGGTATATAACGCATGTTGGCTCATACTTTTCCATGGATCTTTTTGTTTGCTGCCCATGGGTTTTACTTGGTGTCCCTATACTTTAATCATAATAATAATTGATAGCATTTCTATAGCGCCTTTCTATGATTATTTTACACTCAAGGCGCTTCCATTCACTGATACACCCGCAGTCACACAAGACATTATTACCCAATCATTCACCCAGGTACAAGATCAAGAAGGAAACATTTACAAACCGAATGAGCTTTGAAAGTAGTGAGTCTCTGAGTTTAGCTTTGAAAGTACAGATAGTTGGTTCATGGCGGAGATCGACTGGGAGGGAATTCCAAACAGCAGGGGCACTGAAACTGAAACTGCGGTCACCAAATGATTTTAGATTTGTTTTTGGAACTTTCAGAAGTTTTGTGTTTGAGGACCTGAGTGAGCGGGAAGGAGTGTAGGTGTGAAGAGCTCTGGAGAGGTAAGGCGGATGGGTCTGTTCAAAGTGACGGAAGGATAGGACAGCCAGCTTATACTGAAGACGGAACTGCACAGGGAGCCAATGGAGCTCCTTCAGAAGTGGCGTGACGTGATCACGCTTGCTAAGATATTGAATTGTTCATCGATGTAAATTGCATGGTGCTTGTAATAATGTAATTTTTTTTAAATTTGCCATTTTTGGGGTCTATGCCCAACCATAACGAGATTAATTTTTAGACTTTGGTGATATTTTGGTTTCAATGTATATTTTGCCTATACCTTGCCCTTTTAGCGATCAGACAGCGTTTATCTTGACGTTTCATACAAATGCAGAGTTTGAAGTCCCAGCATACGTGAGTGATAGTAATGAAGTATGCATTATTGTATGTGTTTATCCTCCCGGGGGGATACCGGGGGGGGGGGGGGGGGTCTTTTGTATAAATAGTTCCCCCACCTTCTGGAAGTTCTGTGCTTGTAACTTCCTCTCATCTATCACTCTCTTTTGACTTTGCCTTTTCCCTTTGCTTACTGTCATCTACTATCTTTCTGCCTTTCCGGTCCATTCTCCTGCCTTTTTTCACGAAACATTTTCAAAAAGATTTCCTCCAGCCGAAGTCGGACTTGCAGCGGGCCTAACTATATCTTAGGCGCACAACGGCAGCATGACGCATCTGCGCTCATAATTGACAGGGTACTGTCTGAGCGATTGAAGAACAAGAAGTAGTGTGTGTTTATGTGTGTGCATGTTGTGTGTGTTTGTTGTTGTTAGCTTACCCTGGCTAAAAGACTCCAGGGATCGATCATCCCAACAGCAGAATCACTTTAATACTATGGTACAAGTGCATCAGCTACGAATGAGAACATTACGTGTGCGACCGTTTTTTGATTACCCTGCCACGTGGACAGCTGTCTTCGGGGGATTTTGGATTCATGATGTTATGCTAGTAGCTTGTCATGGCTAAAGACAATCCCTGCATAACTATGCGTAGCATAACATCATTTTGATGTAGCCTTGGTGTTCTAGCTAGCTATGTCAATTGGTCTGACACAGCCTTAAGCCAAGGCAAAGTTATGTGTGTGAGCAGTGTGGTTTGTGTGTGTGTTCATGTGTCTGTGCGCACATGCAAAGAGATTTGTCTGTGTGCGTGCGTGGGTGCATATGTGTGTGTTCATGTGTCTGTGCGCGCTTGCAAAGAGATTTGTCTGTGTTTGTGCGTGTGGGTGCGTATGTGTGTGTGTTCATGTGTCTGTGTGCGCTTGCAAAGACATTTGGCCGTGTGTCTGTGTTTGTGTGCGTGTGTGTGTGCATGCATGGGTGCGTATGTGTGTGTGTGTGTGCGAATTATTTGAAAAATTCCTCAGAAAAAAAAATGAAGGGTTATAATACAAAATCAATAGTCCCTGAAGTCTGGGTAAACCCCCCCTCCCCCTTTTGTGCCCAGTCTCAACCGTTCCCAATCTAAGCGTGATACATCACACCAGTATTGTTGGTTTATGTGAATGTTTATTATTCATACATTGCCATGCGAATGCTTGCCATTCATCAACCTATGATTATCCCCCCCCCCTCCCCCTTTTGTGCCCAGTCTCAACCGTTCCCAATCTAAGCGTGATACATCACACCAGTATTGTTGGTTTGTGTGAATGTTATTATTCATACAACATTGCCATGCGAATGTTTTCCATTCATCAACCTAATGATTATCCCCCCCTGTTTTTCCCTCTGATTATAACATATGATAATTATCCACGGTACTATGTTTTTATATGTATATATATTTTTGAGGGGGGTCGTTATTTGTTAAAGAACAATTGTGAACTGTATTGTTTTTTTCATTATCATGTGGTTACTATATACATGTATATTATTTTCTGTCTTGCTTTAATTAGTTTACTTTTTGTTGTTGTTTAGTTTACCCGTAACCCCTTGACTGCCAGAGAACACCCCCCCGTGGGTCTTTTGCATAAATAGTTCCCACACCTTCTGTAAGTTCTGTGCTTGTAACTTCCTCTAATCTGTCACTCTCTTTGACTCTGCCTTTTTCCCTTTGCTTACTGCCATCTACTATCTTGCTGCCTTACCGGTCCATTCTCCTGCCTTTAAAACCCCCAAAAACTTTCAAAAACATTTCCTCCAGCCGAAGTTGGACTTGCAGGGCCTACCTATTTTTTAGTTAGGCGCATAACGGCAGCATGACGCATCTGTGCTCATAATTGACAGGAAAGTGTCGGAGCGATCGAAGAAGAACTGCCAGAGAAAATTAAAGAAAAAATCATTGTACAAATCATGGCATGAAAAGAACAACTGATAAGAGAGCCAATCTGGCAAAATGGTCTGGGGATATAACTCTCTTGACTGTGTTAGAGCAAAAACCAGCATATCGGTTATTCCTCTTCATGCGATGACGTCGTCAGTGATGTCATCAAGTCAGTACGATATGGCAGTCAAGGTGTTAATGTTAATGCATTGTGGACCTTATTTTACTTTAGTTTACTATGGAAAAACGTTCATTCAGGGGAGAGAAAATTCATGTTTTTTTCATGTATAAGATAATAGCACGCGTCATGTTTAAATAAATAATTTTTATTAACTTTTTACTGTTATGTTACTTATTGATAACAATTTACAAGAATAGTGTGTTTTATTGATATACACTTATACATTTTTTTGCATGTAATCGAGTTTTATTTTCCAATTTTAATGAACATCATGTTTATGTTTTATATGATTTGTAAGCATGGGACTTACTTTCATATTTTGGGAGTTTGAATGGGTTTTATGTTTTATGTGAATTGTAAGCATGCATTGGACTTGATATTTTTGGAGTTGAATGGGTTTTATGTTTTATGTGAATTGTAAGGATGGAACTTTGATATTTTTGGAGTTTGAATAGGTTTTATGTTTTATGTGAATTGTAAGGATGGGACTTTGATATTTTTGGAATTTGAATACATGTGTAGGTTTTATGTTTTATGTGAACTGTAAGCATGGGACCTACTTTGATATTTTTGGAGTTTGAATGGGTTTTATGTGAATTGTGAGCATGGGACCTACTTTGATATTTTTGGAGTTTGAATGGGTTTTATGTGAATTTTTAGCATGGGAATTACTTTGATATTTTTGGAGTTTGAATGGGTTTTATGTTTTATGTGAATTGTAAGCATGGGACTTACTTTGATATTTTTTTAGTTTGAATGGGTTTTATGTGAATTGTAAGCATGGGACTTACTTTGATATTTTTTTAGTTTGAATGGGTTTATGTTTTATGTGAATTGTAAGCATGGGACTTGCTTTGATATTTTTTTAGTTTGAATGGGCTTTTTTTGTGTTTGAATTTCTTTTGTGTTTTATTGATATATACTTTTACAACTTCTGCATATAATCAAGTTTTAATTTTTGCATTTGTAATAACATGTTTATGTTTTATATGATTTGCAAGCATGGGACTTACTTTGATATTGTATCTTTGGAGTTTGAATGGGCTTTTTCTTGTTTTTGAATTTCTTGATATTTTTCTGCGAGTCTGATTAAAAATGGGATGAATCTTGAAATATTTTGTTGAATGCTCTGCTGTGATTTCAATGGCTGCATGCCATAAAAAAAATGGACTATAAGACGCACCTGTATATAAGCCACATCCCTTAAATTGACAAAATATCAGGTATTTATTCACATATAAGCTGCACCAGTTTATAAGCCACAGAGAAAATTGTATGTGCACAAACCAACACACATATAGAAATGTTCCTATCAGAACATGAGTATTTAATGTTCTCAGACACTTTAAGCTTGAGATCTGAATCTATTGATTACCAAAGTTAGATTTGAGTCTAAAGAAGCTCAAAATAGGCTGAAGAATGTGGCCTGAAACAGATTTAATCATACTAACTGTGGAATGGAGAAAAAAACTCCACAGATAAGCCGCATCAGTCTATAAGCCGCATGGGCCAAAGTTGAGGAAAAATGTAGCGGCTTATAGTCCGCATTTTACGGTATACTGCAAGAGTTGATTGGTGTATAAAATGGTAAAGTATCCAATTGCAACATGGTACACCCTAAATGCATGGGTGTAACTACACAAAATGAAAATAATAAAAATGAAAGGCCGGGGTCTACAGATAATGTCCCCCTGCAGCTGAAGAAATAAATGATTTATTATTATTCAGAAAACTTATTTAGCGCATTACCTTAAAGCTCAATGCGCTTTACCAAATCACTAGGAAGTTAACAAGCGAATAAACAGGCATATGACACACACACACTCACGCACGCAAGCGAACATAATGCAGAATACGTACACATTATAAACATACCATTGAATCAAGCAAATCGAAGGTGAAAATGTACAGACACTCAACATACATTCAGGAAAGCAAAAATAAAAATTATAACATTATTAGGGGCGGAGAGAAAAAGTACACAGTCACATGTGCATTTGAGGTATTTTAGTTTGCTTTTTCCCCACAATTTATACATTTTGCTTATTTTAAAGTGTTTGAAAAATACAGTAGACACACAAAGGTCTTGTTTCACAAATTTAAAAAAAAGGAAATTCCTTTTCTGGTAAAATTAAAAAAACAGGAAATCCTTGTATACCAGGAAAAGTTGCACCCGTGTAAATGCAACCACCCCCATCCCCCTTGCACACACACGCACAAGAATATCTAGGCTTCATGCTGGAAAGCAGCTTGGTTTCAGTGAGATCAAGGTTATATTCAAACTAGACCAGATGATCCGAGTGAACATTTTTTTTTTTTTTTTTTTAAGTGACTGCAGCAGCGGTGCAGTGAATGGTTTTGGGGTCTGTTACCTGACAAATCAGGGTGTGGCTGTGAGTTGGGAGTCTTTCGTTCTTCTTCGTCGATTGCTCAGTTTCCTGTCATATGAGCACAGATGCTTCATGCTGATGTTATGCGCCTAGCTAAGAAATAGTTAGGCCACCCAGTATGTCTGTCTTCGACTGGAGAAACTCTTTGTAAGAGTTCCTAGAACAAAGGCAGGAGAATTGGACCAGTATGGCAGAAAGATAGATGACAGTAAGCAAAAGGGAAAAGGCAGAGTCAAAGAGAGTGGCAACCCCCCCGTGGGAATACCGGGAGTTTTTTATATAAATAGTTCCCCCACCTTCTGGAAGTTCTGTGCTTGTAACTTCCTCTAATCTGTCACTCTCTTTGACTCTGACTTTGGTCCTTTGCTTACTGTCATCTACTATCTGCCTTACAGGTCCATTCTCCTGCCTTTTTTCAAGAAACGCTTTCAAAAATATTTCCTCTAGCCAAAGTCGGACATGCTGGGCCTAACTATTTCTTAGGCGCATAACGGCAGCATGATGCATCTGCACTCATAATTGACAGGAAACAGCGATCGAAGAAGAAGAGAGTGGCAGATTAGAAGTTATAAGTACAGAACTTCCAGAAGGTGGGGTAACTATTTGTACAAAAGATCCTATGCTACTCAAAATGAGTGGCATTGAGCAATGTCAGTGAAGGGCCCAGAAAGTGGGACAGCAAGACAGAACGAAACCAAGATCTTTTAAAAAAGTATTACAGTGGGACCTCCCTTATAAGACCTTAAAAAATCCTCCAAAATGAGGTCTTATAAGGGAGGTAATTTTAATACTTACAAAGAAGGACAATGTCTCAGAAAAGTAGGTCTTATATGGGAGGGAGTCTTATAATGGGAGGTCTCATAAGGGAGGGGTCTTATAAGGGAGGTAATTTTAATACTTACAAAGGACAATGTCTCAGAAAAGTAGGTCTTATAATGGGAGGTCTTATGTGGGAGGGAGTCTTATAATGGGAGGTCTTATAAGGGAGGGGTCTTATAAGGGAGGTCCCACTGTACTGTCATTTTACATAATTCATAGCTAAACTTTTGCACGTTTTTCCCCCAAATAAGGCGAGTTCAATTCATTTATTCAGTGCATTAAATTGTTATTTAACACTCGCACGCGCGCACACACAAAAAGAGAAAGACATTCATGACAAGGTCGAATTGGATTACATTTTTATTTAATCTTTTTTTCCAACCATAAATTCATGAATTAATTTTTCGTAAGCAAAAGTTTACATATTGCACAATGAAAGTGGTACTTGTACAGGGATACTGGAGACTACAATTACAACTGTAGCACAATTCATACAATGAATAATGAACAACGATAACACTCCATAATAAAATCACAACTCAACATCACAGGAGCAACCATCTCGACTTGGATGAAGTATAATAGTTCTAAATAAATTTCAGCATTTAGTATAATCAAAGACACTGTAATGGGAGAGCCGGGCTGATAGGGTTACCGTTAGTGATCCCATTAACAATGGCGGCTCTATCCAAAGACTGGAATTTGAATCCACGTTTTTAAAAAAAATACCAGATTCAAATTTGAGCGCTTGGGCAAACCTTTTTCTGTTTTCTTGAAGACAAAGAAAGGTAAGGAAGCTGCAAATACGGCCAGAAAATCTATGAAACAGTAACAACCAGTGTTAGATTAGAGTCAAAGAGAGTGACAAATTAGATGAAATTACAAGCACTGAACTTCCATTTGCTTGAAATAAAACAATGTAAAACATACCAAAACCAGACTGTTCCTACTTTTCAAATAAATAATTCATTTCAACAAACTATACTACACAATCCTTTTTTTAACCGAGATCACATTTCCCCCCCAAAATCGCGAGCAAATAAGTTTTAGCTCATACAAAATTTCAAAAACAAAAACCTACACAACTTAATACAAAAGAAACCATTAATGTACAATGAAAATAAAATGTCGTCAATGCAAAACTGAAGACCCAAAGATCTTTGAAACATAAACATTATAAAACCAGTGAACCAAACCTACATGCGAGAACATGTTTTGTTTTTTAAATAATAATAAACTTTCTCTTCTTCTAACAGAGATCAGAGAGAGAAAAGTGGAAAACTCGATCACAATCAGTGATGCACTGAGGATCGAAAAGTGATGGGACAAACTGTCCTGAGACAAGAGAAATCAATAGGACAATGACCTGGCTCTTGCAGAAATCAGTAAGACGAAGCGTGCCAGTGTTGACAAAGCGTGCTGGCTCTGGCAGAAATCAGTAAGACGAAGTGTGCCAGCGTTAAAAATGTAATCAGACATTTGTCCTGACAGGGGAGAACACAATAGGACATTTTCAATTTTAATAGGTCAATGGTCTATCCGGGGTCTGAGGACATCGCTGACAATCTAATATCACTAACATGACGATGCATCAGTTAACCCTTCTGCAGTCAAAAAACCAGCAGTGGAAAAGAAAAACGTTGGCCTTTGTTTACCTTTGAAACTTAACTCTTTTATCACCACGGACGAATACGTTCGCCCACTACATCACTCTACACTCCCACCAAATGCAAAGACATTCACCGCCCAGTGGCATGCCGTGTGTTTGTCTATTTTGCAGGCATAGTAATGGAAGAAAAGTACTTTTCTCTGAAAATATTGTATTGTTGAAATACGAACAAAAGCATTGTTGAAATACGAACTTTAATCATTTATTTTATTTTTTGTTTTTTTGGATGACATGGGATGCTTCAAACATTCAGTTGGCCAACATTTTAGCTGGACAAAGATTTTTATAATAAAATCGAAATATCGCTCTTTTAACACGGTGTTGCCGATTTTATTTCGTCTTGTCTAAAATATTTGGGGTTTGAGGAGACATTGTTTCATGGTGGAGTTAATAGGTAAAAACCCTTGTCCCGTCCCATCAGGAAGCCATTCCTCTTGAGGACAACTATATAAAAAATACAAAACTGTTAAAATTTGGGGGAAAAAGAGCATCTCCACAAGCTTAAAACCCCATCTGACATTTGTTTTTTTACATTCACTTTTTTTCTGAATTAAGAGAATTCTCTGAAGATTACCACGCCTGTTTTTAGAGCTTAATCCCACATAAGTCGCTCAGAAGGTTTTGAGCAAAAAGCCCCAAATAGTCAACAACCCACAAAATATTAATTTTCTATTTAGGGCATATTTATGTCTATTTGTATGTATTCTACCAGTCCCCACAACATGACAGACAAATTTGAATGTTTTCTTTGTTTATTTGATTGTTTTCTAAATCAAGTCAATAGAAACAGAGGCAAAATTGTATCTTCTATGCCCGATTTCTGCAAATGGTCTATTTCGAATGCCAAATAATTATGAAATAAAAACTAAACAAGATAACTCAATTCGGTTTTCTGTGTATTAACAAAGAATCTTTGTTCCACCATGACGACGACGAAAATGGAGTTTTACGTCCTCTTGGTCTGAATCAGACACATATGGGACATTTGTAAATACAAATATGGTGGGAACGATACTGGAGGCAATGCCCGGAGGCAGTACAAAACCAGTAAAGTCCCGATTTAAAAAAATTTATACAGATAGGTGTAGCGGTAACCACGCCTCGGTTAAACCTCATCGGCTATGGCACCACTACAAGTATTTAATAATGAATTGAATTAATGTTCCACCATGAAAAAATAAAATCTCAATTTATGCCAAAATTCCATTATGTCTGGTTTTCCCATGCACTGTCACTTATGTCAGTGATTTCTTCATTAACCCCTTCACTGCCGAGCCCATTTCCGGTTCTGGGGCAACTATTTGCCAAGCCATTTTAGGTTAAGTCTATCGCAAAAATTTCTGAATAAAAGTCCATATACCCTATACTTTTCTGAACGGGAATTGAATATACTATCCTTTGAGAACACTTTCACATGCATTCGAACATACTGCGAAAAGCATATGGATAAAAAAAGGGTAACTCTTAGAATAACCCTATGACGGATATTTCCGTGACGGGGCAGTTTATAGGTTACCGGAAGTTGACGGAAATATCCGTGACGGGGCAGTGAAGAGGTTAAAGCAACACATGCGCATTAAAAAACATATAGTTACCCCCTCTCATGTCTGTTGAGATCTAATGGACGACCAAGAACGTCAACAAATACCACTAGCTTTGTTGCGAGAGAGAGAGAGAGAGAGAGAGAGAGAGAGAGAGAGAGAGAGAGAGAGAGAGTGTGTTGATGCTTTGTTCAACTGATTGTATTTTATATTGTGTTTTTTGGGTGGGGTGAGTGGTGGTGATGGTAACGGGGGGGGGGTGTGTGTGTGTGTGTGTGTGTGTGTGAGTGCGTGTGTGTGTGTGTGTGTGTGTGTGTATGTGTGGGTGGGGTGTGTATGTGTATGCCTATTTGCATGTGCGTGAGCGATTATTTCGTTTTGTTGTTGAATTTGTTGCTTTTAATTTTTTTTTGTGTTAAGCGCATAGAGCTCCACATTGGTGGAGGAATGCGCTATATAAATGATTCACTATTATTATTATTAAATAATGCATTATTTTTGCATAAAAGACAATTTCTATCGCACACACAGGGTTGTCTAACATGGAGGAAACAAATAAAGCACAAAAAGCCTCAATTTTATTATTTTTGTTCAAAAACTGCGCGTTGAGTATTGAAACTATGTGTACGCTTTGTGTGTGTAAAACAGTTTTGAATGTTTCACTGTGTGCTCAAACGAAACGGCGGATGATTTTCAACTGTTTCAAAGGAATGTACAACTTTTCTTTGGTTGTTAATGTCAAACAGAGCAAGGAAACAATTTATGTGGGTTTTGTCCCAAAAAAACACGCCTTTCTTCCCAATCAAACCTGAACCCTTTCACCGCCAATGTCGCATTTTTGCACCACAGTGATTTAACACCCATGTCACTAAAAGGCATCAAATCAGGGTCTGTTATCCAAAGATCCTATTCTCTTAACACCTTGACTGCCACCAAAGTATTACGTACTGACCTGATGACATCACTGATGATGTCATCAGATGAAGAGGAATAACCCTGATATGCTGGCTTTTGCTCTAACATAATCAAGAGAGTGATATCCCCAGACCATTTTCTCAGTTGGCTCTATCAGTTTTTTTTCATGGCATGATTTGCCCAATGATTTTTTCTTTAATCTTAACTGGCAGTCAAGGGGTTAATTTTGGGAGGTAAGGATAGGCCTTACTTAAACATTTCACAGAAGAATCCTCAATATTACAGATTTTTTTTCTCTACCCAGGTAAGTTTAATTATAAAAAAATTGCTGAAAAATGGCTGGCGGCGAAAGGGTTCAAATATGCAGCACTTAACACACACACACAGTTCATTATGAATATGAGCTACATTTACCTCAAGATTTCAATTTTCCCACAAGTATCAGAGTTATGTTACAAACAAACCAACCAATTTAACCCTTTCACCACCAACGTCACATTTTAGCACCACAATGATTTAATACCTATGTCACTAAAAGGCATCAAATTGGGGTCTATTATCCCCAAACCCTATTGTATTAGTTTTGGGAAGTAAGGATAGACCTTATTTTATATATGTCACAGAAGAATCCACAATACTGCAGATGGATTTTGTTCTGGTAAATTTAATGGACATTTTTGGTTCAAATATGGCTGGCGGTGAAAGGGTTAAAGCTCAAGAAACGAAAGCAGACAGAAATGAAACATGTAGCCAGTAGAAGTAGATCACTGAATAAGTTAGATTTTATTGCTAAGACTTGAGCATAGTATATTGCTGAACTCACTCACGCCCAGCATAATAAGCACACACACACACGCGTGCACAAACACACACTCTCTCTCTCACATGCATGCACAGTTAAATAACACAGAACTACACATTACATACAAATAAAGACACACACACTGTCATGATAAGCTAAGTGCAACAGATGCAAATACAGTGAAAGCTCCTTTATAAGACCTACAATAATCATCCAAAATGAGGTCTTATAAGGGAGGGGTCTTAAAGGGAGGTAATTTTAATACTTACAAAGAAGGGCAATGTCTCAGAGAAGTAGGTCTTATGTGGGAGGGAGTCTTATAATGGGAGGTCTTATAAGGGAGGTAGTTTTGATACTTACAAAGAAGGGCAATGTCTCAGAGAAGAAGGTCTTATGTGGGAGGGAGTCTTATAATGGGAGAGGTCTTATAAGGGAGGTAAGTTTAACACTTACAAAGAAGGGCAATGTCTCAGAAAAGTAGGTCTTATGTGGGAGCGACTTATAATGGGAGGTCTTATGTGGAGGGAGTCTTATAATGGGAGGTCTTAAGTGGGAGGGAGTCTTATAATGGGAGGTCTTATAAGGGAGGTTGTACTGTACATGTATCATATTTTACGGACTACAAGGCTCACCCCCCAAATTTTACACAAAATTCAGATTCCGTTATTATAGTTTCTTACTATATTATGTCACATTATAAGGCGCAGGGGTCTCAGTCTAGGAAAAAAAAGTAACCCTTCTGTAGTCACAAAACCAGCAGCATGCGCATTTGAAAATATAGTTTGGTAAAGGTAAAGATGTGCCACCCCCCCCCCTGCAGTTCTCGGTTAATTGTATTTTTCCGTTTTTGCCTTTCTTACCATACATAAAGCTGTATTTTAGGAACATTTTCAGCTAATTCTCTTTTTGGAATACTCACCCTAACCCTACCCCCCACTATGTACTGCAGTACACCGCGATTTGTCACAGTTGTGGTTCCTTGCATTTTTCCGTCTTATAGGGTGGGGGGTAGGGTTAGGGTTAGGGCTAGGGTTAGGGATAGGGTTAGTATTCCAAAAAGGTTATTAGCTAAAAAGGTTCCTAAAATACAGCTTTATGTATGGTAAGAAAGGCAAAAACGGAAAAATACAATTAACCGAGAAATGTAGGGGGGTGGCACATCTTGACCTTTACCTATAGTTTACCCCCCCCCCCCCCCCCCCCCTTACGTTGGTTGAGATCCAATGGACAAGAACGTACAAAAATACTTGCCAAAAGCCTTATAGTCCGTAAAATATGGTATCTCTTCAGGACAAAATATCAAAGTGTTTCACGATGAAACTGATCAGGAAAGCCATACAAAAGCACCCACTGAGTCCCAGAAACTGTCAACCCAAACACAATACAGTTAACCCACCTTCTGGAAGTTCTGAGCTTCTTACTTCCTCTAATCTAATCTTTGACTCTTGCCTTTTCCTTTTGCTTACTGTTATCTACCATCTTTCTGCCTTGCCGGTCCATTCTCTTGCCTTTTGTTTTAGAAACTCTTACAAAGGTTTTCTCCAGCTGGAGATGGACATGCTGGGCCTAACTATTTCTTAGGCGCATAACAGCAGCATGACGCATCTGCGCTCATATGACAGGAAACTGAGCTATTGACGAAGAAGAAGGAAAAGAATCTTCAAACTATGAACCATCATACATTTTCTACTAAACTTGTGTACTTTTTTTACCCCTCTTTAAAGACCCCCCACGTCACGTGTCACATTCCCTCTTATGCTAGGAAGATTTCTTAAGATTTCTTCTTACCAGCTATAAGAGGGAAAACACGTGAAAACCATGATTTTGACACGTGACGTGGTGGGTCTTTAACAAATCCATCCTCTGTTAACCCCTTGACTGCCATATAACGTATCACATACTGACTTGATAACATCACTGATGACATCAGATGAAGAGGAATAACTCTGATAATGCTGGTTTTTGCTCTAACACAGTCAAGAGAGT
Source organism: Phymorhynchus buccinoides (assembly GCA_017654935.2). Classification (NCBI taxonomy): domain Eukaryota; kingdom Metazoa; phylum Mollusca; class Gastropoda; order Neogastropoda; family Raphitomidae; genus Phymorhynchus; species Phymorhynchus buccinoides. Next base: position 35,219,809 of record CM065704.1, read on the forward strand.
TATATCCCCAGACCATTTTGCCAGATTGGCTCTATCAGTTGTCTTTTTTCATGTCATGATTTGTCCAATGATTCTTTCTTTAACCCTTTCACCGCCAACGTCGCATTTTTGCACCACAATCATTTAACACCCATGTCACTAAAAGGCATCAAATCAGGGTCTGTTATCCAAAGACCCCGTTCACTTAAATTTGGGAGCTAAGGATAGGCCTTACTTTAAATATGTCACACAGGAATCCCCAATATTACAGACAGATTTTTTTCTCTACCCAGGTAAGTTTAATGGACATTTTTGGCTGAAAAATGGCTGGCGGTGAAAGGGTTAATGTTTTGTTTTGATTTCAGAGAAATGTATCAGAATAGCATTTTCGAGGTGAGGGCAGCATACAGCTTCTTATTTCGCCTTTGTGAATGAATATTAAAAACGGAATACCAGTAATTTCTTTGAAAGTAATGCTGGGTACAATACTGTATAACATGGTTAACTAAACAAACAAACAAAAACTACAAAGCACTTCAGTAGTGAAAGCTTCGGAGGTCAAACTTTTATAGAAGTGAAAAAACCCCCAAAAAAACCAATGTACCGGGTACAAAAAAAGAACAATTTAGATAATTCATCAAAAAAAATCCAACGGTTATAGTTATACATACAGTACTTTACAATTTGTTCAATCACACCGATTTCTTCAACCAATCACTAACAAGCTGATTCATCGTCACATCAACATCAAACACAGACAAATATTGTGGAAATCGGACACATCAGAAACTCATACTCTAATAAAACATTTTTTTCTGACACAAATCTGTCATTTTTACAAATGATGATAATAAAGAGCACATGGTAAAAGAGAGGACAGATATTTTTCCATATATTTTATTTTATTATCAAACCAATGTTCACTCTTCCCAATCACCTGTAAACAGTGATAATAGATCGCAATAAAAGGTGAAGAACGAAGCAACGTCCAGTTAATTTAATAATTTCAGTGGTTCAAACTGTTAAAAAAGCCTTAAAGGTGGACCCAGATGGATGAGTTTTTGCAAGAAACATGTCAAGGTCACCAGAAAGACAGCCTTTTCAAGGATCGGACCACTCACTTTGCTCTGGTTTCCTAGAAATTAAACTGTAAAAACGACGATTCCTCCTTAGCGGAGATGCCGGAGAGAGTAGTCATTTTGGATGGGGTGGGTGGAGGTCCCTCATTATGGTTGAAACATTTTCTTTTTTTGTAGTGCAGTAAAGAAAAAAAAAGAAAAGAAAAAAAAGAGCTATTCTCTTTGTTGTGAGCAAAACTCCTTTAGATAAACTAATACAATTTTGTTTTAAATAAATAAAAAGGCTTGTATTGCGAAAATTTTGTGCAAACGATTTGGTCTAAACGCAGGCGGCCATTAGAAAAGAGATGACAAATGCTTTCTCTTTGGGTGAAAGAATTTGACTTCCAGCACCTCCACCAAGGAGGAATCGACGATTTGACGGCTTGATTTCTGGGAAACCAGAGCAAAGTGAGTATTGCAATCTCTGTAAAGGGTGTTTTCCTGGTGATCTGGACGTGTTTCTTACAAAAACTCATCCGTCAGGGTGCCCCTTTAACACTTCAGAAACTCGGCTGAACTGATACAATCATATATTAACACAGATATATGCATGATATGCACACGCACTTGCGTGCACATACCACACACACACTCTCTCTCTTTTCCTCCCCAACGTCAAGTCATGAATCCAATGCATTTTCATACTAAAAATGAAAACAAACTAACTAGAGTACTGAAAGGTCCGCGCATTAGTTGGGTACCCGCGTACCCACCCACCCCTTGAAATCATAAAGAAATCATGTCATGCTTACGTCATTTTGAGGGGCACGCAAACCCCCCTTGGTACTCTAGCGATAAAACATACAGTTTTGTTTGTAAACGTACTTCGAATTTGTCACAATACGCAATTGTATCGAACACTTCGTGCTTCAACCTCCAGCTACACGACAGTCTTACAGACCATGCATCCTATTGGTCATTCAAGCCAACAACCGTAACCCCCGAGTAAAACCTAATTGTTCGTGTAGCAAACAACAGGGAGCAACAAATTTATACACACGGAAGTATACATTACCCATGTGTTTTGCACACGTACAGATGTGCACACACACACACACTCACTCACTCGCGCACACACACACACACACACGCATGCACGCACACTCACTCACTCACACACACTCTCACACATACACTCACTCACTCACTCTCACACAAACACAAACACACACACACACACACACACTCACACTCACACACTTCTCTTTCCTTCTTCCAAGACAAACTGATGACAGACAAGACCTGCTCATCGACATAATGAAATGATGCACTACCGGTAATTGTTATGGCTCAATATATCTCTGACGGCAGACAGCATGCTCACCTTCACTGCTGCCAGGTCCCCCGAAGTTGAAGTGTGGCTGCCTACATGGCGGGGTAATCAAAAACGGTCACACACGTAATATTCTCATCCCTAGCTGGTGCATTTGTACCAAAGTGTTCAAGTGCTCTGGCTGTTGGGGCTATCCCTAGTCTTTAAGTCAGGGAACAACAACTGCTGCCAGGAAAGAGGCTGGAATGACGCCGATATTCGCAAACATTAACCCCTTTGCGCTGATATTCGCAAAACATTAACCCTTCTGCACTGATGCACACAAACATTAACCCCTTTGCACCGATATGCGCAAAACATTAACCCTTCTGCACTGATGCACGCAAACATTAACCCCTTTGCACCGATATGCGCAAAACATTAACCCTTCTGCACTGATGCACGCAAACATTAACCCCTTTGCACTGACATGCGCAAAAACATTAACCCTTTCGCACCGATATGCGCAAAACATTAACCATTTTGCCCACAAACATTAACCCTTCTGCACTGATATGCGCAAAACTTTAACCCTTTTGCACCGATGCACGCAAACATTAACGCTTCTGCACTGATGCACACAAACATTAACTTTGCACCGATATGCGCAAAAACATTACCCCTCTTGCATTCACTAACCAGCGATAAAAGGTCTCTCTAGCAACAGCATTCACATTCTTTGATCATGATGATGAGATTAGCGTCCAATCGGTCAGAGACCCTTATGGACGGTGACATTCTTTTGACTCGGTAACTTTTTGAAGTTTCTACAGCTCTGTCGATATAAACACCATCTACTCGTTCCAACCACAGCAGCGTTACGTGGGTTTTCTTTAAGACCCTCCGTTGCCCAGCTCTCCCATGAGTCTCTTAACCACACTCAGGGGGAAATGCCCGGCACACGTTTGTGTTGAAATCCGACACGCGTGGAATCACGCATGACCATAGGGGTGGAATTTCTCCAGCAGAGGTTTGACATTCCGGGGTGTTGTGATTACGTACAGCGTACAACAGAGACGTTCTGTAGCGTTGTGAATGCTACCGGGGGGGGGGGGGGGGGGGGGGGGGGGGGGGTCTTTCGTACAAATAGTTCCCCCACCTTCTGGAAGAGATGTTTTCATACACATGCGTTGTCGAGGGTTCGGGACTTTCCTGGTGTTGCGCTGCCTCCGGGATCGTTCCCACCGTCTTTATATCTACTAATGTCCCGTATGTGTCTGTTCCAGACCGGAGGACGTTAAGCAGAATTTCATCATCGCGGAAGTTCTGTGCTTGTAACTTCCTCTAATCTGTCATTCTCTTTGACTCTTGCCTTTTTTCTCTTAGCTTATGGTCATCTGCTATCTTTCTATCTTACTGATCCATTCTCCTGCCTTTCTTTTTATATATACAAATTCTTACAAAGATTTCTTCAGCCGAAGTCAGACATGCTGGGCCTGACTATTTCTTAGTTAGGCGCATAACGGCAGCACGACGAATCTACGCTCATATGATAGGAAACTGTCTGAGCGAACGAAGAAGAAGAAGAAGAAGAAGGCCAGAGGTTAACCTTCAAAAGATTGCGGTTGGTTGGGCAGGACTGTGGAACTATTTGCCGCTTTTCTTGAAGTTCTCGGGTCAGCTTGGCTCCAACGGTGCCTACTGGCTAGGGCGAAAGCCACTGCAACATAAGAAAAAAAGTACACTTATGTTCATTCGTCAAAAGTATCATAAATCAGGACTTTCCTGGTACTACAGTACCTCCAGGATTGTCCCACCATCTTTTACATCTATAAATGTTAGGTTAGGTTAGGTACATTATAGTCACAGAGGCGTCTCTGTGAAATTCGGGTTGCTCCCACCTGGAGAGCGCGTCGCAGCCATTTCACCCAATTTAAAAAACAAATTTGCATGCAATTTTTTTTTAACCACATGTGCCTATTCCAGGCCGGAGGAAGATAAACAGACTTTTCTCCTTCATAAAAAAAAAAAAAGGTCTCTGAAAATATATGTCATGCTACTTATTTTAAGGTACCGTAATTTACGGCCTATTAGGCGCAACTTTTTTTTTTTACTGAACTTTGACCCCTGCGCCCAATCCGGCGCATGCGCCCTTTCTATACTCTAAACAGAAAAAAGTAAGGGGGTCGAGAGTTGAAATGAACAACTCACCATGCTCTGGTAGCTTCCACAACAAACCGACAACAGTTCACTCACATGGCATTAAAATATAGTGATATAGTTAGGCTTCCACTTCCGTCACTGGCCCTGTAATGATGTTACTTTGGCTGATCATTTCATTCTTCCTTTTTTTGATTTCTTTGGTTTCTTTGCGCCTTATCTGAATTGAAATTACGATTTTTGATAAAAAGCAGGGGGTGCGCCTTATGCGCTGTGTCGCCTTGTGGGCCGTAAATTACAGTATATAGAAGAAGGCTTAAAGCACAGAAGAACCTCCCTAGTAAGACCTTCCCTAATAAGACTCCCTCTAAAATGTGACCCCCCAAAATGTCACCGATTTATTTCTCCTTTGTATCTGGACTGCTGAGTGTCCACCTCACTATTAACCCCTTCCCTGCACAGTCCCGTGTCTACTACGATGTCCCGATGATGTCATAACCAGGCACGAGAATTAGAGAAGACAAAAAAGACTGAAAATTGGGGTCTGGAAGCAGGCATAGGAACAAGGAATACCAAAAAAAACCTGAAAAACGTGTGTGTTGGGATACAGACCCCAGAAAATGAAGCTTCTTCTGTTATTTAAGCCTTAAAAACAGTATTAGAGATAAGACTGATATATTTAGTTGATTTTGCATTCATTTATAACCAATAACTTAAGTTTTACTCACTGGGCTTCTTTTTTTTATCTCATAAATGTCCTCTTGGACCATCAAAAAAGCTGAAACTTGCCAAAAAAGACTGAAGAGGACCATCAAAAAAGCTGAAATCAGCCAAAAGACTGACAATTCCCATGCCTGCATAACTTATGATGTCATTGTAATGGAATGATGGGTTTGGGTTCAGACAAGACAGGAAAGATATCTATACCTCCAGACCATTTTCTCAGATTGAGTCTAACAGGTCTCTTTTAAACTTTTTAATAAGGAAATCGAACATTTCTCCGTTTTCCTCTGGCAGCGAAGGGGTTAAGACCTTTTGGAGGCTGATTTTTCAAGGTCTTTATAGAGAGGTTCCACTGTATACAAGAATTGGGTTTTGTGGTTTTATTATCGCATTGCCAGTTTCATTTCTTCAAGTTCAACTTTTAAATACATTATATTATTTTAAAATGCTATTAATGCATTTTGAATCGGTGAAAAAAAATCCATTTCAAAACAAAACACATTCTCATCATTAAACAGCTATTAAAGAGAAAAAAGAGATGAATTTGACCAAACTCACATCATCATACTACTTTAAGTCAATCCAAAGTTCATTTCAGATTTAAAAAAAAAAATTCTGCATTAGTGCATGCATGTGTCAAGTCAAGTCAAAATGATCTTTATTGACATGTGTGTGTGTGTGTCTGTTTGTGTGTGTGTGTGTGTGTGTGTGTGTGTGTTTGTGTGTGTGTGTGGTGTGTGTGTGGTGTGTTTGTGTGTGTGTGGTGTGCGTGTGTGTGGTAGCATAGTGAAGTGAAACCGATGATACAGAAACCCCCCTGAAAATATCGACTGTCAACTAATCAACACATTTCAAACCAAAAAAAAGTGAAGCAGAAAAGATCAATTATAAACTTGGACACATTCAATATCACAATATCGTCAGTGAAATTTAAAAAAACTTGTATCTCAATTTTGGTAGTTTTGAGAAAAATTAAGAAAAAAACTTTTAAAAATTAACCGCATTTACCACAATTGATTAACTATGATGAATATGTTGTTCAAGACATTGCGAGCTTAGTCCTGCATTTTGTTAAAATTACTTCTTTTTTTGTTTAATACTTGAAGAGAACGAAGATACAAGGTTTTCGTCCTTAACTAGATCTGAATTTGGGACTTACGAGTTTTTCTTCCATTTACACCTCATTTACCCCAGATAGAAAGTCGTTAGAGATACGAGCTTTTGGTGGAAGGTGGCGGGAAAATTAGAGAGCTGACTATGTATCTAACTCAACCCCCCAAAAAATAGAGATACAAGGTTTTTGAATTTCACCGACGATATACAAAAAAGTTTCCAAATTTCTGCTGATAATTTCACACCCATATAATAAAAACTATGACTTTAAGTCTACCATATATTTTGGACTATAAGGTGATACTTTTTCTCCAGACTGAGAGTCTCCTGTGCAAAGTTATAATACGACTAATATAGACAAACCCCTATTTTACGACCCTCTGTTAAACGACCACCTCTCATTTGAGACCGGATTTGTTGGCACGGATGCATTTTACTACGTAAACGACCTCTCTTAAACGACTTCCTCTAAAACGCGACTTACGACCGCCATTTTGTTGGTTTTTACAACCGTTGCTGTTGTCTGCATAGACTTCGAGCAAAGGGAAACAACCACGGTCAAGGGCCTGAAAGCGGAGTCGCTTCCCTTGTTGTAGAAAAGATGGCGGAAAGCGTAGGAAAAGCACGAAAACCACTGACTTTTAAAAAGAAAACCACTGACTTTGGACGAGAGTGGAGGTGATTAACAGAAGTCGGCAAAGTGAAACTGTAATATCGATTGCACAATCCTATGGAGTTGGAAAGACCCAAATCCAGTTTTAATATGTCATTGTATGTGTGCATGAAGAAGAGAGTATGAACTGTGCTGAACTTTTTCTTTCTACGGCTGCCAGTGAAAACCTCCGTCATACGACCCCTCCAATTTACGACCGATTTTTCCGGACATTTTGGAAGTCTTAAAATAGGTTTGTCTGTATAGTAATAATGTAGTAAGAAAGGATAATGAAATTTGAATTTTATGTAAAATTTTTGGGTTGTAGGAAAAGCACGAAAACCACTGACTTTGAAAAAGAAAACCACTGACTTTGGACGAGAGTGGAGGTGATTAAAAGAAGTCGGCAAAGTGAAACTGTAATATCGATTGCACAATCCTATGGAGTTGGAAAGACCCAAATCCAGTTTTAATAATGTGTGCATAAAGAAGAGAGTATGAACCGTGCTGAACTTTTTCTTTCTACGGCTGCCAGTGAAAACCTCCGTCATACGACCCCTCCAATTTACGACCGATTTTTCCAGACATTTTGGAAGTCTTAAAATAGAGGTTTGTCTGTAATAACAAAATCTGAATTTTATGCAAAATATTTTGGGGGGGGCTTATAGTCCGAAAAATATGGTATCTAAATCTTTTCCACGAGATAGTTTTCTTAGGCACCGTCACCCTTCAGGAACAGAACAGAACAGAAAGCGCCACGGGAAGGACATGTTTATCAGATACATGGGTGCAACTCCCCCAAAATGAAAAAAACCCTGAAAGGCATGGATCCAGGGCTGCCCAGCCCCCAGCAAAGAACAAGGGCAGAGCCCCATTTGGGGGGTTCAGGGGGGCAACATCCATCAAAGAAGACACCGTTGCCCTCTTTTCTTCTCTTTTTTTATTTTCCTGTTTTGAGTCTGATAAGCCTTGCCTCGTTGCGGTTGAAAACAGTCTGGCGTCACTTGAGGGAGAGAGCACTTTCCGGGCTAGAACAACCACGTTCAAAACGCCCTGAATCGTTCGTAGCAGATGTGCCAATGCCCTCTATTTTATTTTTTATTTTAATTTAATTTTGTAAAGACCCCCCATGTCACGTGTCACATTCCCTCTTATGCTAGGAAGATTTCTTAAGATTTCTTACCAGCTATAAGAGGGAAAACCCGTGAAACCCATGATTTTGACACGTGACGTGGTGGGTCTTTAAGGAAGTTCAGTTTCAGGTTTTTTTAATTTTTAAATGAGATCCTTATGGAAAGGAAACAGTTGCACCCATGCAGGTCCCATGAAGACAGAAGACTTGCGAAACAAGCCGAGGGTTGTCAGCCCAAACTGACCAACTGCCTTCTTCAGTTCTTAGGAGATAGCCAGTTTATTTGGGGCAAGCAACCCTACAAATATTCCCCAAAATAAACACCCCCAAAAAGTTTAAAAATGTAGTAACAAAAAGAGGGCAAAGGGGGAAAGCGTGTGCAATAACGACGGCAATGGGGAAAAGAGTGTGCAGTCTTTCTTCGGTTACCGTAACAAAATTGAAACCTTTGAAGTGTGAGACTATATATACATGCTAACCCTGCCATACAAGGAAAAACAACAACAATGATGATGGTAATTATAATGATGATAATATTGATGGTGACCACGACGATGATGATGATGTTGATGATGATGATGATGTTGATGATGATGTTGATGATGATGATGATGTTGATGATGATGTTGATGATGATGATGATGATGATGTTGATGATGATGATGATGATGATGATGATGTTGATGATGATGTTGATGATGATGATGTTGATGATGATGTTGATGATGATGTTGATGATGATGATGATGTTGATGATGATGATGATGATGTTGATGATGATGACGATGATGATGAAAATAACAAAATCACAGCACTACGAAATATTCCATCTCCCTTTGAACAGAGAATGACATGAAATCTAAAACTATCACGTAAAATTAAACCTTTTCAAATGTTTAAAATATAAAATAATACAACAGAAAGGAAAGAAACAAAATGCCCCCCCCCCCCACCTCCCCCCCCCCCCCCCCCCAGTAAGTTTGTTTCCATGGAAAGGGGGAAAAAAAGATATGATTGTGAACAAACTCACAGGCCCTCGTCCTATTTATAACTCAAGATACCTCCAGATTATATAGCTACAAATGAAAAAAACAAAGAAGAAAAAAGAGATAAGATACCGCCCCAAAGCAAAGTTCTTACTCAGGCATCCGTCTGTACATCCTAAATGAAAAGAATGCCATTTTAGAAGTAAAATAAACAAACAATATATCGTCAGTGAAATTAAAAAACATCGTATCTCAATTTTGGTAGTTTTGAGAAAAATGAAAAAAGACTGTTTTAAAAATAAACCGTGTTGACCATGATTGATTAACTATGATGAATATGTTGTTCAAGACATTGCGAGTTTAGTCCTGCATTTCGTCAAAATTACTTTAAATTTTTTTTTGGGGGGGACTTGAAAAAAACGAAGATACGAGGTTTCTGTCCTTAACTAGATCTGAATTTGGGACTTAAGGTTTTTCTTCCATTTTCACAACCTCATTTACCCCAGATAGAAAGTCGTTAGAGATACGAGCTTTTGGTGGAAGGCGGCGGGAAAAATTAGAAAGCTGACTATGCATCTAACTCAAAATCCCCAAAAATTGAGATACGAGTTTTTTGAATTTCACCGATGAGATGTATTTTGACATTTATGTTGCCCACAAAAAAAGGGGGATATAATATAGGAATGCTTTTCAGGCACCAAAGAAACGAATATGGGGTGAATGCATTGCATTTTGTTCAGTCGCCACAGGAAACGCACACGCGCGCGCACACACAAACACTGGCACGTGTTCAACATATAAGCTGTACATGCTGTAAACATGCGGCGCCACATTGCCCAGGTATGCTTATCATAACCACAGACAATTCAACAAATTAAAGCGAAGCCCATAGGCATAAACACGAAAACCTCTGTGATATAGATGTTTTTTTTAAAAAGCCAAGGAAATTGGTTGGTAAAATGTTCCATAACTTGCCTTCAGCAATGGCTCGAACGTGATAGTAAGAACATGAGCAATGAACATTTTTAAACACCAGCGAATGAATCTCACACAAGTTAAACTTATACCTGCGGAGAAAGTCGGATTAGAAAATAAAATATCTGCACCATTTTAAAGGGCTAACTAGAACGAACGAACGAACGAACAAACAAAATTTTATCTATAAAGGGTAATGAGGAAAAGTATAAATACTTTTTTACACCAAGCCCTGACAATATATGATGATTAAAGTAATAATAAGAATACATTTATATTACAGCAACAATAGGTCCAACACATCGTCATAGAAAGGCATCAAATCCCATAGTTTACTGGATACACAGTTGCGTGTGGGGAACACCAAAGCCTAGATACATATTTAGCGTGGAATAAACACACCCAATGATTTCTTCAAGCACGCACACACATAGTGGAATTCAGTAGGGCTTTTTTGCCATGTGTTTAGCCAGGAGACATACCATCCTGTCTCAATCTGTGACATGATTTTGTTCTCAACACACCTAATGATTTCTTCAAACACACACACACACACATACAGAGAAATTCAGTAGGGCTTTTTAGCCCTGTGTTTAGCTAGGAGACATACCATCCTGTCTGTGACATGATTTTGTTCAAAATACACCTAATGATTTCTTCAAGCACACACACACACACAAATGCAGTAGGACTTTTTAACCCTGCATTTTAATGATTTAGCCAGCATTCATATACCATCCTGTCTATGACATACATTTGTTAAAAATACACCTAATGATTTCTTAAAACAAACACACACGTACACAGAGGAATTCAGTAAGGCTTTTTGGCCCTGCGCTTAGCCAGCAGACATACTATCCTGTTTACGACAGGATTTTGTTCTCCATGCACACACACACACAGAGGAATTCAGTAAGGCTTTTTGGCCCTGCGCTTAGCCAGCAGACATACTATCCTGTTTACGACAGGATTTTGTTCTCCATGCACACACACACACAGAGGAATTCAGTAAGGCTTTTTGGCCCTGCGCTTAGCCAGCAGACATACTATCCTGTTTACGACAGGATTTTGTTCTCCATGCACACACACACACAGAGGAATTCAGTAAGGCTTTTTGGCCCTGCGCTTAGCCAGCAGACATACTATCCTGTTTACGACAGGATTTTGTTCTCCATGCACACACACACACAGAGGAATTCAGTAAGGCTTTTTGGCCCTGCGCTTAGCCAGCAGTCATACTATCCTGTTTACGACAGGATTTTGTTCTCAGATATACTGTCCTGCCTATCACAGGATTTTGTTCTCAACACATACAGAGGAATTCAGTAGGGCTTTTTGGCCCTGCGCTTAGCCAGGAAACGTACCGTTCTGGACTCTGCCCGGTCCACCACATCCCTGGCCTGCTTGTCGGAGAACTTGACCACTGTGGCTATCACCTTGGCCAGAGTCTGAAAACAACCAGTCAATGACCGCATTAACCCTCTTGACCACTGGCTATCACCTTGGCCAGAGTCTGAAAACAACCAGTCAGTGACCGCATTAACCCGCTTGACCACTGTGGCTATCACCTTGGCCAGAGTCTGAAAACAACCAGTCAGTGACCACATTAACCCTCTTGAATTCACATTTGTTACAGAAAAAACGTCTTCTAGTGTTCAGATTCTTTCACACATTTTCTATGGCTCTTTCACCGTCGATATCCGACCTAACAAAGCCTAGAAATGCATTATCTAAGCAAACATCGACGATAATTTCCAGTAGAAAGCTTCGCTAACACAAAAATCCACCACATTTAATAGGGAACTTGACTTTCTGACCGAATAAAACTTTGAAAAAAATAAATGCAACTGAAAAAGCAATATGGCGGCCAAACCGGAAAATAACCAACAAGCTTGAGCCTCGTTCTGAAGCGAAAGTAAGGCTGTTTCCATTATTAGTAACGGGAACAATGTCCGCGAAGCGTTGGTTTTGAGTACCCTTCTCTGGGCGACACAGGGCGCCTGCAGTGGCAGGGGAGAGTACTCGAGTATCTACTCTGCGACACAGTGCGTCTGCAGCGTGCTAAAGAAATTACGATGCAAATAATATAGCAGTCTTATTACATTAGATTTGACCACAAATCTTCAATACTTGATCAAGTCCTTACCTTGGTTTCTCGTCCCATCATGTATTCGTATAACACGTTCTTCAGATACTGTGGAAGAAAAAAAATCAAAGTATTAATAAATACTGTAAAATGCGGACTATAAGCCTCTACTTTTTTTGTCAACTTTGGCCCATGCAGCTTATAGAGTGATGCGGCTTATCTGCAGATGTTTTTGATTCTACATTTATTAGTATGATTAAATCTGCTTCTGGACACATTCTTCAGCCTATTTTGAGCTTCTTTGAGATTCAAAACTGGTTTGGGTAATCAATAAATTCAAATCTCATGTTTAAAGAATCTGGGGGCATTTAATACTTATGTTCTGATAAGAGAATTTCTATATTTGTGTTGGTTTGTGCGCATATAATGTTCTCTGTGGCTTATAAACTGGTGCGGCTTATATGTGAATAAAACCCTAATATTTTGTCAATTTAAGGGATGCGTGCGTCTTACAGTCTAGTTTTTACGGTAAAAATCTTTTGATATGTTAATAGCTGGAAACATAGACCGATATCTACACTCATAACATGGCTCCTGAATACAAGGCATAAAAAGAAGAGCAAATGTAACAGAATAACTCATTCGCATCGTAATGATTTTGAATTATTAAAAAAACTCACAAATCACTCCAGCCATACACACAAACAAAACATACATAAACAAAAGGAGAAATGAAAGAAGATTACAGGTTTTTACTTCAGGTTTAGACATAGGGAAGTGGTAGATCAGACTTTTTTATATATAGACTTTATATAGAAAAACTCGCTACACCGATTGGCTACCCCACAACAAACCACTACAAAAGCAAAGTTAGAGGCAAAATTGTGGTCTAAGGGAACGAAGTGAGTTTAGAAGTGACAAAAGTATTGTGTGTACACAGATTTACTTCCCTTGAAGCAAATGCATCAAATTGAGTTATCTATTAATTCTGGACATACGACTTGAATGAGCTAAGAGCAAGGATAGCTACCCTATTTTACGGACTATAAGGCGATACTGTTTTTTCCTAGACTGAGACCCCTGCGCCTTATAATGTGACTGATAATATAGTAAAAAAAACCTATTATAACAAAATCTGAATTTTGTGAAGAATTTTTGGGGGGGGGGGGGTTCGCCTTATAATCAGGTGCGCTTTGTCCGTAAAATATGGTAATTGAATAACTATATAAAAAAAAAACCCAATCAAACAAACAAGCAAAGAAATGTGGACTAAATTGTAAAATAAATAAAAAAGGGGGGGAGGGAGGGGGGAACAGAGCACAAACAATGGGTGACTAACTTGCTTTGTCTTCTAATGTTTAAAACATGTCATATGTGTGCCAAAGAAAATTGGAAGAGGAGAAATACAACCAAAAAAAAACCCACCACCACCACACACACAACAACATACAGTATTTATACGGCGCTGATTCTTGATAGAAATCAAATCAAAGCGCACACACACATGTTAGCATTCATAACGCATTCAAACAAAAACGCAATAGAAAGCGAACACACACGGATGATATAATAGAAAGAATACAGCAGAAACAGACCTAATGGCAAAAGAGAGAAGAGAAAGAGAGCAGAGCTTTAATGACGGGGGGGAACAGGTGGGTTTTGAGGTTAGCTTTGAAAGCAGAGAGGGTCGGTCGCTGACGGAGGGAGAGAGGAAGTTTGTTTCAGGAGGTCGGTCCTGAGACAGCAAAAGAGCGCCGACCAACAGTTGAAAGGGATCTGGAGAGAAAGAGGGTCAGAAGAGGTATCCCCACGTGGAGACATATGAACAATGTCACCTCAAATTCCGTGGGTTCTCTGAACAGGGTGGGGAGCACATACCAACAATGTCACCTCAAATTCTGTGGGTTCTCTGAGTAGGGTGGGGAGCACATACCAACAATGTCACCTCAAATTCTGTGGGTTCTCTGAATAGGGTGGGGAGCGCATACGAACAATGTCACCTCAAATTCTGTGGGTTCTCTAAACAGGGTGCAGAGCGCATACAAACAATGTCACCTCAAATTCTGTGGGTTCTCTGAGTAGGGTGGGGAGCACATACCAACAATGTCACCTCAAATTCTGTGGGTTCTCTGAATAGGGTGGGGAGCACATACCAACAATGTCACCTCAAATTCCGTGGGTTCTCTGAACAGGGTGGGGAGCACATACCAACAATGTCACCTCAAATTCTGTGGGTTCTCTGAGTAGGGTGGGGAGCACATACCAACAATGTCACCTCAAATTCTGTGGGTTCTCTGAATAGGGTGGGGAGCGCATACGAACAATGTCACCTCAAATTCTGTGGGTTCTCTAAACAGGGTGCAGAGCGCATACAAACAATGTCACCTCATATTCTGTGGGTTCTCTGAATAGGGTGGGGAGCACATATGAACAATGTCACCTCAAATTCAGTGGGTTCTCTGAACAGGGTGGGGAGCGCATACGAACAATGTCACCTCAAATTCTGTGGGTTCTCTAAACAGGGTGCAGAGCGCATACAAACAATGTCACCTCATATTCTGTGGGTTCTCTGAATAGGGTGGGGAGCACATATGAACAATGTCACCTCAAATTCAGTGGGTTCTCTGAACAGGGTGGGGAGCGCATACGAACAATGTCACCTCAAATTCTGTGGGTTCTCTGAACAGGGTGGGGAGCGCATACGAACAATGTCACCTCAAATTCTGTGGGTTCTCTGAACAGGGTGGGGAGCACATATGAACAATGTCACCTCAAATTCCGTGGGTTCTCTGAACAGGGTGGGGAGCGCATACGAACAATGTCACCTCAAATTCTGTGGGTTCTCTGAACAGGGTGGGGAGCACATATGAACAATGTCACCTCAAATTCTGTGGGTTCTCTGAGTAGGGTGGGGAGCACATACCAACAATGTCACCTCAAATTCTGTGGGTTCTCTGAGTAGGGTGGGGAGCACATATGAACAATGTCACCTCAAATTCTGTGGGTTCTCTGAACAGGGTGGGGAGCGCATACAAACAATGTCACCTCATATTCTGTGGGTTCTCTGAATAGGGTGGGGAGCACATATGAACAATGTCACCTCAAATTCAGTGGGTTCTCTGAACAGGGTGGGGAGCACATACGAACAATGTCACCTCAAATTCTGTGGGTTCTCTGAGTAGGGTGGGGAGCGCATACGAACAATGTCACCTCAAATTCTGTGGGTTCTCTGAGTAGGGTGGGGAGCACATACCAACAATGTCACCTCAAATTCTGTGGGTTCTCTGAGTAGGGTGGGGAGCACATACGAACAATGTCACCTCAAATTCCGTGGGTTCTCTGAACAGGGTGGGGAGCACATACGAACAATGTCACCTCAAATTCCGTGGGTTCTCTGTACAGGGTGGGGAGCACATACGAATAATGTCACCTCAAATTCTGTGGGTTCTCTGAACAGGGCAGAGTCTTCGTGCGACACCAGAGAGCCGTCAGGGCTGAGCGGAGGTGTGTCGTCATCTTTACGATGTCGCAGCCTGTGCTCCAACACATCCATCTGATGACACGCACCACAACAGAAAGAAAGGTGAATATTACCATGATCAAGACAATTAAGTCAAAGTGAATTACTTAGTTGGTTTTTTTTTAAAAGGACTTCAGTTAAAACTGAAATAAGTCAATACCTTGCAAATACATACAGTCTGCTGTCTCTTTCACACGCACGCACATACACACTGAATATCTATTTCTCTCTTTTTAATTACACACATTTCTTTCTTTTTCACACTCACATAAACACATTCTGTCAGTGTCTCTCTCTCCACATTCTAAAAAAATTGCATGCGGCTTCATAAACTATCAAAGCAATAGGAATTGTTCGGAAATAATTAAGGGGAGTAATTTCATGGTGTGTGGGAGTTATCTTGCCTAATTCAATCAGTCAAACAGGGGAAGTTACTCTACCATCAGGTAAATCCCCAGCCCTCGCTTGGTGTGTTTGAGGAGACACACAGCATGTAGAACGCAGTGTGTCATTCTAAAAATTATGTCATTTATATTTTTATGTCACATTTTGCAAGTTCTATCAGTTTGTAGCTACTGGCCACCCCTTATTTTTCTAAAAAAATGTTTGCAAGTCACTGACTCACATCCTGCGGCTTCAAGCTTGGTCGCCATGGTTTTGACTGAGTAAGTCGAGGTAATCAACTCTAATTTTCACAAAGTGCTCTCCCCTAGTTTTTTTCTCAGAAATTCGTCTATTCATAAAAACAATTGTGCTTCAGCTTTACATTTTGGTGAAAACTCTCTCTCTCTCTCTCTCTTTACACTCCCTACTCGCATACAGATTGCATGGGGCTCCTTATCCAATCAGTAAAAAATAAAAATAAATGATTTATGCCTACCCGTTGGTGAAGATCTTTCTCCCTCAGTTTGCTCTGAGCCAACTCTGCATTCACATGACGTAACTGGGCCTGCTCACACACACACACACACACACACTTATGATTTGTCATTTACAATAAGCCAATCCAAAATAACTCACTACAGCATAACACATTCCAAAGCCAAGAAATAACTTCAGTTCAAAGTCAAAATGAATCCACCTTCATCTCCTCTTTCCTCGCATCTATGGTGTCATAAATAATTTTTATGGTTGACGATGAAACAAAATCCTCCTTTGGAATCATAGCCGAGCATATAAAAATGACGCAGTGCCATTGGACATAACAGGCCAGCCACAGAGAAGCTTACAAAATTCAATCAAGGGAATCACAGAAGCTTTTCTCAGCTCCTTTCAGTTCATGCCTTTTGTTAACCCTCATCACCAGCATAAACCAATTTAAAGTGTTTTATCCATTAGGCTTACATTGTTTTATTGTGGCATACCACTTGTAAGGTCTTTTCCTATCCCTAACCACAATCAATGATAAGAATAGTTGCCGCTGTTAAAAGAAATAACTTGAAACAAATAGATCTCTGTGAAAAACTGAAAGGAGCCAGAATGAGGGGAATCCGTGTACTGTGGAATGTTCTCGCGCTACAAACTGCTTTGTTTTCACTGTGTGTGTGCGCAAAGAAAGGCTACCTAACTTGACAATCTCTCTCTGTACATTTTTAGTTTTTTTCCCAAATAGAAAAAGCGCATTTACACGCTTATGCGTAACTCTCACATCCCTGTACAAAAAACACCACCCAGACACAAACAATCACATTTTCCTTCAATAGACTTTATAGAGTAGCACAAACTGACAGAGCTTGAATTTTTTTTAATTTTTTTTTACAGTACAGACATTCACACGATATTGCGCAGACAGACAAAAAAACAGACAAGACACAAACAACGGCATTATCTTTCCTTCCATAATAAAAGGGTTTTTTCTCTCTTTTTTTGAATCACCTGGAGGTCCATATTGTTGAGCTCCAAATTCTGGTAGTCAGAGGCCAGGTCTTCAGGGTCGTAGGAACGGAGAGCGGGGAGGGGGGTGGGGGTATGGGTAGGGGCGGGGGCAGCCACCAGGGGGCAGGAGGGGTCACCACGAAGCTCCAACTGACTCTGCAGCTCTGCTGCCTCCAGCCTGCAACAACAAGCGATCATTCTCTGTGATAATAAAGACAACAAGCGATCATTCTCTGTGATAATAAAGACAACACAAAACCTGACTACATCCAGCCTGCAACAACAAGCGATCATTCTCTGTGATAATAAAGACAACAAGCGATCATTCTCTGTGATAATAAAGACAACAAGCGATCAATCTATTCTATCATCCTTACCATTCCACTACAAAGTGCATATTTGTACAAGATTAGCTTGGAAGACAGAACAAAATCAAGAGTGTCTTACTACCACAACTCCCAATCCACGTAACTTCCGGTGTAGCAGACTACTCACTTTCTTTCAAGCTAGCATGGAAGGCAGGCTTGTTATTCTGTTTCTCCAGGAATTTTTTCTCCTGCTTTCAGCTTTATGAGTGTCTTTTGTTTTCCTTTAGTTTTCTTTGTGTTGCTTTGCTACTTGGGTAAGTTCGTTCGGCCCCCCCCCCTTTTTGGTTGTAATCTTTGTGAAGATTTCGGGCCTGTTGGTCAAAAGGTGGGCGTGGCTTCTGGCTTCGGGTTTCGCGTTATGGAATCTACTCCTTCTAAAAAAGTTGTAGATTCTTCGGCGTTAGTTGGCAAACCTTCTAGTAGTTCAACTAAGGAACCTCAGCCTACTCCTCCCAGGGATGACAAGGGCCGTTTTCTAAAATCGAGTCCTTCAGAGAAGTCTTTGTCCAAGTCAAATTCTCGGTCAAGAAGTTCGAGTAGGTCTCACTCTTCGCGTTCGGTTCAAGATACAAAGCAAGTGGTGTCGGAATTGCTGGCTCATTTGCGTTCTACGGGCGAATTGTCTTCGGCCATGCCGTTCTCCTTCTCCCAAGTGGACTCGGCTGGTTTGGTCCAGCACATTTCGGTGGATGATTCTCATGTTGATTTGTTGGGTGTTTTGGACGATGACCCGGCCTTTTCGACGGTCGGTCTTCCACTCCAGGATTCGTTGTCCGTTGAAGATCTCTCACGGATGGAGCTGCAAACCGGCATCCGGGTTTTTCCCGAACAAGGTCAGTACGGCTCTTCTAGCCAAGCTAGCTCCCGTACCCCATTGGTTCCTGGCGTTCATGATACCGCACGGGCACTTCCGGTTCTGGAAGAAGAAGCTGCGAAGAAACCGGTGGTGCTGTCCGACTTGTCTTACAGAGCTATAGACAACCGGGCGGTACCCACCGATGCCACCATTACGCCTGGTGATGCCGGCCGAAAAACGGACGATGCCGCTAATGGGGGTAGCTTCCCTGGCGACGGCAGCCTCGGTGCCTTAGGCACCGGGCCGGCATCCGCACCCGGGGTTCTCCGGAGCGGACCGGCCACGGCGACATGGTCTCGCGGGTCCACCACGGGCACGGCGGCTACGGCCTCTGCCGTGGGTGGTCCCCAGGCCCAGGACCGTACGACGGCAGGCATTCAGTCCATGGGACGTTTGCCTCGGCCCGTACCGGTCACGCCCGTTACCGCTGGTATGGTTCCACCGGTTTCAGGGCAGGTTCCTCAGCGGTCCTACTCTCACCAGGAAGTTATGGACCTTTTGTCGCGTCGTTCTTCCTTGGGTCAGTCAGCTCAGCCGGCGGCGTCGGTTACGGCTTCGGATCACACGGTGGATCCTATGGAAGAGGATTTTTCTGATCCTTCTGTTTCTGGCATACAAGGGTATCTGGCGGCCTTGCAGCCTTACTGCCAGGATGTTGTCTCGGTGGAGTCCTCTCAGGTTCTGCCCCAGGATGATGCTTTCGGTACCCTTCAGTCTCGGCGTGGTCATAGACTGGTCTTGCAGTGCTCTTCGTCGATTTGTGATGCTCTCGATTTGGCCGACACACACATGTGGTCTAGAGCTAAACAGTCTAGAAGGGAACAGGAGGTGTCCCCACCTATTCCTTCTCTGTCCGGTTCATGTCCTGTGGTTCCTCAGTTCGCCCCAGTTCTTCCCATGGAGAGTGAGTTTTTGCCGATTCCAGCCTTTTCGGCTCTTTCCCAGGAGGAAATTTCTGATCTTGGTCTGTTGCTGAATGGTCCTTCCATCAGGTCGGTGTCCATCCCTGCCAAGTCTTACTTGGCTCTGGAGAAGGCTGTCTCGCAATCGTTGATGCATTGTTCCACGGCTACTTCTATGCTGCACGGTCTTCCCACTCTGTTGGGCAGGACCTCCACGGGCCGTCCTGAGGATTTTCGTCTGGCGGATGCCATTGATGAGCAGGCTTTAGGCTGCCTTCTGTCAGCCTTGCGTGATTCAGTTCAACTCACCGCTCTGGGCCTCGCTACCTTGCGTAGTAGGCTTTCGGCCTTTTTCAGGGATCAAGCTCTCCAACAGTCCTCTCTTGCCATGTTGGAGGTGGAACGTCGTGCCCTTCGTTCGGACCCAATCCCTTCCTCAGGAATTTTTGCTTCGGCAAGGGTGTCCAAAGTTAAGGAGGCGTGTTCGGGTCGTCAGTCTCTCTCTCACAATGACAGGGTCCTGGCTACTTTGCAGACCTTGGCGGCTAGGGCTAGGCCACCCTCTCGTTCTGCTTCTGTGTCTCCTGCTCGTTTCCAGCAGCGTGGTGCGTTTTCAGCCCGTCGGGCCTCTTCTTCTTCCTCTCGCTTTCGTACTCCACAGCCGTTGAGGAACTCGTTCCGTGGCTCTTCTCAGCCGTACCCTTCTCTTCGGCTCGGGGCAGGCCCTTCCAGCGCGGTGCAAATCGCTCTACTCGTTTTCAGAACTCAAAACGCTACCCTCCTTTTCAGTAGGGCCCGCGCGGCTTCGGGTGGATCCCGAGTTGGCTGTTCCATCAAGTGTGGACTCTCTGGCTCAGCATCACCTTCAGTGGTCTCTGCTGTCAGTCAGCTCTTGGATCCTCCGTGTCGTGCGGGATGGGTTCCGCTTTCCGCTGCTCGCGGAACCTCCTCTCTCGCGGGTGCCTATTGTCTTTCCTCCCCCTGCAGATCCTCTTCGCTTTCAGATCTTGGACGCAGAGGTCAAGTCCCTTCTGGACAAGGGTGCTGTGATTCCAGTACCCAACCCGGGCCCGGGTTTCTACTCGCGCATGTTCACTGTACCAAAGAAGAACGGCGAGTTCCGTCCAGTGCTGGACTTGTCTCCTCTCAATGCTTTTCTGCGCCCCATGGCGTTCAGAATGGAGACGGCTGCTTCGGTTCGCAACTTCATCCAGCCGGGGGATTGGGCGACTTCCATAGACCTCAAGGATGCCTATTTCCATGTTTCGATCCACCCAGATCGAAGGCATCTCTTGAGGTTCGTATGGGGGAACACGACTTATCAGTTCGTAGTCCTTCCCTTCGGGCTCTCTCTGGCCCCATGGATTTTCACCATGGTGGTCAGGGAGTTCGTCGGCGTGGCCAGGTCCAGGGGGATCCGTCTCAAGGTGTACCTGGACGACTGGCTCACCTTGGCTCAGTCCAGGGACCGGTGCCAGGAACACACCTCGGAGCTCCAGGACCTAACCGTCCAGGTTGGCTTCAACGTGAACGTCAAAAAGTCGGATTTGACTCCGGCCCAGGAATTCAAATATCTGGGGATGGTATTCAATACCCAGACGTTCACGGTCTGTCCGTCTCCGGATCGGATCCAGTCCATTCAGTCCTTTCTGGAAAGCCTTCTGTTGGCGGGTTCAGCAACGGTTCGTCAACTTCTCAAGTTGCTGGGCTTCATGGAGTCCTTGGCAGACCTCTTGCCTCTGGGTCGTCTGCACAAGCGTCCTCTACAACGGAAGTGTGCGGAACTCGGGGTTTCTCATCTTCCTCTGGAATCTCAGGTCGTTTTGGGCCCGTGGTTTCGCAGTTCAGTCCTCCAGTGGTTGGACCCGGTTTGGCTGGGGTCCTCAGTTCCCATTCGGCCTCTCCACCATCAAGAATTCCTTTTCACGGATGCGTCAAAGGAAGGTTGGGGGGCTCATCTGGACCGGCGGGAGGTTTCGGGGTTGTGGTCCGAAGCAGAGTCGTCTCTCCACATCAATTTTCTGGAGATGGAGGCGGTTTCGCTCGCGCTCAAAGCGCTACTTCCCCTGCTACGAGGCAAGTGGGTCACAGTTTGTGGCGACAACACCACGTGCCTCTCATACCTTCGGCGTCAGGGGGGCACGAAATCGCCTTCACTCTCCAGGAAGGCAGAGGAGATCCTACTTTGGACTGCACGGAATTCCATTCATCTAACCGTGGAGTTCATTCCCGGGAAGCTGAATGTTCTCGCCGACCAGCTGAGCCGTTCCAACCAGGTGATTGCAACGGAGTGGACTCTCATCCATCGGGTCCTTCAACCCCTTTGGTCGATGTGGGGAAAGCCACACGTCGACTTGTTTGCAACTCGCTTCAGCCGGCGTCTTCCGCTCTTCGTCTCCCCGATGGCAGATCCCTTGGCATGGGCAAGGAATGCCTTCAGTCTCCAGTGGACGGGTCTGTGGGCCTACGCCTACCCACCCACAGCTCTTCTTCCAAGGGTGTTGGAAAAGTGCGCTCGGGAGCGTCCTGCTCTCATTCTCATAGCGCCAAGATGGGAAAACAGTCCGTGGTTCCCCGAGCTGTTAGCTCTCACCCACGTGCCGGGTGTTCCCCTCCAGTTGACCCCAAGGTCTCTGGTTCAACCGCGCACAGGCGTTCCGCATCGAAATCCTGCCGTCCTTCATCTGACCGCTTGGCTACTTTGCGGTCAGGGTTGCGGTCACAGGGTCTGAGAAGTGAAGCCATTGAAGTGATTCTTCAATCCCGCCGTCAAAGCACTAATACCTTGTATTCCTTGCGTTGGACCTCTTGGTTCAATTTCTGTACAGTTGAGTCTTTTTCTGCTTTGCACCCGACTGGTGCTCAGTTTGTTTCCTTTTTGTCTCATTTGCATAATGAGAAGGGCCTCTTGGCCCAAACTTTGTCAGGTTATAAGTCGGCGGTTATTAGCACTATTTCTATTGCTACTGGTCGTCAACCTTCCTTTGCTTCTTCTGTTTTGGTTTCCCATTTTTTGGATGGTTTGCGTAATAAGTCAATTCGCCCGACCATCAGACTTCCGCAATGGGACGTTTTTCTTGTGCTTCACTTTCTCAGGTCAGAATGTGAACCGCTTTCTTCGTTATCTTTTAAGCTTCTTTCTTTTAAGACGCTTTTCCTTGTTAGTCTTGCCTTAGCGAGACGTGTGAGTGGTATCCACGCTCTTAGTGGTTTAGTTAATGATTTTGAGTTCGCGGAGGATGGTTCCTCGATCTCCCTGTCTTTTCTACCGGAATTCCGTGCGAAAAATCAATCGGCTCAGCAAGCTTCTCCGTTGGTTGTTATTGAGAGTCTCTCTAACATCCTCGCTCCGGACGATGAGGATAGATGTCTGTGCCCGGTTCGCTGTTTGCGCACGTATCTCCTTCGGTCAGCCTCGTTCCGTAGCCAGAAGCGCCGCCTTTTCATTTCTTTGAATTCCAATTATTCAAACGATATCCGTAAGGCCACTTTGGCTCGCTGGTTAGTCGAGTTGATTCGACTAGCCTACTCCCACGCCGATCGTTCTGCGCCCCCAGGTATACGGGCTCACGAAGTTAGGGCTATTAGCACCTCACTAGCCTTGGTCAGGGGTGTTCCAGTCCCTGCCATTATGTCCTCCGCCTTCTGGAAGTCGGAGACTACATTTACCTCTTACTATCTGCGCGAGTTTTCTACTCTCCGGCAGGACAACACTTTTGGTATTCGCCGTGCTGTGTTGTCCTCCAAGACGGTGTCCTTTTGAGGTATGACTTTTATCTGTTTGTTTTTATAGACTTATTTTAAGTCTTTTTGGGGATATGTAACATGCTTTGCGGATTTACCTTCTTATTCTAGAGGGTATGTGTGTGTTTATGTGATATCTCTGTCATGGTTTGTTCCGTGGTCTCAGAGTAGTGCTTTACCATTACCCTCCTCCTTGTTGGTAATCTTGCACTTTGTAGTGGAATGGTAAGGATGATAGAATAGATTGAGGAATTTTTATTAATTCTACTATCTATTTTATCTATATACTTACCATTCCACTACATTTAATTGACCCTCCCACCTCCCTCCTAATGGTTTTTTGAATGTGTACCTTCCCTTTTATTGGGTGCTTGCTTTCAAGAAAGTGAGTAGTCTGCTACACCGGAAGTTACGTGGATTGGGAGTTGTGGTAGTAAGACACTCTTGATTTTGTTCTGTTTTCCAAGCTAATCTTGTACAAATATGCACTTTGTAGTGGAATGGTAAGTATATAGATAAAATAGATAGTAGAATTAATAAAAATTCCTCATTCTCTGTGATAATAAAGACAAGACAACACAAAACCTGACTACATCCAGCCTGCAACAACAAGCGATCATTCTCAGTGATAATAAAAACAAGCGATCATTCTCTGTGATAATAAAGACAACAAGCGATCATTCTCTGTGATAATAAAGACAACAAGTGATCATTCTCTGTGATAATAAAAACAAGCGATCATTCTCTGTGATAATAAAGACAACAAGCGATCATTCTCTGTGATAATAAAGACAACAAGCGATCATTCTCTGTGATAATAAAGACAACAAGCGATCATTCTCTGTGATAATAAAGACAACAAGTGATCATTCCTGTGCTAGCTCCAGCCTGCAACAACAAGCGATCATTCTCTGTGATAATAAAGACAACAAGCGATCATTCTCTGTGATAATAAAGACAACAAGTGATCATTCTCTGTGATAATAAAGACAACAAGTGATCATTCTCTGTGATAATAAAGACAACACAAAACCTGGCTAGCTCCAGCCTACAACAACAAGCGATCATTCTCTGTGATAATAAAGACAACAAGTGATCATTCTCTGTGATAATAAAGACAAGCGATCATTCTCTGTGATAATAAAGACAACAAGTGATCATTCTCTGTGATAATAAAGACAACAAGCGATCATTCTCTGTGATAATAAAGACAACAACACAAAACCTGACTACATCCAGCCTGCAACAACAAGCGATCATTCTCTGTGATAATAAAGACAACAAGCGATCATTCTCTGTGATAATAAAGACAACAAGCGATCATTCTCTGTGATAATAAAGACAACAAGCAACACAAAACCTGTGATAGCTCCAGCCTGCAACAACAAGCGATCATTCTCTGTGATAATAAAGACAACACAACACAAAATCTGGCTAGCTCCAGCCTGCAACAACAAGCGATCATTCTCTGTGATAATAAAGACAACACAACACAAAACCTGGCTAGCTCCAGCCTGCAACAACAAGCGATCATTCTCTGTGATAATAAAGACAACAAGCGATCATTTCTCTGTGATAATAAAGACAACAAGCGATCATTCTCTGTGATAATAAAGACAACAAGCGATCATTCTCTGTGATAATAAAGACAAGCGATCATTCTCTGTGATAATAAAGACAACACAACACAACACCCCCTCTGATGGATTTTTCATCACGCACCAAGTTCTGGCTTGTTATACACACACTGTGAAGAAGCTTCTCACTTGCAGTGATGTGATAGTAACTGTATTGCCGCTCTGCGAGTCTGTGTGCTTCAAAAGACAGATTTTCCCGAACATGTGTGAAATAACGAAATTGAACAAAGGGGAATGATGCTTTGTTTGTCTCACTATGGCTCTGATCCACGCATTCCTAGAATAGATGACTGGCATCGTAATCAACTTTGGTGGAGGGGAGTTAATTAGAAAGAGTTTTCCCCCTTTGTTCAATTTCGTTATCTCTTCTCTTGGCCTCACTATTTCATTCTTTGATGTGTGAAAGAATCTGAACACTAGAAGAAGTTTTTTCAGTCAACCTTTAGCCACCAGCCATTTTTCAGCCCCAAAATATAATTAAACTTAACTGGGTAGAGAGAAAAAAGTAACTGCAATACTGGGAATTCCTCTGTGACATGTATAACACTAGGCCTATCCTTACCTCCCAAAATTAAGAAAATAGGGTTCATACACTACGAATATCACTACTTGTGGCTGTACCATAGCCGATGAGGTTTAACCGACGCGTGGTTACTGCTACACTTATCTGTATCGTTAAAAATTCGGGACTTTCCAGGAGTTGTACTGCCTCCGGGCATTGCCTCCAGGATCGCTCCCACCATCTTTATATCTACTAATGTCCCATATGTGTCTGTTTCAGACCGGAGGACGTTAAACGGATTTTCATTCAAGAAAATAGGGTCTTTGGATAACAGGCCCTGATTTGATGCTTTTTAGTGACATGGATGTTAAACCATTGTGGTGCACAAATGCGACATTGGCGGTGAAAGGGTTAAGAAATAATGGTGTCAGAAGTTCAAGAACTAAAGAATCCACTCACTGGTGCCTTTCCCGCATGTCCTCTATCTGTCTGTTGAGGGAGACAACTTGCTGTCGAAGAACATCGGTGTCGGGTGACCCCCCTTGAACGGCCATCAGCGTCGCCTGGTTCTGCTGAACCATCTCCTGTTCACGCAAAGGGGTTAACGTTATAAGTTTGTATTCATCACACTGTTTTCCCATCCTAAATAGTTCACTCTTTAACCCTCCCACAGCCCACACTCGCATCTTTCTCGCTAAAGTAAAGTAAGAATTAACATTTAATTTTTCAATGTATCTGTATTTGTCATGGAGCATGTTTGTGTCAGCTTGCAGTCTTTTTTTTGTTTTTGTTGGCAAAGTCATCTCTAAAAACTTTTCTGATCAAATTCTGGTCAGTGTTTCACTCTTTCACGACTCATTCTTTCCACTAGTATCAAAAAGCCTAAATGACACAAAAGAGTGCCTACCAACCATGCAAAGAATGAAGCCAACTTTCTTACCTCCCACCTGGAAGGTGAAAAGGTGGAAGATGGGAAGTGTTAAGTATGGTAACAGAGGCAGTGAGTGAGTTCACAATGATCCCCACCTGTAGTGTAGGTGAAAGGGTGGGAGTAAAAAAAAAAAACTGGCTTCAGTCAGCTGCGGACTGCGAACTCTTTGTATATTCAGGCTTTTTGCTAGCATTTAGTAGTAATCTCTATATATCTCCCTTTCTCTGACCCTCTCCCCCCCCCCTTCTTTCTCTCCTCCCTCTTTTTTTTCTCGCTCTTTCTCCCTCTGAATATAATTGTATGTGTGAGATTGTGTGTGTGTGTGTGTGTGTGTGTGTGTGTGTGTGTGTGTGTGTGTGTGTGTGTGTGAGAGAGAGAGAGAGAGAGAGAGAGAGAGAGAGAGAGAGAGAGAGAGAGAGAGAGAGAGAGAGAGAGAGAGAGAGAGAGAGAGAGAGAGAGTGTGTGTGTGTGATTCCACTCTACATGGCACTCTTTGAATAAAACATTTTTTACAAGTACAGAGTATGTGTGTGTGTGTGATTCCACTCTACATGGCACTCTTTGAATAAAACATTTTTTACAAGTACAGCCAACCTCCTAAAGCATTTCAGTTATGAAATCCGAGCACAGTATTATAGACAGCATAAACGGAAAGCCTATCTTTAACCCCTTGACTGCCAGAGAAAATTAAAGAAAAAATCATTGGGCAAATCATGCCATGAAAAAAAGACAACTGATAGAGCCAATCTGAGAAAATGGTCTGGGGATATTACTCTCTTGATTATGTTAGAGCAAAAGCCAGCATATCAGGGTTATCTCCATCGGTGTATGCAGTCAAGGGGTTAACACTATCTCTAATAACATAACCAATATATTCAAAGCACACAAAAAGACAGGGGTAAGAAAGGACACATCCTAGACCAGAGGCATCAACTCTGTGTTGATTTTGACGCACACGTGTATCTCTGACGCTCATCTAACGCACTGTGTTTCAGAGTAGCGCATCGATAAAAGCTAACACCCCTCGTGGGGAAACTGGGGTCTTTTTGAACCAATAGTCCCCCCCACCTTCTGGAAGTTCTGTGTTTGTAATTTTCCTCTAATCTGTCGCTGTCTTTGACTCTGTCTTTTCCCTTCTTCTTCTTCCTTTAACCATCCGCCTTTGTCGTGTCGAAGATTCTGATGGTACTAAGGGCTCTACGCATGCGCTTAGTTAGAGTCAAGTCAGGGTAGAGGGTCACATCAGGGTTGATTGATGTCACATCCAGGGTGTGATGAGTGACATAGCCGTTCGGTAGCACGCAAAGTCGAGCTATTTAGATAAAAGACTGAAACTAGAAATATTTTTAAAAGCACCAAATATTTTGGCTGTATGTTCTACATAGTATTTCAAATATATTTCTTTCGTCAGATCAATTGTCAAAACTATTTTTGTGGAGCAGTATCATGAATGATATTTTTTAGAAAATGTTCTTAAATAATTCACTTAGTATCGCAAACATAAAATTGCCCACGAGTGAAAATCTAACAATTTTAACTGAATAAAACTAATTTACGCACATACTACAACATATTCTTGACGGTTATTTATGAAAAGTTACTTATGGTAAACTAAACGTGGCTTGAAAAAAACTTCTGAAAATATAGATGAACTAAATGTTCCTCCTGAAACAGCTGTGCTTTGCTTATTGTCATCTACTATCTTTCTGCCTTAATTGTAAAAACCTGCCTTTTTTTCAGACACTCCTCACGAAACAACTTCCTCCAACCGAAGACAACATGCTGGCCCTAACTATTTCTCAGTAAGGCGCATAATGGCAGCATAATGCAGCTCGGTTGATCCTTAAAGTCCCTCGTACAGACCACATCAAACCCCACCTCAAGACCTTACACTGGCTTCCAGTCGAGGCAAGAATAAAGTATAAAATTGCTTGCCTCTGTTTCAATGCTGTCCATTCATCTAGTCCTGCCTACCTCTCTGATCTCGTTCACCTGTACTCACCCTCCAGGTCTCTCCGTTCCTCTTCTGACAAACTTATCCTTTCTATTCCTCGTACAAACACTAAGACAAATGGTGAACGTTCATTTTCTTTCAGCGCCCCTTCTGTCTGGAACACCCTACCATATGAACTTCGTTCTGCTAAATCTTTCCAGTCTTTCAAAACCGCTCTTAAAACTCACCTCTTCCGGCAATACCTCTGATTTCTTCCTTGTCCTGTTTCCTGCCTTAAAAATAATGTCCCCCACATTGTGGGTGGGTGGGTGCTGCGCGCGTATGTGGGTGTGTAAGGCGTGTGCGTGCGTGCATGTTGTGGCTGTGTGCATGTTTGTGATAGTTGATATTGTAGTAGCTTATTTATGATTTATGTATTTATTTAAACAATTGTGAAGCGCCGTGAGCTCAAGAGAGAAAGGGCGCTCTATAAATGTTATTTATTATTATTATGACGCATCTGCGCTCATAATTGACAGGAAACTGTCTGAGCAATCGAAGCAGAAGAAGAAGCATGCTATCTTCTTTTGTCAGCAGACCGGTTTACTCCCTACACAAGTCTTGGGTAGCCTAGACAGCTGAAATGAGTACCGTATTTTAAGGACTAAAATTAACCCCCAAATTTACCTAAAATTTCAGATTTTGTTACTATGTTTTCTTACTATTTCATCAGTCACATTATAAGGCGCAGGGGTCTGAGTCTTGGAAAAAAGGATCACCTTATAGTCCGAAAAATGTGGTAGTTCTGGTGCAAAATGTGTAGTTTTATTCATTAAACCATCAAATGTCGTACATGGCGCCTTGGGAGATCAGGAATGAGGGGAAGTCACCCTGGATGACTAGACCACAGCCGCTATCATGGGAGCTTACCCACTGCGATAGCCACTAGTAGGCCTAGCTCCGGGGCTAACTTCTTTTATTTTATGTGTTAAGGTTTAACCCAGGTCGATTGGTGCGTATGCAATTGTTTTAGGTGTTCGTAGTGTATGGCTAGAATAGATTGTGTAGTTTCATTCATTAAACCATCAAATGACGTTCACTGAAAATGAGTAGTAATCAAGAGTTAAAGAGCATTATTTTCAGGTTTGAAGATAGTAGTAGATGTCCAAATTGAGTAGAATAATACAGTATTTTACGGACTATAAGGCGATACTTTTCCCCCAGACTGAGACCTTATAATGTGACTGATAATATAGTAAGGAAATAGAGAAACAAAATCTGAATTTTGTGTTAAATTTCAGGGGTGCGCCTTATAATCAGGCAGGGCTCCCAATCGTCCCGCAAAACAAGGGGTCCCAGGGACTCCTTCACTTACAGCATAGAGGGTCCTAGAGGCGGGTTAGAGGGTCCCAGTAGCAAAGCGAATGCTAAAAAGAATTTTTTTAGTGCATCCCTGGGACCCCCTGCACATTCTTTTAGAGGGTCTTTTAGAATTTTAGTGCTTCATAGACCCCCAATTGGAGGTCCCTGGGAGCCCTGATCAGGTGCGCCTTGTAGTCTGTAAAATACAGTACTCGAAAAGAGTAGAGTAAACAGGTCTGTACAGTCAGTCAGGTTAATGCCTCTGGTCTACAATTCAACACAAAACAAGACGACAATGACTGAAACACAGAGAAAGAAAACAACAGAAACAAACAAAAACTGAAAGAAAAGTAGGTAAAGGTAAAGATGTGCCACCCCCCCTGCATTTCTCGGTTAATTGTATTTTTCCGTTTTTGCCTTTCTTACCATACATAAAGCTGTATTTTAGGAACATTTTTAGCTAATAACCTTTTTGGAATACTAACCCTATCCCTAACCCTATCCCTAACCTAAACCTACCCCCCACTATGTACTGCAGTACACCACGATTTGTCACAGTTGTGGTTCGTTGCGTTTTTCCGTCTTATAGGGTGGGGGGTAGGGTTAGGGTTAGGGTTAGGGTTAGGGATAAGGTTAGTATTCCAAAAAGGTTATTAGCTAAAAATGTTCCTAAAATACAGCTTTATGTATGGTAAGAAAGGCAAAAACGGAAAAATACAATTAACCGAGAAATGTAGGGGGGGTGGGGGGGGGTGGCACATCTTGACCTTTACCGAAAAGTAAAACGGGTGACTACCTCTTGCACACCATCAGTGGGGTCAAAGGACGCGGTGACAGGCACACCAAACTTGGGACCAGAAACAAACCAAAAGGCAAAGAAAAACTCATGACAATATCAATATAACAGGGCAGACAGACACCACTGCACACCATGCGATGACAACACATTTATAAGTTAACCCTTTCACCGCCAACTATTTTTCAGCCCCCAAAACACCATTAACCCTTTCACCGCCAATGTCACATTTTTGCACCACAATGATTGAACACTCGTGTTACTAAAACTCTTGAATCAGGGTCTATTATTCAATAATACTGTGTTCCTAACCTTGGGCAGTAAGGACTGACCCTATTCTAAATGTGTCACAGAGAAATCCCACAATATTGCAGATGAAATCTTTTCTGTATACAAATAAATTTTATGGCTATTTTTGGTTCAAACATGGCTGGCGGTGAAAGGGTTAAACATAACTGGGTAGAGAAGAGAAAAAAATCCGCAATATTGGGAATTCCTGTGTGTCATGTACAACATTAGGCCAATCCTTACCTCCCAAAAATAAGAAAATAGGGTCTTCAGATAACAGGCCCTGATTTGATGCCTTTTAGTGACACGGGTTGTGGTGTATAAATGCGACATTGGCGGTTAAAGGGTTAACAATGTCCCATATGTAGGGTCAAGAGGACGTTAAATTTCAAATTTCGGTCACACCATGCGATCCGATTGCAATCCGATTGTCCCCGTGGGGATACCGGGGTGGGTGGGTGTCTTTCGTAAAAATAGTTCCCCTACCTTCTGGAAGTTCTGTGCTTGTAACTTCCTTTAATCTGCCACTCTCTTTGACTCTGCCTTTTCCCTTTGCTTTCTGTCATCTATCTTTTCCATTCGTAAAAATAGTTCCTCTACCTTCTGGAAGTTCTGTGCTTCTAATTTCCTCTAATCTGCCACTCTTTGACTCTGCCTTTTCCCTTTGCTTTCCATCATCTACTATCTTTTCCTTTTTTCGTAAAAATAGTTCCCCCACCTTCTGGAAGTTCTGTGCTTGTAACTTCCTCTAATCTGCCACTCTCTTTGACTCTGCCTTTTCCCTTTGCTTTCTATCATCTACTACCTTTCTGACTTATTGGCCCCATTCTCCTGCCTTTAAAAAAAAAAAAAAATCTTCGAAATAATGTTTCTCATTTGAGCTCCTCTGAAATCGGAATGTGTCAGCTGTACGCAGCGGAGAGACCAGTGAAAACTGAACCGGACACATACGTACTTTACCCATTACGGCCATATGGCCTGCGAACGCAGAAGAAGAATCTGATTGTGACGATGTCTGTGAGTCATGATTCACATGAAATACTTGTCTAAAAATAATTCTAATGTTTTCGTTCACAATACTCACGTAGACCTTGATATATGAATTACGAAAATGTCTGATGCAAAAATAGATATTTCATCAGAAATAGAAGGTCCAAAGACCGGAACAAACGGAAACCCACCAAAAACACAGTTGAAGAAAATGGTGGGACCAAAAGGCTTTCCAAAACAAAATGGTGTGTGGAAAAATAAAAAAAGGGATTGGCAAGGTCAGGGGAACCACGTGGTCGGTAGTGGCAGGGGAGGTAATACTACATACAAGGGGTGGTTTCCCTTTGGTTTATTTTTAGCAAAGCGCTTAGGTTTTCCAAACTGATAAGCATGTATGCAATTGTTTTGAGTGTTGGTACAGTATGGTTATAATAGATATAGATATTTCATCAGATTCGTGTACAGGGGACTACAAATATTATATAGTGAAAAAACAACTAGTAGGATTTCATCAGATTCATTTAGACAGTAGAATTTCACGAGAATCATTCCTCACAAATGTCACAGTCGGATCGGATCGCATCGCATGCAATGTGTCTGTCCCTTAAGACTCAGGCAGGGTACATGGACACATCACAAAATAAACACCATCTATGCACCCAGCACCACGAAAGGGACATTAAGTCACTGTGCTAGTTTATCATTAACAGAATGGTCACTGTGACACTTAATGTCCCTTTTCGTGGATCTGGGTCAATATCCACATTCTGCTTAAATCATAACACATGACCAACACATTAAAACATTTTTTATGCAAATTAAGCCCTTTTGTTCATTAACTCTTCTACTGCCATCGGCGGGTAAACTCGCCGAGTCAGACTTTACTGTTGCAAGCCGTGGGCGGGTTTGACCGCCAGCAACCTTGGGAAACCCGGTGTCCCCCTTTGCGCTATTATATCAAGTGACATCACATCCTTTACTTCCGTGACATGCGCAGTTCGCTCAGGGAAAGCCCAATCTTCCGCCATCTTCATTTGTAGGCTAAATTTTGTAATTTTCAATCGATTTTCATCGCGTTTTCGGCGATGGAAACTGACAACTTTTGGCGTGAACCTCTACAAGATGGCGATAGTGCCGACGAAGCATTTACTGAACTTAGGCGAATCAAAAAGAGCATCGAAAGTGTTGAAACGATCTTGGGTTTGCAGCAGTAGATCGACACAGGTAAATTTAGTGATGAATCGAGCGAGTATTTTTTTAAATGAATTTTTAAAGTGAGTGTGTGCGAAAATCAGTGCAGCGGCAAATTACATGGTGCGCAACGGTAAACAGTCTAAGTAATACTTGGTAGCAGAAGAGTTAATTTTACAAATTCCTGCGCATTTTTTACATCTTCAAAAACTGTCCAGTTTTGCTTTTCCACTCATTACATGAAATAATATTAAATAAACTGCAAATGATTATTGTATTTTTTTAAAAATCAAGAATCACAGGATTTCATGAAATAACTTCATTTAAAAGAAAATGTTACTTGTAACTAAACTACACTTTTTTTTTCAAAGGCCAAATTCAGTACTTAGCTTGTTAGAAAAGAGAATTGCACTAAATGTTACTTCTTTAAAAATGTGTACAATTATAGCATTTTGTAAGGTTGAACGGTAAAGGTAAAGATGTGCCACCCCCCATGCATTTCTCGGTTAATTGTATTTTTCCGTTTTTGCCTTTCTTACCATACATAAAGCTGTATTTTAGGAACATTTTTAGCTAATAACCTTTTTGGAATACTAACCCTAACCCTAGCCCTAACCCTAACCCCCACCCTATAAGACGGAAAAACGCAACGAACCACAACTGTGGCAAATCGAGGTGTACTGCAGTACATAGTGGGGGGTAGGGTTAGGTTTAGGGGTAGGGTTAGGGTTAGGGTTAGTATTCCAAAAAGGTAATTAGCTAAAAATGTTCCTAAAATACAGCTTTATGTATGGTAAGAAAGGCAAAAACGGAAAAATACAATTAACCGAGAAATGCATGGGGGGTGGCACATCTTTACCTTTACCGTTACTTCTTTAAAAATGTGTATAATTATAATTATAGCATTTTGTAAGGTTGAACATTTTCTCCCAGCAAATAACAGAATAAATGATCAGTAAATCTATCATTCTAAATCAAACTCATCGGACACAATCAATCTGTATCAATGAAAGCAGCATCAGTTCACTTATAAATCACTTCAACAAGCAACGCACAATGAACATAACATCAACGTGGGAAAGGAACTCACTTTCAACTGCATAAAGTGATCTTTAACCCTTTCATCGCCAGCCATTTTTCAGCCCCCAAAATACCCTTAAACTTAAATGGGTAGAGAACAAAATTAATATCTTCAATATTGGTAATTCCTCCGTGACATGTATAACATTATGCCTATGCTTACGTCCCAAAATTAGGAAAATAAGGTCTTCGGATTACAGGCCCTGATTCGATGCGTTTTAGTGACATGGGTGCTAAATCATTGTGGTGCATAAATGCGACGTTGGCAGTGAAAGGGTTAAAACCAAAGGAACTAAAATCAGTGATAGTTTCTGCTTTAAACTAAGATAACAACAAAGGGTGCGCGCACATAAGACACAGATGCTCACAATATTGGCATGAACAGAATTTTTTTTTACACGCCTTCAACAAAAAATATCACTTCACCTGCCATGTTAACCAAATGTAGATCACAAGTTCATTTCTTTGCGAAAAGTTTCATATTTACTAATACTGTATCCAAATAAACTACCAGATTTAAACTACTGGTACTCAGTTGAAATTCTCAAAGATATTAAAAAATGTTGACTATCTGCCCTATCTTGGGGGTCTTTTGTATAAATAGTTCCCCCACCTTCTGGATGTTCTGTGCTTGTAACTTCCTATAATCTGTCACTCTCTTTGACTCTTGCTTCTTCCCTTTGCTTGCTGTCATCTACTATCTTTCTACCTTAGAAACCGGTCCATTCTCCTGCCTTTTCCCTTTGCTTGCTGTCATCTACTATCTTTCTACCTTAGAAACCGGTCCATTCTCCTGCCTTTTCCCTTTGCTTGCTGTCATCTACTATCTTTCTACCTCAGAAACCGGTCCATTCTCCTGCCTTTTCCCTTTGCTTGCTGTCATCTACTATCTTTCTACCTTAGAAACCGGTCCATTCTCCTGCCTTTTCCCTTTGCTTGCTGTCATCTACTATCTTTCTACCTTAGAAACCGGTCCATTCTCCTGCCTTTTCCCTTTGCTTGCTGTCATCTACTATCTTTCTACCTTAGAAACCGGTCCATTCTCCTGCCTTTTCCCTTTGCTTGCTGTCATCTACTATCTTTCTACCTTAGAAACCGGTCCATTCTCCTGCCTTTTCCCTTTGCTTGCTGTCATCTACTATCTTTCTACCTTAGAAACCGGTCCATTCTCCTGCCTTTTCCCTTTGCTTATGTCATCTACTATCTTTCTACCTTAGAAACCGGTCCATTCTCCTGCCTTTTCCCTTTGCTTGCTGTCATCTACTATCTTTCTACCTTAGAAACCGGTCCATTCTCCTGCCTTTTTCTCTCTCCAAGAAACACTTTCAAAAAGATTCCCTCGAGCCGAAGTCGGACTGACTTGCTGGGCCTAACTATTTCTTAGGTAGGCGCATGACAGCAGCATGACGCACCTGCGCTCATAATCGACAGGAAACACTCTGAGCGATTAAATACAATGGAACCTCCCTTATAAGACCTTCAAAATTAATCCAAAATGAGGTCTTATCAGGGAGGGGTCTTATATTATTATGAGGTAATTTGAATACAGTGGAACCTCCCTTATAAGACCTCCCATTATAAGACTCCTTCCCACATAAGACCTACTTCTCTGAGGCATTGCCCTTCTTTGTAAGTATTAAAATTACCTCCCTCATAAGACCCCTCCCTTATAAAACCTCATTTTGGATGATTTTTGAAGGTCTTATAAGGGAGGCTCCACTGTAACGGCAGGTCTTATAAGGGAGGTTTCACTGTAATGGGAGGTCTTATAAGGGAGGTTTCACTGTAATGGGAGGTCTTATAAGGGAGGTTTCACTGTAATGGGAGGTCTTGTAATGGAGGTTCCACTGTAATGGGAGGTCTTATAAGGGAGGTTTCACTGTAATGGGAGGTCTCATAAGGGAGGTTCCACTGTAATGGGAGGTCTTATAAGGGAGGTTTCACTGTAATGGGAGGTCCCATAAGGGAGGTTCCACTGTAATGGGAGGTCTTATAAGGGAGGTTCCACTGTAATGGGGTCTTATAAGGGAGGTTCCACTGTAACGGGAGGTCTTATAAGGGAGGTTCCACTGTAATGGGGTCTTATAAGGGAGGTTCCACTGTAATGGGAGGTCTTATAAGGGAGGTTCCACTGTAATGGGGTCTTATAAGGGAGGTTCCACTGTAACGGGAGGTCTTATAAGGGAGGTTCCACTGTAATGGGAGGTCTTATAAGGGAGGTTCCACTGTAATGGGAGGTCTTATAAGGGAGGTTCCACTGTAATGGGAGGTCTTATAAGGGAGGTTCCACTGTAATGGGGTCTTATAAGGGAGGTTCCACTGTAACGGGAGGTCTTATAAGGGAGGTTCCACTGTAATGGGAGGTCTTATAAGGGAGGTTCCACTGTAATGGGGGTCTTTAAGGGAGGTTCCACTGTAACGGGAGGTCTTATAAGGGAGGTTCCACTGTAACGGGAGGTCTTATAAGGGAGGTTCCACTGTAATGGGGTCTTATAAGGGAGGTTCCACTGTAACGGGAGGTCTTATAAGGGAGGTTCCACTGTAATGGGAGGTCTTATAAATGAGGTTCCACTGTAATGGGAGGTCTTATAAGGGAGGCTCCACTGTAATGGGAGGTCTTATAAGGGAGGTTCCACTGTGATGGGAGGTCTTATAAGGGAGGTTCCACTGTAATGGGAGGTTCCACTGTAATGGGAGGTCTTATAAGGGAGGTTCCACTGTAATGGGAGGTCTCATAAGGGAGGTTCCACTGTAATGGGAGGTCTTATAAGGGAGGCTCCACTGTAATGGGAGGTCTTATAAGGGAGGTTCCACTGTGATGGGAGGTCTTATAAGGGAGGTTCCACTGTAATGTGAGGTCTTATAAGGGAGGTTCCACTGTAATGGGAGGTCTCATAAGGGAGGTTCCACTGTAACGGGAGGTCTTATAAGGGAGGCTCCACTGTAATGGGAGGTCTTATAAGGGAGGTTCCACTGTAATGGGAGGTCTTATAAGGGAGGTTCCACTGTAATGGGAGGTCTTATAAGGGAGGTTCCACTGTAATGGGAGGTCTTATAAGGGAGGTTCCACTGTAACGGGAGGTCTTATAAGGGAGGCTCCACTGTAATGGGAGGTCTTATAAGGGAGGTTCCACTGTAATGGGAGGTCTTATAAGGGAGGCTCCACTGTAATAAGAAATTATAAAAATTGCACCCGCATCGCGGTCACCTTGCGCTCCGTGTTCCACTCCTTCATGAGGGCGGACACCTCGTGCTGGTGTGCCGAGGTTCGAGCCTGCAGTGTGTGCTGGTGGCTGGCCCGGCTCTGCTGGTCCTTCTCCCACAGCGCCACCTGGTGCCGCTGCTTCTCCGAGGACAACTCTTCCCGCAGGTCCATGATCTGTTCGCTCAGGTTCTTGGCCTGAGTCTGTGGTTGAAAGGAAAACAAGCAGAGAAATAATAATAATAATAGTAGTAGTAGTACAGTGGAACCTCCCTTGTAAGACCTTCAAAAATCATCCAAAATGAGGTCTTATAAGGGAGCACAGTACACGAATTCCCCTCATTCTAGCTCCTTTCAGTTTTCCACAGAGAGCTATTTGTTTCAAGTTATTTCTTTTAACAGCGGCAACTATTCTTATCATTGATTGTGGTTAGGGATAGGAAAAGACCTTACAAGTGGCATACCACCATAAAACAATGTAAGCCTAATGGATAAAACACTTTAAATTGGTTTATGCCGGTGACAACAAAAGGCATGAACTGAAAGGAGCTCAGAAAAGCTACTGTGGGAGGGGTCTTATAAGGGAGGTAATTTTAATACTCACAAAGGGCAATGTCTTAGAGAAGTAGGTCTTATGTGGGAGGGAGTCTTATAATGGGAGGTTCCACTGTAGTACATGTATATAGTGCTTTACCTCAAATGTTTTGTTTGTGCATATGGCTGGAGTGATTTGTAAGTTTTCTAAATACAGTGGAACCTCCCTTAAGACCTTCAAAAAGCATCCAAAATGAGGTCTTATAAGGGAGGTATCGAATAAGGGAGGCAATTGTAATACTTACAAAGAAGGGCAATGTCTCGGAGAAGTAGGTCATATGTGGGAGGGAGTCATAATGGGAGGTCTTATAAGGGAGGTTCCACTGTCATTCAAAATTGTTGCTATGCGAATGAGTTAATCAGAGCTGATTCTAGGATTTTGAAAAAGGGGGGGCATTCCCCCCCTATGATTGAAAAAAGGGGGGCAGTTCCCCCCTAAGAATGAAAAAAGGGGGGATTGGTGGCAGGTCCACTGGATACAGCCATGGCCACTTCTTCAGCCAGTCGTCTGGTGTTCCCTTGCACGCGCTGTTATCGGGCTGCTTCTCTGAGTTTTTGGATGTAGTAGCCGTTTCTTCAAGCTCTTCTCCACACTCTGACTCATCATGTGGCACAGACTGCTTTTTTTTCACTTTGCCTCCGCGAAAGTCAAAATCAAGGAGCGTGGCTACGCGCTTCATTTTGAAAGAAATCTAATATGGCGGCTTAAACTCTCGCAAGTTCTCGTCGGTATTCTAGATGAATGAGATGAACGCGATTGATTGGTTGATCAGTTTGTGTAGCCTAGACAACCGGTTTTGCAGACGACGAACGCCATGCCCGCAGCAATCAGTGAAAATAGCGGGCAGTTCTGCAAATGTGCGGGAGTCGGCCCGCATTAAGACTCGATTATCGCAGGAAGGAACAGATTTTCGGGGGATTGTACCAATCCTGCGCTCTAGAATCAGCTCTGGCTAATGCATGCAATGATAAAACAATGCGTTGTCCCCTCACCTCCAGTTTCTCTTGGTACTCTTGTCGCAGCTGTTCCTTCTGTTGTTCGTGCTCCCTCAGTTCCTTCCTCATCTCTTTGATCTCCTCCGCCTGTTCCTTCAGTAGCTCCGACTCCCCGTACCGACTCTTCTCTGAAACAGTGTCTGAATTAAATCAGCTTCTTGGTACACATGATGGTTGCGAGTCTTCTGACAGAAAATGAAGGAAAAAATCATTGGACAATTCATGCCATGAAAAAGACAACTGATAGAGCCAATCTGGCAAAATGGTCCGGGGATATAACTCTCTTGACTGTGTTAGAGCAAAAGCCAGCATATCAGTTATTCCTCTTCATCTGGTGACGTCTTCAGTGACGTCATCAAGTCAGTACGCGATACGTTATACGGCAGTCAAGGGGTTAAGGAAGCTGAGTCTTTGATCACATGACCCTTCTCTGAAACAGTGTCTGAATGAAATTAGCTTCTTAATAATAATACACATAATGAGTGTGTCTTCTTAAAGAAGCTGAGTCTTTGATCACATGACTCTTCTCTGAAACAGTGTCTGAAATTAGCTTTTTAACCCTTTCAACGCCACTGTCACCTTTATGCACCACAATGGTTTCACACCCATGTCACTAAAACTAAAAATAGGGTCTTTGGATAACAGGCCCTGATTTGATACCTTTTAGTAAAAGGCATCAAATCAGGGCCTGTTATCCAAAGACCCTATTTTCTTCATTTTGGGAGGTAAGGATAGGCCTAATGTTATACATTTTTTCTCTCAACCCAGTTAAATGTTATGGTATTTTGGGGCTGAAAAATGGCTGGCGGTGAAAGGGTTAATACACATAATGATTGAGTCTTCTTAAGGAAGCCGAGTCTTTGATCACATGACTCTTTTCTAAATCTAATACAGTGTCTGAGTGAAATTAGCTTCTTATAATGATTGAGTCTTCGTAAGGAAGCCGAGTCTTTGATCATATGACCCTTCTCTAATACAGTGTCTGAGTGAAATTAGCTTCTTATAATGATTGAGTCTTCGTAAGGAAGCCGAGTCTTTGATCATATGACCCTTCTCTAATACAGTGTCTGAGTGAAATTAGCTTCTTACAATGATTGAGTCTTCTTAAGGAAGCCGAGTCTTTGATCATATGACTCTTCTCTAATACAGTGTCTGAGTGAAATTAGCTTCTTACAATGATTGAGTCTTCTTAAGGAAGCCGAGTCTTTGATCATATGACTCTTCTCTAATACAGTGTCTGAGTGAAATTAGCTTCTTACAATGATTGAGTCTTCTTAAGGAAGCCGAGTCTTTGATCATATGACTCTTCTCTAATACAGTGTCTGAGTGAAATTAGCTTCTTATAATGATTGAGTCTTCGTAAGGAAGCCGAGTCTTTGATCATATGACTCTTCTCTAATACAGTGTCTGAGTGAAATTAGCTTCTTATATTAATGATTGTCAGTCTTCTTAAGGAAGCCGAGTCTTTGATCACATGACTCTTCTCTGAAACAGTGTCTGAGTGAAATTAGCTTCTTATAATGATTGTCAGTCTTCTTAAGGCGCACCTTTATATAAGGCGCACCCCCCCCCCCAATTTGACACAAATTTCAGATTTTGTTATTATATTTTCTTACTATTTTATTAGTCATATTATA
The DNA here is from genome assembly GCA_017654935.2 of Phymorhynchus buccinoides. NCBI lineage: Eukaryota > Metazoa > Mollusca > Gastropoda > Neogastropoda > Raphitomidae > Phymorhynchus > Phymorhynchus buccinoides. The sequence goes on from CM065704.1 coordinate 35,260,392, forward strand.
AGGTGCAGGGGTCTGAATCTGGGATAAAAGTATCGCCTTATGCTATAGTAAAAATAAATACGGTATTTCAACAAAACTCAAAAGACACCTGGGATATCAACAACAACAACATACAGTATTTATACGGCGCTGAATCTTGATAGAAATCAAATCAAAGCGCACACACACGTTAGCATTCAAAGCGCATTCAAACAAAAACGCAATACAAAGCGAACACACACGGATAACATAAATGGAATAAACCAGAAACAGACCTAATGCAAGAGAGAGAAGATAAAGAGAGAGGAGCTTTAATGACGGGGAAACAGGTGGGGTTTGAGGTTAGCTTTGAAAGCAGAGAGAGTCGGTCGCTGACGGAGGGAGAGAGGAAGTTTGTTCCAGGAGGTCGGTCCTGAGACAGCAAAAGAGCGCCGACCAACAGTTGAAAGCTTATACCTAGGGATCTGGAGAGAAAGAGGGTCAGAAACTGAACGTAAAGTGCGAGCTGGCGTATAGATGGAAATATTGTCGCAGTCTAACATTTAGCAACAGGACAGAAACAACAGAGAAAAGAGGAAAGCTACTAAGTACTATTGTACTAAAGGACAAAGGGACACACAAAACGAACCACTGACCAAGCAACAGACTAACATTTAGCAACAGGACAGAAACAACAGAGAAAAGAGGAAAGCTACTAAGTACTATTGTACTAAAGGACAAAGGGACACACAAAGCGAACCACTGACCAAGCAACAGACTAACATTTAGCAACAGGACAGAAACAACAGAGAAAAGAGGAAAGCTACTAAGTACTATTGTACTAAAGGACAAAGGGACACACAAAGCGAACCACTGACCAAGCAACAGTCTAACATTTAGCAACAGGACAGAAACAACAAAGAAAAGAGGAAAGCTACTAAGTACTATTGTACTAAAGGACAAAGGGACACACAAAGCGAACCACTGACCAAGCAACAGACTAACATTTAGCAACAGGACAGAAACAACAAAGAAAAGAGGAAAGCTACTAAGTACTATTGTACTAAAGGACAAAGGGACACACAAAGCGAACCACTGACCAAGCAACAGTCTAACATTTAGCAACAGGACAGAAACAACAGAGAAAAGAGGAAAGCTACTAAGTACTATTGTACTAAAGGACAAAGGGACACACAAAACGAACCACTGACCAAGCAACAGTCTAGTAAGCAGTTGTTGTACCCTGGCTTTCATCCCAACAGCCGAAGCACTTGTACACTATGGTACAAATGCACTAGCTAGGGATGAGAACATTACGTTTGTGACCGGTTTTTTTTATTACTTTACCTCGCCACGTGGGCAGCCACACTCCGACTTCGGAGGAGAGTAAGCAGTTGAAACAAAAGAAGAACATATGCAATCTAACAGCGAAACAGGAATGTAACTTGTAAACAAAGAAACGATAAATTTCAGCCAAGAATTCATGCGGAAAGAAAAGCAAAATGTACGCAAACAAAACAGCAGGATGAAACTTGAAAGCACAAAGCAGGAATGTCATGCATCACAGATACATAATAAACATCAGACATTGAAATAGTAATAGTATGACTTATCATCATACCCCCCAAAAAAAATGTTGGTTTCCTGTTTCCCGACCGACTCTAGTTTTTGGCCGCCGACCCTAAGCTTTTTTTTGGACGAATAGGAAAAACAAAACAACAACAAAAACGAAAGTAAGCGATCAAACAGAAACATAAGACATCATAAGTGCAAAAGTATACACTGTTTTGTTTTATTAAAATATATAAATATATTCACACACATGGACCGAACACAAGTTTTTTTTTAAAAAGCCCCCCAAAAAGCCTAGTACCTACCTACCACTGTACCAGTACCCTATTTTTCAAACTGATGAAACCCCAAACAGACTTTTTTGGGGGGGCCTTAGAAGTTCAAGTCCTAAAGTTCTATCAAATCCTACTACTTTAGAAGAACTTTTAATATATCATGAAGATAAGTCTCATACTAAAATTACTATCTCAATGTGAATACAGGCCCAGGATGCAAAAGCCAACAGAGAACATACACAGAAACAGTAAACAAACAAAATCACAACACATGCAAATAGTTAACAGGTCAAGCTTACCGTTGGCTTGCTCGAGCGTATCCTCGATCTCTGCATCCTTGGCCACTAACTGCCGCTGGAGGTCTTTGGCCAGCTGCTTGATCTTGCTGGCGTGCTCACCGTCCTTATCCCGCAGCTTTTCCTCATACTCCACCCTCAGTTTCTCCACGCAGGTGTCCCTCTGCTGCTCCACGGAGGTCAGCTCGTGGTCCTTGTCGCACTTCATGGACACAAACTCCTTCTGCAGCGCGTCTCGCTGGGAGCGGGCCTCCTCCAACATTCTCTGACTCTCGTTTGCCGACACCTGATGGGAGAGCTCCAGTTCTTTCAGTTTGTCCCGTAATGAAGACACTTCAGATTCTAACGTCTCCACCCGGCCGCACAGTTCACATTTCGTAGACTCTAGGGACTGTATCTGTTGGTTCTGCTCCGCTATCACAGTCTGATTTCTCTCGTTTTCCTGAGCGTGCTCTGACGAGAGTTTTTGTAACTGCGCGTCAAAGTCTGCACTGGCTTGCTGTTTTTCGCTTTTCACCTCACCCAGTTCCTTTCTGAGCGACGTCACTTCTTCGTGGGAGGTTTCCAACTTGCGCCGAATCTCTGAAACAGCGGTCTCTTTCTCCTTAAGGATCTGCTTCCTCATGTTGGTCAGGTACCCCTCGGCTTTCTTCTTGTACTCCAGCCCTTTCTCCTCCATCTTCTGGATGCGCGCTTCGTACTCCTGCTTCATGAGGTCTTTCTCTGAGCTGCTCTGCTGCTGCACCTGGTCCACGGTGCTCTGAGAGGCGGCGGACCTCGACTCCAGCTCTGAGTAGCTGTCCTGCGCCGACCTCAACTTCACCTCCGTCTCCTGCTGGGCATCTCTCAGGCTCTGCGCGGTGAGGGAGAGCTCCTTCTTCTCCACCTCTGCAGCCTCCAGGGTGGTCCGCAGCTGGTTCAACTGTTCGCCGTGGGCGGCCTGCTGCTGGCTGAGGGCAGCCCTGGCCTGCATGAGCTGCTCCTCCAGTTCCGCGGCCCGCTTCTCCCACTGCTTGACGCGCTGCTCCACCTCCGCCATGTTGCTCTCCACCTGGCTCAGCGCCCCCTGGTGGCTCCGCAGCTCCGCATCCTTCTCCGCCACTACCTGCTCCTTCTCCGACTCCAGGGCCTTCACCTTCTCCAGCAAGGAGTCCCTCTCTGACTCCAGGCCCCTCACTTGCTCCAGCAAAGAGTCAGCCTTCGACCGGAGTTCTGACACCTGGGTGCTCGATTCCTCCGAGTTGGTCATCAAGGTCCGCATCTCGGAGATCTGGCTCTGCAGCTGTGTGTCGACGTCTTCGTAATCCTGCTGGAGTTTCTCAATCTGCGCCTCCTTGCTGGAAACCTCCTCTTTATGGTCCTGCTGGAGTCTCTCAATCTGCGCTTCCTTGGAGGCGACGTCCTCCTTGAGCTGGGTGCTGATTCTCTCCAGATCCATGATGGTGTCGTGGCTCAGCCCGCTGGACTCCTCCAGCTGCAGGAGGCGCGTGTTGGCCCTGACCAGTTCGCTGGACACTGCTTCCTTCTCCCGCTCCTCCGTCTGCAGCCGCTGCTGGACGCTGGTCAGTTCCTCCCTGCCCTGGTCCTGCGCCTCCTGTAGCTTGGCCTTCAGCTGGTCGGTGAGCTCGGTCCAGTGCTGCTCGGCGGCCGCCATGGCTGACCGGTGCTCCTCGGCTTGTTGGGTCAGTCGTTGGGTCATCTCGGCCGCCTGAATAATGAAACGTAATGCAATGAATTTTAATGTGAGGCCACCGACCTATACACATTTGGAGGTGCAACTAAAATATGCACACAACTAAAGCAAAAGCAGGTAAAGAACACAATGGTTAGAACAATACTTTGACAGGCAAAAATGAATGCGGACACGACAAAAAAGCTATTCAGCAAGTTAAGGATTTACAAGTGGCATAAACTGTTCCCAGCATAGTATATAAACATAGCAACGTTTCTAGTAACTATGAGAATTAGTCATTCTGATCGCTTCTCTGCCTTTTGGCTGGGACAGTGATTCAGGAACATAAATTTTTGTTTATAACCTGGTTGGTTTGTTCAGCCCGTCCTACATGGCGAAAGCCGATACGCGACGTTAAACTGAACTTCCATCCTAGTAACTAAACAACTTTCACTTTGCAATAAACAGTTTAGTAAGGGGGGTCTTATATATAGTTACCATCGATATATTATGTTTGTACAAGTATTTACGTCTCAAGTCGTTATCTATTGGACAATCATACAATACAAGCCGCCTGAATAATACAATGTAGGAATGAAGAAATAGTGGAAACCAGTTACAGCGCAACGAAGGTTGAGTGTCTTGGAACTTGGGAGAACCTTGGCATAGCCGCAGGAGGGGGCGGCTGTACAGGAAGGTGGTCACCAACTTCAAGTTTCAAGTGAGTCATTATTTAGCTGTGACAGTGTTTCCCACACAGCCACATCTTCCTGCAGGCATACAAGGGCTCTCCCTAGATGCAAAAGACTCAAGTTTTGCTGCACAACCATCATGACTCAGCAATTAATTGCACTACCTCTCGTTTAAAAAAAGATCTTTTTGTGAGGTGTACTCATTTGTTAAGCTTCCAGCTAATATGCGCTGAGTATCATTTTACTTAATCCATATTGTGGAAAAAATGCCAAGGCAATAAATTTTTTTACAATTTTTGTTATTTTGGTGTCTTTTAAAACTCACGTTACCTACCATAGCAACCAATGATAATCGCAAAATATTTCTGCTTTCACAGCAAGGCCATGTCTCTTGTGTATATATGTGACTGCAAAGTTTTAAGCTCCAGGTGCGAAGCGTTTTGCATCCATGAGCAAATAACCAAAACATGTGTATTTTGAAAGTGTTCCCTACCATTCTGTGGGCGGCATAGTTCTCTTCTGTCAGTAAATTATCTCCAATACTGGCACATGGGTGTAACTGCCCTAAATGAAAGAAACTGAAAAGCAGGGGTCCAGGGGCTGCCCAGGGCCCCAGCGGAGTACAGGGGCCGAGCCCTGTTAGAGAATTCAGAGGGGTAACGCGCGAGAGAGAGAGAGAGAGAGAGAGACAGACAGACAGTTACAACAATGGACAGAGACAGTTTGAGTCCGAAAAGCCTTGTAAAATGATTACATTGGTTTTGAAAACAATATGGCATCATCATGTTTTTTTCCAAGATTTTCTGAGACTTCCACTAGTTCCAGGATAGAACAACCTAGTTAAAAACGCCCCAAATCGCTTGTGGTCAATTTTTTTTTGAGGGGGGGGGGGGGGGATTTTTAAATGAACTGAAATTCAGTTTCTGGTCAAATTAAAAAAATGGAAATCAGTGTAAAACTGAAAGAGTTGCACCCATACTGGCAAAAATGTGAACATAGACCCCCCCCTCCTCCTATACACCTGAATATATATTACCTGATTCTGAAGAGCTGCATCACGCTCTATCCCCGCCCCCTCCCGCTGCTCCACCCGGCGCCGGTACTCCTCGATCTGACTCTCGTAGCTCTGGATGCACTCCTGGAGCTGGTGCTCCGTGGTGGTCACCTTCTCGTTCAGCTCTTTGAGCCGAGATTGCAGCTCGCGGTCGTTGCTCTCCATCTCGGCGAGCTTGGCGTCGTGGGTTTGTCGAAGTCCTTCCACCTCTCTCTGGTGCTCCTCCTTGGCCTGTTCACCGATTTGCTTCGCCGTTTCTAATGCGTTTTGAGCCTCTTCAAGCGTCGTTTTCAACTGCTCTACCTGTTTGGCTTCGGAGGACACGGTTTCATCGACGGCTTTCAACCTTTCTTGTATAGTCGACTGTTCCATTTTCAGCTGTTCACAGTGTTGTTGGCTTTCTTGCAAAGCCGTTGCTTTTTCCAGGAGGGCGGCGTCTTTCTCTCGTAACGCGGACTCCTTTTCTTGCACTGCCCTTTCCTTCTCTTCAACTTCCGACTGTTTTTCAGCGATCTTGGTTCGCAGGTCGTTTTCGGTAACCTCAAACTGCGACTGGAGTTGTGCCACTTGCGTCTCCCACTCAGCGGCAGAGTCCTGCAGGGCTTTCCTGTGTCGCTCCTCCTGCTCCTGCAGCTGGGTCTGTCTCAGCTGCTCCAGGCTTTTAGCCAGGTCCTCAGCCCCGGACTCCTTCTGCATGGTCAGCTCCTGCAGTTTGCGCTCAAAACCCGCCTCCTTTTCCTTCAGCTCCTCCTCGAGTCGCTCCTTCAGCTTGGCCAGTTTCTCTTTGTGCGTGTTCCGCACCTCCTCGAACTGCTCCTTTAAACTGGCCTCCAGTCTTTCCTGTTCTTCACGCTGCTTGGCCAGGTCGGTGGCGAGGGTCTCCTTTTCCTTGGAAATCTCTTCCAGCGCCTGTTCCTTTTCGGATAACTGCGTGCCGTAGCTGTCCTTCAGGCTGGTGATTCTGGCCTTGGCTTCGTTTCGCAGTTGTCCGAACTTGGCCTCGGAGGTAGTGAGAGCGTCGGCTTTCTCCTGCAGGTCTTTCTCCAGGCCAGCCGCCTTGATCTCCAGCTCCTCAATGCCCGTGCGCAGCGCCAGGATCTCATCGTCTTTGGAGGTGAGGGATTTGTCTTTTTCTGACAACTGAAACAAACACAAGCTCTAAAAATAGGCAAACACATGGCAGGCCACTTGGCAGTGAATGCTGTTGTGAATGTATTCGCTCATGATACCAGAAGAGTCATAGTCCGAAAAAATACGGTGATCAAAACATCCATGTAAAGAACAGCTTTTACCCCTCTGCTGTCAGAGCCATCAATACTCAGTAGGCTCACTCCCCTAACGGAATTCTTTATCCTATTTTGTTCAGTCAAACTTGTGCCAATCAGTGTGCCTGCATGCTCGCGGTCTTGTGTGCGAGTCTCTGTGTGCGTGCGTATGTGACGGGGGAAGGTATGTGTTGGCATAAATGTGTATGCACACATGTATGTGTGTGTGTTAGTGTATGTGTCGGTGTGTGTCCAAGAGTAAGAGAGAATCTGAGGGAGAGACTGATACATGATTATGTAATCTGATTTTCTTACAATTTTTTTTTCTTATCTTATATTGGTTGTCCATCCATGTGCATGTTTTCGTTGTTGTTGGATTGTGTCTTGTGCAAAACCAAAACGATTTCCTTTGTATTATGATGCATTGGCTGATTAATGAAAAAAAACACCCCGTGGTATTTTACCTGGTGGTTGAGCTGCGTCAGCTGGCTGCCCATGGCCTCCTTCTCCTCAGCCACTTGCGCGGCCATGCGGCCCTGGCTCTCCTCCTGGTCCAGCCGCGCCGTCCTCAGCTGCTCAGACAGGTTAGTCACGATCCCCTCCAGCTCACCCATCTTGGATTCCAGATCGGCGTTCTGCGATTCCACGGTCTGCTGGCAGGCCTTCATCTGGGCCTGGCACTTTTTCAGCTCCTGGATCTCTTTCTCTTTCTCTCCGATCTGCATCTGAAGGTCTTCCTTTGCGAAGGTCCACGACTCTTTTTCCTGTTCGCTACTTTGCAGCTGTTGCTCCAGCTCCGCGATCCTGACGTCCTTGGCTACTCTGGTTTCCGTCGCACTGCTTTCCATCTGCACTCGCTCTTCCACCACCCTGGCTCTGTCCTGTTCCGCTGCGGCTAACTGTTCCCGCAATGCCAGAAGTTTGTCCTGTGCCTCGTGCAGCTCTCGCTCTGTGCTCGTCTTCTCTTCGGCCTCAGAGTCCAGCCGCTGCTGCAGAGTGAGGATCTGGCTTTGGGCCGTGTTCAGCTGGTTGGTGACCTCATCTCTCTGCGATTGTAAGGAGTCGATCCGCCGACTGAGCTCGCTTTGCTGGGACTCGGCTTCTTGGAGTCTGGAACCCATCTCCCCCTGACTGCTGGACAGCTGGGATTTCAGGCGCTCGTTCTCCTCGCCGAGGATGCTCAGCTCGGAGCTCAGCCTGTGCTTCTCATCGTTGGCGTGCTTGAGGGCGGGCTCCAGGGTCTCCAGCTGAACCGTCAGCTGGCTGACCTGCTCCTCCAGCCTCTGCCTCGCGTCGTGGAGCTCAGTGTGGAGGTTCTCCACCTCCTTCCTCAGCTTGGCCTGGCTCTCCTGGTGACCTTCCGCCTCTGCTTGCAGGGCTGAGACTTGACTGTCCTTGTCAACCAACTGACTGTCCTTGTCAGCCAACTGACTGTCCTTGTCAGTCAACTGACTGTCCTTGTCCGCCAACTGACTGTTTTTATCGACCAGCTGATTTTCAATGTCGGCCAGGTGGCTTTCCTTATCAGCCAACTGACTGTCCTTGTCAGCCAACTGACTGTCCTTGTCAGCCAACTGACCGTTTTTATCGACCAGCTGATTTTCCATGTCGGCCAGGTGGCTTTCCTTGTCAGCTAACTGACTGTTTTTATCGACCAGCTGATTTTCCATGTCGGCCAGGTGGCTTTCCTTGTCGGCCAGTTCCTTCTCTTTAGCCGTCAGAGCCTCGCCGACGTTGTCCACCTTCTCTTTCAGCTCAGAGACCACAGATTCCAGGCTCTCCACCTCCGCTTTCTTCTCCGTCAACGCCTGCTCCATAGACTGGATTCTGGCCTGGTAGTGGCTCTCCAGTTCCGAGCTTGACTTCTGCGACGTTTCTTCGTGCTGCGAGCGAAGCTGCTGCATCTGCTCCGAGTGACTGTGCATCAGGGACTCCAGCTTCTCTTGCCAAACGCAATCGGATTCTTGGCTCTTTTCCGACACCTCCGATGCGTGGGTGGTCTGGAGTTGTTTGATCGCTGAGTTGTGTGATGCTTTAAGGTTTTCGATTTCTTGTTTCAGGGCATTTTCGATGGAGGCGGCATCTTCTTTTGACTTGGTTAGTTCGTTGTCGAGCTCTATCTTTTCCTGCAGAAAGGAGAGAAAGTCAGAAACTAAGCAATATTAGGAACGCAGAAGAAGAAGAAGAAAAAGAGCTAGGCTCGAAAGCTTTACTCCATCTCCCTCCTTCAACCTATCATACCACCAATTCCCAGGTTAGTTTAAATCCTCAATAGTTGCTGTACTCACTGATTTCTCCTGCCTTTAAAAAAAAAAATCTTACAAATAATGTTCTCCATTGAGCTCCGCCGAAATCAGAATGTGTTGGCTGTATGCAGCGGGGAGACCAGTGAAAACTGAAAAACGGACACATACGTACCTTACCCATTATGGCCATATGGCCTGGGGACGCAGAAGAAGAAGGGCAAAATAAATCCTAAACAGTTGCTGTACTCACCGATTTGAGCCTCTCAATCTGCTGCAGCAAGTCATCTTTCCGCTGGTCCAGACCGTATACAGTGGAACCTCCCTTATAAGACCTCCCATTATAAGACTCCCTCCCACATAAGACCTACTTCTCTGAGACATTGCCCTTCTTTGTAAGTATTAAAATTACCTCTCTTATAAGACCCCTCCCTTATAAGACCTCATTTTAGATGATTTTTGAAGGTCTTATAAAGGGAGGTTCCACTGTAATATGAAGTGCCGTGCAGTAGATAAAATACGGTAAAACGAAGCCAAATTTCTGGCTGTACTCACTGATTTGAGCCTCTCAATCTGCTGCAGCAAGTCGTCTTTCTGCTGGTCCAGACCTTATAATATGAAGTGCCTTGAAGTAGATAAAATACGGTAAAACGAAGCCAAATTTCTGGCTGTACTCACCGATTTGAGCCTCTCAATCTGCTGCAGCAAGTCATCTTTCTGCTGGTCCAGACCGGACACGGCGGCCATTTTCTGCAGCTCTCTCTCCTCAATGGCCAGCCTCACCTCCTCCTCCTTCTCCCTCAGCTTCTGGTGGACCTCCTCCTGGGACGTCCTCAACGCTAGCTCACACTCCCTATCCTGGGAAACGGACAGACAAGATGGAAAGATAAAAATTTGATGGCATCCAAAATGAGGTCTTATAAGGGAGGGGTCTTTAAAGGGAGGGGTCTTATAAGGGAGGTAATTTTAATACTTAAAGAAGAGCAATGTCTCAGAAAAGTAGGTCTTATGTGGGAGGGACTCTTATGATGGGAGGTCTTATAAGGGAGGTTCCACTGTAGAGGTCCAAATTGAGTAGAATACTACTCGAAAAGAGTAGAGTAAACAGGTCTGTTAACAACTATAAGACCTCATTTTGGATGATTGTTGAAGGTCTTATAAGGGAGGGGTCTTATAAGGGAGGTAATTTAATACTTACAAAGAAGGGCAATGTCTCAGAAAAGTAGGTCTTATATGGGAGGGAGTCTTATAATGGGAGGTCTTATAAGGGAGGTCCCACTGTACTACAGCACCCACCTTGTTGTCAATCATCTCGGCATGGGACCTCTCCTGCTCCGCCATCTTCTCCTGCCAGAAAATGTCCCGCTCCTCCAGGGACGCCTTCACCTTCTCCTCTATCTGCTTTTCCGACTGCTCCTGAAATCATAATAATAATAATTGATAGTATCTCTATAGCGCCTTTCTATAATTATTTTACACTCAAGGCGCTTCCATTCACTGATACACCCACATTCACACAAAACATTAGTACTCAATCCAACCCAGGTACAAGATCAAGAAGAAAAAATGTACAAACCGAATGAGCTTTGAAAGTAGTGAGTCTTGAGTTTAGCTTTGAAATTAGAGATAGTTGGTTCATGGCGGAGATCGACTAGGAGGGAATTCCAAAACAGCAGGGGCACTGAAACTGAAGTCACCAAATGATTTTAGATTTGTTCTTGGAACTTTCAGAAGTTTTGTGTTTGAGGACCTGAGTGAGCAGGAAGGGGGGGTGTAGGTGTGAAGAGCACTGGAGAGGTAAGGCGGAAGGGTCTGTTCAAAGTGACGGAAGGATAGGACAGCCAGCTTATACTGAAGGCGGGACTGCACAGGGAGCCAATGGAGCTCCTTCAGAAGTGGCGTGACGTGATCACGCTTGCGCTTACGCAGTAATGACACAACAAAATGTATATTTAGTTACACCCCAAAGTGAAAAAACAATAACTGAAAGGCCGGGTCCAGGGGCAGAGCCCTGTTAGGGGGTTCAAGGAAGACAATGCCTCCCCTGAAGCTGAAGCAGAAATTGAATTATGAAGGAATTATATCTCTCCTGCCATTCCAAGACAAGCAAACTAGTGCAACGCCGAGTACTGGTAATGCCTAGTAATGGTAACACCTAGTAACGGTAACGCCAAGTACTGGTAACGCTGAGTACAGCAAATTTGAAGCGATTCGGTTAAGAAACGGCGGAGTTATAAGGCCCAGTTTCCCGTTGGTGCTGCTCTGAGAGTGACGCGCTCTCCCGACGGTAATGCCTAGCAACGGTAACGCCAAGTACTGGTAATGCTGAGTACAGCAAATTTGAAGCGATTCGGTTAAGAAACAGCGGAGTTATAAGACCCCGTTTCCCGTTGGCGCCGCTCTGAGAGTGATGCGCTCTCCCGATTCTCTTCAAATTTGCTGCCAGGCTTTGACAGACACACGGACACTTGCCTTTTTATTATATGATGATGTTTAAAAAAACATAGTCGGTACACAAAGATTTTTTTGTTACGTATTAAAAATTTCAATAAAAGGATCTTCCTTTTCAGATAACATTTTTAAAAAAGAAGGAAATCTTTGTGAAACTGCAAAACTAACTGCTAAGCTAACTAATTTCAAGTCATTTGATCAAAGAAACCACAAACACCACTAACTGTGTAAAATAAAAGTAAAAGATTGTGCTGGTTTACTTTTTGTCCCAATGTGTATGAGCAAGTACATAGAGAGATCTCTTTCGAATTTATTGAATTCTCGTCAGTATGTATATCTGCTAACAAACACTATCTTGTGGATCAACCCCAACAGGAAGACATTTCTGATAAAAGAATGGTGTCTTCTCTGGCATCCTTTATGGATCCACCACTATTAACAGTGGCATTTTAAGCTATAAAGCCATTTCAAGCCACATTTGTACAGTGCATGGAGGGTTGGTAGTGTTTTGTGGTATAGTTTGTTCATAATTTCAAGTCACAATGACTATTAGTATTACGGACCATCTAGCATCATGCACATTGACGGTACACCATTGTACTCTATAATCTTCATCTCTGAACACACGAATAATTGTACTCTATAATCTTCATCTCTGAACACACAAATAATTGTACTCTATAATCTTCATCTCTGAACACACGAATAATTGTACTCTATAATCTTCATCTCTGAACACATGAATAATTGTACTCTATAATCTTCATCTCTGAACACACGAATAATTGTACTCTATAATCCTCATCTATGAACACACGAATAATTGTACTCTATAATCTTCATCTCTGAACACACGAATAATTGTACTCTATAATCTTCATCTCTGAACACACGAATAATTGTACTCTATAATCTTCATCTCTGAACACACGAATAATTGTACTCTATAATCTTCATCTCTGAACACACGAATAATTGTACTCTATAATCCTCATCTATGAACACACGAATAATTGTACTCTATAATCTTCATCTCTGAACACACGAATAATTGTACTCTATAATCTTCATCTCTGAACACACGAATAATTGTACTCTATAATCTTCATCTCTGAACACACGAATAATTGTACTCTATAATCTTCATCTCTGAACACACGAATAATTGTACTCTATAATCTTCATCTCTGAACACACGAATAATTGTACTCTATAATCTTCATCTCTGAACACACGAATAATTGTACTCTATAATCCTCATCTATGAACACACGAATAATTGTACTCTATAATCTTCATCTCTGAACACACGAATAATTGTACTCTATAATCTTCATCTCTGAACACACGAATAATTGTACTCTATAATCTTCATCTCTGAACACACGAATAATTGTACTCTATAATTCTCATCTATGAAAATAAGAGCACAGAAAACTTTCTTACCAAGATCAATTCATCTGTTGAACTCTTAATGCACTGCATCGAGTGATTGTTTTGCTGAGCAGCCTGTCCATCTCCTTGGGATTGAATTTGTATTCGTATTCGTCCAGTTTGTTAACTACAATATTGCAGTGTTATTAGTTATTAGTTTATTTTCTTTAATTGTTGATAAATGTGTTTATTGTTGTTGTTTTTGTTGATAAATGTGTTTATTGTTGTTGTTTTTGTTGATAAATGTGTTTATTGTTGTTTTTTGTTGATAAATGTGTTTATTGTTGTTGTTTTTGTTGATAAATGTGTTTATTGTTGTTGTTTTTGTTGATAAATGTGTTTATTGTTATTGTTTTTGTTGATAAATGTGTTTATTGTTGTTGTTTTTTGTTGATATATGTGTTTATTGTTGTTGTTTTTCTTATGTGCACCTGGCTGCAATTTCTCAGTTATGAGATAATAAAGATGATTTGATTTGATTTGATTTGAACACACGAATAATTGTACTCTTCGCTCTTCTTATTACGGACTATAAGGCACACCTGATTATAAGGTGCACACCCCAACATTTATACAAAATTCAGATTTTGTTATTATAGTTTCTTACTACAGTGGAACCTCCCTTTCAAGACCTTCAAAAATCATCCAAAATGAGGTCTTATAAGGGAGGGGTCTTATAAGGGAGGTAGTTTTAATACTTACAAAGAAGGGTAATGTCTCAGAGATGTAGGTCTTATGTGGGAGGGAGGTCTTATAAGGGAGGTTCCACTGTATGTCATTAGTCACATTATAAGGTGCAGGGGTCTCAGAGTCCATCAAATATGGTGTGCATGCTCTCCCCTTCTCTGTCTGTCTCGTGTGACTGGCTGTCTCTCTGTCAAGTGCTGACTGTCACCCTGGTCTCTCTCTCACTCTCTCTCAATAATGACAGATTAACCTATAAAGCTTACTGCATGCTTCTGCAGCTTGATGAATCTGGAAGACAGTGTTGGGTATCTAATGTAAGGGAAATTTTATGTTTAACAGGTTATAATTTTGTATGGCTACAACAAGATGTTGGTAATGTAAAATTGTTCCTTTGTGATCTTAAACAAAGACTTGTTGATATTTATATACAGGAATGGACAGGTACTATTAGGGACAGGGAAAGGTTTGAAAATTATAGAAAATTTAAGTTAATTTTTGAGAAAGAAAGGTATATTTTGAATATGGATGCATACTGTTTCCGTGTGGCTATTACTCAAGCACGATTGAATGTATTACCTATAAACAATAACGTACATCGTTACAGCAGCAGTGATCAAGATAGAAACTGCCCTTTCTGCAAGACAAACGTTGAGAATGAATTTCACGTTTTATTTGAATGTGTAAAATATACTGATCTTAGGGTTAAGTTTTTGCAAGGTTGTAAAAGTGCATCTGTTTTTAAGTTATTGGAAGCATCCAATAGTAACAATATGTACAGGCTATCCAGGTATATCTTTCATGCTATGAAAAGAAGGAAGAAGTTAATGTGATTTGATCTTTGTTATATGGTAAGTTGCATGACTTAGAAATATTATTCATCGCGTGGCTAAAAACATAACTGTGGACAAGTTAATATTTGTTTTCAAGTAATGGTTGTGGTTTCTTCAATACAATATTTTGTATGTGAACCTTTGTAAGACGTAAGCTTCGAAACTATGGTATTGCAATTTTGAAGGAAACAAAAGAAAAAAGAAGTAATATTGCACTGGTCATACTTAAAATAGCATTACTGATGTGCATTTTCTTTTCTTTTCTCTTTGAATATTGCGCTACACATACTTAGATAGTATTAGCGATGTGCGTTTGTTTTTGTTTTTTGTTGTTGTGTTTTTTCCCTTTACCCTGCCGGTTGTATTGTGGTCTATGGCCAAAGTGCAATAAACCAGTTCAGTGTTCAGTGTTCAGTGTTCTCTCTCTGAGTCTTTGTCTCTCCGAGTCTCTCTCTCTCTCTCCCTCTCAATGAGTCTCTCCCTCCTCTCTCTCTCCACCACTCTCTCCCTCCCCCCCTCTCTTACCTGCAGTATCTAAGTCTCTCTCCCTCTCTGAGTCTCTCTCTCTCTCTCCCCCTCACTCTCCGAGTCTCTCTCCCTCACTCTCTGAGTCTCTCTCTCCCTCTCTCACTCCCTCTCCGAGTCTCTCTCCCTCACTCTCTGAGTCTCTCTCTCTCCCTCTTTGAGTCTGAGTCTCTCCCCCTCTCCCTCACTCTGAGTCTCTCTCTCCCTCTCTCTCTGAGTCTCTCTCCCTCTCCAAGTCTCTCTATTCCTCTCACACACACACTCTCTCTCTCTCTCTCCCTCCCCCCCCCCCCCCCCTCTCTCTCACAGCTCACATTCTCAGCATCAGAAAGTTAGACCCAGATTTCACTGCCTAGGCCCTAAGCTTTCCCATTTTCCAGCAGCAGTGAGCCTGCCAAAAATAGACCTCTCCCTTTGTTTTTCTCCTGCTGCCTTCAAGGCCTTTCTGACCTTTTAGTGACCTCTCCCTTACTGGCTGGATAGAGATAACAGTCTCTCTCTCTCTCTCTGGTGGCATAGGTAGCGAGTTTAAAATTAGAACAGCAGTGGTGCTGGCTCAGATGAGAAGCAGGCAGGAAAAAGGAAGGGCAAGTGGCTAGAGTGGGCCAAACTTTATGAAGCCAGAATGCGGCAGAAAAGCATGCTGTGCTCTCTGACCTGCAGTAGAGCCACAGCGGCAGTCTTCCCTCTGGACAGCTCCTGCACCAGTTTCTCCTTCTCCTCCTCCATGCTGCTCTCCGCCTGCCTCACCCTCTCCTCCATCTCCTCCCCTACCCTCCTCCTCTCCTCCTTCAGCCGCTTGATAATCTCCCTTGCCTTCTCCAGCTGCTCTTGGTCTGAAATGACGGAAACACGATTAACCCTTTCGCTGCCAGCCATTTTTCAACCCAAAAAATACCATGAGCAAAAATGCGCTCAAGTGTCGAAATAGGTCACTCTTTGAGTCTGAGTCTCTCCCCCTCTCCCTCACTCTGAGTCTCTCTCTCCATCTCTCTCTGAGTCTCTCTCCCTCTCCAAGTTACCCATCAGAAAAAAATCGCTTAAGTCAAAACTGAAGGGACTGAAATTTTATTTGGAGACAGCAAATATTTTGAGTTAAACAGACTTTTCAACATAAAGATGATTAAACTGGGACCCAAAACTTATTGAGTTATTTCTCATCTATTTCTCGGCCAAAATCTCTCGCGTAATTTCACTTTCCTCCAACAGATTTAAAATAATTCAAATTAAATGTCAGCTTCCTAGCGTAAGCCTAGTTTAATTTTATAATTATCCAAAGTTTTTGAGTTACCCGTTTTTGAGTCATCAGAATTGCACTGTATTCATCGCTTTCCTCATTCAATGGACGCCATAACTGTTCGTCATCCATATTGGAAAAATCGTGAAAATGCCGAAGTCGGTCACTAAATTTCAAAAATTCATCTTTCAAATTAAGCGACTTACCAACCATATTGCACAGTTAGGCGGAAGTGTAATATATTACGAAAGCGAGGCTGAAGCGCTCACGTGACTGCCATGTGATAGAAACAAAATGGAAGCGCCCATACCGGGCCATGTGGATTCCATACGATCCCGGATGTTCTAGGACTTTCCAATCCATATTTTTTCCGAACGTTCGGCGTGCAAGAGGCTTATGCTAAAACTTTCGTTTAATCTCAAAATATCAGCTGCCTCAAAATAAAAATTGAGTCCTTTCAATTTTGACCTACCAGATTTCCACTGTATCTCCATTTCTGTTGTTGTACCCTGGCTTAAAGACTCAAGGGATCATCCAACAGCCGAAGCGCTTGAACACTATGGTACAAATGCACCAGCTAGGGATGAGACCATTACGTGTGTGACTGTTTTTGATTACCCCGGCACGTGGGCAGCCACACTCTGACTTTGGAAGATTTTGGACTGATGATGTTATGCTATGCTAAGAGCTTGCCATGGCTAAAGACAATCCCTGCATAACTAAGCAGAACATTTTGATATAGCCTTCACTTGGTGTTCTAGCTTATGTCAATTGGTCTGACACAGCCTTATGCAAAGGCGTACATCTCTGATATCTTTATAAAAACCACACAAACGAACTGACTGGTTTTCTTGAGGTTGTTGACCTCCTACTGCATGCTGTCTAAACATTGCTGCAACCATGTTTCTCTCTGCCTCTCAACCCCTCTCTCTCACTCTCTCTACCTCCTTCTCTCTCTCTCTCAGCACATTGTCAACAGAACTCACTGGTTTTCTTGAGGTTGTCGACCTCCTACTGCATGCTGTCTAAACATTGCTGCAACCATGTTTCTCTCTGCCTCTCAACCCCTCTCTCACTACCTCCTTCTCTCTCTCTGTCTCTCTCTCTCTCAGCACATTGTCAACAGAACTCACTGGTTTTCTTGAGGTTGTCGATGTCCTGCTGCATGCTGTCTAAACATTGCTACAACCATGTTTCTCTCTGCCTCTCTCTCTCTCTACCTCCTTCTCTCTCTCTCTCTACCTCCTTCTCTCTCTCTCTCTCTCTCTCTCTCTCTCTCTCAGCACATTGTCAACAGAACTCACTGGTTTTCTTGAGGTTGTCGATGTCCTGCTGCATGCTGTCCAGGCGTTGCTGAAGCTGTGCGTTGTCCTGCTGCAGACCCTCCGCCTTCACCCGAGCCAGGGACAGCTGGGAGTCCTTCACCTCCAGCTCCTCGTGCACCTGGTGGAAAAATAACATCATTCTTCTTCTTCTTCTGCTGCGTTCCCAGGCCATATGGCCATAATGGGTGTAGTACATATGTGTCCGGTTTTCAGTTTTAACTGGTCTCCCCACTGTATTCAGCTGACACATTCCGATTTTGAAGGAGCTCAAAGTAGAAAATTATTTGCAAAACTTTTTTGGGGAAAAAAGGCAAGAGACTGGGCCAAAAAGTCAGAAAAATAGTAGATAAGAAAAGGAAAAGGCAGAGTCAAAGAGAGTGATAGATTAGAGGAAGTTCCTAGCACAGAACTTCCAGAAGGTGGGAGAACTGTTTCTAAAAAAAAAAAACACACACACAGAGCCCTCCCCTCCCAGAAAACAATACACTTGAAAACCAAAACTTGAGTCCTTGGAGACTAGCACTTTGGAATAGCACAAGAGCTTATAAAATATTGAGAATATTTTTGTTTCAATTCACCTGTTTAAAAGCCATCCATTTACGGTACTCAGCCTCTGGAGAACACCCATGCTTTGATGCAGACAGTTCTGAAGACCTCTTGGCAAACACTGGGGGGAACATCTTGGCCAAGCATCTCCACTACACACACATTTTGGCCCATGTTTTTGTAAAAGTAGTCACCTAAAGGGCAGAAGAAGGGCATGAAGGGTAGGAGCTGTGCCGGTCCGGGTTCACCCCCGGGGACCGCTACGGTAGCCGGATTGGTCTTGCCCAGATACTACGAAATAAAGGCTATGGTCCACTTCTTTTTTTTTGTCCTTTCCATTAGGCTACTTCTATCACCTCAGCTTTCTAATTTCTTGTCTTCTTACTACTCCCCAAAGTGTAGCAGAATCTTCAACCTGATGAAGTTGGCTGCCTGAGGCGAAGAAGAAGAAGACCTCCTCTACTATCTTAAGGCTCAACGTGGCTGGTGAATCGCTATTTTTTCACGCGCTATGTACGACGCCTACGTACGTATCGCGCCTGATGTGTGACCTGGACAGCAATGGCCATCTCTCTAAACTCAGGCAGGGTTCTGGAGGAAAAACGTTTTTCTCTAAAAAAAATATTTTGGTGTGTTTAGATGTCTCTTGGTGTGTGTGGTCATGCACTCAGCACACCCAGTATCAACGAAAAAGTTGTCATTTGGTCAAAATTTACCACCACCACACACATACACCCCCCTTTTCCTTCCTCATCAGTCACACAAAAATCGCATGAAAAAAAAAAATTGGGTGGCGCGCCTCTGGCTACTACGACGTGCTCTCCAGGTGGGAGTAACCCAAATTTTACAGAGACGCCTTCGTGACTATAAAGACTTAAAGTACCAAATACCTAATAAGTGCCACATCAAAGTCTATGACCCAGACCTGTTTACCCTTATTTTGCAAAGTTGTAATTTCTTAAACAAAAAACCCGTAATTTTGAAGAAAAAAAACGTAATCCAACGCGTGACCAGTGAACGTCGATATCGTACTGACCTGAGTGTGCAATACTAAATGACCGTCGAGCAGTAGACACAGAACACATGCTCGTCACCTAGTGCAGAACGACATATTCCTGGAATTTTTAGGTCACTTTCCAGGAATTTCTGTGCCATTTAAGTGACTTTTGATGTCTTTTCTTTTGATTTTTTCAACCAGAAGATACAGAAGCTTCGGAATGCACTCGCTTGGACGCCATTTTCAAACAGAAACGGAAACGGCACGAAATGACTTTTCACCGCATCGTTTCAAAAGCTTTGCTTACCGACGCAACTTACTTAAAAGTACAAAGTGGCGGTACCATAGCCGATGAGGTTTATCCGAGGCGTGGTTACCGCTACACATATCTATATTGATAAAAACTCGGGACTTTACAGGTGTTGCACTGCCTCCGGGCATTGCAGCCAGTATTGTTCCCACCATCTTTGTATTTACAAATGTCCCATATGTGTCTATGACCGAGAGGACGTAAAACAACATTTTTCTTCTTCTTCTCTACCGACGCAACTGTAGTGGGGTTTTTAAAATATATTTAGGATTTTATTTTCCGGTATTTTTTTCCATAGCCGTAATTTGACTTTTTTCCTGTAAAAATTACGGCAAAATCGTAAAGGTAAACAGGTCTGCTGTTTACCCCCTACACAAGTCTTGAGTAGTCTGGACAGCTGAAATGAGTAGTTCTGGTGCAAAACGTGGAGTTGTATTCATTAAACCATCAAATAAAGTTAACTGAAAACGAGTAGTAATCAAGAATTAAAGAGCATTATTTTCAGGTTTAAAGAGTAGTAGAGGTCCAAATTGAGTAGAATACTACTCGAAAGAGTAGAGTAAACAGGTCTGTTATTGACCGCATCACGTTTACCTGTTGCTTGACCTGAGCGATGGCCATCTCTCTGTCCGCTTCCAGTTGCTGGATGACAGCTCGGGCCTCCTTCATCTGACCCTGTAGCTTGACCACATCAGCCTGGTGCGACCCGCTGCCGTCACCACTACCCCCCTGAAACATTAAAAGTACAGTCATTTTCGGGTTATAGGGCGATATTTTGTTATCCAATTTCGACCTATAATAATAATTATTTTATTTCATATAGCGCTAAAATCCATACAGTAGTATGCTCGATGCGCTTTACAGTAGCAACATTAAAATCAACATTAACTCTTTCATTCCTGGTTTTACACTAACTGTTACTTCCCCTTATTCCTATGTTTCTATTATCTATCTATTCCCTTCATTCCTGGATTTACAGAGGGTTAAAAATGTGATAATGGGGTACTTATTTTAGAGACTTACGGCAGTAACCCACATTACACGAACCTAAGAATGTCATATACCGTTGTGTAGGGAATTGATGTGAGAAGCTGTTTGTGACCATGTTGACACATTATGGTGACATGACAGATGACACACAGGTGTAAAACAGGTAAGTTTACAATTTAACATAAAACATACCATCATGCCATACATGCAGGTCAGTGTTTTTAAAGCAAATTGTATATTTCATGCACGCACTCACCAAGTGACGCCTCCTGTACATCCCCATGCATTGTGCTTGTCATTACTTCACAGATAAGTGTCACCATTGTCACCATAATTGTCCCCAACACATCAACAGTTTATTGTCTGTTTTGACGATTATGTATGGATACAACACATATATATATATAGAGGACAAGCACCACACTATTTTGCACACTTTTTTTTACACAGATAATATTTTCACGTTCCCTATCTACGCATGTATGTACCCCTGTCACAGTCATCACATCACATGTCACACATAGGTGACACGTGTGTGACACACCTTGAAGCAGTCACTGTGACGCTGTTTGGAGCACAGATACCACACTTTTCATACATCATTGTAGTTTGACACTTTTTGAAGGGGTGTCGGTATAGCTGACACCAGTGTGTGCATGCTTGTACTTGGGGTGTCGTGCCGTGCACAACACACAGGTGTGCTTGTCACCTAGACCTTTGTTTTTCTCTGGCTCCTCGGTGCGGTTTTTTAGGTGTTATTGTTGGTATATTCTAGCAGAGAACTGAGCATTTCATCAGAGTAATATAACTGAAAATAATCTTGCGCTTTCATTGATGTGTCTAACACACACACAGGCCCTGATCGATGTTTGAATTCCGTCCTAGTTTCGGTTTTGGTGTGACATAATTCCCCCTAATCCACTCAAAACTCGGTCGAGTGTAGAACAAAGGTAAATTTTGATAATCTAACTCCTCACCACTAGCATCATCACCACCTATCTGCGCTTCAATAGCTGCCACGAACTAAACTCACTCTTCTTCTGTCAAATTGGTCAGAATCAGAATTTTCTCCACCTTCTATTTTCACTACCAACAAAAACTGCCACGTGCACAGTACACACCTACTACACGCATTCACTCAAAACGACCCCTTTCCCACAGAGCTGGAAGGAGGAGGGGGTGGGGGGAAGGGAAGGGTAAACGGCTGGGGGGTCTGGCATCACATTCCATTCATAAACAGTCCCGTTAGGGCTGGGTCAAGGGTAAATGACGTACTTTGATGGCGCGAATTGCGGTAAGTCCAAAGTACGATCCCGGAATACCGGTCTCTCAGATTGAAAGGAGTTATTTCTTCCAGAACGGTTTTCCGTTTTCCAGGATTGAAAGGTATTAAGCCTTGAAACCGGAAAACCGGTCTGCAGGATTGAAAGATATTAAGCCTTGAAACCGGGAAACCGGTCTGCAGGATTGAAAGAGTTAAAAACATGCATTAAAATCAACAAGATAGTCATACTACCAACATTCCAGTGCAAAGAAATAAAGTAACAAAAATAACATGATTCTCACTCACAAAGACATTCACCAGCACTGTCACTCTCTGATAACACCTCACCATAATGGAGATAATATTTGATCAAAGAAACTACAAACACCACTAACTGTGTATACTTTTTGAAGGTAGCTCTGTGCTGTGAAAAGAATAAAATAAAAGTAAAAGTAAAAGATTGTGCTGGTTTACTTTTTGTCCCAATGGGGGACAGACAGTGTATGAGCATGGTACATAGAGAGATCTCTTTCGAATTTATGGAATTCTCGTCAGTATGTATATCTGGTATAATTTGTTCATAATAACATCTCACCCTCGCAGAAACTAATGAAAATGTCAACAAGCAGCAGGAAGGAATGCACCAATACATGCATACACACGGCCCACTCTCTATCTCTCTCCTATGCGCCTAATAAACGAGGGCGCCCTATTAGTGAACAAAATCGTGAGAAGACAGGCAACGATTGCCGTGCTCAGTACAGTGGAACCTCCCTTATATTAGTTATAAGACTCCCTCCCACATAAGACCTACTTCTCTGAGACATTGCCCTTCTTTGCAAGTATTAAAATTACCTCCCTTATAAGACCCATCCCTTATAAGACCTCATTTTGGATGTTTTTGGAAGGTCTTATAAGGGAGGTTCCACTTTACAGTCTAATGCGAGTCAGACATCGAAAGTGGTCACAAGTTGCTGATACGACGAATACTCAAGTTAAAATGCTTCAAAATTCCTATTATCGTCCGAGATACCATCCAACAGATGCCATAACCCTTCATTGGATGTAAAAAGCATCGTTGTAGAGCTTAAAATGCCATAATTCTATCAGTTTTCGCGAAGAAAAGTCCAAACACAACAGGAAGCAGCTCAAACGGAAGTTCAATTATTTGAAAGGGGAGTCAACTCTCGTTTATAACGGCAGTAACGGCGGGCGGTAAACATTTACAGGACGCGTACTGGATTCAAAGTTTGACTTTCTTTTGTGAGGTGAGTATCGCCTTATAAACGAGGGCGCCTTTTGCTTTAATTTTTTCTGATTTTTCTTGAAAATTGCCCTATTCGCGTTATACACAGCAGCGCCTAATGATCCGAAAAATACAGTATTCTTCTTCTTTCTTCCTCAATCCCTCAGACAGTCTCCTGTCAATTATCAGCGCAGATGCATCAAGCTGCCCTTATGCGCCTAACTAAGAAATAGTTATAGGCCTAGCATGTCCGTCTTCGGCTGAAGGAAATCTTTGTAAGCATTTCTAGAACAAAGGCAGGAGAATGGATCAGTAACTGAGTAAGGTAGAAAGATAGTAGATGACAGTAATCAAAGGGAAAAGGCAGGAGAATGGCCCAGTAACAGAGTGAGGCAGAAAGATAGTAGATGACAGTAATCAAAGGAAAAAGGCAGGAGAATGGCCCAGTAACAGAGTGAGGCAGAAAGATAGTAGATGACAGTAAGCAAAGGAAAAAGGCAGGAGAATGGCCCAGTAACAGAGTGAGGCAGAAAGATAGTAGATGACAGTAAGCAAAGGGAAAAGGCAGGAGAATGGCCCAGTAACAGAGTGAGGCAGAAAGATAGTAGATGACAGTAAGCAAAGGAAAAAGGCAGGAGAATGGCCCAGTAACAGAGTGAGGCAGAAAGATAGTAGATGACAGTAAGCAAAGGAAAAAGGCAGGAGAATGGCCCAGTAACAGAGTGAGGCAGAAAGATAGTAGATGACAGTAAGCAAAGGGAAAAGGCAGCAGAATGGCCCAGTAACAGAGTGAGGCAGAAAGATAGTAGATGACAGTAAGCAAATGGAAAAGGCAGGAGAATGGCCCAGTAACAGAGTGAGGCAGAAAGATAGTAGATGACAGTAAGCAAAGGAAAAAGGCAGGAATTAATGAGAGTGACAGATTAGAGGAAGTTACAAGCACTGAACTTTCAGAAAGTGGGAGAACTATTTGTACGAAAGACACCCCTTGGGAGGTGGGGGAGGGGAGGTTTAAAGTATTTAACATCATACTTTTGAAACCATAAAAATATAATTCTTCCAAAACTATCAGCCACTTTGTCCAAAAAAATAAATTGGGTTGCACGCCTCTGGCTGCGATGCACTTTCCAGGTGGGAGCAACCTGAATTTCATAGACGCCTCTGTGACTATAAAGTACCTAATACCATTACAGTTCACACTATATCATATATGGAAACCTATCCAGAATGTTGAGATGCTAAAAAGTAATGCATTGCAGGGCTCCCAATCGTCCCGCAAAACAAGGGGTCCCAGGGACTCCTTCACTTACAGCATAGAGGGTCCTAGAGGAGGGATAAAGGGTCCCAGTGGCATAGCGAATGCTAAAAAAAAAAAAAATTAAACATTTTTTTATATTTCCCTCTCTCATCACTCCACAATTCCTTACATTCTCTCACACACTCATCCATCAACATGCATTTTTCAATCTTAAGCATATTAATTAATATAATTTGTACATGCTTAATAAATATATGAATCAGTCAAACAATAAATTCCATTTACAATCTAAAGTGTTTCTTTGTGCTTTTGAGTTGAAAGTGTGCATGAGTGAGTAAAAAAAATTTTTTTAGTGCATCCCTGGGACCCCCTGCACATTAGAGGGTCCTGTAGAATTGTAGTGCTTCATAGACCCCCAAATGGGGGTCCCTGGGAGCCCTGGTATTGTAATTAAAATGTTTCCAACAAGAACAAAAGGTTTTCAGCTAATTATCGTCGCTTTAACCTTTCCATCCAGCCTTGCGAGGAGGTCCTTTTTGTCTGCAGCCAGCTGCAGGGTCTTTTCTTTATAGAATTGTAGTGCTTCATAGACCCCCAAATGGGGGTCCCTGGGAGCCCTGGTACTGTAATTAAAATGTTTCCAACAAGAACAAAAGGTTTTCAGCTAATTATCGTCGCTTTAACCTTTCCATCCAGCCTTGCGAGGAGGTCCTTTTTGTCTGCAGCCAGCTGCAGGGTCTTTTCTTTGTAGTTCCGTATCGACTCCTTGCACTTCTGCAGCAGGTCTTCCTGCCGCTTCACCTGAACAAGGTCAGTTCAAAGGGTTAATAATGTTAATAATAATAATAATAATGACAATTTACATAGCGCTTATTCTCCTTACGGGGCTCTAAGCGCTTCACAAAGAAGTTAAAAATCTGAGAGCAAAAACAAAACAAAAAAACCCGCACTTATCATTAGGAACAACCCAAAACAAAATCACGATAACTACATTTACGTCACCCCCCCTCCATTCACACTCCACTAGAATCCAAACCATTACAAATAACGTTTTCCATGCAAAAGGCATTTTCTCACACTACCCAACCCCCCCTCCGCCCGCCCCCGCATTCACCATCCCCATTCACTGCCAGAGGCTACCTTTTTATGATTATGCAATTCTCTGACAAAATGGTCTAGAGATATATCTTTCCTGATTGTTCTAAAGCAAAAAACAACAACCAAAAAACAGCATTCCAGAGTTGTGCAGACCTGTTTACCCCAAATCTTCACTGTCAGTAATCCCAAGCTCTGAAAATAGTAATTTCAGGCATCTGTCCGTAATTTTGCTGTCCGAGAAATCCTTTCACCAGAATTTTTCGCTGCCGTCAAACCTTTTGTTGAGCGGGGCGGGGGGGGGGGGGGGGGGGCTCAGACACCATGCCTTCTTTAGATTTCATCTTCGGAAATGCAAATTTTTTGGTTGCTGACTGTAATAGCGTATCGGAGGTCTCAAAACGTAATAATTAAGGACAAATCTGTAGGGAAAACAGGTCTGGTTGTGACATGAAAAGTTATGATATCATCAATGACATAATATTGCCTGTACAGTGGAACCTCCCGTATAAGACTCCCTCCAACATAAGACCTACTTCTCTGAGACATTTGTCTTCTTTGTATTACAATTACCTCCCTTATAAGACCCCTCCCTTATTTATTTATTAAGACAACTTTTATAGCGCCTAATCTTTAAGCTCTAAGCGCTTTAAGAACTGATTTTGGACGTTTTTTGAAGATTCCACTGTAGTACACAGGGCTGGCAGAGAAGGGGTTAATATTAAGCTAAGAAATCACAATCCAACAAAGGATGATAAAAACTCGCCAAGTGACCGACACCACCTTGAGATGGACACACATTTTCAATTTAACCCTTTCACCGCCAATGTCGCATTTTAGCACCACTGATTAAACACCCATGCTACTAAAAGGTATGAAAGTTGAATCAGTTATGAATTTAACCCTTTCACCGCCAATGTCGCATTTTAGCACCACACTGATTTAACACCCATGCTACTAAAAGGCATGAAAGTTGAATCAGTTATCAATTTAACCCTTTCACTGCCAATGTCGCATTTTAGCACCACACTGATTAAACACCCACGCTACTAAAAGGTATGAAAGTTGGATCAGTTATCAATTTAACCCTTTCACTGCCAATGTCGCATTTTAGCACCACACTGATTAAACACCCATGCTACTAAAAGGCATGAAAGTTGGATCAGTTATCCAATATCCTTATGTTGTTAATTGTGGGAGATAAGGAAAGGGTTTATTCGATGCATGTCATTGGGGGATTCACAGTACTGCAGATGCCAACTTTTCTTTACCTAGGTAAGTTTGAGAGAACATTTTGGATGAAAAATGGCTGGCGGCGAAAGGGTTAATTCACCTTCTTAGGCTACACACACTGACACTCAGACACATTCTGAGAATGTACAGTCAGGATATTCAATTAATTAATCGTAAATGTTTTCTATTTCAGCACACACACACACACACTCGCTTCACTCCCTTAGACCACAACTTTGCCCCTGACTTTGCTTTTGTAGTGGTTCGTTGTGGGGGAACCAATCAGTGTAGAGAATTTTTCTATATAAACTATAAAGTCTATATATATAAAAGTCTGATCTACCACTTCCCTATGTCTAAGCCTGAAGTAAAAGCCCGTAATCTTCTTTTATTTCTCCTTTTGTTTATGTATGTTTTGTTTGTGTGTATGGCTGGAGTGATTTGTGAGTTTTTTGAATAATTCAAAATTGTTGCGATGCGAATGAGTTAACCCCTTGACTGCCACCAACATATTACGTACTGACATGATGACATCACTGATGATGTCATCAGACGAAGAGGAATAAGCCTGACATGCTGGCTTTTGCTCTAACACAGTCAAGAGAGTAATATCCCCGGACCATTTTGCCAGATTGGCTCCATCAGTTGTCTTTTTTATGTCATGGTTTGCCCAATGATTTTTTTCTTTCATTTTCTCTGGCAGTCAAGGGGTTAACGCACACAGACCACTGAAACCACGCTGTCAATCAGTGACTACCTTGGTTTTCAAGAGATCCACCTGACTGGCAGCGCCCCCATCGAATGAGGCTGGCTGGGCGGCCGGCTTGGGCACCGCTGCTTCGGCTTTCGATTTGCTCGTCTGAATCTTCTCCGCCAGCTCTGCCGGTATGTCTTTCCCTTCTTTCAGCAACTTCACCTGACACAACAATTAGGTTAGCAGACCTGTTTACCCCCTACACAAGTCTTGAGTAGTCTGGATAGCTGAAATGAGTCGTTTTGGTGCAAAATGTGTAGCTTTAGTCATTAAACCATCAAATAATGTTCACTGAAAATGAGTAGTAATCAAGGATTAAAGAGCATTATTTTCAATTTTGAAGAGTAGTAGAGTATTGAGTAGAATACTACTCGAAAAGAGTAGAGTAAACAGGTCTGGGTTAGGTTAGGTTAGGTACATAATAATCAGAGCCTGAGAGGCGTCTCTGTGAAATTCGGGTTGCTCCCACCTGGAGAGCGCATCACAGCCAGAGGCGCGCCACCCAATTTAAAAAATAAAATGTGCATGCAATTTTTGTGTGACTGATGAGGAAGGGAGGGGGGTAAATTTTGACCAAATGACAACTTTTTCGTTGCCACTGGGTTTAACGTGTGCTAAGTGCATGAGCACACGGGACCTCGGTTTATTATCGCATCCGAAAGACTCCACGTTCAGACCGCAAGGCCTAGTGCAAAGTGAGATGGATGTACCCATGTTCGAACTCGGGTTTACTTGACACGAAGCGAACGCGATACCACTGTGCCACTCTACACCACAGTTTATTGAAAGTTTATTGTAACCATGAGGTTTATGCAGCGTAAAAATGTGTAATAATGTTCTTGTCCGCAAAGTATAATAATACAGGCAAACCTCTATTTTAAGACTTCCAAAATGTCCGGAAAAATCGGTCGTAAATTGGACGGAGGTTTTCACTGGCAGCCGTAGAAAGAAAAAGTTCAGCACAGTTCATGCTCTCTTCTTCATGCACACATTATTAAAACTGGATTTGGGTCTTTCCAACTCCATAGGATTGTGCAATCGATATTACAGTTTCACTTTGCCGACTTCTTTTAATCACCTCCACTCTCGTCCAATGTCAGTGGTTTTCTTTTTCAAAGTCAGTGGTTTTCGTGCTTTTCCTATGCTCTCCGCCATCTTTTCTACAAGGGAAGCGACTCCGCTTTCAGGCCCTTGACCGTGGTTGTTTCCCTTTGCTCGAAGTCTATGCAGACGACAGCAACGGTCGTAAAAACCAACAAAAAGGCGGTCGTAAGTCGCGTTTTAGAGGAAGTCGTTTAAGAGAGGTCGTTTACATAGTAAAATGCATCTGTGCCAACAAATCCGGTCTCAAATGAGAGGTGGTCGCTTAACAGAGGGTCGTAAAATAGGGGTTTGTCTGTAATGTTTAACTTTTAACATCCTGTACATTGCAAAAAATTGCAAGTATGCTTTTATTGCCAGTCTTCATCCCAAGTATCCTCCCTCCCTCCACCCCATAAAGTGCATTAACATAGCCCATAAAATATGTCCGAGTTGGAGTCTTTTAAATTCTGTATTAAATTCTGATATCACAACCAAACATAAGAATTTTACTGTCAGCTTTCTAATCTTTAACCCTTTCCCCGCTGACGTCGCATTTCTGCACCAAACCGATTTAACACCTATGTCATTAAAAAGGATGAAATTAGGACGTTATCCATTGAACTTATGTTGTTAATTTTGGGAGATAAGACAGGCCTTATTTGATACATGTCATAGGGGGATTCACAGTACTACGCCTTATAAATAACATCATTATTTTATCATTACTAGCGCAACGCCGAGTACCGGTAACGCCTAGTAACGGTAACGCCTAGTAACGGTAACGCCAAGTACTGGTAACGCTGAGCACAGCAAATTTGAACCGATTCGGTTAAGAAACGGCGGAGTTATAAGGCCCCGTTTCCCGTTGGCGCTGCTGTGAGAGTGACGCTCTCTCCCTAGTAGCTGTAACGCCTAGTAACGGTAACGCCAAGTACTGGTAACGCTGAGTACAGCAAATCTGAAGTGATTCGGTTAAGAAAAGGCGGAGTTATAAGGCCCCGTTTCCCGTTGGCGCTGCTCTGAGAGCGATTCGCTTAAAAAAAGGCTGAGTTATTTGTGAAAAGGTGAAGCGGCGTATATCGCGCACGTTTCTGCATCGATTAGCTTCCGGTTTGGCATAGCGATAGTCACTGTCCCCGGTCATCTACCTGCCAAATTCGAAGGCAATCGGTCGAGAAATACCGGAGATACGGGCGCCGAGAGGCCGGCGGATACGCGTTTCGCACATTTGCCAAACCGCGCAAATGACACGGCCGCCTCAGTTGCCGTTGCCATCGCCCCGTTAGGGTTCACAGCAAATTTGAAGCAATTCGGTCGAAAAACGGCGGAGTTATAAGGCCCGTTTTGTGTTTCAGACACACACACGGACACTTGGCTTATTACTATATGATGATGAACTCAGCTGACCTGCATCTGGAGCACCTTGGTGAACTCGTCCCTCTCCTCCAGCATGAGGCGGTAGTTGTCCTCCAGGTCCTTTTTGGCCAGCTGGTCCAGCTGGATCTGTTCGCGCAACTCAGACATACGGCGGAACGCCCGGTCCTGGGACTGTGTCAAGGTCGTCTTTAGCTTCTCCCGCTCGCCCACCATCTCCTTGTAGTGGGTCACCAGCTGGGGAAAGAAAACAACAACAAGGTCAAGGTCGTCTTCAGCTTCTCCCGCTCGCCCACCATCTCCTTGTAGTGGGTCACCAGCTGGGGAAAACAAAGCAACAAAAATAAAATAATTAATAAATAATAATAATTAATAATGCTTATAAGCGCATAATCTTGCTAAGCAACTCAATGCGCTTTTCACTCACCATTCGTACAAACATTTCTACATGGGTGCCCCTGGGAAATTAAAAAAATCCTGCAAGGCAGGGGTTCAGGGGCCGCCCAGTTAACAACTTGACTAAAAACAATCCTAAAAGTATAAAGGCATATAAATATTTATCTGTGTTCATTTCTTTTATATTCTACACATGAGAGAAACCGACAAAACGTTTATAAATAAGAAATTTGTTGCTTCTCAAATTCTCATAATCCGGTGACACCGGCTCCAGGCAATGAGGCGTTATACTACTCCTTGCCGAGACGAAAGGGTGATAATCTTAGGGCCGAACTGCGATGCCCCCTGGTGACAAGTCAGGAGCAGATAATCTTCTGTGGCTACATACCACTAGTTCCTGACAGGCAAGGGTGATAATCTTAAGTAGGTGGCGTTCGCATTTGAGGTCGCAAGACAGGGGCAGATAATTTTCGATATAAAGCCTCATACAAAAATCCTGCATTTCAGGACATCCTGAAAGCAGCAGCATCCATTTTTCTAACAGACTTGGTTCACATATCCTCACCATACATCTCTATAAAATGAATACAGCGGAACCTCCATAATTCTTCTTTAAGGTACGTAAGTGTCCGTTTTTTCAGTTTTCACTGGTCTCCCCGCTGCATACAGCCGACACATTCCGATTTCGGAGGAACTCAAAGGAGAAACATTATTTGGGAGGGATGTTTTTGGAAAAAAGGCAGGAGAATGGGCTAATAAGTCAGAAATATAGTAGATGACAGAGAGCAAAGGGAAAAGGCAGTCAAAAAGAGTGGAAGATTAGAGGACGTTTCAAACACAGAACTTCCAGAAGGTGGGGGAACTATTTTTACGAAAGACCCCCGGTATCCCCACGGGGAGACCTCCATAATAAGACCTTGAAAATTTGGCCCCAAAAAGGGTCTTTTGGGGACTCATGGGAGGGGTCTTATTGGGAGGTGGACATTCAGCCGTCCGGAAAAGAAGGGGAAAAAAATCAGTGAAACATTTTTGGGTCACATCTTAAGAGCCTGCTACACTACATACGATTTGCTTTCAATGTGATGCGATTTTGACAATGTGAGTTATGGTTCATGTGAAATTCGTGTATTGGGTCTACTTGAGCATAGTGAGCGAAAAAAGCAGAATTATTTTTAGACGGAAATATTTCACGTGAATCTCGTCACAATCGCATCACATTGATATCGGATCGTATGTAGTGTAGCAGGTCCATTAGAAGAAGTCTTAATAGGGAAGGTCTTAACAGGGAGATTCCACTGCAATATTATTGACCGAAGAACTAAGTATTCAAACGCTGTGGGAAAACAAAACAAAAAAACTTGACAAAATGGAGCAAACAAACTAAAAAATAAAAACAATACACAAGTGTACTGTAACAACTCCTTACTTCTTGCTTCAGAATTGTTTCACGGAGCCATTTCAGTTGATGACACAAATTCCTTACACCTTAACCCTTTCACCGCCAGCCATTTTTCAGCACAAAATGTCCATTAAACTTACCTGGGTAGAGAGAAAAACCTGTCTGTAATATTGTGGATTCTTCTGTAACATATTTAAAGTAAGGCCTATCCTTTCCTTCCAAAACCAAGAGGACAAGGCCTTTGGATAACAGACCCTGATTTGATGCCTTTTAGTGACATGGGTGTTAAATCATTGTGGTGCAAAAATGCGACATTGGCGGTGAAAGGGTTAAAAGAAAAAGAAAATCCACCAAGTAACTTCCACAAAATAGAACTTTAAAAAAATTTTCAATAGAAGCCACAAACTGACCTCCATAAATAGAAATCATAAATTTATCTCCATCGAAAAGATACACAAATGGACATCAATTTGGTCTTGTACTTGATTGATTGTTTGCTGCTGGTTGGCTTACCATGGCTAAAAAAAAAACCTCCAGGGATCACCCCAACAGCCGAAGCACTTGAACACTGGTACAAGTGCATCAGCTATGGACGAGGACATTACATGTACAACCGTTTTTTTTATTACCCCGCCATGTGAGCAGCCACACTCCGTCTTCGGGGAGTGGAGATTGATGATGTTATGCTAGGAGCTTATCATGACTAAAGACAATCCCTGCATAACTATGTATAGCATAACAACATTTCGATGTAGCCGTGGTGTTCTGTCAATTGGTCAGATGACAAAGCCTTAAAGACCCCCCCACGTCACGTGTCACATTCCTTTTGATACTACTTGTGGCGGTGCAATAGCCGATGAGGTTTAACCGAGGCGTGGTCACCGCTACACCTATCTGTAGTAATTTAAAAAAATCGGGGCTTTACTGGTTTCGTACTGCCTCCGGGCATTGCCTCCAGTATTGTTCCCACCATATTTGTATTTACAAATGTCCCATATGTGTCTGATTCAGACCAAGAGGACGTAAAACTCCATTTTCGTCGTGTCACATTCCCTCTTATGATGGAAGATTTCTTAAGATTTATTACCAGCTATATGAGGATGAATGCTTGGAAGATTTCTTAAGATTTATTACGCTATAAGAAAAACACGTGAAAACCGTGATTTTGACACATGATGTGGTGGGTCTTTAAAGACCCCCCCACGTCACGTGTCACATTCCCTCTTATGATGGAAGATTTCTTAAGATTTATTACCAGCTATATGAGGGAAAACACGTGAAAACCGTGATTTTGACACATGATGTGGTGGGTCTTTAAAGACCCCCCCACGTCACGTGTCACATTCCCTCTTATGATGGAAGATTTCTTAAGATTTATTACCAGCTATAGAGGGAAAACACGTGAAAACCGTGATTTTGACACATGATGTGGTGGGTCTTTAAAGACCCCCCCACGTCACGTGTCACATTCCCTCTTATGCTAAGATTTCTTAAGATTTATTACCAGCTATATGAGGGAAAACACGTGAAAACCGTGATTTTGACACATGATGTGGTGGGTCTTTAAAGACCCCCCACGTCACGTGTCACATTCCCTCTTATGCTAGGAAGATTTCTTAAGATTTATTACCAGCTATATGAGGGAAAACACGTGAAAACCGTGATTTTGACACATGACGTGGTGGGTCTTTAAAGACCCCCCACGTCACGTGTCACATTCCCTCTTATGCTAGGAAGATTTCTTAAGATTTCTTACCAGCTATAAGAGGGAAAACACGTGAAAACCGTGATTTTGACACGTGACATGGTGGGTCTTTATGCCAAGGCAGGAAAAAATATATAAAAAGAACAATCTACCTACATAAGGACAAAATCACCTCCATGAATTTGGTCTTGTAATTGAAAGTCTGTCGCTCAAACTTCTTTACTTAGGTGTAGAATAGAATAAATCAATCTATTAAAAAAAAAGGCACAAACTTACCTCCATGAATTTGGTCTTGTACTTGAAGGCCCGTTGCTGAAACTTCTTCACGTAGGTGTAGGATAAAATAAATAAATCTATTAAAAAAAAAGGCACAAATTTACCTCCATGAATTTGGTCTTGTACTTGAAGGCCCGTCGCTCAAACTTCTTCACGTAGGTGTAGAGGTCCTCTTTGCTGACCGCACTGAGGTCAGCGGAGCTGTCCTCCATCTCGCTCTCCACGTCCGAAGGGAGGTAATGCGGGGCGAAGCTGATGTTGGGAAAATACGACGATGTCTCACTGGTCAGAGAGCTCACCGAGGACGTCCGAGAGCGCAGCCCCTTGGGAGTTTCGTCCCCTCCCACCACCGAACTTGCTTCCGAGGCAGTCTGGAACAAGAACGTTACCAGATTAAACATCGCACATGTAGCAGTGAAGAAGAACAATAATTTTCTGGATAAGCTACAGAATTAAGAATTCACTTGCTTCCGAGGTAGTCTGGAACAAGAACAATAAGTTACCAGATTAAACATCGCACATGTAGCAGTGAAGAAGAACAATAATTTTCTGGATAAGCTACAGAATTAAGAATTTACTTGCTTCTGAGGTAGTCTGAAAATAAGAATTTGCTAGATAAGCAGCTGAATCAAAATTTTACGGGTTTCTTCCACAGTCTGAAAAGTTAATTTTCAGCGTAAGATACAAAATAAAACAATTCTATAAAATATAGTGGAAAGAAGCAGTTTGTCATTATCTACCGTATTTTACAGACTATTAAGCGATACTTTTTTCCTAGACTGAGAGTGAAACCCCTGCACCTTATAATGTGACTGATAATATAGTAATAAACTACAATAATAAAATCTGAATTTTGTGTAAAATTTGGGGGGTGCACCTTATAATCAGGTGCGCCTTGTAGTCCGTAAAATATGTTAAGTAAAATTTTCAGGCTTATCTCTTTCTCTCTCTAATTCACCCATTCTCACCAACCAACACCTCCTCTGTCTCTTTTAGTTTTACTCAAAAGTTGCTGTGTTTCTTCTTATAAATGTTACCTCCTTCACATAAAATAAGCCAGTGGCATTGCAGTAAACAATTTCATATTTGTAGAGTTTCTTCTTTCTCTATCAGAGTATCTCTCTCTGTCATGTGTCTCTGTGTGTCTCTCTCTCTGTTTCTCTCTCTCTCTGACTTGGTTTGTCACTAGTGTCAGTTAAAATGTAAATAACATATTCCCAGAAATCTATGGACTGTCCATTTTGTAAATGTGTCGATAATGAACATCACGTTTTCTTTATTTGTCCATGTTATCAGTCTTTAAGAGAGAAATACATTCTGAACCATTGTCTAAATCCACATCAACAAGACATTTGTGTTTTTGTTTCAGCTTGAAGATACTAACTCTTTAAGGGACGTTGCAATGTTTAGTTTCTATGCTTTAATTAGTTTAAAATTATGTGAACAATTGCTAGCTCAGTGAATACATATCATACTTTAGTTTCTTTGTTAGTTCAGTTGTTTTTCAAATCATATTGTTTGTATTATGTTGGGCAACTCCTTTGTGTACAGGTCGTTGGCCTCACAATTAAAAGTTCCGAATTCCGAGTTCTCTCTCTCTCTGCCTGTCTATCTCTCTCTGTGTCTCTGTGTGTGTCTCTCTCTCTCTCTCTGTCTCACAGTGATCGCGCTTACTGGTAAATATCAGTAAAATACTGATTGCAAAACCAAAATACTGAAAAACATTTGACCTGTCACTAGTGTCAGTCCCAGGGACTGATAATGTTTTGCTAGGAGTAGGACTGATAAATTGTTTAACAGAGGCTTTGATATTGTGGTTTTCACTGGTTTTTGTTTCCCTGGGACTGATTTTGACACCGGTTGTTGGGGGGCATTGTCGCTGATGGGACTGGTTTTCAAAAATCCTAGAGCGATCACTGTCTCTCTCTGCCTGTCTGTCTATCTCTCTGTGTGTGTTTCTCTCTCTCTCTCAAAACACAAAAAAGAAATTCCCACTGACCTCATACATGCTCTCTCCACCCCCTTCCAGCGGGATGTCCACTAGCTGACCGACGGCCACAGAATTACCAGTGGTTGCGGGGGCAGTGCTGACTGCCTGGGCATTCTCTGACACGTTGCTGGGGCCAGCGGCCTTTTGGGGCGTGCTCTGAGCCAAGGGCTGGCCAGGAGTGGGGCCCGCATTTTCAGGAAAAGAAGCGTTCTGATCATCACTCTGTGAAAGAAAATGAAAAACGAACAAATGAATGAATGGGTGAATGATTCATTGATTGAAGCAAGGGACTGTAGCTCTTCCACTCTGTGTGTGTGTGAGTGAGTGTATATGTGTCACTGTGTGTGTGTGTGTCACTGTGTGTGTGTGTGTGTGGGGGGGGGGGGGGGGTATGTATGTGTGTGTGTCACTGTCACTCTGTGTGTATGTGTGTTACTGTGTATGGGTGCATGTTTGCGCATAAGTGTGTGTGTGTGTGTGTGTGATGTATCTCTTTTGCCAGTGAAGTATTTACAATCAACTGTTATAAAAATTATAATACAGATTGGTGGGGTGGATGGGGAATTTTTTTGGGAATAAATGAATGAGCAGGCAGAAGTGTGTGTGTGTGTGTGTGTGTGTGTGTGTGTGTGTGTGTGTGTGTGTGTGTGTGTGCATCACTGCATGTATGCACCCTCAGGTCAGTATGTTGACCATTCTCAGATTCTGGCATTCCTCATCTTGATTTAGTTGAAAAGGTGGGGATAATAATTTAAAGACTTAAAATTTATTAACCAAAAAAAGGAATGGTTCCAGCAAAAAAATAGTATAAGTGCATGGCTTTGTACATCGATTTCTTGGCAAATATGTAGATTTACACCCTCCTGCTCCATTTCTTGTTTCTTTCCGTGGTTCAGGATAGGGTTAGGGTTAGATGGTCTTTTCTTTTGCCACAAGCATGTTTTTTTTGTCAAAATCATCTCTTTTTTTTAGCATTAAATCGCTGCCTAATTTAAATAAAGGAATGAATCGGAGATACACTACCTATGTTTTTATTCTGCATACAGCTAAACTGTTTCATCATCAACGAAAAGAAAAACAAACCCCAGTCTAAACATTCAATGTGTAACAACAAGTCTTGTGATTTTCTTGCGATCAGCAATGAAATCAGATGATCAGTCGTGTCAGTCTGAACACAATCACATGCTTTGAAGCACCTTCAAAAACGGTTTCATCGATCCTGATCACGTATTGTCAACTAAAACAGAGAAAGTGCATTTGAGGAATTGGATTTAACTGCTGAATTGATAAAACGGCTCAAAGAGTCAAACCGGCTGAAACCATTCCAAGCAAGCAGTCGATCTTGTCAACCAAAAAAATCGTCTGCATGTAAACACGCCTTTCAGAGGATACTTCCTGTTTCCACTTACTTTTGAAAGAGCAGAAACAGCCGCTCTGAGAGGAGTCTGGGCTACCCCCTGCTCAAGCTTCTTTTTCAAATTCTTGAACATCCTCTTCAAACTTTGGTCTTGATCGTATCAGGTTATTCACATCTGTTTGATTTTCTGCCTCTCACACTCGCTTAGGAAACATCAAGTGCGCGTGCCTGACACGTCTAAAGGTTCCGGTTTGGGTGCTTGCTTTGAAAAACTAGAAACGGACAATTACCGAAACAAAACAGAATATCACAGATAGAAGAGTTGCAGCATTGCATTGCTTAGGCCTATGTCAAGGAAACATTAGTTTCAAATATTCAACTTTGTTTTTTTCAACTATCAGCCACTTCTAATTTCCTTGAACTAAGTCACTAATATACAACAAACAAACAACTACACGACAAGTGTAAAGTGACGTTTATTCACAAGAAACAAAACAAAACTGGCTACTGGATATTTCGGCGAACGCGCCTTTATCAACACAGACACACAATTAAACAGCAAACAGCAAATATAGCAAAAGGAGCAAAAAGCAGGCAACAGAAGGAGCAAAAAAACATCAAGATCAAATCAATACTTCCCCTCCTTCCATTTATGCGTTGGACCGGCTGTATAGGTAAAGTATTGATTTGATCTTGATGTTTTTTTGCTCCTTCTGTTGCCTGCTTTTTGCTCTTTTTGCT
The DNA here is from genome assembly GCA_017654935.2 of Phymorhynchus buccinoides. Lineage (NCBI taxonomy): Eukaryota > Metazoa > Mollusca > Gastropoda > Neogastropoda > Raphitomidae > Phymorhynchus > Phymorhynchus buccinoides. The sequence continues at coordinate 35,297,922 of CM065704.1, forward strand.
ATATTTGCTGTTTAATTGTTTGTCTGTGTTGATAAAGGCACGTTCGCCGAAATATCCAGTAGTTTTGTTTTGTCTCTTGTGAATAAAATAACGTCACTTTACACTTGTCGTGTAGTTGTTTGTTGTATGTTCCAGTGACGTTGCAGTCTGTTTCATTTTTATTTTTTTAAAGTCACTGATAGTCTAATTAGATGGCGTGACCAAAACATTTGAAGATTGAAGATTGAACTTATTTCGGATTTTGGTGCGATAAAAAGTGAGATTAGCGTCCAATCAGTCGTAGACTCCTTGTTCCCCAGTGTCGCACACAGTACAGACAAAGTTCCTTTTTTTCACGTACCGGCATCAGGGAGTGGAACGTCCTGCCATCAGTAGTAGTTGAGGCCAGAGGGCCCTAGAGGGCTTCGTGCCCAGAGTCTGGCAACACCTCAGTGGCCGTGCGGCTGCAGACCCCCCTGTCTGATGGCCCCACACTGGGTCATCAGACTAACAATCTACAATACCCCCCCCCCCCCCCCTCCCCCCCCCCTCCCCATCCCCGTTTTTCTTCTCCTCGTCCCCTCCGCCCCACCCCCACTTCCAACAACCCAGCAGATCAACAGTCTGACAACAGTCAACAGGCTTATGGTTCTCTTTTATCTATCCCCTAGCTCTTCTGTCACACTATTTCTTCTCATGCCTTGAGCCTTTCTTCCAGCAAAAGTGGTATAGAACCTCCCTGGTTCCGTGGCAAAATAATCAAAGTGTTGATTGTGGCCACGCATAGCTAGGAAGAAGAAGAAGACTTTTATGGACGATGTTCCTGCAAGACAGCAGGGTCTTCCGGGGGATGAAGATGATGCAATGGCGATGAAACAGTGGTCGAGACATGGCAGCCTTAAATGTTGGGGTTCGCCGTCTGAAACTGGATTATTTGGACAGAGTCCGAGTCTGAGCTTTGTTCCTGTCCTTGATGCTTAGATTGGAATCAGCATCGTTGTATGGGAAGCATTGTGAGACAGCCCTTAGGTTGTCGAAGCATTGAGACAGCTCATAGGTCGTCAATCTCAATGCCCGCTGTACTTGTCCGGCCATGGTTGCTGGTTGCTAACCCCTCTCCCAAAGGCCGTCTTCAGGACTCCACCGGGCGCTCCTCTCCATACCGGGAGGCTGGTGTCGTCAACACACGGTGGGAAACACACTTCGAGTCGAACAGACGGTCTCTGCAGGCAGATGTGATTCCTCCCAGTAGAGGCCCTCATGCACCTCCTGTGTACCCGGAGCAGCTATACTGAGCATCGGCGGCTGCAGAGATCATGCAAGTCATTAATTGTACGTCGCCCCATTCGCATGCCAAGTCAAATAACACCTGTGGTGAGGGAGGATGACTGCGTCGCCCTTTCTGCTGCCTGCCACTCAGAAGAACTTCAAGTGTCGTCTGCCACCCTAACACTCGGAATGATAATTTTTGGTGATGAAAGTTCGTTTAACGTCCTCCGGCCTGGAACAGGCACATCATATCATTATGGGGACATTAATAACTATGAAGATAGTGGGACGATCCTGGAGGTACTGCAATACCAGGAAAGTCCGTCCCGAAGTTTTTTTGAAAATAATCAAGATGATTAGCAAGATGATTTTGGTGCGCACAGTGACATAATATATGCATACTTTATGGAATGCTACTGATTCCAAAAGTAAATAATTTTAAAACTTCGTTTAATAAAAAAGATAGGCACAAAATAATGCTCCCTCTCCTCACTTTTCCTCTCGGGCCAGGTTGACGCCAGGCCATGATAGATTTGATAGGGAGCGTAGAGGACAGCCATCAGTGTGAGGTATCAATCCGTAAAGGACCCCACATTATCATCATCATCATCATCATCATCATCATCATCATCAGAACTCGATTTTCATTACCATCGATATCATCATCACAAAAAGAAGAAGAAAAGGAAACAAAAGTCGACGAAAAAAGAAAAAAGAAAAATGAAATTAAACGAATAAAAAAAGAAGAAGAAAGAAACAATACAAAAAAAGAAAGAAAGAAAGAGAGAGAGAGAGACAAACGAAAAACTGATTCCAAAAAAAAGACAGAAAAAAGGAAGAAGCAGAAAAAGAAGGCGGGGTAAAAATAAGAATAAGAGAAACTGAAGGAGCGGAAGAGAAGGAGGAAGAAGAGGAGGAAGAAAAACACATGGCACAGTGGTATCGTGTTCGCTTCGTGTCAAGTAAACCCGAGTTCGAACCTGGGTACAGGGGATTTTTTCCTCTCATTCTGCACTAGACCTTAACGGTCTGAACGTGGAGTCTTTCGGATGAAACGATAAACCGAGGTCCCGTGTGCCCATGCACATAGCATACGTTAAACCCAGTGGCAACGAAAAAGTTGTCATTTGGTCTAAATTGCGATCTGTCAGCAGGAATTGAGTTGTCTGGCATCTGTGGCCGTAGAGCCTTCCATTCTTTTTTCTCCTGTCCAAGCTGATTCGGTATAGGCCTACAAGCAGCCAGTTTCCTCCCTTTTTTGTCTTCGCCATCCCTGTGGGGATACCGGGGGGTCTTTTGTAAAAATAGTTCCCCCACCTTCTGGAAGTTCTGTGCATGTAACTTCCTCTAATCTGCCACTCTCTTTGACTCTGCCCTTTTCCCTTTGCTTTCTATCATCTACTATCTTTCTGACTTAATGCATGGCCCATTCTCCTGCCTTTTTTCAACAAAATATTCCAAATAATTTTTATCTTTTGAGCTCCTCTCTGAAATCGGAATGTGTCGGCTGTACGCAAGGGGGAGACCAGTGATTTGGTTTAAGCACAGGCGGCCATTAAAAAAGAGATGGCAATTAAACGCCTTCTCTTTGGGTGAAATAATTTGACTCCCAGCACCTCCGCCAAGGAGGAATCGCCTTTTTGACAGCTTGATTTCTGGGAAACCAGAGCAAAGTGAGTGTTGCAATCTCTGTAAAGGGTGTATTCCTGCTGATCTGGATGTGTTTCTTGCAAAAACTCATCCGTCAGGGTGCCCCTTTAAAGCAAGAAGAAGCTAGAGTGTAAGGAGTTCAGGTCTGAAACCTTTGACTGAGAAGGGCTTTTTTCTGAAGACCCACTGTTGTCCAGCTCGCCCTCGAGTTTCTTTGCACATTAACACTTTGTACGCCTATGAAGTGTCATACTCCGTAAGTGTGTAACGTGGTGTTTTATCTCGGATAAAACCCATTCCTTGTTTTTGCAAAAAGTGACGTGACGCACGATTGTTGTTTCACTTTTAACATCCGGGTAATTGATTGAGGAAAACTATCATGGAGGAGGAGGGTTGCTGGCTAACATGAAAATGACCGTGTTTCGTCAATTCTCAGGATTATTATGGTGTTTTTAGTAGTAATGATCGTGCAAGACAATAGTTTTGACCAGCTGGCTTGTTTCTTTCGTGATGAATTCATATTTACTGAAATAGAAGGATTGATTTGTACAGTGTAAGCTAATAATATATGTTATGTAGACTCGCTGCAGCAGACAGCACATTTTTTGAGTTGTCGATCTACGCCCTACAGTGACTGCTACAGACACACGATCTTTCATCCCTGCCTTCTTGAAATCGAGTGGTAGGCTAGGTAGATCGACAGCATTTTCAAGTGGCATGTGAATACCCTTCAACGAGGAATTTTCCCCAACCCAGAATTTGAAAAGACTGCCAACTGGAAATAAGTGAAGTTCCCGTGTTTTTATTGTCTTAATTAGTTGCAGCTGTCAAACCTAGGCCTAACAATGAGCAGAAGGAGGAGCAATGTTCGGCAGTATTCTGTTGAAGAACAAGCCTTGACAGATGTCTCTGAGTCAAGAGAGGTGGGTTCAAATGTTAGAGAAATGATTGAATAAATAAGTAAAATTAATGTTGGTAAAGGTATGCAAATCCTTTGAAAATTTATTTAGAATTCCACCCAATGTTACCCCCGCCTCCACAACCAATGAATGCACTCATGCGCCCCCCCCCCCCCCCCCCCCCCCCACACACACACACAGATGTACCCGTCTGATATCACGAGAAGTGGATAGACGTTAACCCCTTGACTGCCACCAACGTATTAGTATTACGTACCGACCTGATGACATCACTGATGATGTCATCAGATAAAAAGGAATAACCCTGATATGCTGGCTTTCGCTCCAACATAATCAAGAGAGTAATATCCCCAGACCATTTTCTCAGATTGGCTCTATCATTTGTCTTTTTCATGTCATGATTTGCCCGATTATATTTTCTTTAATTTTCTCTGGCAGTCAAGGGGTTAAATGAAACACACACACACACCCCCATTACATTTTGTCATTCACATACATACACGCACACACACATGTACATTGTATGCGGATGCACACACGCACTCGTGCAAGCGCGCGCATGCACACACACACACACACACACACACACACACACACACACACACACACACACACACACACACACACACTGAGGGCAGGATGAAAAAAAGCTTTGTTACTTACATTACAATGTTAGCTTATTCTTTAACCCTCAATAAAGATGATTTTGACGACTTGACTTGACCCACATGCACACATACACACACACACACACACACACACACACACACACACACACACACACACACACACACACACACACACACACATTTTGTTCCAATTCATAAGCTTTTGCAAGTTCACTTAAACTTAGCGTTCTTCATCATGTACATGTATGTATGCATGTAATGTACACACTTCCATCCGCGTGTGTTTGTGTGCAACTGCATGCATGTTGTGTGTTGCGTGTGCGTGTGCGCGTGTGGTGCGTTCGTGTGTGTGTGTGTCTGTTTAGTGCGTGCGTGTGTCTGTGTGCGCGCGTGTGTATAATATATTTTTGTCGTTTCTTTATTTATATTGCTTGCTGGTTTATTCATTTATTATTGTAAGTGCTTAGGGCTTTTTTAAGATTAGGCGCTATGAATGCTAATTATTAATATTATTATTATAGAACAGAACTTTATAAAACTCCTCTCACTTAGGCCCTCCCAAAAAGTGTTGGTTTCCTGTTTCCTTACCTACCCTAGGTTTGGGCTGCCGACCCTAGATGAATGGGGAAAAAAGATAAAGAAAAAGAAAGTAAGCGAGCAAACAGAAACATAAAACATTATAAGTGCAAAAGTATACTGTTTTGTTGTACAGTGTATTAAAATATATAATTTATGTTCACACACATAGACCGAACACAAGATTAAAACATTTTTAGAAAATAAAGTCTAGTACCTACCTACCCTATTTTTCAAACTGATGAAACCCCAAACTGACAATTTTTTGTTTGACCTTAAGACCTATTTCTCGGAGACATTGCGATTGCCCTTCTTTGAAAATTTCCTCCTTTATTGGCCACTGCAACAACCACCTTTTGCTAGAGTGAATGCCCTTGGTAGATGTTTGAGTACTGACCAAACAAGGGCATAACTCTCGTCAATAACCCTATTTGAGGCCACTAGTAAATGGCTGCCTTTTGCAAGAGTGAATGCCCTTTTGGATACTGACCAACAAGGGCTTCACTCTCGCTGTCAAGGGCGTTAATAACCCTAGTTGCAGTGGCCAATAGTCATACATTGATACAACTCCCTCCCACTTAAGACCTTATTTGGGATGATGTTTCAAGATCTTAAAAGGGAGGTTCCACTGCGTTAAACAAATTTTTGTTCAGACTTCAAGAAAAGAACTTGTAATTGTTTTATTAGCGCAAAAGCAGAGCTCTACCTCCTCTGCTGTGTGAAAATCTTGGGTCGGAAACAGTAGACTGGCGGCACCTGGCATAATACTTTTGTAATGATAATAGATAATACACACCTGATACTGTGATAGCATTTGATAGATTGAGAAATAGAGAGACAGACACTCAGAGAGAGAGAGAGAGAGCTCTAGACAGACAGAGATGCTCAACTCTTAACTCAAAACTTTTTGTTGTTTGTTGCCTTACCCTGGCTTAAAGACTCCAGGGATCATCCCAACAGCCGAAGCACTTGAACACTATGGTACAAATGCACCAGCTAGGGATGAGAACATTACGTGTGTGACCGTTTTTTGATTACCCCGCCACGTGGGCAGCCACACTCTGACTTCTGTAGTTTGTTTGTTTGTTTGTTGTATGTTATTGTTAATAAATACACACAGTGAAAATCGCTTAAGTCGAAATCGAAGGGACTGAAATTTTATTTTGAGATAGTCAATATTTGGAGTTCAGAAGACCTGTTTTAGTATAAAGATTATTAAACTGGGGCCAGGAAGTTATTGTGAGTTATCCAGTGTTTTTGAGTTAGCAGGAATCCACTGTGTTCTTGTTTTGTTGCCCTTGCAGGCGGAGAATCGGCTTGCTGCAAAACGAGCTGCCAGAGTAGAGGCGCGGGAAATTCGCACACGAGAAATAGAGCGTCAACAGAAAGAGGTGGGTAGTTTGTCTGACTCTGAGTGTGAATTGATCATTAATTTGATTGTTTTGATTTTGAAATGAGAAGGAAAAATGGATTAAAAACATTATTAAACAAAAAGTAACAGACACCATGCACACAGAAACACACACACATACATGGTCCCCCCCCACACCCCCACACCCCCACACACATGACACACACACACGACACACACACACACACACACACACACACACACACACACACACACACACACACACACACACACACACACACACACACACACACACACACACACACACACACACACACACACACACACACACACACACAGTACGCTTACAGAGTGTACTTCTAGTAGTAGGTCTTCTATACTAGTAACAATCGCACATTATTTTGTCTTAAGTACCCTTACGTTCAAGGTTTCTCAAAGCAGTCTGGCTTAAGTCAGTGACACATTGGTGTGAGTGTTGCTGTTACACTAAGACCTTGTTGTTGAATCAAGATCAAAAGAGGAGATAGATCTAGATGTCAGTTGCAACTTGGAGATACATGTAGTGAGAGCTGTGAACCTTGGGTCATCATAACACATGTACCAGTGATGTCCCGAGGACCTGGTCATAGACCATTGACCTATTAATATTGAAAATGTACAGTTGTGTTCTCGTTCTCCCCTGTCGGGATAAATTTTAAATTTTTAACACTGGCACGCTTTGTCTTATTGATTTCTGCATTGGATTGAGCCAGGACATTGTCCTATTGATTTCTCTTGTGCCAGGACAGTTTGTCCCATCAATTTTCAATCCTCGGTGCATCACTGATGTACTCGGCCACACTCATACTAGAAGTCACTCTCTTCCAGGGGCTTGCTTCATTGGTCGCGTTGTATTCTTGGAATGCGAATCCTCTGCTTGTTGATAACACCTTCTCGATGGCTTAGAGTCAAAACGGACTATCTTTAGATAGTCCATTGACTTATTATTGATGTTATTGCAAAAACTAAGAACTTGTATTAAAAAAAGTCTGCAAATAATATAAAATGGGGATTATGCTTTTTATATTTCTGCAGTCCTTTTCTGATAGAAGTTATTAGTTTTCGCAATAAGTGTAGTAATACGTCAGTGACAGTGGACTATTAGAAAGATAGTCCCTTTTGATTCCAAGCCATCATGAATCTGTTTGTGTTGTCTTCTGTTTTTTTGCTTTCTTTGTTTTAGTTTGTTTTGTTTTAGTTGCTTTTTCTTCTTCATGTTTGCTTCTTTCTTTTCCCCCCTCTATATATTCTTTCTCTTACTAGTCTTAGTTTCCGTTTTTGTGTTGTTTTTTCTCCTTTTGGAACACTATCGCTTAACTAAGAAAGATAAATACGGTAAAATGGAATTACATTTAGCATGTCATTAAAAATTATAACATCACCTCAATATAACTATTCTGTGTTTTTTGTATCTGCTCATTTTGGGAACAAATTGTGTAAAGAAAATTACTTGTTCAACTTCAAGAAAATGTTTTACAAAGATATAAAGGCTTAATTTAAATGATATGATATGAATTCTATTATAGTTTAGTAATAGCTAAGCCAGTAAGCAGAGCTTCAGATTGTCGGTGCGCCCGCATCATTGACTCGTTCTCCTTAACCCTTTCACCGCCAACGTCACATTTATGCACCACAATGGTTTAACACCCATGTCACTAAAAGGCATCAATTCAGGGCCTGTTATCCAAAGACCCTATTTTCTTAATTTTGGGAGGTAAGGATAGGCCTAATGTTATGCATGTCACAGAGGAATTCCCAATTTTGCAGATAATTTTTTTCTCTACCCAGTTACGTTTAATGGTATATTTTTGCTGAAAAATGGCTGGCGGCGAAAGGGTTAATAATAGCGCATGTCAACACCCTGTGATGCGCCCTTCCATAATAATTCCATGAGGCAATCGAGAGAAAAGTTGTAAACTTGAAAAGCTGTCCGTTTTGGCTTTTTCCAAGGTATCTTGCTAACCTCTAGTCGTTTTGCTAGATAAACTCTTTATTTTCTACACAGACACATGTGTGCACACACAAAAATCCTTGTGCCACATAAGTGATCCATCATTTTGAAAATTGACCCCTCATTTTGTGCAGCCATGGGTCAAATGACCCATGAAGTCTGACAGCAATCTGAAGCTCTGAGTAAGTCACTAAGTTGTAAACAAAGAAACTGACAACAGACATTAAAAAAAGACCAAACTAAGAAGAGGGTCTTAGGAGAAAAGGCATGACAAGAATAAAAACCTAATAGTAATTATGCTACTGTGGCAATCTTCCTACAGTACCCTTTGTGGTGGTGGCAGCGTTAGAATCAACTGTCATTCGTTTGTGTGTAAATAATTTGTTTGTGCATAAAATGTGAATTGTTGCACAGAATGTTGGCTTCAGTTTGATTCTCAAACTTTTCAATGTTCACGAGAGTATGCTATAGACATAGTACATGGAGTTTACGCATTCACACTTCACAACTCAGCGAACCCATGCAACCCAAACTGGTATCAAAGTGTTCCTCTACAGTCCCTTAATAGTTTTCAACCAATGAAATGGTTTCTAGTCTATTTTATGGACCGCAATGAATGAAAATGAGTCACTACCCCTCTCTTTGTCTTCTTTGTCATGCTTTTTTTCAAAACGTCATTAATCGGCTAGTAATTAAAATTTTACTTTGGAACTTTAACAGTTGTTAGGTTGTATTATAAATAATGCCACAAATTTTCAAAACTGCCATTAACTTAAGCATTTTTATTTTTATTTTTTATGTAATGATGCAAACCTGCCTACTGTGGAATGGTTGTGTGAGGCATACATGTACGCTATAGCGTACTCTCGTGATGAGAGTTGATTGTTTTTGGTTTTAAAAACGTGATCCTGAAATTTTAATATGTATACTATGATGATGCTCAGGGAAGTGCCAGGCTTCTAACATGAAATTTCAACTCACCCTTTAGGTTTTCAAAACACTTTCACTCTCGGTTATAGACATGAAATAATGCTAGCACACACTAGAACATAATCAGGTCATTAGGCCTCGCGGCCTCTTCACTGTCCTGTCATTTTTGTTTGAACTTTCGCACAGCTGAGAGGTTTTTGTATTTTGTTTTCGGCAAATCTGCCTTTCAGTCATGCTCGTATTGTAGTTTTTGAGATCCCAGTCAATAAATGGAAAGAACGTCTGCTTGTTGTTGTCTTGGTGTTTGTCTCTGTCTGTTTGTCTGTCTTCTTCTTCGTTTTTCGTTTTGTCTCGCTTTGTTTTGTCTTCACCTCATCCTCCCCCACCTTTTTCTATTCCCCTTTTTCTTTCCCCCATGCATCTATACGATTACGTTCCATATGTGCCCTCCTGGGTCAAGAAGACGCACAATCTAAATTACTACTACAGACAAACCTCTATTTTAAGACTTCCAAAATGTCCGGAAAAATCGGTCGTAAATTGGAGGGGTCGTATGACGGAGGTTTTCACTGGCAGCCGTAGAAAGAAAAAGTTCAGCACAGTTCATACTCTCTTCTTCATGCACACATACAATGACATATTAAAACTGGATTTGGGTCTTTCCAAGTCCATAGGATTGTGCAATCGATATTACAGTTTCACTTCGCCGACTTCTGTTAATCACCTCCACTCTCGTCCAAAGTCAGTAGTTTTCTTTTTCAAAGTCAGTGGTTTTCGTGCTTTTCCTACGCTTTCCGCCATCTTTTCTACAACAAGGGAAGCGACTCCGCTTTCAGGCCCTTGACCGTGGTTGTTTCCCTTTGCTCGAAGTCTATGCAGACGACAACAACGGTCGTAAAAACCAACAAAATGGCGGTCGTAAGTCGTGTTTTAGAGGAAGTCGTTTAAGAGAGGTCGTTTATATAGTAAAATGCATCCGTGCCAACAAATCCGGTCTCAAATGAGATGTGGTCGCTTAACAGAGGGTCGTAAAATAGGGGTTTGTCTGTACTCGTGATGAGAGAGTTAACGTCTACTGAATTAAATGATCACATCCCCCGTGGGGATACCGGGGGATCTTTCATAAAAATAGTTCCCCCACCTTCTGGAAGTTCTGTGCTTGTAACTTCCTCTATTCTGCCACTCTCTTTGACTCTGCCTTTTCCCTCTGCTTTCTGTCATCTACTACCTTTCTGACTTATTGGCCCCATTCTCCTGCCTTTTTTTTTCAAAACAAAAATCTTCCAAATAATTTTTCTCCTTTGAGCTCCTCCGAAATCGGAATGTGTCGGCTGTACGCAGCGGGGAGACCAGTGAAAACTGAAAACTGGACACATACGTTCCTTACCCGGCCGTATGGCCTGGGAACGCAGAAGAAGAAGAAGAAATGATCACAAACAATGAATGGAAGGTTGTTTTCTTTAACAATGAATGGAAGTTAACATCAGTATGATTTGTTTTCAGGCAGAGGAAAAGGAAAGGCTGGGCACTGATTATGGGGCATCAAAGGTATGTGATGGGTTTTCTTTTCTTTTGATGAGCGGATAGATTATATAGTTGTTCGAAAGATATGTGTAGTACGTTTGTAGTTAGACAGTCATGTTTGTTTTTGCGAATAGGCACGTATTATTATTGTCTAAAAATAGACAAACATGGCAGGGTACTTGGCAGTGAATGTCTCTGCATTCGGTGGGAGTGTAGAGTGATGTACTGGGGCGAGTATATTCCCACGGTTTTAGTTCTAAGAGTTAACCCTTTCAGTTTCACTGCCAATGTCGCATTTGGCACCACAATGGTTTGACACCCACCCATGTCACTAAAAGCATCAAATCAGGGCCTGTTATCCAAAGACCTTATTTTCGTAATTTTGGGAGGTAAGGATAGACCTAATATTATACATGTCACAGAGGAATTTGCGATATGCAGATAGTTTTTTTTCTATACCCAGGTAAGTTTAATGGTATTTTTTAGCTGGCGGCAAAAGGGTTAAACAGTCCCCTTGGACTGCTGGTCTCGGATTCTGCGACTTGAGCAAGCCGAGCTAGGTGTAGCTGCGAATTGGCATTCGGAATGAGCGGCGTGGGAGCAACGCCACTGTACGGCCCAGAAGACGGGACAGCAAAAAAAAGAAAAGAAAGGGTTAAACAGGATTTTCGTGGTTTTTCAGTCTCGGTCGGGAGGTTCTCGGCGGGGCAGCGACGCCTCGAGCGAGGGGACCACGGACAGCGGGACCTCGGGGGCGGCGGACCGCAACCTGAAGAAGGAGATGAGGGCCCTGGAGGAGAAGTACAAGGCGGCCATGATCACCTCCGCCCAGGTGGAGAACGAGCGGCAGTCCCTGGTCTACCAGGTGGAGCTCTTCAAGGACCAGCTGGAGGAGCTCCTCGAGGCCCACACCGAGCTGACCAGGGAGTACAAGGATAAGAGCAGGGTGAGTGACAGATAGAGTGTGTAGCTTAGCTGGAAGAGCTGGCTGAGAGAGTACATACAAGGAGAAGATCAGGGTGAGTGACAGATAAATAATTAATAATTCTTATATAGCGCATAATCTTGCAAAGCAACTCAATGCGCTTTTCACTCACCATTCGTACAAACATTTCCAGTGTTGATTCTAGGGCGCGGTCTTGCAGAATTTCCGCATTTATTCCCCCTAGGACGCATAAAATCGCGAACAGTGCGGCCCAACTCACGCAAAATAATAAAAACGAACGCACTTTTACTTAACGAGTGCGTAGTCGCGGCTGCTGTGTCTATAGCCTTCTTGTGTGTGTGTGTGTGTGTCTATAGCCTTTTCTGTCAACGTTTCTGATTGGCCGATGACCCTGGCTTTGTCCAATCACACAAATTTTCACTCAGGAGCACAACTTTTCAGTCCGCCATTTTTGTTTTGGTGCACACTATCGAGCTCAATGCCACAGCCAGCGATTCTCGTTCTGTTGTAGGGCCTCTAAGGCACAGTGAGCAAAGAAAACAAAGCAAACTTGTTTTATTTTGTGTTTCGTGGCCTATCAACGAAGGATGTTTGTACAACTAAGAATACACGCAATGGGTCAGGAAGTGAAACGGAACACGCGATGCCGATGTCAACCAGATCCGAGATTGGAACTTCTTGAAATTGCCTTGCCCAACTAACTGCAAAGACGGGAAAAACAGTCTTTCCAAAGGCTTAGTTGTGTTTCAAGGAAGAGTGCGAAGGCGATAACATCGACGATGAGAGTTTTTACGCGATCACTGAATCGGCGAAAGTCACAACTCCAACTCGAAGAATCTTGAGTGCGGCAGTTGTAAAGTGATGACTTCGGCCTGTGCACAATGCGCGCTCTCTCTCTCTCTCTCTCTCTCTCTCTCTCTCTCTCTCTCTCTCTCTCTCTCTCTCTCTCTCTCTCTCACTCTCTCACACACTCACACACACACACACACACACACACACACACACACACACACACACACACACACACACACACACACACACACACACACACACACACACACACACACTCTCTCTCTCTCTCTCTCTCTCTCTCTCTCTCCCTCTCCCTCTCTCTCTCTCTCCTCCCTCCCTCCCTCCCTCCCTCCCTCCCTCCCTCCCTCCTCTCTCTCTCTCTCTCTCTCTCTCTCTCTCTCTCTCTCTCTCTCTCTCTCTCTCTCTCTCTCTCTCTCTCACTCTCTCTCAGTCTCTGTGTTTAAAATGTTGCTGTCTGGGAATGTGCTCTTTCCTTTACTTTCTGTGGTCGCTGTGTTATTCTTCATTCTGTCTATCCTGCAAAAAGACATAAAGTGCTAAAATGCATTCATACTGCTGGGTTTTGTTTAATTCCCCAAAAGCTCTTGGGTCCCTTCTTTTTATTCCAGGGGTCCCTTGGGGCTCCTTTCATTCACCTGAGGGAGCCCCAGGGCTCCCTTTTTTGAAATCCTAGATGCAACACTGATTTCTAACAGACTGGTTCACATATCCTCACCATACATCTCTATGAAAATGAATACATTAGAGAATGCATTGCATATAATCATAACACAACACACTAACACCCAGCTCCCTTCACCCCCACCCCCCTCCACCCCCAACACCCAGATAGAGTGTGTAGCTTAGCTGGAAGAGCTGGCTGAGAGAGTACAAGGAAAAGAACAGGGTGAGTGACAGATAGAGTGTGTGATGAGTGTGTAGCTTATGTGCACTGCCTCTTAACTTAACCCCTTGACTGCCACCAACGTATCACGTACTGACTTTATGACATCACTGATGACATCATCACATGAAGAGAAATAACTCTGACATGCTGGTTTTTGCTCTGACACAGTCAAGGGAGTAATATCCCCAGACCACTTTGCCAGATTGGCTCTATCAGTTGTCTTTTTCATGGCATGATTTGCCCAATGATTTTGTCTTTAATTTTCTCTGGCAGTCAAGGGGTTAAGACTTAGTATGTTTCTACTTTGTAAGTTTTATCAGTATTTAAATCACATTGACAGATTTTTAGCATAGCGTTTTAACCTAAGATTGGACTGTTTTTACTTGGTAATTTTATCCATTTTTAACATAACGTGGTAAGATTTAACGTGGTGACAGCCCTGACATAATAATAATAATAATAAAGAATATTTATATAGTGCGCATTCTAGGTGTACTACTCATGGCGCTTTACACAAACTAAGAATCGCCCCACGTACAAAATTACAGACATATCAAACATACTCAGACGCGCTCGCATACCCACCCTCACCCTCACGCTGTGACATATTCATAGACATAAAAACATGCATCTTCGCATAACACACAAACGGGTACACACACACACACACACACACGCATATGCGCGTGCGCACGCAAGCACGCGCACATGCACAACATGGCCTTAGTTGTCGACGGGGGCTATGATTTTCATCTTAATCTTATGTGTCTGCCAGGAGGTCTGTTCGCCAGGTGTTTCTGGGAAAGAAGGTTAACTCATTCGCATCACAACGATTTTGAATTATTAAAAAAACCTCACAGAATCACTCCAGCCATGCACACAAACAAAACGTACATAAACAAAAGGAGAAATAAAAGAAATGAAAGAAAGATTACAGGTTTTTACTTCAGGGTTAGGCGTAGGGAAGTGGTAGATCAGACTTTTTTATATATAGACTTTATATAGAAAAACTCTACACCGATTGGTTTCCCCACAACAAACCACTACAAAAGCAAAGTCAGAAGCAAAATTGTGGTGTAAGGGAGTGAAGCGAGTTTAGAAGTGACCAAGGTATGGTGTGCACACAGATTTACTTCCCTTGAAGCAAATGCATAAAATTGACAGCCATCTATTAATTCCGGACATATATGGCCGGAATGACTTGAATGAGTTAAGGGAAAACATCAAAGTGTGTTGTATGCATTCACTTCATAGATGTTACGATTGATTTGCCAATGGTTTTGATGTGTCGTTCAGAACCTCGAGATGACGAAAAGAGAACTTCAGGGCTCCCAGGGGGAAGTCAAGGCCCTGAGGGAGCAGAACGACTACAAGGATAGATTGATAACGGTAAGTATCGTCCTAGTATTGACGTCTGTTACTGTAGTATTACCATATGACACTTGGAGTAACACTTTCCAGGCGTAACCACATCATGCGGTGGTTCTTGTTTCTATCTCTTCCCGACGTAACAACCACATATGGTGCCTGGGAATGTCCTCATGTGGGGACGTAGCCACATCATGCGGTGGTTCTTGTTTCTATCTCTTCCCGACGTGACAACCACATATGGTGTCTGGGAAAGTCCTCATGTAGGGACGTAGCAACCGCCTGTGGTGGTTTCAATTTTAAAAAAATCCCTGTCTTTTCCATGATTGCTCTAGGAGAAACTAACACCATAGTAACACGTAGGGACATGTTAACTTTGTAATGGATCTCAGTTTGAATGCTGGCGGTTGGTATACGTGCTGGAATGCATGCTGTAATAGGAGAACCGTTACCATTTTCCTAGGATGCTGAGTGCGAGAGACATTCCAGACTGGGAAAGAATGCAGCCTACACAGGACGTACACGACCAAACAATATCAGCCATTATTTCTACCATAACCGTTTAGTTCAGTGTTTGTGCTTTCTGTTGATATCAAACACTTTATTGTTAGTATTTGTTTAGCTATCGCGAAAAAAAATCAGAAAAGTGCTGAAATCTGCCGTCTACAGGGAATAGGCGGCAGCTGTGGGTGCCCGTCGCACAGGAAGTGATTCTCTGGCACGGCTACATCGGGATAGTATTAACCCTTTTCGCTGCCAGCCATTTTTAAGCAAAAATTTACTTGGGTAGAGAAAACAAAAATCATCTTAGATATTGGGGATTCCTCTGTGACATGTATGATGCAAGACTTTTCATTTCCTCCCAAAATTTAACCCTTTCGCCGCCAGACATTTTTCAGCCCCAAAATACCATTACACTTAACTGGGTACAGAAAAAAGAATGTCTGCAATATTGCTTTCCTCATTATAACATTAGGCCTCCCCTCCCAAATTGCTATTTAACCTCCCAATATTGCTAATCTCTGTGACATGTATAACATTAGGCCTAACCTCCCAATATTGGTGGGTATAACATTAGGCCTCTGTGTGACATGTATAACATTAGGCCTAAAACTTTCCTCTTTCCTCCTCCCAAAATTCTGTGACATGTATAACATTAGGCCTGTCCTTACCTCCCAATTTCGCCTGCCAGACATTTTTTCAGCCCTGATTTGATGCCTTTTAGTGACATGGGTGTTAAACCATTTTGTGGTGCAAAATACATTGGCCAAAGGGTTAATTGAGGATTCCTCTGTGACATGTAAATGCAAGACTGGGTAGAGAAAAAAAATCATTGAATATCTGCAATATTGCTAATTCCTCTGTGACATATATATTGAAATCATATACATTAGGCCTATCCTTACCTCCCAAAATTAAGGCAAAATAGGGTAGTCCATTTTTCTGTGTTTTCCGGGAGGATAACAGGCCCTGATTTGATGCCTTTTAGTGACATGGGTGTTTAAGAATATGTGCATAGTCCATTGTGGTGCATAAATGCGACATTGGCGGTGAAAGGGTTACTCATCTGCAATATTTGAGGATTCCTCTGTGACATGGATTTGTGATAGCTCATAAATGCAAGACTTTTCATTGTGCATAGTCCTCCCAAAATTAAGAAAAATAGGCTCTTTGGAATATGTGCATAACAGACCCATTGAAATCTTTATGGCATATTTACCTTGTTTCAGAATGCCTTTTAGTGACATGGGTGTTCCTTGTTTCAAAAATCCATTGTGGTGGGTTTGTGATAGCAAAAATGCGACATTGGCGGAGAGTGAAAGGGCATTATATTGTTCCTTGTTTCAAATATGTGCATAGTAGTATTTTGTGAGAAAGATGTGCCTAGTCCACGTTGCAGTGTTTTCCGGGAGAGTGGGATTTGTGATAGCTCACATTGAAATCTTTATGAATATGTGCATAGTCCATGTTTCTGTGTTTTCCAGGAGAGTGGGTTTGTGATGGCTCACATTGAAATCTTTATGGCATATACTCAGAATTCTATGCGGGATTGCATCCCCCCAAAATCTGTTCCTTCCCGCAATAATCGGGTCTGCTAAATCCCGTCGTCTGCACAAATCCGATCGTCTGCAAAGCAAAGTCGAGCAGGAATGAATGATTTCTCAACATTTCATTGGTTCCTTTACAATGTTAGTGTAAATCAACCAATCGCGTTCATCTCGTTTTACCGACAAGAAGTTGCGAGAGTCCTACCCGCCATGTTGAATTTTCTTCAAAATGAAGCGGACAACGACGCTCTTCGACTTTGATTTTTGTGGCGGCAAAGTAAAAAAAAAAAATCCTCTGCCAAACGAGTGTGCAGAAGATGTTGCAGAAACAGCTACTGCATCAACAGTCTCGGAGAAGCAGCCCGAAGATAACGGCACTAGTGCGAGGGAACACCGGTTCCAAGACCAGTGGCTGAAGAAGTGGCCATGGCTAGCGAAGATTGAATCGGACGCCTCCCCCCCCCCCCCCCTTCCCCTCGTATCCATTGGACCTGCCCCCCTTTTTTCATTGTTAGGGGGGGAACGCCCCCACTTTTTGAAAATCCTAGAATCAGCTCTGATACTGTTCCTTTTTTCAGAATATATGCCTAGTCCGTGTTTCTGTGTTTTCCAGGAGAGGGTTTGTGATAGCTTACATTGAAATCTTTATGCATATAGTCTGTGTTTGTGTGTTTTCCAGGAGAGTGGGTTTGTGATAGTGGCTGCGGAGAACGGAGACCTGTCACTGGAGCGCAGCAGCAGCGAACCCCCCTCCTCAGCCAACGGCCCCATGGGCACCGCCGGTCTGCTCCTGTCCTCAGAGTCCCTGGCTTTGCTCAACAAGGGCAGGGAGGGGTCCCTAGGTATGATGCGCACCCTTGACTCCTCCTCCTCTCCTCCTCCTACTTCCTCTCCTTCTACTACCGCACGCGCTGCTTCCGGCGCAGACCCTACCCAGCCCTCCAGCCGCGCCGGCACTGAAGATCCGCAAAGCCTCGACCAGAGTGACTCTGGTCGGAGCCGCGAAGGGTCTTCCGTGGACGGACCCGCGGTTCAGGCATCGGTTGAAAATGTGAACGCGGGCTCTTCTGTTGGAGCGGCTGGGGCGGAGGTCTGTGCCGGGACAGTCCATGTCCCGTCTGAGGAGCACAGCGACGCAGTCTCTCAGTCCTCGGGTCATGTTCCGTCTAACCAGAGTGTCGTTTCTAACAGTAGCGAGGACGCTGAGGGTAGTGGTAATGGGGCGCCTAGTCAAGAAGGAGTGGGGAGTGGTGGTAGTGCGGAAGAGATTGTCTCAGATAGCTTGCAGGCGTCATCCGTTGATGAAGCAAACGATTCCTATAAAGCTGGTGAGGACGAAGGACTGGAGCCGTCAGACGGGGCCCGTGTCAGTTCTGAGCAAAAATTGTCGGAAACCGTTTCTGAAGACCAAACAGATTCTAGCGCTGGTCTCTCTCATTGTCAAAGTGAAGTTAAACCCAGTTCTGGAGACGTCCCCGCTGGCCCTCCGTCCATCGTCCTCACAGAGTGTAGCCACAGCCAGCGCGCAGACTCCAGGGACTCTGAAGACGACGATTCCGAGTTCTATGATGCTGTGAGCACCCCGCTTCCCTCCTCCCCTAAGGACACGGTGTTTGACCAGTTTGCGCCCAATGTAGAAAGCCCTGCTATGGGGAAAAGCTGCTCTGAAAGCCAGGATAAATTTGCCCATGGTGATGAAAATGTTGATAGAGAAGATCTTAAAGAGGTAATTGAAGATGATGCGAATGTTGTTGGGGAAAAGGAAAAAGAAATTGATTGGGACGAGTGTGAAGGAGTTGTTAAAGAAGAGGGTAAAGAAGCAGATGACAAAGAAGAAGAGGAGGTAATCTGTAGAGAAGATGAAAAAAATAATATGGAAGTAGATAAGGGATCAGATCCGGAGGTTCCGGATGCTGCAGATAACAAAGCTAACTCTGATATCTTAGTTGATGAAAATGCCCCAAAGGCTTCAGAATTATCAAGCAGTGAGAGTGATAAAACCAAGCATGGAATGGAGATCCCTGACAATGACAATCCCATCATGGAAAGTAGTTTAGAAACAGAGGTCATAGCGAAGGGGGGTGCAGAAGTGAGTGAAATGTCGGAGGAGAAAGTTGATGTGGATGAGGGTGGGGGTGAGGGAGGAAAAGAGGAAGGGGTGCCTGCGAAAAGGGAGACGGATGAGTGTGTGGATGTGTGTGAAAAGGCAAAGACGGAGAGTGGCGAAATCGCTTCGCAGCAAAGTGAGGTACCTTCCGTTGCAAAGAGCACAGATTACGTAGAAACATCAGATGAAGGCTCTGTTCGTGGCGCTAATGCTGAGGAAATATCGGATCCACAAAGCATTCCAGTCACAGAGGAAACAGGCGATGTTACAGCGGAGGAGGAGGATTCTTCGTGCAAGGAAAAACATGCAGAGGAGGATGTTGTGGTGCCATCTTTGCCCGACATGTCACAAACTGAGGTGACGTCTGCCCCTTCAGATGAAGTTCACCAAACAACCCCGCCACAAAGCGTTCAAGTCGCAGAAGAAACAATGGACAGTGATGCTAAGACACACAATGATAGTTCTTCAAGCATGGTAAAAGCTGAGGAAAAGGAGGGTACGCCATCTTTGTCTGACGCTACAGAAAGTGGGTTATCAACGGCACCTGTTGACGAAGCTCCCCAAACAACCGCAGTTCCCGTTAATGACCAGCCAGAGGATGTGGAGAAATCATCGCAGAACGAAACTGAAGGTGAAGAAAAGAGAGAAGAAGCTGCACTGATGGAAAAGCCATTGTCGGGAGTTGAGACAGAAAATTCAGCACCCGACGACTCCCAGGATGCTAAGCTCAACACGGAGGAGGCTGATGACAAGGAAGAGAAGAAGGAGGGCGAAACAGAACTCGATACGAGTTCTGTAGAATCTAAACCAAGTGAGAGTAATACTGGAGTGGATACCGAAGGGGGTGTTAAAAAAGACGATGGAGTTGATATCAAGGACGATGAAGGTGGTGACTTAGCGAAAGAAAAAAAGGAAGAAGCGTGCGACACTCTGTCCCCGATGCCAGGCTCCAGGAGAGCGGTGAACCGCAGAGTCAGCGAAGGGGCGTCGTCGGAGGGTTCCTCGGCTCAGCTGAAGGACGATGACGACGAATACGACTTTGACGACATCGACGCCATTTTGGATGACGGCCCCGAGGCACAACAAGGCAAAGAGGCTGAAGAAGAGCCAGGCAGCGGCACTGTCGACTTGGACGACAAAGTCAGCTTCGGCAGCAAGGACTCTGGCCTTCAAGACAGCGCCGCCAACAAAGACGACGAGGCGAACAAAGAAGATGCGGTCAGCAAAGAAGATGCGGGCAGCTTGGGAAGCAGGGACTCCGGTCTACAGGAAAGCGCCCCGATGAAAGAGAGCGAGGCGGAAGGCAGAGACAGCGTCAGCATGCAGAGTGGAGAATCCGGGGCCGGCATGGACGACCTGCCTCACCTGCAGAGTGCAGACTGTGGTATGCCCGCACCACAGAGTGCAGACAGCGGTGCGCCCGCACCAGAGAGTGCAGACAGCCGTACGCCCACACCAGAGGGCGCTGTGGGAGGGAGAGGGTCGGGGGGGAAGCGCACAGTGGCTGGGTCCCGAGAGTCGCTGGACTTGGAGGCCAAGCTGGACAGGATGGTGTCCCTTGATGAAAAGGAAAAGGACTCTCCATCCAAGGAGAAGGCGACGCACAAAAAGTCCAAGAAGTTCAAAATGTTCAAGAAGATTTTCAAGTGAGACGTGGATTTTACTGTAAAAGCTAATGAAACTCCTATCAAAGAAAAGCATGCACACCAAAAAGTCCAAGTAGTTCAAAACGTTCAAGAAGATTTTTAAGTGAGACACTGATTTACTAAAAAGCTGCTGAAACTCCTTTTTCAAGGAAAACCAGGCCCAGAAGAAGTTCAAAATGTTCAAGAAGATTTTCAAGTGAGACACAGATTTACTGAAAGCTAATGAAACTCCTATCAAACAAAAGCAGGCCTGCATAAAGTCCAAGAAGTTCAAAATATTCAAAAAAGATTTTCAAGTGAGTCAAGGCATCAACTAAAAACCAAGATTTTAAGTTTGGAGGACAAGTAAACCCCCTATTATGTAGAAAAGCTATTCCATGAAAAGTCCAAGAAATTCAACTGCTCACAGGGCTCCCAATCGTCCCGCAAAACGAGGGGTCCCAGGGACTCCTTCACTTACAGTATAGAGGTTCATAGAGGCAGGATAGAGAGTCCCAGTGGCATTGAGAATAATGTTAAAAAGAGTTTTTCTGGTGCATCCCTGGGACCCCCTGCACATTCTTTTAGAAGGTCCTTGAGAATTTTAGTGCTTCATAGACCCCCAAATGGGGGTCCCTGGGAGCCCTGGCTCAAGAAGATTTTCAAGTGAGACACGGCTTCAATGAAACTGAGGAAACCTCTCCTTCATAAAAGCAAGGACGACGTAAAAAGTCAATTTTTAGATGAGGTACAGTTTCACTGTAGAAGCCAAGACATCCCTTTCTAATGATAAGCAGGGCTCTAAAAAGACCAATAAATTCAAAATGTTCACAAACATTTTTAACAGAAATATTTCTGACAAACAAAGGCTGTTGATCTTGCCAGACAATTTTTGATTATTTGACATGTGTACTTGTAGCTGTAGATTTAATAATAATAATTTTATTTCATAAAACGCTAAAATCCATACATTAGTATGCTCGATGCGCTTTAAAAAATCAACATTAAAAACATGCATTAAAATCAACAAGATAGTCATACTAGCAAGATCGATAGGATTTAGCTTTTGACTCAAAGAGTTGGGTAAATTAATCACTAATATAAGTAGTATAGTTCGATAACAGTGGTTGGAAATTTAAAACATTTGTCGGTTAATATGAACTTTAAAATCTGAAATGCCACTTCGCGCATGATTGCTGGCTGCTCTGTTTTGAATCTTTAATTTAATTCCGTAACGATCATCAAGCATAAGTGAGGGGAGGAAATTCTGGAGCACAGCACCAATATTTAGAGACTAGTATTGTCTGTGGTGGATTATTGTCTGAGGAAGACAACATTTTAGAAAAATGGGCATTGAACGGCAGCGCATTGAGTTAGAATTAAAAGAATGTTACTGTATTAGCAAAAAAGCAATACCATTATTCTGCATTGAGAATAGTTTAGAACTAACTTCTTCACTTTTTGTCACCAGTGATTTTGCATGTGTGTGTGTGTCATGCGCTTGTGTGTGTGTGTGATGCGCTTTGTGTGTGTGTGTGTGTGTGTGTGGTGTGCTTGTGTGTGTGTGTGTTTGCACGCACACATGCATGCTTAAGCTTACAGTTTTCTTCCACCTACATTCATGTATGCTGCTCGTTGCGGTGAAGTGAACATGTTTTG